>FR990048.1:5841246-6456759 GCA_905404095.1 Glaucopsyche alexis
TCATTCCCACTTCACATGTATGGAGAGCTACTCCTAAAATATAAAATTATTTTTTTTTTATGATCCCGAAACCGTGATCTATACACAATCTATAACTGCACCAAATTTCATAAAATTATATTCATAATTACAGGAGCTAGAGGCGCGGACAGACAGACAGACAGACAGACAGACAGACAGACGGACAGAGCGAAACTATAAGGGTTCCTTAAGTATTACGGAACCCTAAAAAATACACGTGAGCTTTGGTGGGGGAGGGGGGTAGTATAAAACCTCACCACGTATTACCAGTGGGGAGGGGTCTAAAAAGTTGTTAAAAACATAACGTGATTAATGGACGGCCCCTTAGAACCCGCTATTATCAATGCTACTCGTATTACCTACCATGTATATACATAGACAACGGGAGAGGGGTCCAAGGAGATGCACCTACACCCCCTGGTATATAAGATAAATAGGAAATGCCTATTTATTTCTTTTTATTAGTAATGTTTCAAATCAAATCTAACACGTCTTAGTTACTCTTATCACATTTAAAAAATCAGTATCGGGGCTCTATTCATATCAGCTAATAAATACCTATGCAACCCCCCTAAGACTCAAGTCCCGATTTTCTTAATAAAATCGTACCTGGCAACACTAGCATGTGTCCATGACTAGGTACATAGAAGCTTATAGTCCTAAAATTAATTTTTGAGAGTATTGAGACTCGTTATATCTAAATATTTTATCCTTGCTATCCCCGTTAGCTCCCACCATCCAAAGTTGTTGTAAGAAGAAGTTGGGCGTCTTATCAATAAGAAGTCACTCACGAAAAATTAGCATGATAGTAATTAGTTAAAAAATATTCCCCATACCCCGGACTATTAAGGCTACATTCTCACGAGAGTTTTTTTGTAGTCGCGACAGAAAAAACTGCACTGTAAATAGAATTCTACGCCAATACAATAGAGCTGAAAGTCGTGTACAGCTGTCAAATCTGTCAATTGACACTTCTATTTCCAGCTCTATTTTACTACCGCAGAGTTCAATTTTCAGTGTAATTTTTCTGTCGCGACTACAATACAATATCTCGTGGGTGAGAGCTCTCAGGTTACGCTACATAGAACCTTTCATCCCCACTACTGTATCTCGGGACTCTCCTCAAAGGATTAACTAGACCATCACGCTAACTGGGTTGGGCAGAAAAATCTTATAAATTTGGTATTAGAGCGTTTTGGAATTACAATACGTTTTAGCACGTGATATCAACAAAAACGGCCTTCAAATTGGGATAAAAAATAGCCTACTCCACGAGATATCTCGTGGAGATATCGTCGTGAATCATTCCAAATAACTTATCAGCTATCACCAATTCGTCATATTTAACGTAAACGTCATACAAAATCCATACTAGTAGGTATACTTAATACTTATACAATGTTATTTAAAGGAATCATTGCGAGTAAATAAGAAATTACACCTAGAATAGGCATAGAAATAATAGCACTAGTCCTGGATTATATAATTTACATTTAACACTGTATCATTGTTCCATGGGTTCATGATTGTACCTAATTTAAAATGTATGATTAAAGGTGCTTCCTCCCTCACCTGGAGCATTCACGTGTAATGTAACATTACAGATTCGACTTTAATCGCAAATACAATGTTACAAGTTGTATCAAGATATTACACATTGTATTATTACTAGGTGTGCATTGTAATGCTCGATTATCCTCCTACACTGAGTTATGCTCGAATATGTAATGATACATGACACGCGAATGCTCCAAGTGAGGGAGCACCTTTATGTATCACCTGCACACGTACTGTTACTGTGTTAAGTAGTAGATAAACTACTTAGCTAGATAAGTACGCACGGCATTGTTACCACACACGTGAGTAGCTCTCCTTCTAATCGTGGGAATAAAATAAGGCATAAAAATATAACGTTTTGTAAAATCGATTACAGAAAATTTGGGCAGATGATTTAGTGCTTATATAAATACGTTTACTGTTTAGGCAGAAAAAATTTTAGAGTCAAAAAAACCTAATATTCACGCTTGACTGACTTGACTGACCTCACATTTTCAGCTGATTCACCTCATAGACAATCAGCTGCTTTTTAAATCAGTTTTTTTAAAAACATGTAATAAATGAAAAATTTCTTTTCAAATACGTCCCAAGTTATTGCTACCTCTGAAAGCTACTTTTAATGCTAGACCAGGATTATGTATGTGGTGAGTGGTCCTGTTGAAAAGTTTGTTAAAATGTTTTGAAATACTTACCAAAAGTATAGTTCTACCTATATTCAACTTCAGTATGAATACAATACTTATATAGACAGATTCTCTTTCAGCCTGCGTCCATTTATATCTGGAAATATGACATTATTTACTTTATAGATATGCAATTGACTGTTAACAAATAGCATCATGTTGTTATTGTATGTAAAGTTGTTTGTAGCTATTCATATTATTTTTAATCGATAAACAGACAATCGTATTACGATAATTATATTATTATATTTAACCTATAACCTGTACAATATAAGATTGTGACGGAGTGATAAAGTCTGTGATAATAATTTTATCTATCTCGGTTTAAAATAGTTAAAAGTTGTGAAATATTAGTTAAAATAAACATAACAAAATATTTGTTTACGTACACAATCTTGAGATAGGTGAAATTTGATGTTTTAACTATCCTTAATATTTTGTTTTCTTTTGAAGATCAGTTATATTTTAAAGTCCGCATTGTCTTTGATTATAATTTATAATATTATTACCTCTTGCTAGGTGCTATGCATAAATGGATTCATTTTATTATTCTTTAAGATGGCTTAAGGATTAATATTCAACAGGGTTAAATAAAACAAGACATTCTTAATTAAATATAGAATAAGTATATTGAATAATTAAATAATGTTACTTCAAATATTTTGCCAAAAAAGACTTAGGTGTATCCGTAAAATTAATAATAAAAATTATCTAGTTTTGAAACATTTCGAGTTCGAGTGAAAACATACATAGTGGGAAGTAGTAAGTCGGAAATGTAGGGGGCGGCGTTGTGATCGTGCGTCTCCAGCCCACTTGTCATCACAAAGTGTTCAGTTCGAGTCGGAGCACAGGAGTCGGGACGACAACACAACACCCGCCCACTCGGACAAACCAGAAATCGTGCAACAGTCTATCATATTTTGACTAATAATAATAACTTTATAATATTACAACCATTTGCAAAAACGGAGCAAAAATTCTAGTGCTATTCAATAAATATATAAAATGTATGGGCACTTCTAGCTTATACAGGATGTCTTGAAATCTGCATTACACCGAGACACCGAAACGAGCGTTCATGGACATCCTGGTCGTTTAATATTTGACTATTTCAATATTCTTGTCAGTCTTTTGTCCTGCAAGAATGATGACGTCAACATACGAGTACCGGAGAGTTCTCGTGGCAAAGCAGAATATGTTTGTGCTGTGAATACTGATACATACATATACAAATTAATCGAAAAGTACTCTCGGCCTCAGATATATCTAAGCGACGCCACATCTTTCATCATAAAGCAACGTAACCTGGTTATGATTGTAGTTTTAGAGTGATATACTTTAGGCGCGTTGAGAGTAAAAACTTCAAACTCACTACACGAGCGACGCGATTTTGAATTTTTTAATGAAATTTCACTTCTGCCACGTGTGATTCTTAAAGTGAATATGGTAGGTTATGCCCTTTTTTCAAAGACACATACCGTTGCAAACATCGCTCTTGGATATATCTGATACCAGAAGTTTACATTATCGTCTGCTCGTTGACTATATCAAACAGTTTATTTCGACATCTCCTCGTGCGATGGCGCTGCGATATGGAAGATAAAACTATAATATTATATTACGTACTAATAAGTAGCCATCGGACTGCAATGGTTACATTAAATAGGCGGAGATACCACACTTATAAAGTGTAATTAAACTACGATCCGGATGTATAAAACAATTATGCATCGTCGGGGACAACTAACCTGTAGGGGGGATCTGTGATGTGACGTAGCCGAACAGTTTGATACAAAACGAACATTCCGTGTCGTCCAAACGCGTTATATCACTACCGACAACTATTGATAGAAACTTATGCGGAGGACATACATACGACGTATAGGGAGGGACGGGTCTCTATTTGTCTATAGTTTTAGGCACTCATGGCTTTGACGTCTGCGAACGGTCCATCCTCGACCCCCCGAGACCGGCCGGGCGCTCGCGATCCGTGTAGTCCATCGCTTATTCGACAGTGCATGTATTGAAATGATATGTAATACAAAATAATCTGCAAATGAATGTACATACCACAACACTTACGACTTACGAACTCTTCAACGTTGCCGTCACTGGGCAAAATACGACTAAGACATGCATTAAACGACTAATTAAAATATGCTCCATACTAACGACTTACATTACGAAACTAACGGTATATTTTTATTTTTTTTTATATTTTATTAAATATGTTTTATGTGTAAAAATAGTTCTTTGAGACAAACTTTCAAAGCACTTTTTGTGCTATGGAGAAAAAAACATAATCTCCTCAACTTTATATTATATACCGCATGTCAATAATGCCCATCGAGGAAAACAGCACGTTAATGTGATATAAATATAACCATTACACTTCACATCCGCGGACTAATGGTGGGGAAATGAAACTGTACATTAGCAAAATAAACATGGACGGCAAGTTACGAACGTTCACACCCAAACTATTGGGACTTCAGAAAGCATAACTTAATTTTACCTTACAGCGAGCGATTATGTATTTTTTCGTCTAAGTTTTAGGGTACGTTTTCGATTACAATTTGTCATTGATATTAATAACAAAATGTAATGAAACAACTCAAAGTGCATTATCAACCGGCAACATAGTAACGAAGTTTCACGTTTCGAAACAAGTAAATCGAATCTCCACAGCACTTCAAACTGTTACGAATGTCAATTTATACTAACTAGCATTCTAAAAATTTACTAACTACTGAATGCAGAAGTCATTCACACGTTAAATGTATGCACGTAAACATCTACTAATTTATAAAGGATATTTAACTAAAGCTACTGTGAGGCTGGCAACAAATGACGCCAAAGAGGTGGCAACACTGAAATCATCAGGATGTCAGGAGCAAACTCACGTACTTTCGTTCGAATTTAATAATTAATATCTTATGATCATGCCACACTTTTTCAAGTTCTCTGCGACCGAAACAAAAGTATTCTTCTAAGTTAGGGTGCCATCCTTTTGACGTTTACAAATGTCATTCAAATGTCATTTTTGTTTCGCCGATGACAGACGCGCACCTCTACAGTCCGTTCAGATGTATTTTACATCTGCTTTATGCCAGCGAGTTATGGATCACTCTCATAGAAACTCAGAGGTAAAATAATTCTGAACTGAGTGTAAGATGTCCGCACTTATCCTAGGTAGAGTCCATAAAAACACTTCAAAAAGTCTATCAATATAACATAAACGTTGTTCCTTTAATTCTATTTGAGGTATTATACGTGTTGTTCATATAGTATAATTATTATAGATGTCTACACATTATTTTTTATTGTTTTAATAATAAACACCGAGGTTCTTAACTAATTTCGGTTCTAACTATTGCGTACACTGGTCGCTAAGTCATAAAATACGTTGCCAATAATAATGTATATTCTCGCAATTTATAAATAAGCGAGATATGATTTGGTTATTTCAATACTAAGAAATGGTTTCTTACTCCTAGTAAAAGGACGCAATCGCTCTACAACCATTAATATCGATTATACCTTTGACAAATTGTATGGTTACAAATATACTTAGCGATTCAAATGCTTTTCTGCAATCTTGGATTAATCTTAACCTGTTTTATTTTCTCACACTGTATGGATTGGAAATTTACTTTTCGATTTCATACATTGTAACTCGATATTTTACTCGATTAAAAGTTATCGATAGGTATATCGTTACTTGCACAAACTATCGATACGTACAAGTGAGAAGGTTTCCCGAACTCACACACAATCATGATGACACTTTAGGTAAACACTGATGCATTGTGTACAAGTTAATATTAAAATACAAAATTCTATAAAACCGCAAATACATTTATCAATATACTCACTACTTTATAATATGATATATTTAAATATTGCTTTTGATGGTGGAAGAGATCTTATATTTACTAAGTTACACCTCATTAGTACTAGCGAAGCTAGACACAGAAACTACTCGCGTGTTATGACATTGCAATGCGATTTGTTACCAGCCCCGCTCCTATTCGTTGAATATTACTCAATATAATATTCCGAAGGCGCACAACACTACTTTGCGTTACAATATAATATAAACTTGTAAATAAAACTCCTATAGTTAATCAAACGCACTAAGTATAACGCCTTAACATTAACATTCAGGAAACTGCAAATTTCGACAAGAGAATATCAAAAATAGTGTATCGACGGTCGTCTTCTACAATCTGCCTAATAAATCTGTAGACTAATGACATTATTAGGTCACTTGAAACATCCTAGCCAATCCTCAGTACAAAATGGACTATGGGTTCATAAATTTGGAATTTTCTCTTCCTACCCGACAAACTTAGCGCGCTGTCTACTCCGACGGCCGCTGACGCCGCTGACGTTGTCGCGCTCAAGTTAACGCCAAACCAAACGCCAAACCAAACGCCAGAAGCACCACGTAGACAAATCGCCGTCTGGACTACTATAAGAGTATTATACTGTGTCATGTTCTTGGCGTTTGGTTATAAAATCAATGAAGCGTTCTAAGGTCTTAGAAACTGTTTTTGATACACTTAAGGAAACTTCAGAAAGAATTTTGATAGAAGATATCTTTTAGAAGAATATCGGCTCCGAAACGGTTACGAAGACGTAACGTAATGTCTTTAACGTTGAATTCTGTACTAATTTTGGCCACAAAGTACCGTCGTAAATACTCATCAGAATATTAAAATTTTAAGGCATCAAAACCCATATATACTGTTTAAGCGGTACGTTTAACTATAAAATAACATTCTTCATAATGCCAAAAAGGCCAAAACTAAAAATAAATATTCAAATAATAAATAGAAATAAAATCATTGCCACTGTCATACAAGAAGGAGATCTTAAAAATTCACTAGAAAAAGAAAAGTTTTCCGAACAACCGCGACGTACACCATTTTCACAATGAAACGAAAAAGAAATTATTTTAAGAGCGTTTTCACATTTCGCGTGCGATCGCGGATCGTGGATCATGTCGTACCGATAAATTACTAAGGTATGAGAGAGACAGCGATATGTTTTGTTAATATGTAACATTATACCTGTATTTGTCATGATCGGTGCAACTGGATTATGGAAAACACACTTAGGGTGCGTGTCGACGCGTCGGTTTCTACCTGGCCTGGCGCCGTGCCGGGTAGAAATAGGTATGTATGAAACCGGCTTCGAGTAGGACCGGCGCGGCGCTAGTGCCGGCGTGTCGACACTGTATGACCGGTTTCATACATAACTGGCACCGGCCCGGCGCCGTGCCGGGTAGAAACCGACGCGTCGACACGCGCCCAAAGTGTTCCACAATCTAAGAGCGATAGTTATCGATGTGAAATGCGAAATTGCACCGCGCAATGTGAAAACGCTCTAGGGATGTAGTTATCGCAGCTGTGCACAAAACCTAAAGTTTATAAAAATGTTAATCATAATCATTCTTGTTATTTTACTTCGAACCATTCACGAAAAATATACATTTTACAGTCCACCACATAACCTATATATTGGCGAATAGAAATCAAAGAACGGCTTCTAACTTTTAAAAGATGAAATTTTCATTTTACAGTTTTATAATTAAAATGTTGAACCGGTATCTAAATTCTCACAATGATAATGATTAACACATTAAAATTATTTAATACCCTTTGATGTTACAAATAATGCCTGGAGATCTTAAGCCAAAGGGTACTAAAATATTATCTAACGCTAGACAAACTAAATGAGTGTTGCTATTGAAGCTAATGTAAGTATATTGACCTCAAAACCTGACTAGTTAACTGTTCAAAATTTAAGATAAAACATACAGTGCATATTGTGCATACTTTGCTTATACAATGATGTATTCTATCGACGTTATAATACATGTAGTAATTTATTTATTTACTTGTAATCATGAGGTTGTCATTTGATTCTTTCGAAACATGTTCGCAGATTATTATTATTATTAGTGACAAATAAACACAAAATGTTCATAATTTACAAGGAAATACATAACTTACACACTGCTTAGAATATATCACTAGGTGTAGCTCTTCAAACGACACATTTTCACGTGAAAGTTAAGACAAAGATTTTGTTAAGTCATCATACGAATTTGCAGCTAAATTTACTCTATTTCACTGTTCATTTCCTATTTGAGATCAATCGATTATTAAATCATTTAGTTACTACAGAGGTATTTTAGCCTGACCAAATTGTATATTTAAAAACGATGTATAATCAAAACAAATATGCATAAAATAAAAGTAACCTATATACTTAGTTCAGTAATTTTAGCCTTGAATGTACTATTAAACTTTTTTATATCAAATCGAATCCGCCATTTTCATATTTTTTTTTACCACAATTAGGGTTAAGCTTTTTGAATTATGCGGCGTATTTTTTTTTCTGATGTTCGTTCACGTTAAGAGTAAATCTACGAGGCCAGTAAAAAAACATAGATTTAATATCGCTTAGACAATTATTAGTAGCAAAATAATTCTCAATAATGAGCAAAGTTAGTAGATAATCGTATCGTATTATAGATAAAAGCGCTAAGCAAAAATGTAATGAACTAATGTAATTTACAATCTGTAGCGATGAGGATTATAACTTTATGCTTATGAGTATAATTAAGTATAATGTGCCTATGAGACACTCACAACACAATATCGAAATTACTTTTGAAACACCGCTCTTCGGTAACACATTTTCTATAAGCCTGCATTTGAAATTAGAGTAAAATGAGCATATGTTTTTAACCTAAAAGCGGTGTTATAAGTGTGTAACGACCCTAAATCGACACACGGTGAACAAAACACTCGCGATTTAGCTGTGTTTTGCAAAACTTTATTTGTAATATTTTTTTAATCATTTACACTCTTGAGTCTTTGACAGTTTTATCCTTTTCCATCATATAATAATTTACTGCAAAAATCTTCATCGATTTGTTACCTACCTATGATATTTTAAACGGAGAAAACAAATATTATGAATTATAGAAGAGCGCGCACGTTTTCAACTTATCTCATCAAAGCAATTGATATTAATCTAAGACGTATTATGCCTTTTTTTTCTTTCGTTATACACACATTTCTTTGTAGACCTCTTGACACAAGCCAGTTAATGAAGACCAGGCGAAAAGCACAATTGATTTACTTTCACCGAGCTATGTATTGCAAACTTAGATAGATTCAAAAACCGAAAAGTGTAAAGAGCTTAATCAAGTTTTCTTTAGAAGTGTGATGTGTATGTTTGATGCGGCACGCGATAGCCAATCGTCCAAACGTTATAATTACGTAGTAGTGGTGGTGGTACTAAATATGGGGGGGCGGGGTACGTGCGCGCATGCGTGTGTGCGTGCGAGTCTGCGTGCGCGGGGCCAAATGGAGCGGGTCCGAACTGGCCTGGGCCGAACGAAGCGGGCCCGAACTGGCTTGGACCGAGTGGGGCCAGTCCCAGCTGGCCTGAACCGAGCGGGGCGGGCCCGAGCAGGCCTAGGCCGAGCGAGGTGGTCTCTGAATGGCCTAGACCGAGTGGGGCGAGCCCATTCTGGCCTGGGCCGAAAAGGGCGAGGCCAGACGGGCCGGCGGGCTGCTAGAGCGTGTGCGCGGCGCGGCGCGAGCGCGTGCGGCGCGCGGCGCGCACGGTGCAGACTACGGGCTGCCGCCGTCATTTGCTGTTTGTTTGTAGCGCCGCGTTCAACTGCGTCCACAGGTCCTTCTTGCACGACTTTGATCTGCAACAATAATAAGATTAATTTAAAAGTGAATATTAAGCAGAATCTAATACTTAATTACGTTTATTTTATTATTGTAAGGGCCCTGCAAGGTTCAGACAATTTCTTTCCTTCTTTATTTACACACACACACACACACATATAAAAATATAGACAAATTATTATTATTAAATAATTAAATAATATATCAAGTCGATCTAAACCCGTGCTAAGTAGAACTTGTGTTACAAGTACCAGATATATCGGGTAACTCTATTTGGAGTATTAATTTCGGTAGGTCGGAGAAAGACTGACGCAAACTATTTTTATGGATTTTTATGATTTTATTTTGGGTACATTCAGTAGGTCGGAGAAAGACTGATTCAAACTATTTCTATATCCCTACGTGATAATTAATATGGCAGAACAACATTTACTGAGTCAACTAGTATGTCATAAATATAAGAAAACAAAATACCTGCGTAATGAAGCTAGCCACTCCTTAAATTGTGTGTTCCCTTCGGGGGTGAGTTGGAAAGCTGTCCGCGCAGACAGGACGATTCCGACAAACTCCTCGTACTCGACCGACGTCAAATGATATAATTTTTGATGAATACATTGGATATACCTAAAATGTGAAAAAAAGAAACAGGTTATATTAATTGAGGACATTACGCATCTATCAGACTAGAACATAGTCTCCCCACACCGATCTCGGTGACGGTGGCCGGTTTCATTGAAAACCAGGCCAGTAACGAAGAAGTAATTTTTATAGTGACCAAGTATGTGCGCAGTACACAAGAGCACTCTCTCTTCCTTTACTCTCATAATCCAGTGGGACGGATAACCGACACGACTGACGAGAGATCAGGCACAGGTCTGACTTTTTACATGCCCATAGGACGTATGGATCATCTTTCTTTTCAGACAATCAGGTAATCAGCCTGCATTGTCCTAACCAAACTTGGAAACAACATTTTTGTGTGCGGGAATGCGGGAATCGAACCCACGACCTCCGAGTCGAGAGCCAATGCTCTAACCACTAGGCCATGGAGGCTGTTAATCTACCAAACTATAATAGCATTAACAAGTTGTTAATAACTATACATAGCGCTCACATAGAAAAGAGATAGAACACTGACATTTGTATGACCAGAGTAAACAAACGGAAAAAAAATCTTGCTGACATAAGGTCTCATGACAAAAAATTCCTTATGACACCTTGGAGATGTGTGAACGAGAAAATAACCTACCTTTTCTCGGCAGTCACGGCAGGGCAGATAAAAAGTCACGGCGACGCGACGGTCTCCCGTAGGCACCATACATAATATTGTAATGTAAAATATCCTCAAATCTCCTGACCTTTATGTATAAGCGGATCGAGGGTGCCTCGCAGGTGCTGCATCACTATATAATGCGGGCCGCCGCGCGCGAGCCAGTACGCAGACTCCACGCACAGATCGTACAGCACATCGAGTTCCAGTGGAACCGAGATCTAATATTATGTACAAAGCTATCCTCACATCTGTTGACACTTGTGCACGAGCGGCGCGAGGGTGCCGCGCAGGTGCTGCATCACTATATGATGCGGGCCGCCGCGCGCGAGCCAGTGCGCCGACTCCACGCACAGCTCGTACAGCACAAACGGCGACACCACCGAGTTGACTGCGCACACGCAGAACTGGTGCAGGTACTGCGCACCGAGACGCTTCGATATGCGCAGCAGCCACTTCACATGCTCGCCATATGGCGGGTTTCTGAAATTATTTTACTTGTTTGTAAAATATCATTCATTTATAAGTGCTTATAAATAAATATGGTTCTGACATTTGATAATATTTCCAACACAATACTGCCAACTTTAGTGTTTACATCGGTCACGCTCTAATATTAAATTTGTCAATTCAAATAACGCTTATATATGAATAGTGTAACATAACATACCTACTCATATACAAAATATTACTCAAAAAAATTAACATAACCACCGCTCGCGCTTATTTATCGATTTAATTAGCGCGCTAATACTTGGTTCCTGACACACATCCGTCCCACTTCAAATCACTCTCACATATGGCAAGAAAGCGAGAGGAAATGTGTTACTCGTAAACAACAATACACCCTTCTAGTTCTCTACCTGCCAAACTTATTCTGCGGACGATCGTCGTGCACTCGTCTCGCTTGTGTCTCCAGCGCGAGCATGCCCACTCGATACGCAGCTAACAGCCGACGCAACTGCGCCTGAGGCAGCGCGGGAGGGCCCGCGGCCGGGCCCACTGTCGACGCCACTGGCCCAACAGCGCCTACTTGCACGGGGTTAACTCCGCTCACGCCAGGGGAGTTGTGTGTTGCAGGCAACGGCGGCGGGATAGGCGCGGGGTGCTGTCGGTTTACATTAATAAAATGTGACATCATGTTATGAAATATGAATACACGCTTCAAAGTAAAGCAACAATACAAACGCAATGCAGTTGCACTGTTGTTGAACGTGCGTTAATGTATCGCTATAAAATTATTCAAGTTTTTTATCCTTATGACACTATGTTGATGATAATTATAATCTACTACATTGTTCAGTCAAGTTCTATCTGTTATCACTATATAAGGTTCGGTAAAATCAATTACGAATATACGGATATGATCTACTGCTTATGTAAAGACGTTTAAGCAGAAAAACAATTGTCATACTCAAAAAAAATTTTTTCTTAATATGGGCGAGTATGCGTTTTGCGGAGAGTACCCGTACAGTAGATGATTTTTTACTTTGAGTATGTCAAATATTTTTTTGCTTAAATGTCTTTACATAAGCAGTGGATCATGTGGGCACATGAACAAGGAAGTATCCGTAATTGATTTTCGGAGACGTTATATACTCACGTTGACGGCGATGGTGGCGGGGTGCTGCGCATGCTGAGCGGGGTGCTGCGCGTGCTGCGGCGGGTGCGCGAGGGGCACGTGCGGGTGCTGCGGCAGTGGCGCGTGCGGTTGCGCAACGATGCCGCGTACGAAATACGGCTGCAGCGCGTACCCGCCGGCTGTGTGCGCGCTCGCCGCTCCACCGTACTATGCGATAAAACGACGACATAAGAGTATTCCAACAAACCAATCGTGACATTAAATTACACTACGTAATGATGCGTGCTGCACCTTAGGAACTTTTAAGTAATTTTTAATCCCTGGCGCAAAAAGAGGGATGTTATAAATTTGACATAGATGTTATAGAGGTCCGTGGTATGGTAGCTCCAAAACGAAAGGTTTTTTTCTTTTGATGTGGTTTTTATGTTTGAAAGTGACTTTACGTCGACATGGTTTACGTTGACATGGTTCTTAGCTACAAGTCATCATCAGCTATAGCTTCTTACATATTTTTTTTTTAATTTCTCAATTCGGAAGTTACTTAAAATTGTTAATTTTGTTGTATGGTAATATAGATCTATTTTAGAAAAAAATGTTAGACAGAAAAAAAAAGAATGAAATAAAAATAAACATACCTGCAGCTGGTATATCGGCGGCGGGTACGGGTAGGGGAACGGGTATAGCGGGTAGGGCACGGGCACGAGCGGCGGCGGCGGCGGGGGCGGGCGGAACTCGTCCTCCGGCTCGTCCGCCTGCCGCAGGAACAGCTCGTGCCAGTAGCGCGCCACCGTGTACAGCACCTCCGGGTACACGCCGCCGCCTGAGGACACGGCGTCTTTATATATCATTAGATGCAGTTCAATTGCGGTCCATGTGTAATGGCTAAACATGAGGCTTAGACATGCTGGTGATTTGCGTGCGACACCGAGCGAGAGGTGTTGGTCGGACTATTGAACGTATGGATATCTCTCGCAGATTGATTGTATGATATCACCTAAGCTTAATAAGTGATATTGTTATAACACGTCTGAGCTCCGTGGCCTAGTGACTAGACCGTTTGGTTCGCACTAGAGAATGCAGGTTCGAATCCCAGGTTGAGGCGTGTACCAATGAGACTTTTTCAGATCTCAAGTACATTATACGGACTTTCTAACGGTGAAGGAAAAACATCGTGAGGAAACCGTGGTTGGCCCCAGCCCAGACGTAATAACCAGTCATTCCTCTGGACTAGGCTGACTATGCTGTGAGAATGCCGTATGAGCTTAGGCAACCATACGACATTCAATAACCATCTATCCCAGGCACTACAGTATTTCAAGAGTGGTTACTTCGTTCGGAGAATACTGTATAAATAACGGATGAAAAGGCCTAAGTTTTTTATAACACGTCTGTTGTATATGTCGCATCCGGTCATAAAGCGGAAACGAAACTACAAGTGTGCCCTCTATTAGAAACGTGTTTGGCGCGCTTTGACGGAGTCTAGTCTGAAGTTCGTGCAATCGACATGGTGGGGATGTGTTGTGGGGATGGGTTCCACCCTACCACGTTAAGAGAATGAGCTATCACATCTCGAGTAGTCGTTGTTCGGGCAACCAGCCTAGGAACTGTCCATAGTTTCGTTTTAGCGCCAGTGTTAAAGTATAGTGATTATGTAAGGTGTAGTACATTGATAAAGAATTGTAATTCCGAATAAACAAGTGATATTGTAAGTCTGTAATAATTCTCTTTGCACGATTTACCCATGCAAGCCCACAATAGCTATATCTCAATGGTATAGATCCAAAATTATGAGCCTCAGACGACATCAGAAGTGGGATCAAGTCGTGCAAAGAAAGAAAATTATTGTCCGAAAAAGTAAGGGTATTAAAAAAAAAAAAGTGTAATCTAGCTCGCACAAAGGCTACAAAAAGTGATAATAATCAGTGCAATTGATGTGGATCGAGTTTGGCAGTATGTACAACAAGGCAGCACGCCATGCAGACTGTGTAATTGTGAAACTATGGGACAGCAGTGAATTGAATGCTGCAAGGTGACCTTGTACCAATAACCCTTTGTTCGTGCCCGCCATGAAAACGGGAGTTGAAGTAAGGATAACGGTGAGGTGATGACGACAGTGCCATGACATCTATGGTGGTGACACGAGCGCGGTGGATGGTAGCTTAACAACAGGCTTTGGTTACGTATTTGGTGGTTTTGGTAAAAGGCGGTAGCCAACTTTTTATTCCTCGCAATAATTTTTAAGACGTTCAATAAACTAGTGATTTATCTCGTGTTTCAAGTGTTCATGAAATTGCTTGCTTACATCTCAAAATAACCTTTACAATTTAGTGTTCTGTTGTTTTGCTGTTCTGTTTTGTGCAGATGGATGTTCGACTGGGCAATGCATAGCCGCACCAAGGGGACAACAAGCGGCGCTGCGTGACTGAGCAGTGGCAGCGTGGGCGGCGGCTACCTCCATGGCAGCAGTGCCAAATGGATGTGCATTGTGCCTCTGGTGGACTGGTCTAGTCGCTTCACAGTGATGGAAACTGGTTGTATCGTTAACGTTGCTTAATTCATTATAGGGTTCTAAATTATTCTGTTTTATAACCAAAGTATTATGAAAAAGAAACAAAGTAAATGAGCAGAAATAAACGCAAAGTAAAAACGAATACTCAGTACATACGACATACGTCTTACAGACTCATTATTATTACTGTTTGATTAACCGAAGTGGATGGAAAAAGCTAAATTATTTCTGGTAATTATAATCATAATCGACATTCCATTTAATGATATCACATTGTACTTTGTATAAAATGACAAGTCACGGCAGTATGCGCAAGTTGTAAACAACTCTTGCGAGAACAAAGACAATCCTTATCAATTGCAGGTATTCCTGAAAAACAATAGCTGGTGCACTGCATAAACAAAATCAGTTGACTTGTACTTTACAAATATTGTTTAGGCGGTATTAGTTTGAGACTACTTCAATAACATTTTACGTTTACCTACCTATTTAATAACTCAACTTTGTAGTTGGTTTTAATCACAGTAACTGCGTACAGTTTGTACATAATCTTGTTTCTTATTTGGCGTTACTGCACACGAAGTAAGAGAAATTAACAATTGGTCAGTTTCAAAACCAACTTTAAATAATGTCAGGTATGTTATTTATTCTGAAAGTGTCTAAAAGAACTGTTAGATAACATGATAATAAGTTCTACGACATTCGCAATTCGCGAGAAAACTCTGTCGGGTTATGATATCGTTGTTGTAAGCTGTAAAGAAACATTACATGTTTTGTCAATCTATTACTCTTTAGACTAGGCCGATTGGAATAACTAAAAGTGCGTAAATAACATAATAATATTGTTTGTGTGGTGGTCTATGATCGTGCATCACTGTAGGTTTCGCAAATTATAGAAAATAGTTTAATTGACAGCAAAAAGAAAAGAAATTAAAAGAAATAATTTGACGGTTTCAGAAATTGCGGTATGCGGTAAGCAGGTGCCTATGGCTGGTGTTGATGGTGATTGCAGCAGCACACGCTCAACGGTCCAGTAGCTGTGACTGAGGCGGATAAGAAAGCTCTTCGGTGGACTCCAGTGAACTTTGGTGAA
This sequence comes from Glaucopsyche alexis, assembly GCA_905404095.1. Classification (NCBI taxonomy): domain Eukaryota; kingdom Metazoa; phylum Arthropoda; class Insecta; order Lepidoptera; family Lycaenidae; genus Glaucopsyche; species Glaucopsyche alexis. The sequence goes on from FR990048.1 coordinate 5,857,683, forward strand.
CTTGGTTATCATGTAAAAGGTTGTAAACGCACTTGGAAGTCTTTTGGTATTGTAAGATTGTAAAAGCCTTTTATTCATTCAATCAGTTTGATTGTTGAAAGGAAATGAAATTAACTTTATTGCATAATCAAATCTGATATTTTTATCTTTAAGAAAAAGGAAATCCATTTTCTAGCTATCGCAGTTCTTGAGATACAGCCTGGTGACAGGCAGACATACAGCAAAGTCTTAGATTTTATGTTCCTGTTTTTAACCCTTAGATACGGAACCCTAAAAATAACGTAATTGGACGTAGTTTGGACAATTTTTGTGCTGTTATTTTATTGTACAGACGGAGGTTCAGTATTCGAGCGACGCGACGAGACGCGACGCGACGCGACGAGACGCGACGCGACGAGACGAGAAGGGACGGAGTGCAGCAGGTGGTGTGGGCCGTGCGACGGGGTGCCGCGGCGGCCAGGGATCTGCACTCTGTACTTCATTGAAGTATCACATTTGGAACTAAAATTATTTGGTGAGCGTAATTGTTTATCTCGTGACTGTAGTGTGATGACTCGGTAGTCTTTTAAATGAACACATTTTAAAAGATCTTAGTTTAGAAGAAACATAGATTGTTTTATACAGTAACAGAGATAGTACAATAATACCTACACGTTTTGAAAAGCAGTAATGCGGAAGTAAGTAGATTTTCGATTAGTGATTTTTATTTATTGAAAAATAGGGACGTAATCAGACGAAATTACAATTTTTGAGAGAGACCGTTACACACTAAAAGCTGTAAATTCTTAGCGTACCTATAAGTATGCGCACAGTAGTAAAGAAATATGCCATCGGATCATGTATTGGTCGAGGTTCATAATGATTTGGTTAATTATGAACAAATTGAAGTTGTAATCAAAAGTCGAGTAAAATCTCTATCTACCGTACTGTGTTCGATCGTACCAGTTAATCTGGACGTAGCCGGCAACTTGGATGCGCTGTGAGCAGGTAGAGGATCGCTATTTACCTTAAGGCTTTAAATTCAAAAAGAACTTATAAGTATGCTCATGATAGGATTTATAAAAATGCCAGAACATTCACCTGACATTGCTACAAATACTGTGCCACAGTCACAGGGATGACAAACTATGTATGTGTGTGTTTGTTTATTACACTAAGTCACAGAGATGACTATCATTGAATACAGTCACAGAGTTGACTATTTGTTGCGGTTCAGTCACAGGGATGACAAACTATGTATGTATGTGTTTTTGTGTATTACACCAAGTCACAGGGATGACTATCATTGAATAAAGTCACAGGGTTGACGTTTTGTTGCGGTTTAGTCACAGGGATGACTAATCGACATATTTGAAATGGTCACAGGGCTGACTATTGTAGAACACTTGTAGTCACAGGGATAACAAACTATGTATGCGTGTGTGTTTGTGTATTACACTTGTAGTCACAGGGATGACTAATCGACATATTTGAAATGGTCACAGGGCTGACTATTGTAGGACAGTTGTAGTCACAGAGATGACTGATCGACATATTTGTAATGGTCACAGGGCTGACTATTGTAGAACACTAGTAGTCACAGAGATGACTAATCGACATATTTGAAATGGTCACAGGGCTGACTATTGTAGAACACTTTTAGTCACGGGGATGATTTAAGTGTGTTCACATGCGTTTACTTTCATGGTCACAAATGTCAGTAGTAGTAGTATTTAAGGTATTAAAATAATTTAATATCACAATTCACAAAATATTGAGTTAAAAGTAAAATGATTATTGATAAAAGGAGATGAGTTTGTTATGAGACAAAATAGATAAGGTCAGGTATAGCCGAGCGTGAACGATACTGTGTGGTATTTTCTTTTGTTTCAGACTAGCACACACGGGGACGTGTGCTACACAGGATGGCCGTGTCGCATCCGGTCATAAAGCGGAAACGAAACTACAAGTGTGCCCTCTATTAGAAACGTGTTTGGCGCGCTTTGACGGAGTCTAGTCTGAAGTTCGTGCAATCGACATGGTGGGGATGTGTTGTGGGGATGGGTTCCACCCTACCACGTTAAGAGAATGAGCTATCACATCTCGAGTAGTCGTTGTTCGGGCAACCAGCCTAGGAACTGTCCATAGTTTCGTTTTAGTGCCAGTGTTAAAGTATAGTGATTATGTAAGGTGTAGTACATTGATAAAGAATTGTAATTCCGAATAAACAAGTGATATTGTAAGTCTGTAATAATCTGGGGGCACGGCAGTGCTCCCGCCAAGTCGAGCGCGAAGCAAACACTGCCGTACCATCCTTTACTGGAACCATTTCGCCGCATTTTCAGGCCCCTATTTGAGAACCTCTGGATAAGACCAGAACGCAGAAATTTTCGTCATCCAATAAGCTATAATCACGTACTTAAAATCCAAAATTTCAAGTCTGTAGGTCATTTAGTTCCGAAGTTAAGCGAAAGCAAAGTTTCGCATTTTCGACACTCACTCACTCACTCACTCACTCACTCACTCATGATCATCAAAATAGAACTAGTACTTCCCATAAACTTAGAGAGCTGAAATTTGGTACAGAGTTGGGGTTTAATGGCCACACAAAGGGAAAACTATAAAAACTAGGATAATCGATCTGGGGGCACGGCAGTGCCCCTGCCAAGTCGAGCGCGAAGCAAACACTGCCGTACCATTCTTTACTGGAACCATTTCGCCGCATTTTCAGGCCCCTATTTGAGAACCTCTAGATAAGACCAGAACGTCGATCTGGGGGCACGGCAGTGCCCCCGCCAAGTCGAGCGCGAAGCAAACACTGCCGTACCATTCTTTACTGGAACCATTTCGCCGCATTTTCACGCCCCTATTTGAGAACCTCTGGATAAGACCAGAACGTCGATCTGGGGGCACGGCAGTGCCCCTGCCAAGTCGAGCGCGAAGCAAACACTGCCGTACCATTCTTTAGTGGAACCATTTCGCCGCATTTTCAGGTCCCTATTTGAGAACCTCTGGATAAGACCAGAACGTCGATCTGGGGGCACGGCAATGCCCCCGCCAAGTCGAGCGCGAAGCAAACACTGCCGTACCATTCTTTACTGGAACCATTTCGCCGCATTTTCAGGCCCCTATTTGAAAACCTCTGGATAAGACCAGAACGTCGATCTGGGGGCACGGCAGTGCCCCCACCAAGTCGAGCGCGAAGCAAACACTGCCGTACCATTCTTTACTGGAACCATTTCGCCGCATTTTCAGGCCCCTATTTGAGAACCTATGGATAAGACCAGAACGTCGATCTGGGGGCACGGCAGTGCCCCTGCCAAGTCGAACGCGAAGCAAACACTGCCGTACGATTCTTTACTGGAACCATTTCGCCGCATTTTCAGGTCCCTATTTGAGGAGCTCTGGATAAGACCAGAACGCAGAAATTTAAACATAAAAAAATCGACTGTTATTGCAAAAACCTAGCGAAGTGGGACACATCTTCTAATTAAATCTAGCCCGTAGCGTCCCACTGCTGGACGAATGCCTCCCCTTCTGCTTTTGATACGCATATAAATAAAATTAAAGGAAAACTCTGGATAAGACTAGACTGGCTTTTATACTTATACTTACAAGTTTACAAGAAGAAATAGCCGAACGATTAACTTTATTCTACTCGAACATTACACAAATTAAATAAACAAATTGCACTAAAATCTAGTAAAATAAATCAATATCAACGTTTCTACAAAAAGAAGTGAAATCCCACCAAAAACATTCTGTAAAAAACTAGCCAAGTCTCGATAGAGCTGCTCGTTTATCTCTAAAAAGTAGTGAAATCTAGACAAAGTCGTTCCAAGTCTAAGGTTCCTTACTGCGATTTCTTTATTATTATAGTTGATGTTGTGTGACTTGGCCGTTTAAGGGTACACAAGGGTACAAAAGGGGCTCCATGACACCACTGCTCCAATATATGTGTTCTACAATCAACAACAGCCTAAAATGAGACACTAGCATCCAATTACCAATACCAGTATGGGCTATTATCTCGCTTAACAAACATAGGTAGTTACAACAGATATACATTACGTGTAAACAAAATTGACTTGTACCCACTAACGTATAAAGAATGTTCAACGGCCAAGTCACACGACATCAACTATAATAATAAAGAAATCGCAGTAAGGAACCTTAGACTTGGAACGACTTTGTCTAGATTTCACTACTTTTTAGAGATAAACGAGCAGCTCTATCGAGACTTGGCTAGTTTTTTACAGAATGTTTTTGGTGGGATTCTCTTTGCACGATTTACCCATGCAAGCCCACAATAGCTATATCTCAATGGTATAGATCCAAAATTATGAGCCTCAGACGACATATTATATAAAATTATAGCTCGTGCTAGTATCGCGCGACACAGTAAAGCGCAAAGTAAAATAAATGAAAAACTGATTACCAAAAACATACAGGTCAGTGGCGAGGGGTTCCTATAACTCCATTCCTATCGGCTTCCCTTACCGCTTACCTTTTGACGACCCTGATCCAAATCCCTACCTATTATACAGGCTACGGCTTCCCTATGAAGGAGAACCAGCCTTCGCCACTGATACAGGTTAGAAAGAGGATCTAGGTGCATTTGCTTCATCCATACCCATACCGTTTACAAGTTTACTCACCTTTAGCCGCGGCCTCGACGGTGAGACACGCCCGCTCCAGCATGTGATCGCTCTGCTCCTTGCACTGCAGCACCGCGCGCTGGATCTCGTTGTAGTTGAGCGCGTGCGCGTGTGGCAGCACGGACAGCGCGAGCTCCGCGGCCGCGCTCACCATGGACGCGTCGCAGCCGGACGACGCCTGTAGAGGATTCATTTTTCATTCATTACTTTTATATAATATGAAGCCGGTGATCAATGCCACTGTGTGAGGAGGACAGGGGGAGTAAATAAAAGCAGTAGCGACGTGTGCATAAAACACAATTCACGCCGGCATCCCATTTAAATGAGATAGAATGACCTATGACAGTACAATTGGAATGTTTAAACCAGTCACATTGGCTTATATATTATGTCACCGTAAAATTGTCAAAATCGTTAAGATTAGAATATTTCTAGCGAGATCGTAAAAATATGTCGAAACATTATTTGCTATCTAACGGTTTTTACAATTTTACGGTGACATATACATGACATTCATTACGCACAAGCAATAGCGCGATGTAGTAGCGTCCGAACGCCATCTTTGCGCCACAAGCCGCAACTTTGAGAAAAATATTGAAATCATAGCCGTCAAGAGCTCCTATACCGCGAATGTGTCAAAAGCCGACACATTCGCGAGTTAAAGGAAATGGATACTTTTTACTGTATGTAGCTTTATATTGCATATACCTAGGAATCAATATCGATAATTACAACGGGCGGTAAAACCAAATAACTATAATGTTCTTGTATTCAATTTAAATTTTATTCTATGAATATTGAATACTAATGAACGTTGGAACTTGTATATATCATGAATACCTTTTACTTATTTCAAACCTCTCATGGACACGATAATTTTTTATCCGAGGTACTAAATTTCTTAAGATAGGTATTAAAATAAGTTCTGCAATTACTGGCTATCTCACATCTACAGGCTAGGCCGCTAGGGCTTCCCTTTGATGCAGAACCAGCCTTCGCCACTGAAACAAAGTAACAGTAAACGAAGTTAGAAAATAATAAAATATAACGTGGTTTGTCCCGTACATTTCGTTCGTTTCTACCTTCGTTATCGTTTTCGTTTCGAAATTGTACTTTGTCCAAGCTGGAGCTTATGCACGTGTTATAATTTTCGTTTACCTTATCGGCAATTCCCGCTGCTTCTGGCGGTGTAAGATGTCCTTCCCATGCGTCTATCAGGAACAAAATGGCCGGCGCCCCGATGTCCATTGCTTGCCCTGATAACAACGTTAATCAACTAGATTTTGGCTAGATTTAGAGAGGGGTGTTTATAGTAACTTTTAGCAAGGTTTGTTTGTATTTGTTAACTCAAATATTACAAGTTCAAAATGTTCACCAATTTCGGTGAGCATTTTAAATTTTTACCATAATAACTTTCGATCCTTATTTTACACCTCAGAGAGTAAAATCTAATAAATCCTGAAACACTTATCTAATGAAATGTATTTAAGAGCATGAATCCCAATTTTCATTGAAATCGGTGAAGATCAACTCATATTTCACCCCTTTAAGGGTGGAATTTTTCAAAATCCCTCCGTGATGCGCATCTACACTGGAAATTAAAACCACTATACAAATTTAATGTTTTTACCATTAGCAGATACGACTGTGCAAACGTCTATACGTCAATAAGACAGTCAGTATGGAGATATCCTTTTATAAATAAAGATGTAAGCCAAAAGTTGTAAAACCCACCTGTGATCCAACTGACGTGTGATGAGTATGTTCTACTAAGCCAATTTGCACTGACGCAGTTGTGAAGTCCAAGCGCATACAATCCCAATTGGAATGCAGCCATATGCAAGCCTCTGAAATAAATTATTAAAATATATTGTTCACATAAAGTAAACTTAAAAAATCTAATAAAAAATTATAGATAGTCTCTGAGGTGAATATGTCAGTAGTTTATGTATTTATTAGCGCTATGTATTTATTAGCGATAACGGGTTTCTAAACAAAAAAGAGATTGAGAGTGCGTCACGTGCGTCACGTGGATATAAACAAAGTTTACCGTAACGGACCCCCGTTTATGGATGTCATAGCTCGTAATTGACAGAGCTACTGATAGATGGCGCTGACACAAATTTACAGAAAAAGATTGTTTTTCAAAAGGGATCCGTTTACAATAATATAGTATACGACCAAGAACATCGTTTACGACCGTCGTTAACGATTTGCTTCCGACGAAACCAGTTTATTCCAGTTTGATCGTAACGATCTATAGCAAGTCAATAGGGCCCGTAAGTAAAAGCAGTTTAAAGCTCCATTTCACTTGGGATGGGATAAAGTACACAATCCTTGATAGGGTCTCGAACCACACACTTTTGCGAAATATTTCAATTTTAACTGAACACTTCAAAAAACCAAAAGATATTTAAAAGAAACATAGCTAACAGTCTTCTACATGAATATAGAAAATGCTACGCAAAAAAGAATCTTATTACAATCAATGTGCATACGCGTAGTGTAAATCATTTTGTTTTTGAGCTTAGACCTTGCCTGAAAAAAGATTTATCTAGTGGCTTCAAGATGACACTTTTTGGATTCAGAAACTCTGCGCCAGTTGTGCTTAGTTTGTCTAGAATTTATGTAAAATGTTCAGAAAAAGATCATAGATTAACTCAAGATATAGAATTATTTTAAAATATTTTTATAGCAATTAAAGCACATACCTATGTGGTCCATGATGTTCCCTCGCGCACGAGGTCTGTGTGAATAGACTGGTGCTGGAAGATCCTCCCGCTTTGAACAGAACTGACTTGGCCAGCTCGAACATGAAGTGCGCTGAGGCCTCTGATGGCTGGTTCGGTACGGACGGATATTGCCGTTTACCTTTATACCTACAATTGAAGTATCATATCTTAATCTATCCATACTGCAACTACATAGAAAGTTATACTATTTCTGCTTATTTACCTACATTTTATTGTCACATCTTTTTGTTTGTATGCCCCCGCTGTTCTTTAGTAAATTGTACTTTTGTTTACTTGTAGCACAGTACCGATTCCAAATAACTTACTATACCCCCTGACTAATAAAAATATTAGTTTGTATGCCGCCGCTGTTCTTTAGTAAATTGTACTTTTGTTTACTTGTACCACAGTACCGATTCCAAATAACTTACTATACCCCCTAATTAATAAAAATATATACACAACGGATAACTCATACAACGTTGCTCTCTTTGTCTGTCGAGTGACTTTTTCAATGTATCAGAAAATGACAGCAACATTGTTAGTAACTTATCTGTTGTGCAAATATTTTTATTACTATGGGGGTTAGTAAATAACGCGCATGCACAACTTATTAACCGTGTAAGTAAATTAAAGTTCAAGTTTCCTAGCAAACACAACATTTGTGATTTTATTTTATTTTTACATATCATACTACCTAGCGCCGCCTGGTGACCGAAAAAGAAACGAAAATTCATATTAACCGTTTTTGATACCACTTACGTCACCAGATGACGCTTTGTGTCGGTTGAGTCTGCCCCGTAACGGCAGAAAAAATATCAAACACCCTCATTAAACTAACCTGGAGTCCTTAAGCCTGGGTAGCTGTTGGTGTGTCGAGTGTGTCTGGTGCGTCGCGTGCTGGTGCGACGTGTGCGTCTGGTGCGTGACGTGCGTGTGCGTCACGTGCGTGCCGTGCGACGCGTGCGTCACGTGCGTCACGTGCGTCGCGTGCGTCATTACGGGCGGGGAGCCGTCGCCGTCACCGACTCGGAGCCGCTCCATATCGCCGGACAGCGTACATGGACCAGGCTGCAAAATTAAAATATTTTTTACTTTAATATACAAAATAAAGCTTATTTACAAAGGTCTTTATCGGAGATGTTTATTTTTTTATGAAACTCGATACATAGAACAATGAGAGCTTGGAAAAGTATAAGCCTAATTTTAGCTTCAAAACAAAATCCTAGCTTGTTCGTTAAGCCCACCAGCACTTGGTAGTAAATATTAGGTTGGGGAAAAAGTTTCTTCGCATTTTATATAAAAATTCAAAAGGTTTTTTTATAAAGTTTATTTACAAGTGACTAAAGTATATAGGTGCCATTTTGTTCGATAACTTTTTGCCATCTTGTTGGTAGGTACATGATCCCATTGCTATAAAATTTTTGGGGCTTCTGATGAAAAAACTGCGACAAGTGGTTTTGGCAGTCCTCTTGTGATGTCAACCTGACACTGCCTAAGGAATTCTGCAGCGACCGAAACAGGTGGAAATCTGAAGGTGCAAGGTCAGGACTATACGGCGGATGCATTAACACCTCCCAGCCAAACTCCCGTAATTTTTTCTGAGTGGCTAAAGATGTGTGAGGTCTAGCGTTATCATGGTGAAAAACCACACCCCTTCTGTTGATTAATTCCGGCCGCTTTCTCTCAACTTCTTGCTTTAATCTCATCAGTTGTTCGCAGTACAGTTCAGAATTGATGGTACTGCCTGGCGGTAACAGCTCATAATGAATAGTGCCCTTCCAATCCCACCACACACACAGCATCACCTTGTTGCGAGTTAACCCGGGTTTCGCCACAGTCTGTGAAGCCTGACCGGCCTTTGACCACGATCTTTTTCGCACGTTCTTGTCGTACGTGATCCACTTTTCATCACCAGTTATCAGCTTCTTCAAAAATGGTTCGGTTTCATTACGTCGTAATAAAGAATCACAAATGAGTACACGGTTCATTAGGTTTCTTTCAGTGAGCTCATGAGGCACCCAAATATCGAGCTTTTTTGTGTACCCAGCTTTTTTCAAATGCGCCAAAACCGTTTTGTGGTCAATCCCCAGTTCTTCAGCTACATCGTAACTACTAATATGCCGATCTTGCTCCACTTTTTCAAAAATGGCAACAGTTTTGTCCGTAACAGGGCGACCAGAGCGACGTGCATCTTTGATATCAAAATTTCCGGATTGAAAACGCTTAAACCAAATTTGCGCTACTCTCACAGATACTGCATTAGGTCCATAAACATCACAAATTTTTTTCACGGCTTGTGTTGCATTTTTACCTTTTTTGTAATAAAATTTTAAAATGTATCGAAATTCTTCATAAGAATCACTCATTTTAACAATAAGAAAAACAAATGAAAATCTCAAATTTACCTAATTTGAATTTGGAATTGTCTTCTGTAAAATTAAAACTTTTTAATGATACCAAAATCAGCCAGATACAATTGGTATAGCCCAAGATATTTTATGACAAGTTCATACATACTATAATGCGAAAAGACTTTTTCCCCAACCTATTATAATAAACATTTAAAAAACGCTCACCGGCGGCGGCATAATGGGCGCGTGTGCGTGCTGCGGATGCGTGTGCGCGTGTCCGTGTGCGTGCGCGTGGTACGGCTGCTCCGCGCGGTACGGCTGGTCGGCGCGGTACGCGGCGAGGCGCGGGTTGTTCGTGTAGTACATGCTGACCATAGGTCCTTTGGTTAGCTGGTGGATATCGCGGTCTAGAAGCTGTAAAAATAAATTTGCAGCGTTGCGGCTAATAAAATTGAATCAAATTAGCTTTTTTCAATTAAATGACCAGGATGACACTCGCAATACCAGAGTAGTTTTAACTCCTCTGGTGCTGCGTACTTGCGTACCTGGTCTTTAAATACCCCAACTCCCCTTGGGCCTCGGTAACCTCACTCACTCGACGAAATACAGCGCAAATGTTATTTCACGCTGGTTTTGTATAAGGTCGTTGTATGTTAAGATTTAAGTGTTACCTTATTCATTATCCTCGCTAACTTGACAGGGTCGTCTTTGTAGAACGATAGAAGAGTGAGCGCTAATTCGCCCCTCTGTCTCCTCGTGCCTTCACATAGCAGAGGATGCTCCGCTTCTGACACATTCGCTTTCAGACCCAAAGCAGCGACCGCCGCTTCGAAGCCTAACATTTCGTCCGTTGGTAATCTCGCCTGAAACTTTACCGTTTTTTTTTTATAGATAGAATTCATTTTAGGCTAGCAGTTGATGTTGTAGCTACAGTTGCATCATCTTCATCCAAACCTCCATTACATTGGGCAACTACTGAAGAGCAAATAAATCACTACGCTTTTCAAATTTTATGGTAGATTATTTTAAAATTTTTATACTTACAGGTTGTTTGTTTTCCTTGTCTGTTGCAGATAAAACAAGCACTTCAAATAAGAAACTAGCCAAAGCTATAGGTAACAATGCGGGACCTCGATTTCTGAAACAATAAAAATGATTACATTACTCCAAAAACAAACAAAAAATATATAGTTCTAGGTGTAGTTCTAACAATTTTCAATATCAGTAAAATACAGTTTGTTACCTACCTTATTTAGGTATAAAAATTATTTAGTGCATACCTCAATAATCCGTCCCGTAATTCCTCAGCCTTCTCCCTAGCCAAAGCTAGCTGTTCAGCCCCAGTGGGCAGTTTCTTCAGTAAAGCTACGAGTTCCGTCTCTTGGTTGTTGAGTTTAACCTCCAACGCCTTAGTACTGGCTGGCGGGCGGGCCATCTCAAGCGCGAATAGGCCGACTCGGAACGCTAGTTCATGGTGCTCGCTGAACTCTGCTAGCACCTGTTATTAAAAAGTTGAATTAATTTTTAATTTACTTGTTTACTTAGCGCAGGGCTTATTTTTTTTAGAAGACAAAACACTGTGTAACTATTCAAAGCTTATACAGCGTTTATTAGTAAGGGGGTTAATTTATACCCTATTCAGATCCAAATTTTATCCAAATGTAAACAAACGTGTGACGACTGACGTGTGATACTGACCGTACACAGGAACGCGCACTTGGCGAGCGTGGCCGAGGCGAGACACGACAGGCGATGGCTGGCCGCGCACAGGCGAGGGGACGGCACGCCGCGCCGCCGCGCACGCCGCGCTTCTGCCGCACTGATGCCCGCGCCGTTAGCGCCACCTACACAACATTTCACACTTTATATTTTCGTACAGCAAATAAACATTTTTACGTTTTTGTCGCATGAATAGTTTAGAACATTTTATGTCAAACATTTCTTGGCGCGCCTTGACAGTAAAATTAAGTCGCCATGTCAATATGTGAAGCCTCAAAATCAAAATTAACGGCCCCATTAACCGATCTTCGAGATTGAAAATATATGGGATAGACATATCATTCGTTAAGTAATATACGTCAATACCTGATTGATATACATGATTGATTAATAACTTTGTCATCGCATTTAGCTATGGCATCTTGGCTAGTTGTATATGCATGCGCGTGCCATATTTCGTTAATTCACATCCGTCTACCGCGACGAGTCATTAGTAGCTAATTGCATTTTTTTACAATATTTCAATCTACTGACCTAGCGCTGGTGGGCTGGCGAGCAGGTCGGCGGCGAGGCAGGCGCCAAGCGCGCACGCCTCCCGTGCATGGCCGTGCGCGTGCAGTCCCTCTGCGCGCGCGAACGACACCTCCCAGCCGCAGCCCCAGCCCGAACGGGACCCGCTCTGAAAAACGACAGATTAAGATTATTTTTCTTGCATGATACAACAATATAATTTTGACAAATCTTTGTGTTTGTGTAATAAAAAAATTATAATTCGTATTCGTCGAAGGTTGAATGAGAAAATGTTCGGCGCGGTCGCAACATCGCGGCCCGCAGCATAACTCATCAAATAAAGGCAGGAATTGAGACTTATGAAGTCTACATACGATACGTCTGTGGGATATGTGGTGGTAGGCTCCAAAGGGAGATCTCCGACCGAGCGAGGTGTTATGCCCGGTCAGGCCGAAGCCCACTTATATTCATTTCAGCTGTCGTATATATACTTTCCGAGCTCAGAAACTTCGATAGCGCGATTCAGGACTGTGCGCTGATTGGTCCGCCACATCACTCCCCCCGAAGACCGGAGGTCGAACCATTTTTTTTTTTATGAGTCTTGTGCTTGAGTCGCCAGTGCCAGTGGAGAGAGTCCCAGTGAGTCGGAACTGTGCTGCTGTTACACGGGCTCCAGTGAGTCGGAGTGCTGCCGTGCGGGGCCGATGCTACGTGCTGACCAGGAGAGGTGTGTTCTGCTTGCTGACCGGTCGTTGTAGTGAGAGTGCCCGTTGAAGCCGATGAGGGTTCGACCAGGCCGCGGTGCGTTGAGGCTGGTGGTCGAGGTACCCGATGAGGCTGAGTGCTGGCTGGCGTGGTGCGCGGAGGGGTGGGGAGTGATGATGATGATGTCCTTCAGAAGGAGGCGTGTTCTGTCGAGGGTCACCAATGTGTGATATGTGGTGGTAGGCTCCAAAGGGAGATCTCCGACCGAGCGAGGTGTTATGCCCGGTCAGGCCGAAGCCCACTTATATTCATTTCAGCTGTCGTATATATACTTTCCGAGCTCAGAAACTTCGATAGCGCGATTCAGGACTGTGCGCTGATTGGTCCGCCACACGTCAATTAATCTTTTTATACAACTTATACCTGTGATGGCTGCGGCGGTGCGGACGCGGCGTCTGCGGTGAGGCGACGCGCGGCGGCCGCGTCGTAGTAGTACAGGTTGCAGTCGTCGTCGGAGATGGAGTCGTCGGCCCGGTCGCGGCTGTCGCGGCGCTGCACGTCGTCGGAGGACGGCGGCGAGCTCGAGCCCTGCGAGTCAGTTTCGCCACTGCTCGCCTGCATCTCTTCCTCGTTTTCGCAGAAACCTATAACATACAAAAAAACAACAGAAGTGATAACTTAAACTAATCTAAATAAAAAGCTAGGAGACCGTCTTTAAATTCTGTAGGAATAAAATAATAATGCAAGAAAAAAGATAAAAATTATAAAAGAGAAAGAAATAAAAATAATAAAAATATTTCGTCTGACCGAGATCCGAACTCGAGCCCCGAACAATTGGTCAAAAATCTAAGTAACTGTGCCACGCGCATCTGACATTAGTATTAGAAATTACTCCATATCGTATTTGGTGCCATAACACGTTACGTAACGAAGCGGTTTACCCTCCCACAAGAACTTATCACTTCAAAATACGCTGAAACATGCACTCATAACTCATAACGAACGGCAGATTTGGCGGCGGGTATGTGATCTCTGCCTTACATGCAGGGACGTTATAGGTAAACATGACGGACTTCAAGTGAAATGTTTTAGTTTTTATGTGAAGCTTTATACGAAAAGTATCATGATAGTAGACCTTTTTTGTGACGTTTTGCTTACCTTCAGACGAGACACTGGAATGGTTGCCGTCGTTGTTTGCCGCATCCCGTGCGCCTTCGTTTCCTCTCTCACCGGATACGGATGGCTGTTAAACCATTTAAAGATATAATATACCGTACATAAGAGACTAAAGTTAGTAAAAAAAACTAAAAAGTTTTTGACGTTATAACGTCTTATAAATCGATGAACTCCGGCTGCACGTACGAAAAATTGTCACGTTTCGCCTAAGTCGAGCGTGTAAGCGAGAGCGCGGAACAAGTGATAGAGAGACGATCGGCCTAAACTTTAGGCTTGTAATGATGTTATCACGTAAAGTTATCGTCCGTAAACCGACTTAACGGAAAACCATTTTTTTTTTTCAATAATCACTTCTGCACGCGTAGTTCTACTACCGTAGAAATAGACCGTAGATTTCGTTTATCGATCTATGATTTTATTTATTTAGACAATACCGTTCTATTGCAATCATGCTACGCGTACTGTCCAGAAATAGGAACCGTCAAAAGAAAAAAACGACTGTAGTACATAGTATCGCTATTAAGAAACAACTTTATTGCCTGATTTGAGGGTCCGGGCATAGCCAGGTCGACGGCCACGCGGTTGTTCCTATGCATTAGCTTCCTGTGAGTCTGCGACGGGTCTGGGTTGGTGAGACGGTAGCTGAGCGACATTTCGTTGTTTAGCACCGCTTTTGAAGAGTTCACCTGGAATATTGACAAAAACTTTAGTCGTCACTTTATACGGAGATGGTGCTAGTTTGTCATATCATGTCCAATAAAAAAGTGGATTGGTTTGAACAATTTCACGATAACGCCTGTCTCGAGTCAATTACATATGCGAAATGTATTCAAATTCCGAATGAGCACACGAGAAAGTACACTTCTATGGCGTAATGAAAGCCGGGACAAAATTCTGTTTCACTAGGCACATTGTGGTCTTATTAATTTTTTTCTACCTAATGCACTATTTAACGAATTTAATAATTAAATAACTTAACGAAGTTAATAACTGGAATGACGTATATAATATAAATGGTTTTATAAAACCATTTGCTTCTGCTTCACATATACTCAGCGATTGTCGTAACTTAAGTAAAAAAATATGTAACGACGACATTGTAATTATTAGTGTTGGGACAAACGAAAAAAATCCCTACATTCTATATTCGGACCTTTGCCGCACACTTGAATGTTTAAGAAATAGTTATGTATTTATAGTAGGCGTTAGCCATAGTCCGTTTCTAAACACAAATCTATTAAATTACAACATTGAACAAATTATTAGAAACTTTTCTAACTGTACATTCATAAATCTAACCCAAAAGATTTATTCTGACTATCGATTCAAGCCATTGAGTCAATATTTGTGCTTTAAATGTAACTTAGAAATTGACAATATAAATTATAAAAAAATATATGTAAATAAACCAGTCAAAAAACTTAATATAAATAAAAATATAAAGGGGACCATACCATATTATTTTTCTTTCTTGACAAAAAAGTTAAATGAAAATAGAAGCTATTTTAATACAGAAACTAAACATGTAGATAGTTTAAAAAAAGGCACAATTCCTTATTACTTCAATAAAAAAAATGTAATTATTAAAACTAATAATAATGTACCAAAAGATAATCACTTTTTTCGAGAATAGTATAACTAATACTATTATTTTAGCTCATCAAAATATTCAGGGTTTACTTAGTAAACAATTAGAATTAGACTTATTCTTAAAGAGCCGCAATATTCATGTATTTTGTATCACCGAACACTGGTTACGAGATGAACAAATAATTATTCTTAACAATGAATTTTATAGCATTGCTAGTGCATTCGTAAGAAAGGGAGCCATACGCGGTGGGTCACTTATTTACATACAAAATGACATCAAATATAAAGAACGCACAGACATTGTTACACTTTCCTCCGAATGTACAGCAGAGATATCCTGTGTTGAACTTGAGCAGTACATTGTAGTTTGTGTGTACCGACCTCCACAGGGTGATTTGGATTCATTTGACTCAACAATGGAAAATGTGTTAAATCGTTTACTTACACAAAAAAATATTATATTATGTGGCGACTTTAACATAAATTTACTAGAGAAGTCTTCTAGGTGTGATAGATTAATTAACTTATTTGAAACATTTGACCTTAGGTATCTATTTTCTGAGCCAACTAGGATTACTTCACATTCAGCAACTTGTTTAGACAACATTTTTTGTAACTGTCATTGTATAAAAAAGTTTTTAATTAGTGATTTAACATCGGATCATCTAGGCCAACTAGCTGTTTTCCCGGCTAAAACCGATTTTGATATTAAAACAATTACTTGCAGACCAATCACTTCAGCTAAAATTAATATTTTTAAGGATAATATAGCAAACAAAATTTTAAATATAGATGTTAATCAAAAAAATCCTCACGTCTTATATGAACATTTACATAATATTATTAAAACAGAACATGACACTATCTTTAAAACTAAAATATTTAATGTAAACAAGAAAATGCAATTTTGTGATTGGGCGACACCTGGTTTATATATCAGTAGGAACAAATTATATGACTTATATGACTTAAAGAAATATAATTTTCATCCTTTGTTTATACAGTACGTTAGGGACTATTCTAAGATATTTAAAAAAACATGTCTCGCTGCTAAGGCTTTATACTTAAGTAATAAAATAAAGGACTCAAATAATAAGATTCGCAGTACTTGGAACATAATTAATAAGGAAACCGGACGAATTAAAAAAAAAAGAAAATCAAATTCAACTAAATATCGATGGTCTGACGATTTCCGACAATTCAGAATTAGCTCACTTTTTTAACAATTACTTTGTAAACATACCTTTAGAGACAACTTACTCCTTAGGTTCTTCTTCACTAAAAGCAGATGTGTTACTAAGGACAAATGTAAAAGAAGTTGAGACCGTATTTAACTTTAAACACATAAACCCTCAAGACATCTTAAAGATATTTAAATCACTTAATTTTAAAAATTCTGTAGACTTATGGGGTATTTCAGTTAAATTGCTTAAAAATATTATTACAGAATTATCACCATATCTAGCTGCTATATTCAATCGCTGTGTAGATGCTGGCGTATTTCCCCGTCTCATGAAGCAGTCTAGAATTATACCCTTGTTTAAAAAAGGTTCGAAAAGTGATCCTAGTAATTTTAGACCCATATCTATTTTGCCAGCAGTAAGTAAAATATTCGAAAAAGCGATACTTTTTCAGTTACAGAGTCACTTCAATAATAATAAATTATTGCACAATCGGCAATATGGTTTCACCAAGGGTGTCTCGACTACCGACGCAGGTGTAACTTTAATTAAATATATCTATCAAGGCCTGGGAAGATTCTCACGATGTTATTGGCGTGTTTTGTGATCTGTCCAAAGCGTTCGACTGCGTTGAACACAATACTCTTTTACAAAAACTTATGTACTATGGCATTAAAGATACTGCACTCAATCTTATAAAAGATTATTTAACGGACAGAGTTCAGTTTGTTGATATTGATGGGCATAAATCAGCGGGACTACCAATAAAAATGGGAGTACCTCAGGGCTCCATCTTGGGACCTTTTCTGTTTCTAATTTATGTGAATGATTTACCTTTTTTATAGAATACTTTTGTGACATTGTGTTATTTGCAGATGATACATCCCTTCTGTTTAGAATGAACCGTAAAAATCCAGATGTTGACAGTATTAATAGGACACTTACTCTAATATTGGAATGGTTCACTTCTAATAATCATTTACTCAATTCCAAAAAAACGAAGTGTGTCAAATTCACTATGCCCAATGTAAAATCCACAAGCACGATTAATGTACAAATTGGCAATGAGAATTTAAACTTTTTTGATTCTACAGTGTTTTTAGGTCTCACACTTGACTGTAAGCTACAATGGGGTATTCACATTTCTAATATAGCAAATAAGCTTAGTTCAGCAGTCTTTGCGATTAGAAAAGTAAGACAATTGACGAACGTTGAAACAGCCCGTCTAGTTTACTTCAGCTATTTCCATAGCATACTATCTTATGGTTTATTATTATGGGGAAGTGCTGCTGATGTACAAACAATATTCTTGTTACAGAAACGAGCAGTACGTGCTATATATAAGTTAGGGCCCAGATCCTCTTTAAAAGAAAAATTTAAAGAAATAAATATTTTGACAGTTGCATCACAGTTTATTTTTGACAATATTATATATATCAGGAAAAATATTCAATATTATGATAAAAAAGCCGATACTCACTCTTTTAATACGATGAATAAGAACAAATTAGCTAGAATTATTCTCGGCTTCATAAGGTTCAAAACACATTTGTGGGACTCGGTATACGTTTTTATAATAGGTTGCCTGTAGATATACTAAACTTACCCTTTCAGAAGTTTAAGGAATGTGTTAAAAATCATTTACTGAAAAAGGGCTACTACACAGTTAACGACTATTTTAATGACATTCAGCCATGGAAATAATAATACAATTATAATATGTAATAATAATAATATTATTTTAGTACCTAAATTAAAATTGACATAAAATTTTGAATTTACTTCCATTTTAACGTCGACGTCGACGTATTAATTGTTGTTTTGCTCGTTTAAAGTACGAGTAGGTTATCAAATTGTAATAAGTGACAAATTAAACTAATAGGTATACTATAAGATTATAATTATATTATTATGCGTGTAAATATTTTATTTTTATGATATTGTAATAATTTGTCAATTGTATCGTATTCTAATTTTGACGTTCATAAGTGTTACTGTGTGACCTATGTGAATAAATGATTTTGATTTTGAACGCTTAGGATCACACCACGATAGGCGAAACTACGCGGCGCTGCATTTTTAAGATAGCTATTGAAAATTGAATTTATTCACTAAACAAAAATATACATGTTTCATATGATTTGATTATATCACATGCGCGGTGCAATATGACATTCGAACTCTTACAATGAAACTTTTATCTTCTTGTGTAATTAATAAAATGCAATTTTGAATATCTCAAAATGTAGCTCCATGTATCGTTTCGTTTCCATGTGAATTGACCCTTATACTTATATGTTTCCTTACTTGATGCACATTATCGCTCTTGTCGTGTCTGAATATGGTGAAGGGGCTATGATACAGCGGATTCAGATCGTTGGCGTGGGTCACCCCCGGTATGGGGTAGTCGTCCCACTCGAGGAAGCACGCTTCCATGGCGGGATGGAAGCCGGGGAATACTTCGGCTTCGCTAACCCCGTTGACGTATGGCGGATGCGCACGCGCGTGGCGTGCATGCGCGCCGTGCGATGCGTTCATGTGGTTCGTACGGTTCTTCGCCACCTGTGTGAAAGTACATGACATTATATTTCATAGCATTGTATTATTTTTCGATACATTACAATACTCTATAAGTTTGTTAAGAAAATTAAGATTATAAAACCGACGTTTTACTATACTTTCAGATCCAATGTAATCTGAACGTAAACAACAAGATTAACATGGACCAAATTAATGAGTCATTGTATTTCTTTATTCCGGGGTAAATAAGTCGATAGTATTTTATTGTATTCTATTCATCTGTTTGTTTACGTTTGGATTAATTGGATATACCCGCAGTTAATATCTTCCAACTGTTACTTCTATAATTTCAAAAACCGATCTGAGAAATCTTAACAAACATTCTGCATTGTATGTATAATATTATTTTATTTTGTTTCAAGTCTAAGAAACGTATGCCTCACCTTATCCAATACTTTCATGTGCCATTGAGCAAATTGTTCGTGTAATGTGTCTCGTTCGTGCGGCGCCAGACCAGGGTTCAGAGCCGCTAAACGCCACAGGATTACCACCTGTTATAAGTAAATACTGTCTAATGTAAACGATACAAAATCAAATAAACTTACACAAATATTTTGTGTAGCTGTGTTTTAAGCCACTTGAGTATGTCATGGGAAAAGTAATTTGAGATTATTTATTTCAGAACACGACGACGTACCGCGGAAACTCGGAATACCGCGCAAACATTATTTACATTATCATTATGACAAACTAAGTGTCTATTCAAGTAAAACTCTCGTAAGATTTTCACATAACAAGTATTAGGACGTCTACGCACTGTACATAGGTTTTAGCGGTAATAGCTTACCGTTCGCTCGTTTACTATACGTACTATCGAACAAGTTGCCGCTCGACCGTGCATAAGATGAAAATGGCTTAACAATGCCGTCGAATCGTGCACACGCACACACTCACGGGTAAATACGTCGTTCAACCACGTCTGCAGTCGTTGCGGTCACTTCCTTTGTGTTTAAATTTTTCGAGGCATCCTAGTGCAATTGAAAATGTTAATAAACTGGTCGAGCAGGAACTTTGTCGATATTGTACCTCGTCACAAAGCGACGAACAGGCGTGCTGCGCGGCGGAGCTGCCGGCCGCACCGTGCTTGCCGTTGCCGCCGCCGCCCCAAGCCACTAATGCTGCTTTGGTACTGTACCACCATACTATGATCTGTGAACAAAACAAAGACGTATAATATATTATAGACGAGACATGTTGAGGCAAAAAGTGTCTCCAGTTAAATGGCCCCACTTTTGAGATTTTTGGGACAATTTTGAAATTAGAAGTATGGTGAAAACCAAGATGGCGTGGCTTTATATTGTATGGAGATATGTCAAATGTACATACGTCATAGCCTGTCTTGAGTTTTGAAATATTTGGGACAAAAGCAAAATCAGAAACTCGCGAGGGGCAATCTTTTTATGAAAAAGATGTTTTTTTTTATTGTAATATAAAGCCCCAACTCACCTGTTCACAGGCCATAACCTCCTCCGTGATAATCTCTAGCAGGGGTATAGCGTTGCGGTCGCTCCGCTTGAACATCTCCCGGACAATAGAGAGCAAGTTCCACATGCCCTCCGGCTCTCGGCCTCGCAGTGGTCGTAGTAGAGACGACCATTCTGCCGCGGCTGGTGGTGCGCTTGTGCTTAGGTAGTTTACGTCACTGTAAAGAAGGGTCTCACTTAGCGGGCGTCCATAAACAACGCGAGTTATTTATGGGGGGCGGTACCCCAAGCAGGAACATTTTGCGGTATCGTTACGTGTACGTAAAAGAGAAATATGAGAAATGTTGTATGGAAATTTTAGTTACTTTTACGTCCGCTAGAGGCGCTTTCATGGTTTTCATACATATACAATATTTCTCGTTTACGAACACGTAACGATACCGCAAAATGTTCCGCTTGGGGTACAGGTATTATATACGTATATTTTTATACGTATTTCGAACAATGAGTTGTAGGTAAACATGCATTTATAAACTAATTACAATGGATATTGCATATAATATTATATACATTTTAATATAGTATTAGCTGAATAGGATAAATAAGTGAATTAATATGCAAGCTACAGATAAACAACACAAGAATAGTCATGTGACATTAAATAGTAATTACACAATAGGCTACTTGACCTTGTTTTTATTTATATCCTAAATGCTTCATAATTATTGTTTAATTATAATTACACAAAAATAAAACATTATTTTAAAACCTAACAAAACCTTCAAAAAATACTTTGAAAATACACGTTTTAAAAACCGCCGAAAACACTATTCGCCATGTTGGTTGATAGATTATCTGTGCTGCGATGTCATACTAATACTATTTGTAATATATGGTAAAGTCCGTAGTAGTAAAATAGCAAATGGCGGTGTGACGTTCCGTTTGAAGTTTTGACGTTAATAAATAAAAAGTTAAGAATTTTAGAACATGGAAAATAATGCAGGAAAACCATTTTTAGCTAATTCAATAAGCATAGAATTAGAGGAAACAAATACCTAATTAATGACTTTATAAGATGTCATGAACTATTAATTTACAGAAACACGTTCCATTTCACTACTACGTATGTGTTTCGTATGTCCGTGTCGGCCTTGTGTCGTCACATCCTTTCCGGAAGTTGCTTACTTTATTTATCAATCTATGTTTTTAAGTTATGATATAGCTAGAATACATTTTCCTAAGTCAAGTAATAATACAAAAAAGAAAAAAGGCCTTGTATTCTTTTTCATGTAAGAAACCCAGTTCCTCTCGAAACGCAATAAAAATTCACCCCGTATATTTGATAACAAATCTTTCTAAGCAAGATACAATATCACGTCGCATCTTGTTTTGTCTCCAATCATCCTAGGAATACAAGTGATAGCTGCATACAAAAAGTATAACATATTATATTAATAACTGATAATAAACTAACCTGAAAACAATAGGTGCGGGCACACAGAACTTGACCAAAATCTTATTGATGTTGTTATGTAACGTCTTCTCATCAAGAAACCATGAAGTATATTCGTAGGCCGAAGCTCCTGCAGTGGGGTCTGGCGCACCACAGGTCGCGTTTATCTGGTTTGGCTGCGCTGATAGTAGCTCGTCCAGTATTCTCTGAGCCGTGGGTAATACTTGTCTCGGCAGTTCCGATATGAGGTATTGTGCGAATTTCTGTAGCTGATCTCTTCTTAGTCGCTGCAGAGATTCTGATACAGGGGCTCGGAGGCATACTTGTGTTGGCTAAAACATTTTTAATGATAAGAAAATAAGGAACATGCATGTGACACTAAAATGGACAAAATATTTTTATTTGTAATCTTTATCGCTAAAAAACATAATTATATAATTATTTATAAAATTTATGGTAATTAAATAGTGAAATGAAATCATCAAAAAGTAGATTTTTTGAAAATCCCGCGCAAATTTCAAAAACGCATCGTTACTGACGGAACTAAAGGTGACGTCTTCGCACACAAACGTGTGTCAACTGTCAAAACTCATTTTGTCGCCAGCAGTATTTCCGGACCATTACGACCTATAAACCTTCAAGAAGGGAGCGTAAAAGGCCAGCAACGCACTTGCAACTTCTCTGATGTTGCGGGTGTCCATGGGCGACGGTAATCGCTTTCCATCAGGTGATCCGTTCGTTCGTTCCGTCCGTGAAAAAAAAAACAAAAACGGCGGAACAGCGGAAGGTATTCCGCCATATTAATAAGGCGGAATACCTTCCGCCATATATTATATAAAAAAACCATGGCCAGTGTCAAGTTAAAAAGGCGGAAAATAGAATTATCTTTTAAGGCTGGTACTGGGGTGAAATTCAGATCAATGAAAATAGAACTCTGCACTGATAAAATAGAGTTAAAAATGTAAGTTTCGAGTTAAAAATGTAAGTATCGAGCTATCACATATGACATTGACATTTGACTCTATAGT
Organism: Glaucopsyche alexis; assembly: GCA_905404095.1. Taxonomy (NCBI): domain Eukaryota; kingdom Metazoa; phylum Arthropoda; class Insecta; order Lepidoptera; family Lycaenidae; genus Glaucopsyche; species Glaucopsyche alexis. The sequence continues at coordinate 5,880,772 of FR990048.1, forward strand.
TGACACTCGTGTGTTCAATTTTCAACTCTAATGCATTATCACAGAGTTTTATTTACAATTCTCAGAATTTTCTACGGCCTTCCGGAATCCGGATCATATTATAGTCCCAGCCTTCAAAAAATCCTTTTAAATAATGAACATTTACATCATAATAAATAAATGTTTGCGCGCCTAATAGATATTTCACTATACAAACTTTGAACCCCCATTTCACTCTTAAGGGGAATAAATTCAAAAAACTATGAGATATGTACTCAATATTTTTTTTATTAGCTCGGATATTAAATTTCATTGTAATCAAAGGAGATTTTCAACATTTTCCATACTATCAACCCTTATTTTACATCCTCATGGCAGGGGACAAATTTCAAAAAAGGGTAAAGTGCATGATTTATAATTTGTATTTATTAGCCTGTATACTTATATTTTAATTTCATGGAAATCAATAAAGATTTTAAATTTTTACTTTTCAGACTTTTATACCCTATTTTACACCCCCAGGGAACAAACTTAAAAAAACTGTAAAAGACGTATTCAATCAATTTTATTTATTAGCTCGGATATTAAATTTCATGAAAATCGGAGCAGATTTTCGATATTTTTATTTTTCATGCAAACTTTCAACCCTTATTTTAGTACCCACAAAAGGGTGAATGTAATATTAATAAACGCTGAAAGACGTTTTTAATTAAATGTATTTAAGAGCATGAATCCCAATTTTCATCGAAATCAGTGCAGATTGAAAGATTTTCTATACAAACTTTCAACCCCTATAAGAGATGTATTTTTTTTTTGTTGTTACTTCCAGGCATTGAAATCAAATAATTCGTATTATGTAAATAAATAAAATGGAAAAACAATCTATAAATTCTCGACACTGGCAAAATGGTGCAAAACCTTTTCAACCGTGTTGCCAAAAATAAAAGAAGTTAATTCATGTTTGTATGGTTTCTGTTGTTGTATTGTTTTGCAGTTATTTTACTTATTTCATAATATGATGTTATTATTGTTCTGTGTTATGTAGTAAATATTGTGAAGAAAGACTTAAATCTTAATACAATGACTGAACACGGCTTTGTCAAAGCACAATCAGATAATCTGCTGAACTCAGAAGGGTAAAAGCACCGAGGTAAATAGTTTATTTAGTACTTATCAGTTATCACTGAGATATTTATTACCCATTAATGAATTGATTTTATATTATGTTTACGAACTTTTGTCGTTTTCGTCGAGTTTTGTAAATAAAACGAGACGTATTGCGTAGCAAATCTATTTCAATGTACTGACTTACGTTGAAATGATCTTCGCAACAGTATAAAGTGCTCAAAAAATATTTATAACACAGGTTGCTGTGACATTCCATGGTATCACTTATTTTTATAACTTTGTGAGCTTATCACTACGTTGTTTATTTGTTTACATCGAACTAGTGTATGTCAAAGTCAAACTTTAAATGTCAAATGTCTTTATGTAAAAAAAAAAGTCAAATGTCTATAAGTGCGATGACGTCACAAGTCAATTAAACGCGCCATTTATCGCCCAAACATTATTGTGATATTAAAATATATTTTTTCCAGCCTAATGAATATTTTGGAAGTATATGGTAATGTTTTAATATACAGTAGAAACCTTAAAGTAGAAAAAATACATGCATAATATTCCCTATTGTTTTGCTCTATCAAAATTACTTATGCTAATTAGGTTTATATGATCAAAGACAGATTTTTGTATTTCTCATTTTTACCTGTAAAACATTTTATGCATTTTTTCATTTACTATTACATTCTTATAAAATAAAGACAATAAAGTTAAAAATAAGATACATATTTAAAAAAAAGTGAAACGTGTTTCACACCATCAATCTTATAAGAGTGATTTTAGTAGAAATAATATAATGACGTCATTATAACTGTACAACAAATGTACAATGTGATGAGTAAATTTTTACAGTTAAAGCTGTTTAAAATGCTAAACATTAGTCATAAACACGGAAATAATTAATATATTAGATGTTGTCCGCGACTTCGTGCGCGCAAAAGTTAATTTCGCAGAAACTGTACATTTTTATTATTTATTAGTACCTCCCCCTGGTCTACTACTCTACATCTGTGCCAAATTTCATCAAAATCGGTCCAGTAATTTCGGAGCCTATTCAATGCAAGCAAACACTTTTCCTCTTTATTATATTAGTATGTATAGCTATATACAATTAAATTAATATTATGATTTCTAGCAGTTTTCCGTGATAAAAAACTGTTTATTTGCGGAAAACTGCTAGAAATCATAATATTAATTATAGGGATATAATTATTTGGCGACTGCACGTGAGCATACTATATTACTGAATTTGGCGAAAGCACTCAGGTGACAAAAATCTGCAGATAAAAAGTAGCGAAATTTAATCCAAATTAGCACCGTAATTTATAAGTTGGTGACTTAATTTTAGAGTTCGTGACCATTACACTATGTAAGCAGCTATAAAATCAGATTTGGTTGATAGATTAATGGCAGCTAAGAATTCAATTTGCAGGCTAAGGAAAATCCCATTTTTTGATACTGTTGAAGTTTGTTTTTCTTTGGCATGGGTGTCGTTTACAAGGCTGTTGGGGGTGCAGAATAATATGAAAATTAAATCCTTTTTGAAATTCCAAAATGGCATACATTTTTTTATTAAAATTAATATGGGTGTCCTTTTCTAAATTGTCTTCCAATTTCAATTTCCAAAATGGAAAATTTTCATTCTTCTTCAAATTGACATGAATACTTAAATTTAAAAGTTCTTGGGGATGCTAATTAGGATTTTCATTATTTTTTCAGTAGGATGCACCGTTTCTGAGATAGAATCAATTTTATAAAAAATTGTAAATTCTCTACATTGAGATACGAGGGATGTATCTTTATACATCCCTCGTATCCTATCCCTGTTGGAAAATTCAGGATTTTCAAATTTCTTTGTCTCCCACCATGAAGAAAATATTTGGTTACGGGTTATTAAGGGGGCGTAAATTTTCATTATTTTTCAAGTAGGATGCACCGTTTCTGAGATAGAAGCGATTATAGAAAAAAAATTAGGAAAACAGTTGACCTAAAGGCCATCCGTGCAACTTCCCGCTAAGCGCTTTTTATCTAAAGCTTCATTTTTGAGCTTGTGATAATCTTCTTTGAAATAATAATGAATGATAGAAATTTTAATAACACTATTTTTTAAAATTTCAAACTGTCATAACTTTGGAATGAATCAACCGATTTTCACGCGATTGAAATCAAAGCAATCGATGCAGTTTTTCATGTCCTTTGAAAGAATCGAGAACAAAAAATTTTTAGATGAAAAATTTCGGAGTAATTCCGAAAAAACTTTTTTCGGTTTTCTTTCCTTCATGATATCTCTCGAACGAATCAACTAATTTTGACCGGATTAGCGGCGATTGACGTGGTTTTTCAAGATTAAGAGTTGATTAGTTTTTGGAGTTGATCGATAAAGCCATTTTAAAGTTATTCCAAAAAAACACTTGTTTTGAGATTTCACAGTTCACAGTTTTTTTGAGATTTCTTGAAATCTATCTGTCCCAATCAGTCTCCTTGCTGTTGAAGGTAGACTTGCAGATCTGCATGATGCCACCTCGTCCATGGTGTCGATGGCGTACTGGATAAACACCAATAACTCGTTGGCCACCAAAGCCATGGTGACATGCAGCGTCCGTAAGCGCTCGCAAAAATATTGAATCAAGCACAACCTATCGCTAGTGCTCAATGCGCGACGATGATGTAGTACTTAGTAGTAAGTTGACTCAAATATATTGTAAGTATAAGTGCTCACTTGAGTCAGTTAGACTGTCTATTGCATGAGATCAGAGACAGTCTATTGCATTACAAAATATATCATTAACATTGAAACAAAACATCTCATAGACAAAAACTGCTATTAAATTTTTATTGATTAGGGGTTATGTGTTTTAGTTTTAAGACAGTCGTAAATCAGTTAGGCTTGAATATCTGAGACAAAATTGTCTTAAGACTGTCGTGTCTCTAGTGAGCGCTTGGCCTAATTCTAAAATGCCTACTCTAAAGAGCGATATTGCACTCTCATTCCATTCTTATACTCCGAGATTTTTTTAAAAGAATATATATATATATACAGAGAAAGACTTACCAAATGTATTCTGTATAGACATACTGCGACAATATGTGAACACCAGTGTGCTGATGATGAACAAGTACAGTTGCATGATGATATCTTTTGTCTGTCAAATGTCACTGCTACATTAAATTGAGCTCTTGTCATAAGTAGGGTGACTGTAGCAGACAAGTGAAATCCTAAAAAAAAATACAAATGAAAGTAGGTATGTACATTATATTATATTATTAGAATTGATAAGTTTTTTTGTTCTTTTTTTTATAAGCTATTTCACTATCATAATACATATTATAAATATTATATTTGAAGCAAAAACTGTACACTTTTTTATGAAAACTATGGGCAAGGAGGAGTATGAAATTTGACACAGTTCATATCGAGAAGTGAACCATACTAATATTTATTTTTTTAAATAATGCCTACAAAATACATTTAATTAATGAAAAGAATGTTGCACACTACCTCAGATTAATAGCTCACACTAAGTAGTGTATGTTGTGTATGTATGTTGACATTTTGTCAGTCTGTTCTTCACATTCAATAGAAAACATTTACATTTTTATTTCATATCTCAATGGCAAAAAAACCTTATGAGTTCAAACTTAAAAAATTACACAAATTATGGGCTAATTTTTGCCACTAGTTGACCACTAGTAAAGTATAAAAGCATGATATGAAAAGCTTATGATGTCAAGAACCAGACAGCATATTGTTTACTACTTCACTGTTACTAATAAGGTCAAAAGAATTCACCTCAACTTAGGAGTTATATAACACTAGCTTTTCCCCGCGACTTCGTCCGCGTGGAATAGTTACTTTGGGATATCGCTAAAATTTACCCGCGACTTCATTTACGTAGAAGAAGCGCTTCCACCTCACGACTGCCCGCCCGCTCCGCGCGCCTTACTATAGCGCGCATGATTATTTTATTACTGCGATATCTTCTAAAATACTCATTGAAATCAAATGATGTAAACGGCAAATTTCTTCTAGATTAAATGCTTGTAATGAATAACGTATTTACTTGGATAAGGATTAATATAATCTTTATGAAAACACCTTCACAAATAATGCTTACTTTTAGAACAAATTTGGTAAGTATAAAAAGGTTATAGTGAGCCAACCTTAAAAGATAGACATATACTGTCGCGGACTTTTTTTTAGAACTTTTAAAGGGGAACAATTCTGCCATACATCATTTTAGCGAAACTTTAACCGTTTCCGCAGCGTACGTAGCGAAAGCTCTCAAAAGGAAAAAAAGACCCCCGATTTTGTAACATTCTTGATTGGTACTCCGCTCGTATTGAGTTTAGCATGATGCTATATAGCCTAAAGCCTTCCTCGATAAGTGGACTATCCAACACAAAAAGAATTTTTCAATTCGTACCAGTAGTTCCTGAGATTAGCGCGTTCAAACAAACAAACAAACAAACAAACTCTTCAGCTTTATAATATTAGTATAGATGTTAGAAAACTTGACTCTGTGTATTATTTGTTTTTTTTTTTTTTTTTCGTTCTACAAAACGATGTTTATTTCAAGACAGCAAGCCTGACATTTACATTTTATTTGGCTGAACCAATTTGAAAATTAATCTGCAACTCAATTAAGAAAATAACCCAGTTATAAACACATAAATTATTAATCTCTTAAATTAACTTTGTTTTTCAAACCATAGAACAAAACTTACCAATTTGTAAAACATCCTTTACAGCTCTATCTCTGAATAAATGTTCTCCTCTTTGAAATTCATCAGCTGAGCCGTTAGCAAGGCATGAGTATAGTCGTATGTCGTCTTCACTCTCAGGGAAACTCCAGAAAGCAATTTGCAGCTGTAGCTGTTCAGGCACGGGTGGGTAGACATGTTCCACAAGTTCAAACGGTATATGAGAGGCCACACATTTCGCTGCCAATTCACTTAGTGACGACACTGATTTGTCTGAAAAAATATGTTTTGTTGTAGATAAAGCACACATTCAAGAGCAATTTGTATGTGAAGTAGTAAAAATAAGATTTATTAAAAATAGACTTTTTATTATTGGGAATCAGGAAAGCAGTTGTTTATCAGCTAAACTAAATATAAACCATACAAATTTATTTATTAAATACATATAACATTTTATAATTAATACCTAGTTTAATTTTGAATAAGTATAGGTATATAAGAGTTTTTTTGAAGTCGTATGAAAATATTTTCCTGATTATTTTAGTTTAAAAATTCTTAAAAGTTTTAAAGGTATGAGTAACTTATTTTTATAATTAGTTCATGAAACAAAATCTTTGTTCCAAGTTCCAGAAAACATTTAGACCAAATTAAAACGATTCAAGCAAGTCATCATTATGAATGATTTTAATGTAATGTTTTTTTTAACTATTGAATTAAATTAGATTGAATTTAAAAGAAAGAAAGAACAGATAATACTTAATCAACTCCAAAGTTATGATATGAAGATGATATATAATCAATTCAAAGTTGACAGATCAGTGAAAGTTGTGAAAGTAAAAAGGCCTTTCTATTATATTAAACCATGATGTACATAAAGATAGATAAATAAAAAAGGAACAAACATTACACTAGGGAACAAAGAACTTGATACAATGTATGGCTGGGATTTGAATGTAAGGTATTATTAACAACAGTCCACTCAAAGGTAAATGACTTCACAACACCTGTTATGCACTATAAATATATGTACACTGTAATTGTATATCTCACAATAACTTTCTATTGATGATCAACAAATATTCATCTCAACTACAATATTAACATAGAAAAGGCATTTTATGCCGATATTTTGAGGTTTTACGCGAATAAATTTCATTTCGTACAGTCAAACAAAGGAATACAATGAAGTTACCTTGAATGGTCTTTTTCGATGATCGAGAAACAAAAACGTTTTGAAGGTTTGGTCTCCGCCATCCTCGCCAATTGTTACAGAGGCTTTCTGGTTCCGAACTCCAACTACACAAGGAATCTTCTTCGAAACGTTCCGAGTCTTCGAAACTGAAGTGATCCCCTTCTTCCCAGTCGAGTAGGGGAGACCCCACGTCGACCGGGGCAGCTGATCGTCCCCCTTTCCCATTGCCATTTGATGTCCCCGCCACTTTAGCGACCTTTGTTAAAGAATTCTGATATAAATTCGCTGGACGAGTTCAGCGAATTGTTACCTGGGGGGTATCCACAATTACTATAAAATCATACTATACACAAAAGCTTTTATGTAATTCTTTATAACTTTGAGAAAAAATATATAATGAAGGTAAATACATCACAAACTTAGATATTAACTATGCCTCCTAGTCAGAAATTTTGTGATCTAAATAAATTTTCATCGAGCACAATAACAAATATGGCCGTTCGTCCGTTCGACGGCCGTTCCGAATTCCGATTTCCGAAAATCCGACAGGCGACAGTGGGCGACAAGCACGAGACAGATTTGAGTTCATTTGAGACACGACGAGATCTATCACCTATTGGCTCTATGCTTGCTATTTGTACTTCATAGAGATGTCACCGTAAAATTGTAAAAACCGTTAGATTGTAATAAAACTAGTGAAATTGTAAAATGCTGATAGACTTTCGATGCGAATATGCTGCCTTTATTTTTGACATTCCAACAATACTGATCAACTACCTCCATAGAAGAATCATAGTTACTGCCAGGGGGGTGAAACTCTCATACATGCACAAATTAACAGAGTACAGAGACATCTAAAAATGACTGTCCGGTACTAACAGTTTGAAAGTTTTCGGATTGTCACAACAGATGCCACTAAGCGACTTCTACATCGCGCTATCGCTAACACAAAGCGTATTTATAAGGGCTCGCGAACATTTTACTATGCAGCAATCATATCCCACTATTAAAGAGGAACTTGGTCGTTGTTGTGTCTACGACTTTCGATAAAACTTAATTTCTGTCCATAATTCAGTTCAATAAAAATTATCAGGCGGTACTACTTCCATCTAGTGGTGGGTCGTCGACGCTTTTTCGATCAACGAAACGAGACCGTTTATCGTTCATCGTAAACTAGTTGAAAAAACAGTTTTTTTTTTCGACTAGTTTACGTGTTCGACGAATACTGAACTGAGCAATAAACTATGACAAACAAAGTAGTTTTGTTGAATGAACGACTTTTTGCATTAACGGTTTTGACAAACTTGTTGATCGACGCGACTAGTGATGACGACGAACGACGAGACGGTTTAATCTGTGAGCGGTGGAAATTGTTAGCTTACTTTAAAGTTCATTTTTAACCCCCGACGCAAAAAGAGGGGTGTTATAAGTTTGACGTGTCTGTCTGTCTGTCTGTGTGTGTGTGTGTGTGTCTGTCTGTCTGTCTGTCTGTGGCATCATAGCTCCCGAACGGATGACGCGATTTCGATTTAGTTTTTTTTGTATTAAAGGTGACTTACATGCGAGTATTCTTAGACATGATTGATGAAAATCGGTTGAGCCGTTTAAAAGTTGTTGGGGGTGAAAGCGGGGAAGAATAACCAAATGTGCAAATATACTCGAGTGGGGTCTCAAATGAAAGCGCACTGAAAGAGAATATTAATGACTTAATCGAGAGTGTTCGTAGCTTCATTCGATGAGAAAACTGGTGGTGGGAAGATAGCCGTTTGAAGATGATCAGCTCTTTTCTAGTTGATGAGGGGATCTGACTAACTTTCCAATGTCCGATCTATTCAAAATTTGGTACCGTGTTACATCAACGATATTCAAAGAACATGGTAAGGTAACCATGACCTGATCAGCCGTTTGAAGATGATCAGCTCTTTTCTACTTGATGAGGGGATCTTACTAACTTTCTTATGTCCAATCGATTCGAAATTTGGTACCGTGTTACTTCAACGTTATTTAAAGAACACGGTAAGGTAACCTTGACCTGATTAGCCGTTTGAAAATAATTTTTTCCTTATTAGTTGATGATTAGCCGTTTGAAAATCATCTTTTCTTTATTATTTGATGAGGGGATCTGACTATCGTCCACATGTCCTATCGATTCGAAATTTGGTATCATGTTACTTCAATGATGTTGGAAGTAGGTATGTATATAAGCTAAAATTATTTCAACTTACATAATATTATGTGATAATATAATTATAATAGTTTTAAAATATTATTTATAATTTTTTAGAGTTTATTTTTTGTATCGGGGGGTTTTTATATTAAAACACCAACATTAGAGCACGTCGTCGGTTGTAAAGAACAGAGATAGACGTATTGCTCGTGCCGAGTCGTCGTGCCCCGCGCCCGTCCGTCGATCGTGTCGTCGCGTCGCGAAGAAACGGTCTCTGTCGCACGCACCGTTCCGGCATATGGCAACCGTTCACGCATAGACTAGTTTATCAGTAGACGCTAAACTAGTTTACCCGTTCATGACAAATAAACAGTTTAATAAAACAGTTCGTTCATTCAACGCCCATCCCTACTTCCATCTAGCGGGTTTGATAGTAACTAAAACGGTACAACGCCATCTAAAAACGACATTCCGAAACTTTTGCAAGACTCAGTTTCAATTTTAGAGTTGCGCATCTATACTAATATATATCTGTATTATCTATGGTTACTGCTGTAGAAAAATTCGTGAGCCTCATATAGCAAACGTTTTCGATAGCGCGATGCTGAAGCGCGAGCCGTAACACTATATCCCTGCCATAGATGTATAATATTAAAAATAGGTCCCTGGTCACTGGTCCCTGCATTTTAAATCTATAATACATAGATATATAATATTAACTATATGCCATCGCGAGCTTTATTTTAATCTGTCTCGTAGGGTTCAGCCTTTAGTTCAGCCAGAGTTTGCAATGTAAGCGTAAAAAAATGTATTTATTTAGGACATAAGAAACCTCTAAAATTATATCTGTTTCTCTATGTTACCTGATGCATGTTAATGGACCTAGTATAACAACAGGACAGACTACTGTGAGCAAAAAAACGAGCCGAGCGAGAGGTTGGAAGAGAGGCCGTGTGTCCCTTTCTAGTAGGGTGACAATAATATTTTCTGCTGTGGCAAACTGCAAAGCTGTGTGAGACAAATTGTGAAACACTGAATGACATACAGCTGAGGCTTTAAAAGTCGACTAGATTGAATAGTGTAAAACAAGAAGGTTTGAAGTGACGGCTGCATTAATATGTAACAGATTTTTATGTATTTCTCTGCCTTACTTAAACACGATTGAGCCATTTTTGTCGCATTTCTTCATTGTTGGAAAATCTATAAAAACTGTATTATATTATCATTAAAGGCATTACCCGACTTCACACGTTTTTTCTCAGTAACTAGGTACTTACAGCTTACTACGATTCTAGGCGAGTCGCTATCGCTACTGACTAGTTTATAACAAAACGTAGTACCTACAATTATAACTCTTAATAACGTCAGTTGCTATAATGTTAACACTTTTATACTAGAATAACTAGATTAACATTAACAATTAACTTACTAATGTTACTAATAAACGAAATATTGCAACCAGCAGAACTTTCACTTCGACAAGAATATATACAACATTTTTTTCACCATTTTGACTGTTAAATCATCAAACAAATAATAAAAACATAATTACGGAGATACATGAAGTAAGAAATAAAAACTATTTTCAAATTTAATATTATCCGGTGTTCAGCATAAAATATGTGTAATGGCGTATCTATTGTCTTGCGAATGATACCATCTAATAAAAAAAGAAGGAAAAGGATTTAATGTAAACTGCATTTTTATTTAGTATTATATGACTATTTCTAACTTTTTTAATTAGAATATGATATAGTTATAAACATTTGTTAAAATAATAATATAGTACACTCGTTTTATCTAAGATTTTTCAAGTTACTTTTTATAAATACCAACATTTTTCTGGTTGGCAACATGCAAGAACGAGACACACAGCCTCTCTCCTGGCCATAGAGTACCAAGAGTAAAGGCTATTAGCAAGAGGAAAATTATACATCGTTCCTTATCCCCCTATATGACACATGCCAATGAGAAAGAAAGAGATATCTAGTTGTTCGTTAGTTTCGTTTTTTGTAGACGGTTACAGGTTTTGAACATATGTAACCAACTTCAGACAGATCAGCTGTCTGAAGTTGGTTACAAGTTGCCATACTCGTATTTATCAGCAACTTCATATGTAAATATATTCCCGTCCGCCAGTGAAGTCCCTAGTGTAGTGTACGTAAGAAATCTGCAATGGTCTCATCCGATTTTTGTGTAGATTTTAGAAGTATGTATCTGGCGTGAACCTTATTCTTTTCTTTGAGATAAATTTTATCTAGGTAATATTGAATGGTCGAGACATAGGTAATCTTTTGCTTCACGGATATGCGTATACACATTGTAATAACCTTAGTTTATTTTCTTCTGAAATCGTTTCTTTTCCTATCCCTTCACTGAGATAATTTGAGAACGTTGTTTTCCAGTATTCGTACTTTAATTCGGCTGCCGGTGACCCAGGTTCGACGTCGAATTTTTCTGGCTTTAGTAATTGCGCAGTAGTAGACATCGAGGTTTGTAATGGTATTTATTGTTATTTGGAATAAATTGTTATGTAATAAAAAGACAAAACCAAGGAATATTTGGTTTTATTCCAAATAAAATGCTACTTAAATTAGTAATACATGTCAAGCTATGACAACAACATGAGATCAATATAAGAGACATCTTATGATATAAAAGAGGTCTAAATGTACACTACACCTAGTCGGCATTTTGTGTCGATAAAAATCAAAATGTGGATGAAAATGTTAATCTTTTCATAGCATAAAATGAAGTCTTTTATTCCGCTTTATGTTTGCTTAGATCTTTTAAACTATTAAATGAATTTAAAATGCAGTTTGCAGCCAATAGATAGAATGATTAAAGTGGAAGATTTATGCGTAATGATCTATGCACCTTTGTGATTTATAAATTATTATCAGTCGATCAAAAACGAATTTATGCAGTATTGTCTACAACAAACCGAAATATGTTGGGGAAGCTAGTCTCTTGAACTATATATTGGTATCTACAAAACTCCAATTAATAAAACCTCTGTATTGATAACAGTTTAAAAAGTGAATTAATACTTTGACATATAATTGTCAATAATTTTATCTTGATATATTGGAATACATATTCTAATTCGAGCTACACGTATTTTTATTTCTCGTCCTTACTACAGGTTATGTGCCCTACGTTTCTGTAAAACGTATCTCGAAATTCAGTAAAAGGAAAATTTTCAGACCCGAAATCGGGAAACCATTTTTTTTTTCAGCCCAAGATCTTTCAGCACCATTTTCAGTTTGTGGCTTAAAAAACAGTATCTACCCATATCCAAAATAACAAGCAGAGAGAATAACGTGGAAAAGCAACCGAAAATTTGGAGTTACCATTACAAGGATACTTTGTGAGCATTGGGATCGAAAGGAATCACGTTAGAAAGGATTAACACAAGAGTTGAATTTTTGCAACGAGAAGCTTAAAGCTCTACTGCTCATCAGAATCACTCGTTTCGAGTCAACAACAACAATCAGGAGAGTATCGTGTGATGTTCTAGCAATGTTAGTTGCGCAGTCAAATTAACACTAATATTCAGAAATTCTGTTTTAGATCCCGGAGCAACCAATAATATTGTCAATGTGAAGGACGTCTGTTAATCTTCTGTTGATACATTTGCTCCCAAGTATAACTAAAACAATTTTTACCCTAATCTGGATCATCGGTATCTACTATCTACATGGAAAAGTACAAAGTCCTATTAGTGCATCCAGCCAACTGAGGAGCGCAGGGCCACAAAAGGATTTTATAATATTATGTGCACCGAGGTATCACATAGGTATATACTATACTATATTGTATATATTTATTTTTAGTATATACAATATAGTATAGTAGAATGCAATAAGCAGGAATATACTAATTGTTTTTAATACACAATAGAAAATACAATATTTATAATGAATTTTAAATAATATAACCCAACAAGCAAAAATGCTATATAAAGGATGATTAATTATAGGGTTAAAATTCTTGTTTATATTTTATAAAAGCAATAGCTTAATATTTTCCCTTTATAATTGCATGCTATAAGTATTCTTTTGCTAATAATAGTATTATGGGTCTTAAAATTTATATTAATAATGTATTTAAAAGCATAATATTATGGCTATTATGGTTGAAGCAAACATTTCAAAACTAAGTTGAAGTCTCATAAGATCAGAAATATTACCTTATATGACAATTAAAAACTATTATAACCCTTTACCTTTGCAATGTTTGATAAAATGCACATAATGCAAAAAGCAAGATATGTCATAGCTTTTATAATCAATATTTTTTTTTGGCTGGTTCTGTGGTTGTGCACTACAAAAACCAGTATTGTTATACATTTGTTTAATTGTGCCATTATGTAACTTCCTCAGCCAGAAATGGATTTAAAAACATGTGATATTAAACGGTGAAAACCAATTTTGATACAAATCCATCTATAAACATTATGTTTACTTGTTAATGATGCAAGAAAAAAGGGGTTTTAAGCAATAGATTGTGGAGGCTGAACCCTAATTTCTTCAATATGGCTGAATAGGCATCTTATAGTCTCAACTATAAGAGAAAATTACTTTTATATAAAAGCATTGTACCAGATAATTCTTATTATAATATAAATTATCAGACGCCTAAAAATGAAATAAGAACTGAAATGCTTAATATAAAGATATCAAGTAAAATAACGGTCAGAGTATGAATTACTGAGATCATAATTTTTTAATTGTCGGTAAACGCTGAAAGCCATACATTCCTTGTCCATAGAAAGATTATCCGTTTTATTTTTACATGGCAAGATGAAAGATTGCTTATCATAATATGATAAATTGGTAACAACAAAACGTCTACTACGATTTAACACATAATTTGTGCCCATAATACGTATAATGACTGTTAATTAAAGAACTACTGTAAAGCAAAGAAATATTGTTTTCATAGCAATTATAAAGTAAGTTTTTGCTAGTTGGGAATATCGCTTTCAAATGAGATGTACAAAATATGTTGTATTACAAAATACAAGCAGATGTCTTTGTGGTGTAGTCTGGTAGCCCCGACTACTACTTACAAATAATAATAATCTGTTACTTAATAATTGTTGTTTCTAAAGCTGATTTTTATTTTTTTTTGTCAGCTACTACATGAATGTTTTATTTTTAATGGTCGATTACAATAATGAAATTCTGTAAAAAATGAGCAGTGATGTTTGTAAGGGAATAACATAATTAGTTTAATCGCTGAAGTTCCCCGATAAAATGCGGTGGCCAAACGCATAATTCATACGTTTACCTAATTCACTATGGCGTCAAGTATGAAATTAAATAAAAATCGAGGCAACAGCATATGGAAATCAATTAATTTATTATTTTATTTAAGTAATAAAAGAAAAGAAAAAGCTAATAAGCGATGTGACATGGTATAAACCCGAAAAATATTTAATATGTATTATAATAATTATTCCTGCAGAAGTTTTACTGCAGAAGATTTGTAATTGAAAATATTCCCGCCGAAATCAACAAACCAAAGATGGTCAACAGGCGAAGTTGATAGGCAATAAATTAGAAACACAATAAGCCAAAATCAACAAACCGGATGTCAAACCGGCGGAGTTGAAAGGGAAGAATATTACAATAGGTAATGTACATACTTCCTAAGATTTTAAGCTACTGATTCAATATAGATTATTCAAATGTCTAATTAAATAATACTAACGGCCGCACTCAGAGACGTTCATTAAATTAGCCCTAATCAGTATTTAACTAATGAACATTAAATATCTTAATGAAGCGTGTCTCCCAGAGTCAACATTTAATGGATCGTTAGCTAATGACAAATTTAATCATTCGTAGGGCGGTGCATCTTCGAAATAAGTTGTCGATTACTTAAAAACTTGGAGAAGATGTAGCCATACTTAAAATTAATTAATATGAAACTGTAAAGTTTGTCTTTGATAAACATCAGAAATCATGTAAAGTAGTAATATAGTTAGAATTTATTTAATTAACAAAGAAAATCGACAAAAAATCATCCAAAATAGCTATTTATCGAATATTTTGGTAAAATAATTTCAATTTTTTAATATGGCATTACAGTTGCTAACTGTCAAATCTTCAGTTCAAAGTTCAAACAAAACAAACAAAAAATCTAAAGTTTAAAGTTTATTGCGCTCTACATTTTTAGTATTCTGTAATAATGTAATTTTGAATTGTGTTTCAAATTATAATATTAATATTAAGGTGAATATCCGTCTATGGTGAATATATGATTACCAAAATTGAAATTTGTGAAGGAAGATTGAAGAAATAAAACAAGAAGCGGAAAAATATTAGAAAAGTTACAAAATAGTAATAAATAAAAGAAATTATTTTATATGTATTGTCTTTTATTAATCAAATCCAAATTGTGCTACATGAATCATGATGCTCGGCGAGAAGAAAAATTGTTCTTTTCAAAAAATATTTTATTACATTATAGTAACTTAATCTAAGACAAAAGTCAATATAGATAATAATAACATACATAGAAACAGCCTTGCAAGGAGCATCTTATTCTATTTATGAAGCTTTGGCACACAAACATTCTTTAACAACCTTTTTTAATTTATTAATGGAAAGAATCTGAACGTTTTCTGGGATTCTATTGTATACACCTTTAAAAATTAGTCTGATCACTCATCACAGGTATATCTAACTAATTTCTATTTCTTGTATTCCTATATAATGTAGATAAGTAGATTCTTTCTGATATACAACACATTGTCCATTGAATTGTGTATTTGTCCAAATGTATTGTGAAGCGACGGTCAGAATACCTATTTCTTTAAACTTATCTCTCAGAGATTCAAAGGAAATTCATGATTTGGTAGCTCGGAATGGAAAGAATGATGACATCTTATAAATAGAACATAGGTATAGCTTGCATCTGTAGCACAAATATTGTATTCTATTTCTGTACACTTTTGAAGTGATTCCTCCAGGACTTTTTATTTTATTAATGATATTTAATTCAATACACCCAATCACCCCAGGAAAGTGTGCAATTTCATAGAATTGTCGTCTGTAACAAGAATATAATATAATAATTATTATTTAAATTACTATTTAAATTACATAATTATAATATAATCATTAGATGTAGTTTAATTAATATTATAATAATACATTATCTTGGCATACATTTAGTTCAAAACGAATAAAATATATCAGTAGTAGTATCAGTACCTGTACAGTAGCCGGGAACTTGACAAAATCTTGCATTTTCATAGCAATTAACTTTGCTGACAATTCGTGAGACCGATTACTGATAGATATTAATATAAAAATAAGATAGCAACATACAAATAATATTATTACAAGCACATAGTAAACTCTCATGATTCTAGTTTTGTTTATTATTTTAGGTAAGTACTATAATTTAGAAACTAACCTGAAAACTGCCTGTAGCTAAATATCTTACAGTAAACAGAAGCATTATTTTGGGAGTAGGTAAATGGTAATCCTCTTCTAAAAGGTATCTGATCTATTTAAATCTGATTTCTACTACATATTATTATTAAGTTTTTTACAACATACTTAGGACTTCGGAGTGAATCTATATCTAATATGGAATTCTTGGATTGAATATTTTAGTGAAAGGATCCGAATAATGTCTTCTATAGCGTCTTGGTCATCTTGGTCTCACATTTCTGAATCTTAAAGAAAATTTTTCTAAATCTATAAAGTAAGTACATCCGATTAGACATTTTGCATAAAAATGCTAAAAACAACGTAGTAGTAACTGAGGTAATAACTACAATAACTAGTAATAGCGTATTAGTAAAATTCAAATGTAAATTATTTACAAAAACAAATAAATAACCTCAAATTCGATCGACTTAATCCACAATTAGCAAGTTAAATAGTGGTTTTGCGGTACTTAAATTTAATGATCATTAAGTCACGTTAACGATCCGTTAACTGACTCTGAGAGTGAGTTTTTTTAAATCTATACTAAGTAATGGTTTAAGTAACAATTAAATGACTCTGAGTGCGGCCGTAAGCTGTGAATAACTATAATTATTATCATTGATAATAATAATAATTTCAATTACGTTAATGAATTGGCTAGATAGAGAAAAATGGTCAAACACTCAAAACGAAATTGGTTCGTTACAAAGTAGACCATATGTAATAAAACAAATAAGTACCTAGGTATTTAGTTGATAATTCTAGTAATGTAAATATCGATTCTGGAAAATGGATCTTTATATTTTATAATAAATATATTAAATTTTAAAATGTTAATAATTTATATATATTTTTTATTATTTGTTACTAAGTGTACAATGGCATTGAATACACGGAAACAAAGTGTATATGTTTGTCTAAGAAACATAAGCCAGGCATGTACACAGTTTTGTGAAGCTATAAAAGAGCATAAATGTTTATATTATTATGTATAATAGCTAGAAACTAAAAGCTCATATTTTAGCAGCATAATTAATATTATTTATATGAATGAACCATGACAACAGTTGTTGCACATTGGTATAGAAGGAAACAAAGAAATTAATAATTAAGATATATTTAGGTACCTACAATAATATAAAGTAACTAATTACATGAAGTTCTATCAAATCCCATTCAGCATTATGTTGCAAACAGATTTGCGATGCTGGTTTTTAAATAGGCATGAAACAAAATTGTATTATTAGTGCATATCTGCTTATAGCAAATATTTTTATACTTATGTAATTTTTAATATGTAAGATAATTTAATGATTGGATAAAAATCCTAAACAGCTGATAATATACTAAAATTAATGTAATATTTTCCACAGAATAATTACTTTTAGATATCTTCAGAAAATACCACGGAGGAATTATATAAAGACATTGTAGTTCCTTAATTTCAAGGAACAACATGGAAAATATAAATTAATATCATCGTGTTAAAAGATGAAATATTATCAGTTATGTACTTATTTTAATGTTTGCCTATACTGTTAAAGCATTATTTACTTAATTGAATTTTTGAGGGGGTGTATTGGTATCTACAAAACTCCAATTAATAAAACCTCTGTATTGTTAACAGTTTAAAAAGTGAATTAATACTTTGACATATAATTGTCAATAATTTTATCTTGATATATTGGAATAGGTACATATTCTAATTCGAGCTACACGTATTTTTATTTCTCGTCCTTACTACACTATACACCCACACACTACGCAGGCTATCGTCCAATCGACTTGTCAGTTCTATATCCTACTACTATTATTAACATGAAAGTTCGTGAGGATGTATGGATGGATGTTTGTTACTCCTTCACGCAAAAATTATTGACCAGATTTCAATGAAATTTGGTATGGCAGTAGTTTAAGCTCTGGATTAAAACATAGGATACTTTTCCCTTGGATACAGCTGGTAAATATATAAACAGTAGACGTATAGACTTTTTATGCATTTCTCCCTTTAGTTGGGGTACCTACGTGGAAAGATAAATGAAAACAGGAAATTTTAATAGATATATTTATTATTTATTAACAATTGGACATCATTTATTAGCTTACACGTTACGACAACACCAAAAAGCTCTCAGATTGTCAGCATGGAGCTAAATATGTGAAGAAAACAGTGCACAGCAGTCCGTTTACGTGGGAGAGCCATGCTTTGGCACGAACGGTCCACCTGGACCAGATAAATACCACGGCCTCCGGGTACTCAAGGAGTAGTTGCGGATTTTAAGACCGGGATCGTACTTGTGACACCTGCTATTGCGAATATGTATAGGTGGCGATAATCGCTCTCCATCTGGCGATCAGTCTGCCCGTTTTCTGGTCAATTAAAAAAGTACAAAGAAGTATTTTTGCAAAAGGCCACCTAATTCCCTGCAAAACCAAAAAGCAAAGTTAAATTTGAAAATTTGTGACATGTTTTTGTGATGATGTACAACCGTAACTCCATTATAATATACAGGAATTATTAATTAATAATTATAATTAATAAAAAATACACCACACTATTTTATATTATATATTATCACTTAGTTTATATTTTAGATCTTACTAATTTGTATAATTGTATGGTGTTTGGTAAATATGAAGTAGGCAAAACATTTTTCTTTCAGATTAACATATTTTCTCTTTCGAAGGTTTATCGATATCCAAAACATCACTATGTAAATACACAACCTCTGAAATTTATACAAAATTTCTATTATATTATATTGTTGAAATCTGCATATAATGGACAATAAACACATTTATCTACAAGAATATAATAACTTCAGTGTAATTGCTTGTATTTATATAACCTGAAACAATTCTCAACATACTGGTGAAAAGTTAACACTTCTTCACGATTTTCTTTCCTCGTAGAGTGTGATTTACAGCCCTCCACAAAACGGGCCATATTAACTTGAGCACAGCTTTGTTTTCTAATAAGACTTTTTAATATAAACTGAGATTTTTACCAAATAACACACTATAAATTCATGATTTGCTTATTCTTCTTCTTGTATCATAATGCACACGTAAACAAATGGCATTAGCTGTCAGTGGCTAACTTCAGGCCACATCTACTGCTACTAATTCAAAATGTCACTTATTGTTAAAGCAATAAAGTCGTAATTCCAACGTCTAAAATTGGACTCCAATTTGGACTCCAAATTGGAGCAACCTTCGAAAAAAACGTATAGACATATAGATGGCTTTCTCTTTCACTCTTATTGGTTTTGCCTTTGATGTTTTGTGAGACAAATAGCTGTCTACGCTTCGATTTTTTGTTTTAGTTCTAATTATACTCCTATTTCTTTGCTCCTGGCTATCTCGCTCGGCTCGGATTTGCCTCTATGATACGTGCATTGTGAAATACACTCTATTACTAAGGTAATACAGTTCTTTTTAGCAATTACAAAATTCGGAGTCTTCTATCCATAGGTACTATATCCATGTGCATGTTATATAATATTATGTCACCGTAAAATTTTAAAAACCGTTAGATTGTAATATTATTAGAGATATTATTTACAATTTTACGGTGACATATACATAAAAACCTTTCCGTTGAATCACTCTATCTATTTAAAAAACTGCATAAAAATCCGTTGCGTAGTTTTAAAGATTTAAGGATATTATGGGACGGATAATAAAAAGACACTTCATTTTATACTATGTAATGATAATCCTACTATATAATATTATGAAAGTTTGTGAGGATGTATGGATGGATGGATGTATGGATGGATGTTTGTTACTCTTTCCGGCAAAAACTACTGAACGGATTTCGATGAAATTTGGTATCTTTGTAGTTTAGGGTCTGGATTAAAACATAGGCTACTTTTTATCCCGAAAAAATACAATGTTCTCGAGGGATCTTGTATTTACGCGGGCGGTGCCGTGGGCAACAGCTAGTGTTTAATTATAGGCAGAATGTTCGCGTCGGAAGTCTTTAAACATTTTACAATTTCACTAGTTATATTACAATGTAACGGGTTTTTTTTTTCAATTTTACGGTAACATAATACACAACATTTTTTCACCATTTTAACTGATAAATCATCAAAAGATTTTGATTTTGGGCCAGTTCTATGTACATTACATAAGTAAATAGGAAAAAAATATGGGAATATCACAAAAATACGAAAAAAATAATTTGAAGAAGGGTACATGTGTACAAAAATGATTATTTGAAGAGTTTTTTATTGCGAGAACACTATTTTTAGGGCGGCCATGACAGTTGTTTTGACTTGACTTTTGACGTAGTAGACAGTTTTACTAGCGTGTTCCACACGGCACTTATTTTGCCCAAAACGCTACGATAATTTTTACCACAAAATGGTGTTTCTTTAGCGAAATAACGTTAATATTGAAAATTTCGAAAATGTCGTTTTTAGCAATTTTTGTGACTAGTGGAACAATTGACAGCTGATCACAGCTGATGTTGAAAACGTCAAAAAGTGCTAATTTTATCCTAAGTAGGGAGCTGGGTAAAAATTAGCGAAATGTTGTGATCATTCTTAGCGTTTTTAACAGTTTTTGACAGATGACAGTAGCGTGTGGAACAGGGGTGAAAACAGTTACGAACGATCACAGTGGCGCTAAAGAAACAGAATGTGAATGAAAATAACGAAATATTCGTTCTGACCGTGCTAGTGGAACGCTAGACAAGAGACGACGTCCTAAATGCCATACGTCTTTCTTTGTCAAAAGTCATGTCATTGACAAAATGACATTATTTTTAATTTTGATCTGATCCGCCATGTTTTATTTTACTTTGTGTTGCTCTCCTTGACGAAGTTAATTTAAATGTACATGGAAACGAAGTGAAATTAAACAAAATAAAGAATAGGAAACGGTTACTATATTATGTAGCTATATTTACATATACTCTACGTAGGGCTGGCCCAGGCCTCATACATTTCTTGAACATCGCTATATATAAAAATGTTATGTTGGTTTGTGTACGCTTCAAAATCTCTAAAAGTTATGCACCGATCGAGCTGTAGCATGATATATAATCCGCATCAAGGATTGTTTTTATCTATTTTTTGCATCAGTCACATATCCGCGACCGCGAAAAAACTATATTTACGTCGCGCCGCGGGCAACAGCTATAATTAATAAAAACATATACCTCAAAGACCCCCCCTCCCTCCTAACCAAACCAAACGTTTCGCCTAAACGGGTCTTTTGGTGGGGGAATAGGCCCCTCACGTTAATGTTAAATTCAAGTTCTCAGTCTAATCGTACTTTTATCTGTCATACGTCAGTTCTGCGACTTTCCGCTAGGGAATCTGCTCACCGCCAAATGCCAACACAAGCTGGCCTCGGCCTCGGAGTTCGGACTATGGAGGGTAGAGCTAAGGAGAACCATCTCGGGAGAAAAGTTGAAAAAGTGTCCATCTGTACCTATGCTATAAATAACAGTTCAAAAATCTTCAACAATGGCGCTGATGTACAAAAAATGGTATGTTGAAAATTTGTGACATGTTTTTGTGATGATGTGGTTGTACATCATCACAAAAACATGTCACGAATTTTCACTAACTAACTAACTCCATTATAATATACAGGAATTAATAATTATAATTAATAAAAAATACACCACACTATTTTATAATATATATTATCACTTAGTTATATTTTAGATCTTACTAATTTGTATAATTGTATGGTGTTTGGTAAATATAAAGTAGGCAAAACATTTTTATTTCAGATTAACATATTTTCTCTTTCGAAGGTTTATCGATATCCAAAACATCACTATGTTAATATAGTGCGATTCAAATGAGAATAGGATCGAGTCGGCGCCATATTGTGACGTCATAGCTGTCAATTTTACCCAATTGGGTAGGGTGGGCATAAAAAGTTTTTTTTCTTTTAATATAATTTATTTACAAAATTGAGTGAAAAAAATGTAATCTGAATCTAGCTCTTCAATTTCGCTCATCTCTGTATTACTGTCCGAGTAGTCGTTGTCGTCTATGTAACACAGCGCCTCGTTTACTCATTTTCGAGCAAAATGAGTATGACAATAACAAAAACAATATAATTTTATATAAGTTTCTTGCACCAACAATAAAAAACAAAATGTTAATTTATGATTTTAAACACGAATTATGAATATGTATTATTATAATTGAATGTTTAGATAATTTAACGTTATTATTTAAATTCGATGTAAGACTATTATTCCTCTTCTTTTATTATGGCAATTGCGGTTGCAAAGGTTTTACACCATTCTGCTAGTGTCGAGTATATAAAGAATTATTTCGACTATTATTATTGGCAAATAACTTTTTCTGCTAACCGTACTTTTCAAGTGACATTTGACAGATAGAGGTCATTGACGTTCCTATTCTCATTTGAATCGCGTTTTTTTATACACAACCTCTGAAATTTATACAAAATTTCTATTATATATTGTTGAAATCCGCATATAATGGACAATAAACACATTTATCTATAAGAATATAATATCTTCAGTGTAATTGCTTTATTTATATAACCTGAAACAATTCTCAACAGACTGGTGAAAAGTTAACACTTCTTCACAATTTTCTTTCATCGCAGAGTGTGATTTAAAGCCCTCCACCAAACGGGCCATATTAATTTGAGCACAGCTTTGTTTTCTAATAAGACTTTTTAATATAAACGGAGTTTTTTACCAAATAACACACTATAAATTCATGATTTGCTTCTTCTTCTTCTTGTATCTTAATGCACACGTAAACAAATGACATTAGCTGTCAGTAGCTAACTTCAGACCACATCTACTGCTACTAATTCAAAATGTCACTTATTGTTTGAGCAATAAAGTCGTAATGAGGAAGATGTAAATCAAAATGTATTCCCCTTTTTCAGCCCTTACAAAAAATTTAAGCAATAATAAGACTAACGCGCGAAAACTGATTGCGCCCGTCGAGTAATGGCTGTGACGTCACATCGCCGTGCGTAGCCATGGATATAGTACCTATGGATAGAAGACTCCGAATTTTGTAATTGCTAAAAAGAACTGTATTACCTTAGTAATAGAGTGTATTTCACAATGCACGTATCATAGAGGCAAATCCGAGCCGAGCGAGATAGCCAGGAGAGAGGCTGTGTGTCTCGTTCTTGCATGTTGCCAACCAGAAAAATGTTGGTATTTATAAAAAGTAACTTGAAAAATCTTAGATAAAACGAGTGTACTATATTATTATTTTAACAAATGTTTATAACTATATCATATTCTAATTAAAAAAGTTAGAAATAGTCATATAATACTAAATAAAAATGCAGTTTACATTAAATCCTTTTCCTTCTTTTTTTATTAGATGGTATCATTCGCAAGACAATAGATACGCCATTACACATATTTTATGCTGAACACCGGATAATATTAAATTTGAAAATAGTTTTTATTTCTTACTTCATGTATCTCCGTAACTATGTTTTTATTATTTGTTTGATGATTTAACAGTCAAAATGGTGAAAAAAATGTTGTATATATTCTTGTCGAAGTGAAAGTTCTGCTGGCAACCAGCAGAACTATATTTCGTTTATTAGTAACATTAGTAAGTTAATTGTTAATGTTAATCTAGTTATCCTAGTATAAAAGTGTTAACATTATAGCAACTGACGTTATTAAGAGTTATAATTGTACTACGTTTTGTTATAAACTAGTCAGTAGCGATAGCGACTCGCCTAGAATCGTAGTAAGCTGTAAGTACCTAGTTACTGAGAAAAAACGTATGAAGTCGAGTAATGCCTTTAATGATAATATAATACAGTTTTTATAGATTTTCCAACAATGAAGAAATGCGACAAAAATGGCTCAATCGTGTTTAAGTAAGGCAGAGAATTACATAAAAATCTGTTACATATTAATGCAGCCGTCACTTCAAACCTTCTTGATTTTACACTATTCAATCTAGTCGACTTTTAAAGCCTCAGCTGTATGTCATTCAGTGTTTCACAATTTGTCTCACACAGCTTTGCAGTTTGCCACAGCAGAAAATATTATTGTCACCCTACTAGAAAGGGACACACGGCCTCTCTTCCAACCTCTCGCTCGGCTCGTTTTTTTGCTCACAGTAGTCTGTCCTGTTGTTATACTAGGTCCATTTGCGTAGCTAGCTAACTATGCAATGTGCATACAGTATGTTTTTGACACGCGCTCTGTAAACTTACCTTCGTTCATTTCGATTCATTTTTATATATTATTACTAGCTTTTGCCCGCGACTTCGTCCGCGTGGAACAATACTTTAGGATATCGCTGAAATTTACCCGCGACTTTATTTATGACTAACGAAAGCGGAATCCTATTTTTTTAAACGGAACCCTAAAATAAAAGTAGCCTATGTTAGACCCTATAACATCAGCTATCTGCTAGTGAAAGTCCCGTGAAAATCGGTCCAGCCGTTTCAGAGATTAGTCGGAACAAACAGACAGACAGACCGACTGACAGACAGACAGACGGACAGACAAAAATTTAAAAAAAATGTATTTTATTGTAAGTACCGAATATACTTTCAGATTCATTATGTAAAAAGCTGTTAATTTGAAGTTACAAACAGACACTTAAATTGTATTTAACTGTATAGATGTATAGATATTATAATGTATTATATTTTAAGATATTATCAATTTGATGTTTATAAAATAACTAAACTATTTAACTAAACTAAACTAAACATTAACCCGCACGCGCACCCCGCCTTGGTGACGCCCACTTCGCAACGGGCCGTGCAGCAGAAATCGTAATATTTTAATTTCGCCATAACTTCAAAACCAAACGTCCAATTTTAATCATTCAAAGACCAAATATTATCTACATAAACTGTACTTAGTGATGAAATAATTTATTTTGATAAGAATTAATAACATGAGTAAAATAAACGCGTTTAAATGTAGTCCAAAAAAAATTCAAGATTTCTAAATAAAAAAATGGTTGTTGTGCCTCACTCGACATAGATAGGTATAGTGTGTCGCAGACTTTTTTGTAGATATTTATAAGATCTACAATTAATTAGAACATTTTATGGTTATATCTTTTATAGTTTAGGCAGCGTACGCAAAATAAGTAACTTTTCTGGTTGATTTTTTACACCTTGTGTCCGAAAAACCCAAATATCTTACGGAACCCTATTTTTTTACAAAATAAAATTTAGCCTATGTTACTCGTGGATAATGTAGCTTTCGAATGGTGAAAGAATTTTTGAAATCGGTCCAGTACTTTTTGAGCCTATTCATTACAAACAAACAAACAAACAAACAAACAAACAAACAAACAAACAAACAAACATACAAACAAAGTTTTCCTCTTTATAATATTAGTGTAGATAATAAATATGACTTAATAGGGAAAATTGTTAAATTTAAACAAAAAATTAATACCAACTTTCAAAGTAAAACCGCACAAAAGAGTATGAAATAAATTTTATTTTCTAAAAATAATTCTCCTTTTAAATTCGGCTAAAATTTTAACTATTTCCCTACTCAATCTTCTTAATTTTGAAGTCTGTGCCAGCCCAAACAATATCCTGATAAAACAATATTTTATAGAACTCACATTTAAGTTGGCAACCAACTTCAAAATTATGAAAATCGAGTAGAGAAATCAAAAATTTCAAACTCAAAATGGGCTATGAAGTACATTATATTGATAGAACAAATCTTTATCAATTAAAAGTTACGCCATCTTGGTTTTCACAATACTTCAAATGTTAGCCATCTTGTTTTCACCATACTTCAAATGTCAAAATGGCCCCAAAAATCTCAAAAATGGGACCATTTAACTGGAGATAGTATACGTCTATGAGAGAAATAATTAAAATTTTTGCCGAATTTAAAAAGGGAATTATTTAGAAAATAAGATTTTTTTTATACTTTTTTGTGCGTTTTTACTTTGGAAGTCTGTTTTCATTTTTTGTTTCAAAATTATAATGTTTTCCATTTTTAGGGCTCAACTTAGGGCACACAAGGAACGCTTATAGTTTCGCTCGCTCCGTCCGTCCGTCTGTTATACTTCCGTAATTATGAATATTGATGGATGAAATTTGGTACAGTTATAGATTGAGTGTAGATCTTAGGTTTGGCATAATAAAATAATAATAATTTTATATTTTAGGGGAAGCTCTGAAGGGGGGATGAAATATTTTTTCATTCTACCCCATTTGTGGGGTATCGTTGAATAGGTCTTTTAGAATTTAGGTAAGGTTTCTTTTAACATTACTTTTTTACAAAGTCGACTATTTTCGAGTAATCAGCCTCCAGTGGTTTGTAAGTTGGTCCCCGCTCCCTTAGAATTTCTAAATTATAAGAGATAGAAACTTGTAAGCTTCTATGCTAATAGATCATGCTAAAAACTGTTTAGGAAAATTATTTTAAGCGAAATCGGATAGTAACTTTTGAAGTAACTTGAAAAACCTATTACGCGATTTCCAAACGTGTGTCTTTAAAGACTGAGTTCTGTTCAATGCTTTTGGATCTAGGGTATACCCTTGGCACAAAATTTTACTTTTTGGTATGATATGCTTAATTTACTTCACATTGGCCAAATTCTTAAAGATGTACCTATACATTTTGAGGAGTTCCCTCGATTCCTCATGGATTCCATCATCAGGTTTCCACTTTAGTGACTAAAGTCTAAAAGGGCCAATTTCAAATTAGGGGCCATCCATAAATAACTTCACACGTTAGAGGGGAGGGAGGGGGTCGACGAAGTGTGACATTGTGTGACAAGGGGGTAGGAGGGGTCCTAATTTTCGTGACGTCACATTTCAAAATCTATTTTAATCTAAGTGTTAATATAGTAATCATAAGTAATAGCTATATGATATTATGATAGCTATTGCCCCAGTGTCGAGACCCCCCAGCCCCAGTGATGTTTAAGAGATCATAATGTTGTTTTTTTATTACATAAGTTATTTTTTTTCGCCGAGAAAATGCGTTTCAGCATCCCACTAGGGGATAGCGGTCCTACCCGTGAGTATGTGAGACTCTGCTGCACCCGAAAAGATGGTGAATGGGCGCAGCCCTTACTCAATAAAAACTCGGCGGTACTCCACTTCATACCACCCTTGGCGGGCCACGGGATCGCGTGAGCCTGGGCATAAGAGTCTGGCAAGAAAGACGATCCACGCGTCAGATGGGCATATAAAAGTTGGACCTGTGCCTAATCTCTCGACAGTCGTGTCGGTCATCCGTCCCACCAATTCAAATTAAACAAATTTCGGAACTGCTGTTTTAATTGAATAATTATTTCTAGATGTAAAATTGTAAAATGTGACGTCACGCTAGGGAGGGAGGGTCTCACAAATGTGACAAGGACGGGGGAGGGGGTCAAAAATCATGAAATTCGTCTGACGTAATTTATGGATGGCCCCTAAAACTCGAGAACGGCTAGACCGATTTGGCTATATATATGTGTATATATATATATACGTTAGGGCTATATACATATATAGCCCTAACGTATATCCGCCTCCTTTTTTTGGATGTCGGTTAAAAAATACTAAAATATAATAGTCAATCTATGACATTTTATTCATAAAGTTTTTTGTCGACATCTCAAACAAGTGACTACACCATAAACATAGTTATAAGCGAGGGAAAAAGTAGGTAGGGAGTTTTTTGTATTGTCTTATTTCATCTTTTAAGTTTCATTCAATAGATTAAATATATTTTTTAAGTAGGTACCTAACATATCTGCGTGACTCGTGTTTTATTTCTCTATGTAAAACCCATTGTTTAAAATACATTGTCACTAAAATACTGAATTCATTCTGAGCATATTCTATAAACTAAACATTTAGTAATGCAAAAAAAAATGTAGGTACTTAGATGTTTCGTATTTATTTAGGTACCTACTCAGTACTCACATTAAAATATTCTTCGCAATAAATGTCTACTGATTTTTGTAGTATAACACTTTTTTCAACACTTTACACAACTAATTTTCTCAGATTTTGTCGTTGGGCACATGAAAAAAGTATTTTTCTGGAGTGCTAACCGTTGTATTATACATAAAGGTGTTATACAATTATATCTATATGTTATTTTATCACCTTAATTCCAAAAATTTCAATAAAACTTCAAAATTATACTGCACGAGTTCCTTACCGCGGCGGTCAGAGCCGGCGAAATGACGTCACGCGTTGAGCAGTCAAGCTTGCGCTGATTTTAAAAACATCCAACTTTAAAAATTAATAAAAAATTCAGTTTTTGAGATATCGAAAAAATTCTTTCACTAATATTTTTTAGATTTTATTTTTGATTTTTATACATTATAAAATAATTACACTCATCTAGCTCATTCCAAAGTCTACAATTGGACTCCAATTTGGACTCCAAGCTAAGCCAACCTTCGAAAAAAACGTAAAGATATGGAGATGGCTTTCTCTTTCATTCTTATTGGTTTTGCCTTTGATGTTTTGTGAGACAAATAGCTGCCTACGGCTTCGATATTTGTTTTAGTTCTATGAAATTCCTATTTTTTTGACATTTATTATCATTTAATTGGCAACCCTCATAAATTGTCACATTAATGTCACATTGACAAATTTAGCGGATTGTTCTCGATTTATACTTGAATTATCGCAAATGGATGTGGTTTTGAAATAGACTTGTGTATCCAAATTCTTAGTTAAATTAATGAATATTTGTCAATTTCTGTAGCCAATACACTAAACGTTCCTTCAATTAAACAGTGTTGAAAAGTTTGTAATTTTGTATGGGTTAGTTAAATAATTGACAATAAATGAATGGAAAAATGTTTTGTTGGGGTAATGCAACTCATCATGAATTATGTATAGAAGGTACAGAAACCTTAGATTTGGTAAGTTTAAGTTTCTTTTAAGGTAATGTTTTAAAAATTTGGAACAGATAATAATAATAAATAGTTTGATGGAAGTTAAAGTAAAAGTATGGTGTTTCAATAAATACACATGCACCTATATTTTTCTTTTATATACAGCACAATGATTACTTATCTTAAACAGGTGATAAAGCCTACACTCTCGAATTGGAAGGAGAGCCAATATGTGCAGTCGGTGGCTTCTGGGGAGTTTCACACTCTGTATTTGACTGATGTGGGACACTTGTATTCCTGTGGCAGTAATGATGTAGGACAACTGGGGAGACAGACAGAAGTAGTTGATGGGAAATCCCCTGGTAATGACAAATCATTGTTCTTTATTTCAATTATTGCAAATGTATCATTTGGCTATTTTTTTGTATCGACAACACATAAAGAAACTTATGCTGATAATTAAGTATATTATTATGATTTATAGCACGAAGTATAGAATACCAGGAGTCCGAACAGTATAGGCTTTTCCATAGTACAAGTTTATTACTCGGGGGAATTAACTTGACACCTGGTTTGACTGACGTTTGCATAAAGTACTGAGCGCTAATAAAGGTAATTGTTCACAAGTGGGGCTCCACCTTGAAACGACTGCAACATTTTTTTTATTGCATATTTTCATTATAACAGTCTGTTATGCAATATTAAGGTGGCGGAAGACAAAAAAAAAAAACATGTCAATCTCAAAAATACCCAGCGTAAAATAATGTTTGTGTAGTTTTGGGTTAGGTTAGTTAGGTTAGAACTTTTTTATCTTGTTCAAAACGTGTTCGGAGTGGTAACACGGCCTCACAAAAACCTGGCGTGAAATAACGTTTATGTAGTTTTGGGTTAGGTTAGAACTTTTTTATCTTGTTAAAAACGTCTTCGGAGTGGTAACACGGCCTCACAAAAACCTGGCGTGAAATAACGTTTATGAAGTTTTGGGTTAGGTTAGTTAGGTTACAACTTTTTTTTTTTACTTTTTTTTTGGTCTTCTGCCACTTTTTTTACTTTTATAATGAAAATATGCAAAAAAAAAATTGCAGTTGTTTCAAGGTGGAGCCCCACTTGTGAATATTTACCAAAAATTTTTTTTTCAATAAATGAAGAATATCAATATTTACGAAAAACTCGATTTTTGTATCTGTGCACTTTTTAATTTAACTAATTTAACACATTATTTTTCGTTAGATTATAAATATATAGTTTTTAACCTTTCGACATATTTTTACAACCTCGTTAGTTCTTTTACAATGTAGCGGTTTTTACAATTTTATGGTGACATATACAAAGATAACAAAAATCCAAAAACATTACCAATAATAGCTAACAAATGAATTCGAAATGTAAACTGAAGGATAGGTGCACCGGTAGGTGGTAACAGATATGCTAACGCTACTGGACTCGCATGGTGGGAGTGGGGCCCACGCGGGAAAGCGGGGGAGAGGTTTAGAGCCAGGTGCCTAGTTAAATCACCCGGGTAGTATGTGTTAGATATTATAATTACTTTCTCATTGAACTTTATTGTTACATCATTCTGTTTGTATTGTATGTAATGAAGTGTGGAATATTTATGCTAGCACAAATACAGTGTTTATAAATTAAATTATGTTTATTTTAATGCAATTTATAATTTAAATCTTTGGTATGGTAAATTTTTCTCAAATAATCCAAATTAATTTTCCTGTTTATTATTACAAGATTATATATTTTTTCTACACTATGTTATTTAAATATACCTACATTTATTTAGCACCTGTGGAAACATTTAAAGGCTGCACATTATCAGCCATAGCATGTGGCATACAGCATTCAATGGCAGTGGATGAATGGGGCCAACCTTTCAGCTGGGGGTCCGACAGTATGGGCCAACTTGGTAGCAATCTCGGTGCTCAAATACAGGACAAACCCAAAATAATAAAATTTCTCGCTACCAAAAATGTTATACAAGTTGCATGCGGATCATACCATTCAGTAGCTTTAACAAACAGTGAGTACATTTTATTGTTAGTTATTGTGTTCAAAGGGAAGGAAGTTAAAACAAATAACTCTTTAAAATATGTTAACAACTTCTTTGTCAATTATTTTAGAAGCTTATTTATGCCTTATATCAAGTACAGAAAGTATGATTAGCATATAAAAGTAGTCTACATGATAATACAAATAACTCATTTAATTATTATGAATGTTTTTTTAATACTTATGTGTCCATAAGTTGTGTGTCACATTTTCCAATGGGTTTTTTTACTGACCCCTGTAATATACTAATTTATGGACCTTATGCATAAAAGGTTTAAATGGGATTTTGAGACAATACATGAGTCTAAATGCTTACTTAAATTTAGGAAGAAAGTTGTGTTTTTTTCTAGACCCAAAAGTCTTTCAACTTATCGATAACACTATAATGATATTTACTATAGATGGTGACCTATATGCATGGGGTGCGAACAGTTTTGGTCAGTGTGGTCTGGGAACAATGTCTAACAAGGAAACCACACCACAACAGATAACATCCCTGGTCGGAGTGCCAATAGCGCAGATATCTTGCGGCAGTAACCACACATTTGTGTTATCAAAGTATGTATTAATAATATACTATTTAAGGTTGTTCAAAATCTACTATGTTTATTTTGGGCATGTAAAGACAATTAGCCAGAAAAATAATTAAAAATTTCGATTTTTTTTTATACAAGATGAAGTTACAATGCACTCTCTTAAGCCCAGATGTTATTAACCTCACAGATACATGTGATTTAAAGAGAAAGCTTACTAAGCTTAGACTTAATAACATCAATACATCAGCTGTGTGTGACCAATGACATTAACAGTGCCCTAAAGAGTGTAATATAATTTTATTGGGTATAATTATTTTTCAACTTTTTTTTATGATTTTGCAACCAAAACGCCTTTAGTCTTTAGTAGATCATATTATGTCAAACAATTTTCAATAACCTTAAATATCCAAAGAAGAAAGTAATAAATAAAAACGCTTTTTACAATGACATTAAGCTTGTTCATATTGAGTAGGCAGACCAGTGTTCATACATTTCTGCTCATCATCCTATACCATAGATAATGTTTTGTTTAAAAACAGTTTAAGCTTTAATTTTCGGAGTATATTTGAAAAGATTAAAGTGTTCTTTGTATCGAAGTTTAGTGAGATAGATAATATTATATTTTATTGATTGTACTGTAGGTTCTTGGTGGAAATTCATGTTTCACAGTAATAATACACAATATTTCTTGCACTATTTCCACTTTAATAGTATTAATTTTAATATATTACATGACCGGTTTCGACAACGTCATCATCAGGTGTCGACGACGTTGTCGAAACCGGTCGTGTAATATATTAAAATTAATGTAAAATACTGATTAAAGTGGAAATAGTGCAAGAAGTATTGTGTATTATTACTGTGGAATATTATATTTATTTACCTAAAGTATTTTGGATAATTGGATAAAATTAAATAAATATGTTCCATTATTATTACAGATCAGGTGCAGTTTTTGGTTTTGGTAAAAACTCACATGGACAGTTAGGTTTACAGAATAGAGAAAATAGATGTTACCCCACACATTTAAAGACTTTAAGAAATGTTAAGGTTAGATAAGACACCATTATTAATACTGTGATTAACCTCTACTAATTCATATGATTTTTTTTTGTTTTATTATTTGTCAAATTTTGTTGCACTGTTAAGGCCACCACAGATGAGAGGCCGATCATTTCAGTTAGAACTGACGTCAGTTCTGCCTTAACGGATTCGAGCACACACAGGGAAAAAATCGCATCCAACCCAATTTACGTCAGTTCGGCCTGATCGGATTCGGGCCCTCACACGGAAAAATCGCATCAGTCCATTCTGGTTTGCCGCGCGCTACGGTCGTGTTTATCAATTTTGTATTTAAACACCGTGAAAACTCATACAACGCTTGTACACGATACACGCCCGCACGGCCGCGGCTCGGGCAAGAACTGAAGCGATTTGTCCACACACGGTCCGGACAGGCCGCGCGTTCAGGCCGCCCGGTCAGGCCAGAATTAATGTTGCCAACTTAGTTATTTTACAAAATTTTACTAAATTGAGTATTTTATTCCCTCCTTGGTAGAAATTTAGTTATTAGTAGTGTTTTAGTAGGAAAGAGCCAGACAGTAGTCATATGCAAAATGGCCTAGGTTAAGCACAAAAACAAAAAAAAAAACATCTTATCATAATAATACATTCGTCCGTAATTTTCTTAATCTATCCGTTTAATTACTATATACGTAATATTTGCTAGTATATTTTAATTGAATGGTAAAATTTATAGTAAAATTCAATGAATGAAAAAAATTTAATATAACAAAACCTAAAATGCAATGGTTTTTGGGGGGCTTCAGGAATTCCTAAGTAGCTTCTTTAGTAGTTTCTTTGTACTTTTTAGTAGAATTCAATATGAGTTTAGTAGTTTCACAAAAACAGAGCTGGCAACACTGGAACGAATCGCTTCAGTCCGTACGGCCGGCTGATGCGATCTCGAAATTGCACACAGACGATACGATTTTGCATCCGTTCAGGCCGAACTGAAGGCAGACCGGATCATGTATGGGGCCCCTTAAAGTACACAGTGATATCTGCTTTGACCGATTAGTATTAATTCTTATTAGTTAATTTATAAATCAATAATGAGTTAGTATAATAAATTAAATTATTTCTAAATAACGATGTAGATCATATTATTTGAATATTTAAGGTATGTCATATAACATGTGGGGAGGACTTCACGGCGTTTCTGACGCTGGACGGCGGCGTGTTCACTTGCGGTGCCGGCGAATACGGACAAACGGGACACGGTACTACGAGGGATGAATTAGTTCCTAGAAAGGTGAGACTCAAAAATTTTATATAACCTTGCATTCTATGAAGTTCCATTGTAAACTGCTATGATTGTCTAGTAAGAAAAACAATTGATCAATGCATCGACACTGTACTTTGGCAGTTTTGTTGTATTACAATAAATCACTGATTGTATTGAAAACAAAATCAGCCACTGTAATGGAAATCGCTCAGGGCACACTACACAAAGCGTTAGTCTGACATCATGCATTGATTTCCAGTGGTCGGATTAGGGAGTGAGACCGAAAGTCAAGACATGCCGGAACTTCCTCTCTTTCTCACTACTTTCACATTACTTTCTCTAGTAAAAGATAAAGGATATAAGCAAAGCGGAGCAGTCAGAATGCTTATTCTCTGAGCAATTAAAATGTTCATAATGCTGTCTTGACTCATTGTCATGCTGTCGTACTTGCACCTGCATGACCGGAGGGACGTCTCTTCCATAGACATATATATTATAGACATGTCGAGTCAAATACTGTGCCCACTTAAACGGCCCCACCGTTGGTGTTTGGCGCGGTTTTGACATTTGAGGTATGATGAAATTAAGATGGCGTAACTTTTTCTTGTATCAAGATTTGTTCTGTCAAATGTACGTCGTAGCCTATCTTTAGTTTTGAAATCTTTGGTCTCTTCCCTCATTTTAAACATTTTTTAATTATGATGGATGTCTCAGTCCTAAGTAGTTGGTACTCTGTAACATTAAAATTGTATTGGTCTCAGGTGCTGGAGCTGATGGGCAGCACGGTGACGCAGGTGGCGTGCGGGCGGCGGCACGCACTCGTGCGAGTGGGCGCGCGCGTGCTCGCGTGCGGGTACGGCGCTCGCGGCCAGCTCGGCTGCCCGCACCTCGCCACCGCGCTCGTGCCCACGCCCGTGCCGCTCGCCACCGAGCCGGTGAGTGATGACGACGTGTGACATGATCGGACAGTGTGTGACATGATCGGACAATGAGTGACAAGAACAGACAATGAGTGACATGACCGTATAGTATAATGAGTGACATGAGGATACCGAGCTAGTGACAAAACTGGACATTAGTGACAGGACTGGACATTAGAGACAGCGGATCATGTACACATTATACAACTGGATACTGAGTTGGTGTCACGGAGAGCAACTGAGTTACTGAGACAGTTAGGTGTACAATGGGCTACTTGACCTTGATTTTATTTATGTCCTAAACGCTTTATAATAGGTTGGGGAAAAAGTCTTTTCGCATTATAGTATGTATGAACTTGTCATAAAATATCTTGGGCTATACCAATTGCATCTGGCTGATTTTGGTATCATTAAAAAGTTTTAATTTTACAGAAGACAATTCCAAATTCAAATTAGGTAAATTTGAGATTTTCATTTGTTTTTCTTATTGTTAAAATGAGTGATTCTTATGAAGAATTTCGATACATTTTAAAATTTTATTACAAAAAAGGTAAAAATGCAACACAAGCCGCGAAAAAAATTTGTGATGTTTATGGACCTAATGCAGTATCTGTGAGAGTAGCGCAAATTTGGTTTAAGCGTTTTCAATCCGGAAATTTTGATATCAAAGATGCACGTCGCTCTGGTCGCCCTGTTACGGACAAAACTGTTGCCATTTTTGAAAAAGTGGAGCAAGATCGGCATATTAGTAGTTACGATGTAGCTGAAAAACTGGGGATTGATCACAAAACGGTTTTGGCGCATTTGAAAAAAGCTGGGTACACAAAAAAGCTCGATATTTGGGTGCCTCATGAGCTCACTGAAAGAAACCTAATGAACCGTGTACTCATTTGTGATTCTTTATTACGACGTAATGAAACCGAACCATTTTTGAAGAAGCTGATAACTGGTGATGAAAAGTGGATCACGTACGACAAGAACGTGCGAAAAAGATCGTGGTCAAAGGCCGGTCAGGCTTCACAAACTGTGGCGAAACCCGGGTTAACTCGCAACAAGGTGATGCTGTGTGTGTGGTGGGATTGGAAGGGCATTATTCATTATGACCTGTTACCACCAGGCAGGACCATCAATTCTGAACTGTACTGCGAACAACTGATGAGATTAAAGCAAGAAGTTGAGAGAAAGCGGCCGGAATTAATCAACAGAAGGGGTGTGGTTTTTCACCATGATAACGCTAGACCTCACACATCTTTAGCCACTCAGAAAAAAATACGGGAGTTTGGCTGGGAGGTGTTAATGCATCCGCCGTATAGTCCTGACCTTGCACCTTCAGATTTCCACCTGTTTCGGTCGCTGCAGAATTCCTTAGGCAGTGTCAGGTTGACATCACAAGAGGACTGCCAAAACCACTTGTCGCAGTTTTTTCATCAGAAGCCCCAAAATTTTTATAGCAATGGGATCATGTACCTACCAACAAGATGGCAAAAAGTTATCGAACAAAATGGCACCTATATACTTTAGTCACTTGTAAATAAACTTTATAAAAAAACCTTTTGAATTTTTATATAAAATGCGAAGAAACTTTTTCCCCAACCTAATAATTGTTTCATTGCACAAAAACGTATATCATTATTTTGAAACCTAAAAACCTACAACAAAAAAAATATTTAAAAATACACCGCCGAAAACACTATTCGCTATGTTGGTTGATAGATTAATTATCTGTTCTGTGACGTCGTACTAATACTATTTGTAGTCTGTGTTATAGTCCATTCAGACAAAAGGGTAGGGATGGGCGTTGAATGAACGAACTGTTTTATTAAACTGTTTATTTGTCATGAACGGGTAAACTAGTTTAGCGTCTACTGATAAACTAGTCTATGCGTGAACGGTTGCCATATGCCGGAAGTCGGAACGGTGCGTGCGACAGAGACCGTTCGTCGACGACACGATCGACGGACGGGCGCGGGGCACGACGACTCGACACAAGCAATACGTCTATCTCTGTTCTTTACAGTAATGAACCTGCCTGCCTGCCAGTCCTAAGCCTGGAAAAAGTATGAAGGGAAGTTCATTTCCACCGCTCACAGATTAAACCGTCGTCGTTCGTCGTCATCACTAGTCGCGTCGATCAGCAAACGACAACAAGTTTGTCAAAACAGTTAATGCTGAAAGTCGTTCATTCAACAAAACTACTTTGTTTGTCATAGTTTATTGCACAGTTCAGTATTCGTCGAACACGTAAACTAGTCGAAAAAAAACTGTTTTATCAACTAGTTTACGATGAACGATAAACGGTCTCGTTTCGTTGATCGAAAAAGCGTCGACGACCCACCACTACAAAAGGGTGGTGTGACATTCCATTTGACGTTTACATATTGACATTTGACATAATTAACTTTTTAGGATGTCATGAATTATTTATTTACAGAAACACATTCCGTTTCACTACTACGTATGTGTTTAGTGTGTTTGTGTCGTCACATCCTAGCCGGAAGTTACTTCGAGGTGTTTTCGTCAGTAGAAATTAAAAAACAATAATACGTATTTTTAAATCAACTTTATTTGTCAACCTTAAGTTTCTAATTTATGATATCGCTAGAATACGTTTTCCTAAACTAAGTACTAAAGGAAATCTAATGTATGAAATTAAATATGAGTCAAGTAGCCTATTGAATTCAGTACCGTGAGTTTATCTTGCAAGGTAAAACTACTGCACTACCAGCAAGGTAAAACTACTACATAAATGACACGCAACCTTGCATATTTTTAAATCATTTAACATGCTAATCTGTAGATGTTTATGATAATAATATAAGCTTAACATGATAAATATAATATAATACAGGAATACTTTTTCATCGGTACAATACATTTTACCACGTCATTGGTATCGATAATAGAGTACATTTCACAAATATTTTTTTTTTTTCATTTCAATTAATTTATCCTATAACCAATCTAATATCGCATGGGCACACTAACTACAAGGCGTCAACGGGTGCGATACGAGGTAGGGGGCGGCGGGGTGGGGTAAGCGATCGGCCGGGCGGCGCACGAGTTGGCAACAAACCATCGATAGATGCGTAATGCACATTTTGTATTAGTTTAGCGGATAAGTTCGGGGATTGATAATTTTGTTTTTTTGTTCCAAAGGGGTACTAACAAAAATCGCTAGTATTTTTTATTTTTGACATCAATTACGTGTGTTGATTTATTGCACTGGTGAAAAAATAATCCTGTATACTGCCATGTATTATTTTAGTTCCTAGACCTCAATTTTATTAATAGGGGGATACTCATTTAAAATATTCTAGTTTGCTATTATTATCTTTTCATGCAGTAAGATGACCCTGAGTATAATAGGGTGAATAATTTCTATTGTATGATATTCTAGAAAGATTTATATCTAGAACCAAACTACTTTATTTTGGTATACTAGTTTATTTTTCGTGCACTAATGGGATTATAAAGGCATGATTTTTACTATAACAATATGAAATGCATATGCATAATTATAGCTTATATAAAATATAGCATATGAAGGGTACAGGAAAAGACAGGGCTAATTGATATTTATGTTATTTCAAGAAAACGCTATTTAAAGGTTTCACACTATATTATCTTGGGTTTCATAGATGATTTTCTTACGCCCATATAACAGGAAACCAGCTCCTTTTAGTTTGTTTTGAACACGGCAAACTAAAGACCCGTTTAAAATCTATCAGTACAGGAAAAGAAAGGGGCTAATTGACATTTGTTATTTCAAGAAAAAGTTATTTAAAGGTTTCAGACTATATTATCCTGAGTTTTCATAGATGATTTTCTTATGCCCATATAACAGGAAACCAGCCGCTTTTAGTTTTTTTTGAACACGGCATACTAAAGGCCTGTTCAAAATCTATCTACTACCATTGTTGGTGAACACGGCATACTAAAGGCCCGTTCAAAATCTATCTACTACCATTGTTGGTTTGATTTGGACAAATATGTCGGTGAGCCCCTTTTTTTCGTGTACCCTTCATATGTATTTCACTCAATACTTCTTAGTTAATAACCAGATTTATAACTGATCATAAATCTCAATATTTGGTCACTTGGATTTTTAAAATAATTTGATACCGTAAATTTGGACCCATTTACAGTACATAATATGCTTAAAAATATATTCTTATTAGCCAAGGAAGAAAGCCAAGTTGGAGAGAGAAACTTCGAACGGCAGACAGACGTACGCGGCCTCCAAATTAAATGTTGAGTTCCATAAGTATTCTGTCCCTTATTCTATTTTTTTAAATCTATTTATTCGAATTGTCGAAATTTCATTATGTAGAATTTAATGTTGGTATTGTTCTACAACGAGAGAACTCGCTACTGACTTGTAGATAATTATTTTTTCTTATAAAATGTAAATTATTCATTAATATCATTGTCAAATTACAAAAATGCGTACATTGAACCCTCTGTCACTTAGTATTTAGTTTTTTGTGCTGTGTCATAAAAGGCTGCCTATTAAAGTTTTTTTAAATCCACATAGTAAAATTTTAAGCTTTAGAAAAACATATTTTATATCCCTAAAAATACAACTTCGAATATAAGCTCGAATAAAACAATACATTAAATACCATGACCAGAAAAATAAAAAACCTCGCCATGTTGTGAGAAATCACGGTACTAATATGAAATGTCAAATGTTTGAGATTTAACCAATCACATCACAGCCATTCGTAGTGCTGCTGTAAATAAAAATGAAGCATCCCCAGTGCAGGTTTTTTATTTTTCTGGTCAATCTTTACTTGTGTTAACCTATTTTTTTTTAAACTTAATCTATAACCCCCTCAATAAAAATATTTAAACAATGGATAAGCAATACAATGTTTTGTCCTTATCTGCTACGTGGGAAAAGTCGCTTGACAGACAAGGCCAAAACATTGTATTGCTTATCCATTGTGTAAATATTTTGAGTACTAAGGGGGTTAATATATAATTAATTTTTTCATTTACAATTTGTAACTAATATCTGGTTATTAATTAAGATAAATCCTCACTACCGTCAGGAGCGATTCTTTCGTCGGCACTAGCCCTTAACAATAAAGAACAAGATCATTTTATACAGTAGTGAAGTCATAATTCTTAAAATGTTAGACTTGCATGCTTTGTGTAGAAAATTTTATTCTAGATATACATGAATATTAAAAGCACATTTATACTTCCCAAATTGTAGTGTATAAAACTTTTTATATAAATTGTAATATTGACTTATAATATTTGTAATCCAAATTATAATTTAAATCCGGTAAACATATTATTATTTTATTAAAACATCCTTCTTTTTATTAATAGATTATTTTTTTTCAGTTTTCACCAGAAATTTTGAACGGTCCAATAAGAGTATTCGCTGGTGGCGACCACAGTTTTCTACTGATAAACAGTAAAAAATTGGATTGGTCAGATTTCCGTATACCTGACACGAAGAAACAAATACTGACATTGAACCTGGCGAAGTTGGCCGCGTGTCAGATGTTTAAAGACAATGATAGCGTTAATCAGGTAAGTTTCTTCCATATTCATACCCCCTTACTAATAAACGCTATATAAGCTTTGAATAGTTATACAGTGTTTTGTTCCCGTCACACAAGTGACGTTTTTAATTCGATAGAAGGAGACAAAACACTGTATAACTATTCAAAGCATAAACAGCGATTATTAGTAAGGGGGTAAGTGTTTTACACAGAAGATTGAGTTTGACTACTCCCAGATGCAGTGGCAACGAAATGACCTCAAATTATTCCTAGTAGTGTCCTTATTATTATAGTATCCTTAGTATTATTTTTAGTTAGCCATAGGTGTTATTATTTTTTTTTATACGGAGATAGACGTTTTACTTCTAGCTTTTGCTTATATCCCCTAATTTATTATCATTCTTTTTTTGGATTTCTAATAACTATTGGGACAATTTCACACGTCGAAACCACACCATTAAAGTACCTCATATTAATTTTATTTTTCTTGCAGGATTTACTGGCATATCTAGAGGTAGTGTTTAGCTCAATAGCGTGTATAAACGGTTCGTTCCTAGTGGCTCAAAATGCTCACTTCGGGTGTAATACTAAAGTACCAGGTGTCGACTTGAAACGGGCGGAGGAGGCTTTCACATTAATAAGTAGATTTGAAAATACGTCGATACAGGAACTGGTAAGAATATTATTTAGAAAATATATAATTATCCTCACAAATTCCCACACTGATTTCGTTGACAGTGCCCAGTTTCATTTGAACCAGGCCAGTAGGAGTAATTTTTATAGTGCCGAAGTGTGTGCGCAGTACACAAGAGCACTCTCTTTACTCTCGTAACCCAGTGGGACGGATAACCGACACGACTGACGAGAGATCAGGCGCAGGTCCGAATTTTTACATGCCCATCCGACGCATGGATCATCTTTCTTGTCAGACAACCAGGTGATCAGCCTGCATTATCCTAACCAAACTTGGAAACAACATTTTTTGTTATTCCAATGCGGGAATCGAACCCAGGACCCCCGAGTCGAGAGCCAAGCTCAAATCACTAGACCACGGAGGCATGTTTTCTTTTTAAATATATACGACTAAATTAGACAGTTATAGAAAGAGAAAATTTGTGGAAAGATAAAATGGATGAAGGGAAGAAAAATATTTTATCTCTATTCTAGTTTGAGGTGTGAATTGTGTAGTAAAAGTGTTTAATTTTGCTTGAAATGCTTGATGACATAAGTTTTATTATATGAGTATTAAGAAGTATATGACAGGCCGCATCGATATACAATAAAATACCTCTAAAACAAAGTCGTCGAATGCTTGATGACATAAGTTTTATTATACGAGCGTTAAGAAGTATTTGACAGGCCGCATTGATATACTAAACAAGATTTCTAAAACAAAGTCGTCGAATGCTCGATGACATAAGTTTTATTATACGAGCGTTAAGAAGTATATGACAGGCCGCATCGATATACAAAACAAGACCTCTAAAACAAAGTCGTCGAATGCTTGATGACATAAGTTTTATTATACGAGCGTTAAGAAGTATATGACAGGCCGCATCGATATACAAGACCTCTAAAACAAAGTCGTCGAATGCTTGATGACATAAGTTTTATTTACGAGCGTTAAGAAGTATATGACAGGCCGCATCGATATACAATAAAATACCTCTAAAACAAAGTCGTCGAATGCTTGATGACATAAGTTTTATTATACGAGCGTTAAGAAGTATATGACAGGCCGCATCGATATACAAAACAAGACCTCTAAAACAAAGTCGTCGAATGCTTGATGACATAAGTTTTATTATACGAGTGTTAAGAAGTATATGACAGGCCGCATCGATATACAAAACAAGATTTCTAAAACAAAGTCGTCGAATGCTCGATGACATAAGTTTTATTATACGAGCGTTAAGAAGTATATGACAGGCCGCATCGATATACAAAACAAGACCTCTAAAACAAAGTCGTCGAATGCTTGATGACATAAGTTTTATTATACGAGCGTTAAGAAGTATATGACAGGCCGCATCGATATACAAAACAAGACCTCTAAAACAAAGTCGTCGAATGCTTGATGACATAAGTTTTATTATACGAGCGTTAAGAAGTATATGACAGGCCGCATCGATATACAATAAAATACCTCTAAAACAAAGTCGTCGAATGCTTGATGACATAAGTTTTATTATACGAGCGTTAAGAAGTATATGACAGGCCGCATCGATATACAAGACCTCTAAAACAAAGTCGTCGAATGCTTGATGACATAAGTTTTATTATACGAGCGTTAAGAAGTATATGACAGGCCGCATCGATATACAAAACAAGACCTCTAAAACAAAGTCGTCGAATGCTTGATGACATAAGTTTTATTATACGAGCGTTAAGAAGTATATGACTGGCCGCATCGATATACAAAACAAGATTTCTAAAACAAAGTCGTCGAATGCTTGATGACATAAGTTTTACTATACGAGCGTTAAGAAGTATATGACTGGCCGCATCGATATACAAAACAAGATTTCTAAAACAAAGTCGTTGAATGCTTGATGACATAAGTTTTATTATACGAGCGTTAAGAAGTATATGACAGGCCGCATCGATATACAAAACAAGACCTCTAAAACAAAGTCGTCGAATGCTTGATGACATAAGTTTTATTATACGAGCGTTAAGAAGTATATGACTGGCCGCATCGATATACAAAACAAGATTTCTAAAACAAAGTCGTCGAATGCTTGATGACATAAGTTTTACTATACGAGCGTTAAGAAGTATATGACTGGCCGCATCGATATACAAAACAAGATTTCTAAAACAAAGTCGTCGAATGCTTGATGACATAAGTTTTACTATACGAGCGTTAAGAAGTATATGACTGGCCGCATCGATATACAAAACAAGATTTCTAAAACAAAGTCGTCGAATGCTTGATGACATAAGTTTTACTATACGAGCGTTAAGAAGTATATGACAGGCCGCATTGATATACAATACAAGACCTCTAAAACATAGTCGTCGTATAAGAAAATAATGACGTCATATAATTTTACAGATATTTAGTCATTTAACAGAGAATATAATAAAGAAGGTTAAAGCATCGCCGCCGGACGCAGAAGCTCTAAGAATGTTTCTAATACTGCCGCTCTATCACGAGATGAGAAACCCGCGACGACATCCTGAGTTACAGGTACATTTTCGTATAATATACGATAATTTTGCTATTTTAAAACAAAAAATATAAACCTACTTCCAAAGTAAAAGCAATTCTCAAAAAATG
Source organism: Glaucopsyche alexis (assembly GCA_905404095.1). Classification (NCBI taxonomy): domain Eukaryota; kingdom Metazoa; phylum Arthropoda; class Insecta; order Lepidoptera; family Lycaenidae; genus Glaucopsyche; species Glaucopsyche alexis. The sequence continues at coordinate 5,924,814 of FR990048.1, forward strand.
CACTAAATCTATAAAATAATTCGTATTCTAGAAAAAATTCACCCTTTTTTTGTTTACCTAATTCAGCTTTTAACCTTTTCTCTTTAATCTTTTTTTTATAGGCTCTACCCACGAACTTGAACGTGAGTTCTATAAAATATTGTTTGCATTAGGATATACTGTATTAAAATTAATTATATTTCAATTCAGGGATTGCCGTAATAGAGAATATGCATAAAACATAAAATAACCTAAAACATAATAATATGATACAAGACTGAAAAATAAAGGCAATGGCGAGAAAATTTTCAATATTTATTATTTGTTGATAAATGAGCAAGCTATGAGCGGTCAAAGTTCATTTGTCTCTTTCTAGCAAAACGAAATTTTGAACTTTCTATGAAAGTCGTATTATGTGACGTCACGTTACACATCCGATCTCTCTGTCTGATAGACTACTTTAGGCGTTCATATATTTGTTATTTTTAATGACATCTGAAAACTGATTTTACCATACGGTTTACCAAACAAGATAGATCTATATAAAAAAAACGTGCATATTCCCTATTGTTTGGGCTGGTGCCGATCGACAGTTTGGCAGACAATATCCTGATAACAAACTACATAATATTACAGGGTCCGTTCGCCGAAGCCTTCAACAAACTATCGACACACGGGTCCCGTATAGTGCAGCTGTGGTGGGAGGCGCAGAGTACGGAGTACTTCGAGATGCTGGTGGACATATTCAAGAGCGTGATTGTGTATGAGCTGATGCAGCCTAGTGTACAGACTCATAAGGTGGTTACTATTTTGAATCTTATACTTATATAACTTATATAATGGTGGCGTTCTATCTCCTCTTCTTTTTTCTATTTTTAGTAACACTGTTTCCACATTTATTTCATCGGATTTCCATCTCTACGCAGACGACCTGCAACTCTATCGTCATTCACATATAGATGACATTGATTCCGCAGTAACAAATGTTTAAGGCCCCCACAGACGAGAGGCCGATCGTTTCAGCTGGAACTGACGTCAGTTCGGCCTGAACGGGTTCGAGCACACACACGGAAAAAATCGCATCCAATCCAATTTACGTCAGTTCGGCCTGATCTGATTCGTGCCCACACACGGAACAGTCGCATCAGTCCATTCTGATTTGCCGCGCGCTACGGTCGTGTTTATCAATTTTGTATTTAAACACCGCGAAAACTCATACAACGCTTGTACAAGATACACGCCCGCACGGCAGCGGGTCGGGCAAGAACTGAAGCGATTTGTCCACACACGGTCAGGACAGGCCGCGCGTTCAGGCCGATCGGTCAGGCCAGAATTAATGTTGCCAACTTAGTTATTTTACAAAATTTTACTAAATTGAGTATTTTATTCCCTCCTTGGTAGAAATTTAGTTATTAGTAGTGTTTAAGTAGGAAAGAGCCAGACAGTAATGATATGCAAAATAGCTACTAAATACGTAATATTTCCTAGTATATTTTAATTTAATGGTAAAATTTATAATCAAATTCAATTAATGAAAAAAATTTAATATAATAAAACCTAAAATGCGGTGGTTTTTGGGGGGCTTCAGGAATTCCTAAGTTAAGTAGCCTCTTTAGTAGTTTTTTAGTAGTTTTAGTAGAAATCGATACGAGTTTAGTAGTTTCACAAAAAAAGAGCTGGCAACACTGGAACGAATCGCTTCAGTCCGTACGGCCGCCTGATGCGATCTCGAAATTGCACACACACGATACGATTTTGCATCCGTTCAGGCCGAACTGAAGGTAGACCGGACCATGTATGGGGCCCCTTACGCTGATCTACAGCGCATAGCAGTCTGGGCTAAATCCTTTGGTTTGTTGGTCAATCCAACCAAATCGAAGGCTATGATCATAGGCAGTAAATATATGACTCAACGTTTACACAATGCGCCTACAGATCTTATGAATAATCTATTTGACACATAAAAAGACTAGCTTTTTCGGCATATAAAGTGGCCTATATGTAAATCAAGAGTTTTAACTACTACCAAACTAAATTTAATCAATCGTTCAGAAGTTTTTGCGTGAAAGAGTTACAAACATCCATCCATTTTCACATTTATAATAGTAGTAGCATTGCAAAACAGGTCTGTATATGTCACCGTAAAATTGTAAAAACCGTTAGATTGTAATATTACTAGAGATATTATAAAAAGTCGGCAGATTGCCAAATAAACATTTCTCCTTACAATTGTACGCATTATTTTTCGTTATATTTAATATTTACCGTGCCGATTGATTAAACGGCAAGTGCCCCGCGCCGCCATATTTGTTTACTTTTTCATAATAATAATTATATCGAAAAATAATGCGTATATAGGAGAAATGTTTATTTGACAATCTGTCGACTTTTTACAATATCTCTAGTAATATTACAATCTATCGGTTGTTACAATTTTACGGTGACATATACAAGATACTATATTTAGTATTTTAAAATTATTTACTTTCGTAGATATTTTGTTACTTTCATAGGATTAAATCTGTGTGATCAATGAAATAAAACTCATTTTCTTTTTCAGAAATTGCAGTTCAGTAGAAGTATATTACAAATATTAAATTTATTGACACAGTTAAACAAAATCAACTTTACAAATCCTAAAAAGCCTAAAATACCAGCAGAGTGTTTCTACATAGAAGATCTTAGCAATCGCGTGGATATTGCTTCTGATTATATAAACTGGCTCTCTGATCATGATGTAAGTATTAATTTATGACCTTCACTAAATGTTTATTTCGGAAAAAAGGAAAATATTGTTTTATTAGACATTTCTTCTTTATAATATGAAGCTCAATTCATACATTTCTATTTTGTACGCCCTAAAGTTGCTGTTGTAGTGCGTGAAGATTTATAATTTTTATACTTAATAATTTCCTTTAGTTCATACTAAACACTTGCAATATAAACTTTACGAAATTAAACACCTGTATTTTCGGTTCGAGTCCGTTTGAATATTAACTTTCTTTACATATGGTTCAAATTCCTTTAATACTTGTCTATCTGATGATGTTATGGGATACTTCTTCCAACTTACCTGTCCGGTAGTTGTGGTATATAGTATACGTTGCGACCCCGACTTCCTTAGCTATTACTGTCCTATCCCTTGCCCTCCTGGGCGGTAATATCCTACATTTCCAATTTCCCACTTTAACTTACCAATCTTCCTTTCCACACCACCTATCCTTCCTTTTCCCTATTCCTACCCTCTCCGCCAATCCGTGGGAACGCAATGGATAATCATAAAAATAATTTAATTATCCAAAATGGCGGCGATGTAGTTCGCCACCCAACACGTCTCGTTCTCGCGGAGGCGAAAAGTGGCCCATGGAGAGCCGCTTCGCTACGTTGAATGTAAGAGGAGGAATGGATGGAAAGAATGAAAGTGGACGAAGCGAAACAGTATGTAAGAATCGTAGCAAGTGGAAAGAAGTGGTCTCTGCCTACCCCTACGGGAAAGAGACATGATTATATGTATTGTATGTATGTCTTCTCTTCTTACGTTTCCAGTCATCATCAGTCCACCTCTGCAACTACGCGTTCCTATTCGACGTGCAGTGCAAATCTCTCCTACTCAAAATAGACCAGCAGCTCCAAATGCAAATGGCGGTCTCTCGTGCGGCGACAGCGCTGCTCACGCGCATAATGTTCGACCCGACGTACGAGCACGCCGGCGCCAGCGAACAGTTCCTACATTTGAGGGTGGCCAGGGACCATATATTGAGAGATACGATGACTCAGATTAGTGCACACGACTCGTCGCAGCTGAAGAAACCTTTACGGGTGAGTTTTGTTTAACCATAATTTCCTATTTATTTATTCTAACAATATATAAAATACGAGTGTGAATTTGTTCGTTACTCAGTAGATCGGCGAGACGATTGAACTAAGCTAGCGACTTTGTGCGCGCAAAAAGAAACCCGGGAACCCGGGAATTTTGCGGCGTTTATGTCCATCCTTGTGGTCAACTCTATAATATATCCAGTAGTTTTTGACAAACAAACAAATTTTTCATCTTTATATTATTAGTATAGATAAAATTATTAAGAATGTATGTAGGTAGTTCACATTACATCAAATAGGAACTTAGTATAAGTATGCAGTAACTTATATTTTCATGTATTTTCAGGTAGAATTCGTCGGCGAGGAAGCGGAGGACGCGGGCGGAGTTAGGAAGGAGTTCTTCTTCCTACTGCTGAAGGAGATATTCGACCCCGTGTACGGCATGTTCAAACAATCCGAGGAGACCAACATGATATGGTTCTCGAACAATCCTTTTGAAGATGACGTCATGTATTATTTAATAGGTAAGATATTATATCCTATTTTGTATATGTCACCGTAAAATTGTAAAAACCGTTGGATTATAATATAACTAGTGAAATTGTAAAATGTTTATAGACTTCCGATGCGAATATTCTGCCTTTAATTTAACACATTATTTTTCGTTAGAATATAAACATATAGTAATGAATCTTTCGACATATTTTTATAATCTCGTTAGTTATTTTACAATCTAACAGTTTTAACAATTTTATGGTGATATAAATACACAAAAGATTTTTATTATACGCTCAGAGACTAGGAGGCAAGGCAACGTTCAGTTTCAATAAAACAGACCATGCTATACAAAAAATATGCATGAAAATTAAGAATGAGCAATTGTATAAATATTCGTTAAATTACACTTAGGGCTGATTTTTCAATCGTCAGATAACTCCTACCTGAGGAATAAATAAGTGTCTTTGACAGATTTTGTATAAAAATATGTCAGTCGCCTATTTATTCCTATAAATAAATAGGTGACGATAAAAAAACAGTCCTTAATTTATTGTCTTTGTATAACTTTCTTCGACTAACACACAAAAATGTTTGTTCCAGGAGCAATATTCGGCCTAGCGATATACAACTCAATAATAATCTACGTGCCGTTCCCCCTGGTGCTGTACAAGAAGATACTCGGCGAGGCGGTGATGTTGGACGACTTGTCCGACCTGTACCCGACGCTCGCCAACAGTCTCCGCAGCCTGTTGGAGTATACCGAGAACGATGTTGAAGATGTTAGTATCTTATAATCCTACTCTGATTTTTTATAATAAATAAAAAAATAATTGTCATACTCAAAGTAAAAAATCATCTCTTGTATGGGTGACTCTCCGCAAAACGCTAACTCGCCCATATAAGATTTTTTTACTAGTATGACAATTATTTTTCTGCTTAAACGTCTTTACATAAGCAATAGATCATATACCCAACATATCCGTAATTTATTTTACCGAACCTTATAATATATAGGGGCTACTAAGTGATAAAGAAGGAAAGAAATGTGAATAGGGAACATGCATTTGTTTTAAATCAGCAAAATCTTATATTTTCCGAAAGGCAACATAAATATGGACCGAAAAATGCAAAGAGTACAAGTAATCAGTTGCTGAATTTAAAAGTTACATGACTTTAAAAACGAAGATTTTTTTGCTTCGATTGAAAAACGAAACACACGTACAGTATTCTGTTCAAATCCGTATGTTATTTGTGACTTTTTTGTAAAAATAACGATATACTTAAATGTAGCATTTACATACATTTTCAACTGCTGTAACGTCATTCGTGCATATATTTTTTGTATAGGCCGTTTTAATGCTCTCCAATAATCTCACTTTTGTGATAACTGTATTTCGTCAACGGTTGATCGTAGAGATACTATTGCAAAGACAATATTTCTTGGCTTATTATGTACTTTTCGAGAAGTCATTAAAATAAACTGCGTGCGTTGCATCGAAATGTCATTTTACTGAGATAAAAAATCAGAATATAGCTACTAGCTGCAGTTTTATCTGTAAATAGAGTACATTCAAGTGATTGCTAGGTGAAAAATAAAGAACTTTTATAACAAATAACTCTCAACAAAGCATGAGCCCGTTTTTATCAAAACTGAAACTGCATCATTAATCATTAATGTTTTATAAAAAAAATCTCTACAATCAATCATTTGCCATCTAAAAAAAAACACACGCTGCATTTCATCATTCGATAGTGTCGTTTATTCAAAAAGCATCTATGGCATTGCCATTTGTGGCGAAAATTGTATTAACATGTCTATATTTTTCACTATACTACCTCGCAGGTGTTCTGCCTATGTTTCGCGGTAAACACGGAAGTGTTTGGCGAGATACAGGTGCACCCGTTGAAAGAGGACGGTGAGAATATACCTGTCTCGCTCGACAACAAGGCTGAGTACGTGGACTTGTACGTCAACTTCCTGCTCAACAAATCCGTCGAGAATCAGTTCAAGGCGTTCAATCAGGGGTTCCAGAAGGTAAACAGATGCTCTTTTTTATTAACATACGGGGCATTTCACGTCAAGCGGACAACCAAAAAAAGGTGAGGTCGTGAATTTTGTTTATATTCTGGTCAGTTATACTTCTAGGTGACGTAGATGTGTACACGCAATATTTTTTTTCGTATCATACTTTATTGGTGAGTTATGAGCTTTTAAAAATTTACTAAGAGTGAAGTACGTTATTTTTGGATGCTTATTAATTGTATCAATTTATTGGTATCAAAAACTAAAAATTATTGTTTATTGTAGTTAAAAAGTTTAAATTTTAAATTTTTTTGTCGAATTCTAAATTTGAATTTTTTTGCGTATAGTAAACCGGAAGTGAAAATTTCAAATCGATATTTGACTAACATCGACCATTTTTAAATTAAATATTTTTACCTTAAATTAAAGCTTTAAATGTACTAATTCTTCACAAAAAAAAAAATAGAAGGTGATCTCTAATAGTTCAAGACTTAGAGCATATAGAGTACATCCACATAGCTTTTAGAGGGACTATTTTAACAAAAAAAAAAAACTATTTAAAGTTAAATATCTCGCAAACGGATACCTAAATAAAAAAATCGTCTCAGAGATCCCTTAGTGTTTATAAAAGACCTATTTAATGATACCCCACATATATTTTTTTGGTACCTCCCCTACATGTAAAGTGGGGATGATATTTTTTTTCGCGTCAATTTATTGGTAAATTGATACAATTAATAAGCATCCAAAAATAACGGACTTCACTCTTAGTAAATATTTAAAAGCTCATTACTCAGCAATAAAGTATGATACGAAAAAAATATTGTGTGTACACATCTAAGTCACCTAGAAGTATAACTGACCAAAATATAAACAAAATTCACGACCTTACCTTTTTTGGTTGTCCGCTTGACGTAAAATGCCCCATACGTCTTACTATAGGAGTGTAAGAAAATTAATTGCCATAAGTAGATATTCATACATTTTTCTCCTAGCCAAATATTACTTTTACCTACCAAGTAATTCGAGCCTACGTCCTTGTCAAGGGTTAAATATTATATCATTAAGTCTGACTTAAATATTATATGGGATTTGTATCCAAGAAATTGTGGATAAAGGAAGGCGCTCATATATTGCATACACAAATTTTTTTTCGTTTTGTATTCATATTATTAACAACGCATGAACGTAAACCTTTTTGTAGGTATTTGTAGGTCATCTGGCACCTTGTTTATCATGTAGCATTGCAGGTGTGCGGCGGGCGCATAATCAAGCTGTTCCGGTCGCACGAGCTGCAGGCGGTGGTGATCGGCTCCGAGTGCTACGACTGGGACGTGTTCGAGGCCAACTGCGAGTACAAGGAAGGCTATGAGCGCAATGACCAGACCGTTAGGTGCGTATGGGTAACGTTATCTGCGTGCGTGTGACGTCAGCTGAGTGTGTGCCACGTGACCTGATGCGTGTGACCAGAGGGGGGATTAAAATAAAACCTGCTCAATAAAACCTCATCATCATCATAATCAGCCTATCGCCGTCCACTGCTGAACGTAGGCCTCCCCCAATGAGCGCCAACCATCCCGATCTTGGGCAGCCCTCATCCATCCGCTGCCAGCCACCTTCTTTAAATCGTCGGTCCATCGTGCCGCAGACGTCCTACACTACGTTTGCCTAAGCGTGGTCTCCACTCTAATACTTGTCTGCTCCATCGATTGTCTGTCCGTCTGCAGACATGGCCGGCCCACTTCCACTTCAGCGTGCTAATTCGTTGAGCAATGTCGGTGACTTTAGTTCTCTGGCGAATAACGTCGTTACGTATTTTATCCACCAGAGATACCCTTAACATTGCTCTTTCCATCGCACGCTGAGCAACTTTAAACTTATGAACCAAGCCTACGGTGAGTGTCCACGTTTCGGCTCCGTATGTCATTACCGGTAGAACGCATTGATCAAAGACCCTGGTCTTAAGGGATTGTGGGATCGACGATTCAAAGATGTCCCGGAGCTTCCCGAATGCAGCCCAGCTCAAGCGTATTCTTCTACTCACCTCCTTCTCAAAGTTGTGCCGCCCGAGTTGAATGAAACCTGCCCAATAAAACCTGCATTAATACAATTACAATCAAGTCCCGATATGCTTATACTCCCAAACGGTGTTTTTACGAACGGTAAACCAACGTGAAACGCGCTTTGATTGGTCGAAACGTCATAAAATCCGTTCACGGTAACATGTCGCTACACTTTCAATCCAAACAAAGTGAAATTGACTGTTTAAATTGTCTACTTTAAATACGAGAATTGAGGTACAGGCCTCTGTCACTCCATGTAGTTGCGCGGCGAATGAACCTTAAAAAAATGAACCTTAAACGCTCGAACGTCCGAGCGTTTAAGGTTCATTTTCACACGCAGCTGTCACCTTCCAGTAACTGTAGGCATTTTAAAAAGTAGGTATGGAGTTTTTTGTATGGAGTGATTTTAATTTGTTACTTAGTAACTATTTAGTAATCTGTGGTGTGACGATGTTTAAGCGTCGTACGTATGTCAGTTGCGTGCGTGTGACGTCAGCGTCGTGCGTATGACGTCACGTGCGTACACTCTCGAAAGACATGTCCGCAAACTTGCGTACACTCGAAAGACGTGTCTGTACATCTACGGAAAGTGCCGACTGGTGCGATAGACGGACATGTAAATATTCAGTCCCGTGTATTATTGGTCATCTCAGCTTTATAATTATTGTAATATCATGTGGGTAAAGAAACGTCATGACTAGGTAATAACTCGTAAATAAGCCTATTGTCAAACTACTACATATTCCAATCTATAACTGTCATCACTAAAAATATTTTCTCTACTGTAGATGGTTCTGGGAGGTGTTCCACGAGTTGCCGCTAGAGGACAAGAAGAAGTTCCTGCTGTTCCTCACCGGCAGCGACCGAGTGCCCATACGCGGTATGGGTGATATAAAGGTATGTCTACATTTATTATAGCAAACTCTTACGAAGGCAAAAAGAGATATTAGCTATTTATTTTGTTGTATTTTATTAAATTATCCTTTAAATATTCTCTTGTGCTAAAATATTATTTTAAATAGAGCAAATAATAGGTATGAAATAAAGAGAAAAATAGGCAAGCGGACTATTTTTTTATTGCATAAATAAATAGTACTCTTAAATATGAGTAACTTCTCAGAAGAAACCGTATATTAAAAGTCAATATTTTCAAAGGTACAGCGATTTGTAAAAAAAATTTCGCGAGTCTCGTAAAAACGCTCCATACTAAACTTAACCTACAAGTGACGTCACTTGTAGGTTAAGGTGTATGAAGTATACGGCCGCAGGAATATATTTGTAAATATCTCCGATATTTGTGCGTTTAAGTTCATACTTACCATAATGAATATTTTTGTATATGATGTAAGTAAACTAATGATGTAGGTTTTGTTTACGAATTTAGCAAAATAAAAAATTTTTTTTTGGTGCTATAGCACAAGACTACATTGAGGCGGTTTATATAAATTTTAGATTTTTTAAAATTTAAATGTATGTTTATTACATTGCAGATACGCATTCAGCCAGTAGCGGACGAGCGTTTCTTCCCAGTCGCTCACACGTGTTTCAATCTACTGGACCTGCCGCGCTACCGCACTAAAGAGCGCCTAAAGTACCATCTGTTACAGGCTATACAACAGAACATGGGCTTCTCGCTCGTTTGATCACATACAAACATACAAGCATAATACATGGCGAGGTACGCACTACCGAGCGAGTAATTTTTTTTTAAATATACATTTTGACTGTTGCGTCACAAATGCGTCACATGTAAACAGATGGCGTATAGTGTTGTTTATATTTTTATAAAAAGGAGATCATTCATTTTTGGCCCAGATGACTAAGTGCAAAGACCATTTAAACTATTACTAAAAGTTTTAAATCAATCCTAGAGATTTAATGCATAGCAAAAAATTATTGACTTATAATCTATATCATTATATTAATATGTGAAGCAAAAATTTCATGTACAGTTTTACAAGAATTGTGCGTACGTATTAAAGTGAAATTTGGCATAATTAAAGTTTATGCTGAGGAAGACGTGCGAAAAGCTTAAATTTCTTTAAATAATGCTTATAAATACATTAAATTAATGAAAATATCAGCAACACCACTACCTCACTCTTACTAGCATTTTTGTATAAATTACAGTAGGTTTGACACAATCGTCAATGAGTGTCAATTATCTTTCGCATTCCATAAACATTTACATATTTTTATTGCGTTTTTAAGAGGCAAAAGAAACTTAAAATATTTGAAATTTTTAAAATTAAAACAAGAACATGAAATTATGGTTGAATTTCGGCCACAGGGCAACGTCTAGTAGTATATAAAAGGCAAAGCTGATTGACTGATGTATCAACGTACAGCTCAAACCCTCAAGGCTAGGCATTTGAAATTTTGCACATGTACGTATATTTGACGTAGGCATCCACTAAGGATTTTTCAAAATTCAACCCCCAATGGGGTAAAATAGGGGATGAAAGTCTAAAACATAATTTCACGCGGGCGAAGCCGTGGGCAATAGGCAATCGGACAATTTTTTTTTTATTGCATAAATGAATAGTACTCTTAAATATGAGTAACTTCTCAGAAGAAACCGTATATCAAAAGTCAATATTTTCAAAGGTACAGCGATTTGTATAAAAAATTTCGCGAGCCTCCTAAAAACGCTCCATACTAAAGTCGACCTAAAAATGACGTCACTTGTATATGAAGTAGTATGAAGTAGTATATGAAGTATATGGCCGCAGGAATATATTTGTAAATATCTCCGATATTTGTGCGTTTAAGTTCATACTTACCATAATTAATGTTTTTGTATATGATGTGAGTAAACTAATGATGTAGGTTTTGTTTACCAATTTCGCAAAAAAAAAATTTTTTTGGTATAAAGACTCGCGAAATTTTGTATACAAATCGCTGTACCTTTGAAAATATTGACTTTTGATATACGGTTTCTTCTGAGAAGTTACTCATATTTAAGAGTACTATTCATTAATGCAATAAAAAAAAAAAACAGTCCGCTTGCCTATTAATGCTAGTATTATAATATTAGTATAGATTACAATTAATATTCTGTCCGGAGCCAGGCCGAATCTTGCTTGTATGGAAGCTGACTCCTTTGGCGTACTGCTACATCTAAATTGTTGTTAATATGGCTCATGCTGCAGCTCGCTAGTTGTTCGTACCTGACTTTACACGTGAAAACACAGATCTCAAACTATACCAGTGGCCACAGGCAAGTGGGATAAACTAAAAAAAAACAGTTATTTTACTAAATTATTAAAAAAACTATGTAACCTAGCAGATATAAAACATGTAAATTATTTTAAACAAATTATCTGTCCTACACATCTGTGGCTTACTGTGCCACAAGACTTACCGCATTAAAAAAAATATCGCCTAGAATCTTGTTTCTGCAGAAGTTTACGTACGCGCTAAGGCATCGTTTATCAACCGGTGGGTCGAGTTTGTTTTTAAAGGGGGTCGCAGTCTGTTGAAAAATAATAAATACAAACTACATATTGGTATTAAAGATACGTTTTTCGAAGGGATCTTTTGTATCGAACGTCGAAAAAATCGTGACGGGGTCGCAAGACTTTACTTAACTTTTTGGCTTTTTCGTGGGTCGCGACATAAAAAAGGTTGAGAAACGATGCGCTAAGGTTTATGTTACTTTTCTATGGGTCTTAATAAGACTTAGAATCATGTTTTTCATTTAATGAAAGATTATCATCGAAGAATGGCTTATTTTATAAACATAATATAAAAATCGTAATCGAATGTGTTGATTCTCTATCAAAGTCAAGTAAAAATATATAATAATAATTAAAATTGTGGTAAAATAATAATTGCAAAAATAATAAAAAAGGAAATATGCTGCTAAATGAAATAAGAACAAAAACCGATCACTGTCTTTTGCTTGTTTCCTTTAGCAGATTGTGGATGTCAGGGTGATGTATAAATATATTTTTAAGACAATATTTATTTAGTTTTTTTTTTGTTTGTGTCTGATTTTCATGTGGTATGTTGTGATTCTATTTTAGCTTTTGGTTTGTTAAAAATAATGGTTTTTAATTTCCATAATACCTGTTTCGACAATACATCTATCATAATAATTCATAAACCAACTTGAAGGGTTCAAAAGCTTAGTAACGTACTTGCGTTCCGTTCAGTACTGCGCATGTATGTATGAGTCAGTCTCTTTAGAGCGCTTTTTAAAAAATAAATAGAAATAACAACCGCAATTAAATTACTTTTTAGTTGACGACAATATATTTTATTTATTGTTTGCTCGTTAATATGTATAAACTCCCTTATAAATATCCTAACCCTTCCCTAGTGACTTGTTAGGGTATTTTGCACCTTAGATTGCTTGTTAGGTAATGTTTTAAAACATTATTAAAAATATTAAAATTAATAACATCAAAATTGTTTCTTTTAAGTTTTTGTAACTAAGAAAATATTTTTTAAATTAAAACATAAAATTGAAATATTTTGTCCTAATTTTCAACTATACAGTGTTTTTTAACCTTAACCCGATTTAACCTTTTTTCTTTCTTTCTTTAAAATAAAAAGCTTGTAACTTACAAGCTTTTTATTTTAAGGTTTAACTTTCAAGGTTTTAACTTGGTACAAATACTACATTATATCCTGTAATAATAATAATTTCTGATCAGCTGTTTATTATTAAATATCAATTAAGGTAGGAAATTGTGTTCTTATAAAATGACATTGGTGGTTAGTGAAAATAGAAAATTAACATTGTAAAAAAGTAGTCTATATTTTATACATAGTTAAAGTACCTTTAAAGTTTGTAAGGACACGATTTAATCTGTAATTTATATTTATTATAGCGATTGTTTGTGCCTTCGTGATAATTATTATTATTCAGATATCGTTGGTTTTGTTGACGGTGTAAATATATAAATATTAGTAGGCCGTTGTCTAATTTTAAAATTTGCATTTACTTATACGAATTATAATTAGGATGTCGTACTTAAAATTTAACACAATCTTGTTTGATAACTTTGTTAAATCGATTCGGATGCTATTTTAAGGATTTTTTTTTGCTATTTGCTATTTGTTTTTTTTTAAATTAACAGGTAAATATTGTTTTAAAAAAGTTGTATAAAATTATTATTTCTCTGTAAATTATACTTCTCTTGTAACTTTTGGGGACTGCGGTTTTGTGAATAGGTGAAAACTCATTGGTGGTATAAAATTTTTGAGAATAAAAAGGAGTTGGTCCGAAATTGACCTAGATTCGACAACAACGAAATGGTTCCCTATGTGTTCACTTCAATCATGTCACCAAAAGGACAATTCCGAAATACGCCGGGTATAGAAGTTATAAGGAAGAATAAAGTCAGTTTTTGTTTGGATTTCCAGGCGAGACACGATGTGTGAAAAACGAAAATAACCCGAAAGGCATTAGGACGTGTTACATAGTGGTGGCGGTGTAGTTTTTGGTGTTAAAATTATAGGTATAATCGTACATACACCTATAATTGAAATGTACGGAGGTACTATTTTTTTCGGAATTTCCGCGATTGTGAGGAGCGAAAACGAAGCATCGTTACAACTATCATCTATACCTCCACCTACCCACCTACATCAGCAGACAGCATCCTAATAATATTATATTATAATGGTTGTCTGGAAGAAACCGATTTAAGCAGTAAGACCGCCTTTTTGCACTTTATTTTATTTTATTAAATTAAATTAAATAAATTAAATTAAATACCATTTATTTCGGGCTGCATAGGCCCATATTATAATACCTTATAGACTAACATACATATTACTATATTATATTATATAACTAACACTAAACACGTATTGTCTGCGACGTGGGGCGCGAAGTCTTCGGGAGTCGTCCTCTGAATCTTCTGAAGGCGACTCCAATCGGCCAGAACTCCTCCTTCTCGAAGGTCGGTAAATGATGGGTTGAAACTCTCACCACAAAAGAACTAAAATTCACTCTATGATGAGATTCCAACCGCTCGACCCTCAAGGCGAAGTTGGTTCTGCTCCTGATGTAGTTCACGACCTGCTCGACCGTCGTAGACCAATGCAGCCGAGACACGTACAGAGGTGTCGCGGGAGTCTCACACCGCAACAACTGCTCGGGTCCTCCGGGTGCGGTGCCGCGATGGTTGCGGACGACGGGTTTCTTCTTCTTCCTCTCGACCTTGATGAACCCGTCATCATCGCACGTTCGGTCCTTTTTAGAAAGAGGACGCTCTTTTGCAGGGGCCGCCTTCTTCCCTTTGTTTTTCGAACGCGGGGGAGGTGGCGGGGGTTCGCTAGCGGCGACACTTGCGTAACTCGGCACCAGCTCCTTAGCGGGCGGGGAGCGGGCAGCGGGGGCGGCAGCAACGATGTTCGTTGACCCGTCGGATAATGCTGACGGGCTAAACGTGACCGCCTGCGCGCCTCGACGACGAGTGACGTTTGCTGCATCAGGTGACCTACATATTGAATTAACACTTTTTAACTGTGATAATTCACTACGTAGATCACTTATGGTAGACTCTGATGCCTGCAATCTACCTCGAACTTCGGTCAGTTCTTGCTTCAGGAACTTGATGTCCTTCAGTAGGCTGACGACGTCGACGTGGTCCAGTGTCACAGGCGGCAGCTTATGCAGATTTTTCGCTACAAAAGCTGGCACTTCATCCGGATCCGTCTGCTTCAGCAGGGAGATGATGTCCTGCACGCTTCTCTCGGTTCCATCTCTCCGTCGCGATGGCATGTTCGCGCTCTGGCCGAGCGTCTCGTACAGCAAGTGCTTCCCTTCGCAAATCTCCTCGCTGGTGAACGATGACTTGCAGATCTGCATTATGCTGACCTCGTCCATGGTGTCGATGGCGTGCTGGATAAACGCCAGCAACTCATTGACCACGAGCGCCATGATCACGTGCAGCGGCAATCAGCCGCGCGATTCGCAAAAATATTAATTAAATAATATTTGCTGCATGTGTATAACGCGAAGCGCGTCCGTTCGCGAGCTCGACACATTACATGTCGATGTATTTTTATGTTTAGGTGTATTTTATTTTTGTGGAAATAAAGATTGTTTTATTTACATAATATTTATATACTCCTACAGTTCCTACACAAACAGATACATCTAAATCTCAATCTCTACATACTTTGATTTTGGATTTTATTCCTCGTCATGACTATACCCAGCGTTTTTTGGGATTGTCCTTTTGGTAACATGAAATATGATTTAAAGTGAACTCATTGGCAATCATTTTATTTCTGTCGATGCTGTTTTTTTTTGTATCCATTTGAAAGTACATACGGTACAGACATAAGATAGTACAAAATATTTTTTTTTTGTCTTTCCGTCTATCTGTCTGCCTGTCTGTTCTGGCTAATCTCTGAAATGACTGGACCGATTTTCACACGACTTTCACTGGCAGATAGCTGATGTTATAAGGCGTAACTTAGGATACTTTTATCCTCCTCATCATCATCATCATCAAAAAATGTTTAACGCCCAATAAAACATCCGTGTAAGCATTTTGTATTAGATTCTAGTGCACGAATTGTCTAAAAGGAGAATGAGACTGTTATTTTTCATGCTATGAAACAACATAACACAAAAAAATGTTTCTTTAACAAACTCTGTATTGAATGATTTGTTTTCTAATAAATGATTATTTCTGCATTATCCTTTGTAACTTGAATTGATAATTTAAAGACTACATACTTGATTTAGTTTTAATACAAATATTATAATATTGTTAATAATCTTATACAAAACATAATTTGCTAATTTATATTGTCGAGAAATGTAATGTCCTGAAGAAAAAATGTAAGATATGCTCAAATACTGTGATGACATTACATTTCATTTTATTATAATTTTAAATATATGCTATTATTAATATTCTGTCATTTAAAATATTTCTTTTTTTTTTATTATAAATAAAACATCATTTTTTGATGAATCATTAAATTGTTTTATATAAAGTTATATACTAATAATTAATATGCGTTTACGCTCTACCGTCCAAAAATATATTTAATATCTCAAAAAATATGTATCAGATACGCAACAATCACAAAAGAAGAGATATATCCTACTTCATATTCTTGTTACCAGTTTATAAATCTGCATCATGTTTGACAATATGAACATTTGTTTACTGTATAATTGTTTTTATTATTTTTTTTCTCTTAGTCACAATATACTCATGTCATGCTGGACTGAATGTGATAAAGGGTAATTTAATTCAATAATTACAATAATTATAATCTTATAGTTTAAAAACGAAAGTCAAAGTTTAATCAAAAAAACTACAGCCTACAACTAAGCAGTTACAACAAAACTCTTACAACAAAAAGAAATATATACTTTTATTTGTTTTTGGAGCTTATGCTCCAAAGTTTAATAACTGTTAGTTTTTTTTAATTTAAAAAACTTTTCTGCTTTACCTTGATCGAGTTTTGACTTTCAATATTTTATGACACATACCTACCCTTTAAATATTTTGAAAAAGATTAAAGCCTTTCAGTAGCTGGCCTTTTGTAAATATAGTCTGATCGACCAGTAAAATGTCTCGTTTCTTTTTGGTCAGTTACAGACAGAATAATTTTGGCTCTCACTTTATTTACTGAGTTTAAAAATCGCGTATGTGTTTAAACTATAACATTTTACTGTCCAGTGGACCTAGCAGGAACATTTGACAGCAGCGTAAACAAAACGTTATCGAATGAGAGTTGTATTAAATTCTGTAAAAATTATGACATCGCCCATGCAAATCTCATTCGATAATGTCCTGCTAGAACCCCAGTATGATTTGACGTCACAACTGTTTGGCATATTGTCGGCACTCTACAAAATGGCCGCGTACCCGACGCGGTTATTTTGTAGAGTGCCGCCAATTTGAAGTTTCAAACAAGAATGAGTATACATGTAGCGTTTTGAAACACGATAGGTAACTGCAGTATGGCGTATACCGATGACATCAAATCATACTGCTCAATGCGTGCTTTCTTTGGCTGACGAATGGCATTATTTTGGCGCATGCGCTGTAAAATTTCATATCAACCAGCGAAACTCAGTACTAACTTATCAAAATTACCTGTCAATTTGTAAACAAATTTGTTTAATAAATGACGGAAAATAAAGGTTTTAATTGGTAGTTTACAGCTCATGCGCCATAAAATTGCCGTTCGTCGGCCAAAGAAAGCACCCACTTACATCGTCTAATACCGGTGCAGTGTCGTTTAGAAGCAAAACCTAGGAACCAGAATTTAGTGTGGGTATCTGTGATACAACGCCATCTTTCGGTGACAATATGCTATTTTATATGGTGTTTACACGAGCGCTGTACATATGCACGTTAGCTTGGCTAGGTTGATTATGAGCATTTACGAACTATAACTGTCTATATGATGTTACCCTGGTTTGTATGGATGCGTAAATATAATATTTTCCTAATTAAATGTGTTTTATTTTGCCTTTACCTGTAGTAATTAAGGCGAATATAAGAGTAAATAAAACTGTATTTTTTTAAATTGACACATTGCCTATTTTTAGCATTGCCAAGCGACTTTAAATTGGATCTGCAAAATATAAGCGTGTTAAAATGAAAGGTTTTTCTAGTTATCAGAAGTTTCTCTAATACCCAAGATTAGTAATAGTATATTATAGGCAATGTAATGTAATATATTAGGTATTTAAAAAAGAAAAAATAATAAGAATTTAAACTTTTATTTACTTTAAAGTATAAATTACAACGAAATTATAAATTGATTTTTTTAAATTATATACAAAATAATTTATTCATGACTAGTAAATAAGCCAATACATTTTAAGCGTATTGCTGACATTGACGATTTGGAAAAGAAATAATAGATAATTGAGAAAATATAAGCTTAAGTATATTTCGTCTATATACAGTTAATAAGCAAAGCTTTACATTGATCCAACGTTGGCAAGGCCGCACAAAAAAATCGGGATGATAAATAAAATAAATATTTTATATGCTAACTTAATCGTAATCTTTGTTATATAAATAGCTTAAATTAAACCTCCCTCGGTACATGCTCGAAGACTTTAACGCCAAAAGTCTTTACAAGTACTTCCTCGACCAATTTTTGGTACAAAAATGTTTTTTTTTTAATTTATGAGATGGTTTTGAGTCATCGAGATGATAGGCGCTGGGCCTTCGTTTGGCGTGTCTATTCTAGAATATTCTAATAGGATGATCTGCCCGAGTGGTCCTCGAAGTGCTGTGTACCGGGCGGCACGCGGTAGCTCGTGTAGTTGTGGTTCAGCGCGTGCTGCTGGAAGAAGGAGGAGTAGTCCTTCTTCACCTGGAAATTAAAAAAGCAAAGGTGGGTCACTATGCAAAAGTAAGGGTCAGGTCACACCGACACGCGATGCGGCGTGGCAGATTTAATATAGCGATTCAAAATTAATTTTTAATCACTACACTATACACGTTTCATTGCTAGAGCGGCGCGACGCTGCGCGGCACCGTGTAGCTAGAATTTTGAACTCTTGCAATGAAACTTATGTCTTATTGTGTAGGTAATAAAGTTCAATTTTGAATCGTTATCTTAAAATTGTTGCGCCGCGTCGCGTCTCGGTGTGAACTGATGCTATAAGTTTCAAGATTTTGTTGAAGATTATTTGCTTTGCGCAATTTTTCAATTTTTTGTGAGACTTTAAGAATATAAGTTTTGACTGATTAAAGAGCATAAGAATAAGAATATTATTCTGTGATCTTATGTTGACATTTGTATTTGTGCACGAGAAAGCCAAGGAAAAGAGTTATGGGCAACACGTTTTTATGTAAGATGGTGATATATGAGCACTAATTTCGATAGAACTAAATATTGAAGATGAACAGTGGCAGTGGATTTGTCTTAGTGTGGCATTTTACGACAAATTGGTGTATTAGGTACAACCTGAGAATATAATTTTAGTATACTTTCTAATCAAGCCTTAAACCTTAGAGCCAATAATTAATAACACTACTACATGCACTAGGCCACTACGAGTGAGAGAAGAGAGTGCCTAGCGAAACTAGTAAGTCGTCACTACAGGGCCTGTAGCCATATGGCCAGGCCACTACACTGCGTTGCGACGACGCATCGCACAAACGACGTCGTACAATTCCTGGGCCTCTAGTCAAGATGAATTCGATAATTTCGACGGTGAACTTCGAAATCAAAAATGTATGGGATTTGACATAAGTCATCGTCATGTGACATGTCGCTTGCGATGCGTTATGTCAAGTTCCATACATTTTGTTTTCGAACTTCGCCGTCGAAATTATCGAATGCATCTTGACTAGAGGCCCTGGGCGCCTAGACAAATTACCTTCGTTAAAATTCGGAAAGATCTGTCGTATCGACTTCTCTTTTGAGATCACGACATTTTGTGCCTAGCCAAACGCATACTGTTGTTCGAATCGCAACAACGAATTGCTCAAACGTTAGTTGTGATTTCAAGAATTTAGCCGTCAGTTGTGAAGTTGTCAAATGTCATATATTTTTTTTTAATTATTGATGGCGTTACGGCATAAAACTATTTGTCAGTGTCAAGTTAAAAAGGCAGACAACTAGATTTAATGTAGGTACCTATATGATTTCAACACCGTATTATTTTCAAGTCTAATGTCTAGTCAAAGTTCAAAATACAAATAGTCAGTGCAAGTCAGTCGATTCAGTAAAACGGTACCTAGAAGTTTTATTGAAAGTTCCTAGAGTGTTTTGTATAAAATGGAATCAAATTTCAAGTGTAGAAATTTACAATAAGAATAAAATAGGTACTTATTTAACAAGGCCGATTATTACGGTTGTAAGGCTGGAACTTCAATATGCACCGAAATCCGAAACACCGGGAAAAATTCAGAGGATTATAAATTAGACACACAATAATTATTGGTTAACTGTTTATCTATTGTATGACTCCAGAGTTCTATTTTGAATAATTATTATATTATATAATACATTATTTAATTAATTATCTTCTAGTTTTCATTGATAATACAGATTTTATACAGATTTCTTGCCAAATGGTCATAGGACACACATTATAAACAGATTTTAAGAGATTACACTAAAGACCATACTCACGGTGCGTCCAGCAAATCCAGCACCGGTACTATTATGAATTTTAATATTATCCGGTGTTCAGCATAAAATATGTGTACAGTCTGACAAGGATCTTTTGGCACGTGGACAAAATCAGAACTAACATTGCCGTCTTGTAAAATGTCACTTTTAGTATTATATTATATTGTTTTGTAGTTGCGACACTTACCTTTTGGCACGTGGATAAAATCAGTAATAACATCGCCGTCTTGTAAAATTTCACTTTTAGTAATAAGTATTGTTCTTATTTGCGACACTCACGCCCCCATCTAAGTGCCAAAAGATCCTTGTCCGACTGTAATGGCGTATCTATTGCCTTGCAAATGATACCATCTAATAAAAAAGAAGGAAAAGGTTTTAATGTAAACTGCATTTTTATTTAGTATTAAATGACTATTTCTAACTTTTTTAATTAGAATATGATATAGTTATAAACATTTGTTAAAATAATAATAAAGTACACTCGTTTTATCTAAGATTTTTCAAGTCACTTTTTAAAAATACCAACATTTTTCTGGTTGGCAACATGCAAGAACGAGACACACGGCCTCCCTTCTGGCTATCTCGCTCGGCTCGGATTTGCCTCTATGATACGTGCATTGTGAAATACACTCTATTACCAAGGCAATACAGTTCTTTTTAGCAATTACAAAATACGGAGTCTTCTATCCTTAGGACTATATCCATGTCCTGGTAACACTTTAAACTGGCCAGAAGAAGATGAAGAAGAAGAAGATGAAGTACAATAATTTTTGTTTGTTATCAAAATAACAATTTACCTAACTTAGGTCTTTACATCCGATGATGGATGATTTATACAGTATTCTCCGAGCGAAGTAACCACTCGTGAAATACTGTAGTGCCTGGGACAGTTGGTTTTTAAATATCGTATGATTGCCCAAGCACATACGGCATTCTCACAACATAGCCAGCCTAGTCCAGAGGAATGACTAGTCAATACGTCTGGGGCCAACTATGTGCGGGTTTCCTCACGATGTTTTCCTTCACCGTTAGAGCGTCCGTATAATGTACTTGAGATCTGCTGGCCGATTCTGTATCGTTATACATAAAAGTTGGCTTCAAGGCTTCATACTGGTGGAGATAAGAAAAAAAGAAGAAACATACTCACATACTTTTATATTTATAATATTAGTAGGATCTTTGACTACTTAAATATTATCATTACCTTATACATAAGTAAAATGCGTTTTAAATCTTTATAATTTGTAGGAATTGTAGGTATACAATAATGTTGTTTATACAGTTTATAGTGAGCATTGGCGTAGGGTTTATAACTCCATTCCTATCGGCTTCCCTTGTCACATACCTTTTGCAAACCTTCATAGAAATCCCTACCTATGATACAGGTTCCGGCTTCCCTTTGAAGGAGAAGCAGCCTTCACCACTGATAGTGAGAAGTGATATAAATAATCATAATTTAATTAATGTATCAAAACCGCTACCAACCTAAGTTAATTTGTATTCATTCTGTGACAGGCTTTAACTAGTGCGTGTAAATAATAACTATTATTAGCTGTGTTGATTTTTAAATTGTATAATGTTATTATTGGTTATGTGACTTGAGATAAAACTGATTATTTAAAGAAATATCTGCATTATGTAATTCCTTTGCAAGAAATAAAAGTATTTTTACATTTTAAGTTTATTTTCTTACTGAAACCATGTAAAACTTACTTAAAAAAGTAAAATAAAATGTAGATACTCTTGTATTGTTATTATTTAATCAATCCTAATACGGACACTTGATACGGCACAATAACTTTATTAGAGGAATAATTGAAGGGATGGTAGTAGAAAACGTGGAAGGCCGAGAACTTTTATGGACAGGTGTAGGCGAATGTGATGGTTGTGTCGTATCAGGAGGTCAAGAGAACGCCCGGAGTGCAGAGAGGAATGAAGAAAGCATCACTGACAAGAGCAAAGCTCTTAAATTAGAATGAATGAATAATTCTAGCAAGACAATGCTTATAACAAATTCAAAGTGTTATGGCCGCATTGTAATATTTTGTCTACAATATGTGGTAAGCAATAAATAAGTAAACCTAACGGTTTACTTATTTATTGCAATAGTACCCTGTACAGTCAAGGTACTTTAATTACAAGTGTAGTTTAACGTTATAGTTCTGTAAAATTGTAAAGACTATTTCAATTATTTAGTCACAAATATACTATAGAGATTAAATATTAAGTATTTAATTGGTTAACACTACTTGACTGTTTATAATAGGTGTATAATAGCATAGATATATAATATTAAATTTGTAATAATTAATCAAAGTATAATAGCAAATATTTCAAAACTTTTATGAGGTGTTTGTGTCCTTCTAACCCATTTATAAGGCGAAGGTGTTGAGCATCGATGACAATAAAATATCATTACATTGAAAAACTTATAAATTTTAACTACTAAATACAAATCTTTATTTCTAAGGAAGTTTCAGAGAAACTTGCTTAATTATGAACTCCATTTGTTACCTACTATAATTTAGGTACCTACTATACACCTAAAGATTGCTTTCAGCTGATATAGTAGCGTGTAAAGATTACAAACTGCAAGTAAGCTACAAATTAAGAA
Source organism: Glaucopsyche alexis (assembly GCA_905404095.1). NCBI lineage: Eukaryota > Metazoa > Arthropoda > Insecta > Lepidoptera > Lycaenidae > Glaucopsyche > Glaucopsyche alexis. The sequence continues at coordinate 5,947,900 of FR990048.1, forward strand.
ATTTATATTTTAACAAAGTGTTGAATTATACTTGAATACAATGAATTACATATTAGGTATTGACTATAATTGTGATTTATTGAATACTTTAGATTGAATCCTTTTGACTTTATGCAATATAGACTACTAGCAAAAGGTGTTGTATAGACCCTTTAGGCAACTTTAGGCAAATCATTATTATTTACAAATAACAGCTGATCAATAAAAATCCGCCATATTGTTCGTTGAGGCGATAAAGGTAGCCCCCTGGGTATCTTTATCGTTAGGTCGATAAAGATAAAGATCACGATCTACTAAATGTCACTTACGGCCGCTTGTCTAGGCATTGTATGGAGAAACACGTTAGAGCAATTCGTTATATGAGTGCATCGTTAGCGTATTCGTTCAAAGTGGCTGCTTGGCTACCAATTTTTTTAACGATACGACTGAATATGTCATTTAACGCACGCTTATGTCAATCCCATACATTTTTTATTCACGAAGTTCGCCGTCGATATTATTTAATGCATCTTGTCTAGCCCTCCTGGGCTTTAAGTCAAGATGCATTCGATAATTTCGATCAAAATCAAAAATGAATGGGATTTGACATAAGTTAACGATAAGTGACATGTCACTTGCGATGCAATAAGTTAAGGCTGCGCTAGTCGGTCATTTCTCCATACAAACGCTGTTGGTGATTTACTCCAAAGTCAAACATTGTAGACCGAAGTTCTAGCGTAATATCGATTTATATGACACTTATCTAGGTCGGTATTTGCTTATATTTCTGAAATTCAAATAAGTGTAGAAGATAATAGCCTCCAAACATCGCATTTTTAGCGCAACTTTGAACGTAAATAAAAATTAAATGAAGAATGATAATAAAAAAGCAAGCAAATACCGACACGGTTCAATTATTCAGCAATTAAAATAATTTTACTTCAGACAAAAATATTATATAGTTTTTTCATAAAACACCAACAGCTGAGTGTCGATTTGCGTAATTTGAAGACGCCTTTTCTAAAATACTTTACACAGCTGCATAAATGTGTGTAGTATAGCTTCTCTTATAAGTATAGATTACTATTTTATGGGTATATCCTTTTTTCCCCAATATTAGGTGAAATAAGAAGCATTTTCCCCGCGCGCAGCACTGAGTTCGAGCCGTTGACTAGCGCACTCTTAAATCCCGTACATTTTGTTTTCGAACTTCCTGGTCGAAATTATCGCATGCATCTCGACTCTAGTCCCTGTAAATTGTATTGCAATGGGACGTCGTTTTTGGCGATGCGTCGTCGCAACGCAGTGTTGTGGCCTTGCCCACAGTAACAACATAAAACGATGACGAAGTTAGAAAGGAACTTGAATGGGATTGACATAATACTTCGTAACTAAGGGTTTGTTCACACCGCGACGATACGCGACGCTACTCGGTGCTGAATTTTTAAGATAGCTATTCAAAATTGAACTTTGTTCACTACACAAAAATATAGATATCTACACGTTTCATATGACATCAGTTATACACTGTCCCCCTTACTAATAAACGCTGTATAAGCTTTGAATAGTTTACAGTGTTTTGTTCCCGTCACACAAGTGACATTTTTAATTCGATAGAAGGAGACAAAACACTGTGTGACTATTCAAAGCTTATACAGCGTTTATTAGTAAGGGGGTGTAGGTATATGCGCTGTGAACCTCGGTGCTACAATACGGCCGATGTATCTTGGCGAGTCTGAACTTCGTGCAGAAGGTTGCGCATTAGCTGTTTCGTATTTATTTTATTTGTATTAATTGGTCAACTGTATTAGGGAAATTTTATTAGTACATAGGTATATAAAATAATACAAGAACAGTTTTCTTCACGAGTTGTACATGCGCTAAAGTTCGCAGAGCCTATGTTCAGACCCGTCAAGATACAGCGGCCGTAGTGTACGTGACATGAGAACTCTTACAATGAAGAGTGTATCTTCTTGTGTAAATAATAGAGTTCAATTTCGCATCACTTAGGCTTTTCATCCTTATTGGACGATTTATACAGTATTCTCCGAGCGAAGTAACCACTCTTGAAATACTGTAGTGCCTGGGACAGTCGGTTTTTAAATGTCGTATGGTTGCCCAAGAGTATACGGCATTTTCGCAACATAGTCAGCCCAGTCCAGAGGAACGACCGGTCAATACGTACGGCCAGCCATGTGCCTCCTCCTTCCTCACGATGTTTTCCTTCACCGTTAGAGCGTCCGTATAATGTACCTACTTAAGATCTGAAAAAGTCTCATTGGTACACGCCACAACCTGGGATTCGAACCTGGAGGGCTAGACAAGATGCATTAAATAATATCGACGGCGAACTTCGTGAATAAAAAATGTATGGGATTGACATAAGCGTGCGTTAAATGACATATTCAGTCGTATCGTTAAAAAAATTGGTAGCCAAGCAGCCACTTTGAACGAATACGCTAACGATGCACTCATATAACGAATTGCTCTAACGTGTTTCTCCATACAATGCCTAGACAAGCGGCCGTAAGTGACATTTAGTAGATCGTGATCTTTATCTTTATCGACCTAACGATAAAGATACCCAGGGGGCTACCTTTATCGCCTCAACGAACAATATGGCGGATTTTTATTGATCAGCTGTTATTTGTAAATAATAATGATTTGCCTAAAGTTGCCTAAAGGGTCTATACAACACCTTCTGCTAGTAGTCTATATTGCATAAAGTCAAAAGAATTCAATCTAAAGTATTCAATAAATCACAATTATTGTCAATACCTAATATGTAATTCATTGTATTCAAGTATAATTCAACACTTTGTTAAAATATAAATTTCTTAATTTGTAGCTTACTTGCAGTTTTTAATCTTTACACGCTACTATATCAGCTGAAAGCAATCTTTAGGTGTATAGTAGGTACCTAAATTATAGTAGGTAACAAATGGAGTTCATAATTAAGCAAGTTTCTCTGAAACTTCCTTAGAAATAAAGATTTGTATTTAGTAGTTAAAATTTATAAGTTTTTCAATGTAATGATATTTTATTGTCATCGATGCTCAACACCTTCGTCTTATAAATGGGTTAGAAGGACACAAACACCTCATAAAAGTTTTGAAATATTTGCTATTATACTTTGATTAATTATTACAAATTTAATATTATATATCTATGCTATTATACCTACACCTATTATAAACAGTCAAGTAGTGTTAACCAATTAAATACTTAATATTTAATCTCTATAGTATATTTGTGACTAAATAATTGAAAGTCTTTACAATTTTACAGAACTATAACGTTAAAGGAAGTGTTATTAAAGTACCTTGACTGTACAGTGCAGGGTACTATTGCAATAAATAAGTAAACCTAACACTTACCACATATTGTAGACAAAATATTACAATGCGGCCATAGCACTTTGAATTTGTTATAAGCATTGTCTTGCTAGAATTATTCATTCATTCTAATTTAAGAGCTTTGCTCTTGTCAGTGATGCTTTCTCCATTCCTCTCTATACTCCGCCCTTCTCTTGACCTCCTGATACGACACGACCATCACATTCGCCTACACCTGTCCATAAAAGTTCTTCTCGGCCTTCCATGTTTTCTACTACCATCCCTTCAATTATTCCTTTATTAAAGTTGTTGTGCCGTATCAAGTGTCCGTATTAGGATTGATTAACAATACAAGAGTATCTACATTTTATTTTACTTTTTTAAGTAAGTTTTACATGGTTTTAGTAAGAAAATAAACTTAAAATGTAAAAATATTTTTATTTCTTGCAAAGGAATTACATAATGCAGATTTCTTTAAATAATCTTGAAGTCACATAACCAATAATAACATTATACAATTTAAAAATCAACACAGCTAATAATAATTATTATTTATACAAACTAGTTAGAGCCTGTCACAGAATGAATACAAATTAACTTAGGTTGGTAGCGGTTTTTATACATTAATAATTACATTATGATTTATATCACTTCTCACTATCAGTGGCGAAGGCTGCTTCTCCTTCAAAGGGAAGCCGGAATCTGTATCATAGGTAGGGATTTCTATGAAGGTTTGCAAAAGGTATGTGACAAGGGAAGCCGATAGGAATGGAGTTATAGGAACCCTATGCCACTGCACAGATACAGAATCGGCCAGCAGATCTCAAGTACATTATACGGACGCTCTAACGGTGAAGGAAAACATCGTGAGGAAACCCGCACATAGTTTGCCCCAGACGTATTGACTAGTCATTCCTCTGGACTAGGGTGGCTATGTTGTGAGAATGCCGTATGCGCTTGGGCAATCATACGATATTTAAAAACCAACTGTCCCAGGCACTACAGTATTTCAAGAGTGGTTACTTCGCTCGGAGAATACTGTATAAATCATCCATCATCGGATGTAAAGGCCTAAGTTAGGTAAATTGTTATTTTGTTAACAAAAATTATTGTACTTCATCTTCTTCTTCTTCTTCTTCTGGCCAGTTTAAAGTGTTACCAGGACATGGATATAGTCCTAAGGATAGAAGACTCCGTATTTTGTAATTGCTAAAAAGAACTGTATTGCTTTGGTAATAGAGTGTATTTCACAATGCACGTATCATAGAGGCAAATCCGAGCCGAGCGAGATAGCCATAAGGGAGGCCGTGTGTCTCGTTCTTGCATGTTGCCAACCAGAAAAATGTTGGTATTTTTAAAAAGTAACTTGAAAAATCTTAGATAAAACGAGTGTACTTTATTATTATTTTAACAAATGTTTATAACTATATCATATTCTAATTAAAACAGTTAGTAATAGTCATTCAATACTAAATAAAAATGCAGTTTATATTAAAACCTTTTCTTTCTTTTTTATTAGATGGTATCATTCGCAAGACAATAGAATAGTACGCCATTACCATGAAGCATAGATACCAGGAGTCCGAACGGTATAGGCTTTTTAATAATAATTATGTACACAATAATAGGACCAGATCTTAGTTCTCTTTTCTGCCGCTAGGCGTGCGAGACCGACGAGTACCGAGTGTTGCCAATACTATTATACCGAGTGTTGCCAATACTATTATTTATTACAGTTATTTTTAAATTACCATTAGGCAATTACCGTGTTCTACGGTATCTATTTTTCGAAAACAGTTTCTAAGAATTTCCTAAAACTTTTATATAATAAGATTTCAATCTTTCCAGAGCTATCAATAGCAACTTTAAACTTCCCGCGTAATTTCAAACGAGTGCACGTCGGACCGTCGCGCGCTCTACCGGCAAAAATCTGTCCCCGTAATTGAGACCATTATTTTAACATTACGTTCGGACTCCTTGTTATCTATACTTCGTGGCCATTACAGTCGGACAAGGATCTTTTGGCACTTGGATGGGGGCGTGAGTGTCGCAAATAAGAACAATACTTATTACTAAAAGTGAAATTTTACAAGACGGCGATGTTATTACTGATTTTATCCACGTGCCAAAAGGTAAGTGTCGCAACTACAAAACAATACAATATAATACTAAAAGTGACATTTTACAAGACGGCGATGTTAGTTCTGATTTTGTCCACGTGCCAAAAGATCCTTGTCAGACTGTACACATATTTTATGCTGAACACCGGATAATATTAAAATTCATAATAGTACCGGTGCTGGATTTGCTGGACGCACCGTGAGTATGGCCTTTAGTGTAATCTCTTAAAATCTGTTTATAATGTGTGTCCTATGACCATTTGGCAAGAAATCTGTATAAAATCTGTATTATCAATGAAAACTAGAAGATAATTAATTAAATAATGTATTATATAATATAATTATTCAAAATAGAACTCTGGAGTCATACAATAGATAAACAGTTATCCAATTGTGTGTCTAATTTATAATCCTCTGAATTTTTCCCGGTGTTTCGGATTTCGGTGCATATTGAAGTTCCAGCCCACGAAGTATAGATAACAAGGAGTCCGAACGTAATGTTAAAATAATGGTCTCAATTACGGGGACAGATTTTTGCCGGTAGAGCGCGCGACGGTTCGACATGCACTCGTTTGAAATTACGCGGGAAGTTTAAAGTTGCTATTGACAGCTCTGGAAAGATTGAAATCTTATTATATAAAAGTTTTAGGAAATTCTTAGAAACTGTTCTCGAAAAAAAGATACCGTAGAACACGGTAATTGCCTAACGGTAATTTAAAAATAATTGTAATAAATAATAGTATTGGCAACACTTGGTACTCGTCGGTCTCGCACGCCTAGCGGCAGAAAAGAGAACTAAGATCTGGTCCTATTATTGTGTACATAATTATTATTAAAAAGCCTATACCGTTCGGACTCCTGGTATCTATGCTTCATGTTCCAGCCTTACAACCGTAATAATCGGCCTTGTTAAATAAGTACCTACTTTATTCTTTTTGTAAATTTCTACACTTGAAATTTGATTCCATTTTATACAAAACACTCCAGGAATTTTCAATAAAACTTCTAGGTACCGTTTTACTGAATCGACTGACTTGCACTGACTATTTGTATTTTGAACTTTGACTAGACATTAGACTTGAAAATAATACGGTGTTGAAATCATATAGGTACCTACATTAAATCTAGTTGTCTGCCTTTTTAACTTGACACTGACAAATAGTTTTATGCCGTAACGCCATCAATAATTTAAAAAAAATATATATGACATTTGACAACTTCACAACTGACGGCTAAATTCTTGAAATCATAAACAAATAACGTTTGAGCAATTCGTTGTTGCGATTCGAACAACAGTGTGCGTTTGGCTAGGCACAAAATGTCGTGATCTCAAAAGAGAAGTCGATACGACAGATCTTTCCGAATTTTAACGAAGGTAATTTGTCTAGGCGCCCTGCACTCTCTCGAGTGCGAATCAAACGATCTACCCACTAGGCCACTGACCTCACTAGCTATATCCAAAGCATAGCATAGCATTTTGCATAGCTATCTTAAAAATGCAGCGCGTATCGTTGTTTATCCCATAAATTTTATTCTTTTCTACTTTGTCATCATTTGGATATTGTACTCTAAGGCGTCTGTTTCATAGAGAAGGCTTGACAAGCCACACTTCACTTACTACGGGCATGTACCGGCAAACTACAGCTTTACAGGTCGTTCATAGCAATTAGTTCGGCCAGCGACAATTGCCGCAGCTAGAACAGACAATGGTCTTTGTCAACACGAGAAAGATCCAGAATAAATGAAGGATCTAATTGAAAAAAATTAAAGATGTAATTGAAAGACGTGAATCCAATTTGATTTAGGTATAAGCATAATTATGTCCCAAAAATAGTCTGACACGTTATTTATAGGTACGGACACTTGGCGTAGGCTGATAATAGAGATATGGAAAGTTTCGGATTGTATTAAAAATAATTATGTGCGGTCGCGGAGCTCGTAGAATTTCGAACATTGACTTATCGCTACTTGATTCTTTTACTCGCGCACGAATATATCGCTATCGCGCTCCTATCGCGTACCTGTGTAAACACGTTAGCAATATATTCGTGCTCGAATGAAAGAGACAAGAAGCGATGAGTCAATATTCGAATTTCTACGTGCTCCGCGACTGCACTTTACCAGTACCTATCACGTAGTGCTCTGACAGTAATAAGGATTTGTATGATGAATATCGTGCCGTGAAGTGCGAATAGGTATTGTGTGAAGCAAATAGCGAATGTACCTACTTAGTACCAACACTACAATATTTTCTGTTTCAGTTGGGTAACTTGTTTCAGGAAAGCCTAATAGGACTACCTACAGTAGAATACTAAGTTTTTATGATCTAAAAGGCTGCTCTCTGTTGCAAAATAACCCATAGTTACACAAGTATTCCTCTGTTTTAGTATTCCTCTCTTTTACAGAAGGACCCTCTTTTATAAAGGAACTATGTATTATAGAAGTCCACTCCGTCACAAATTAGTTCCCTGTGTTACAAACGAGCATCTCCGTTACACAGAAGCTATGGAACAAATAATTGAGACTAATGAAAAATATGGTTCTTTACAGAAGGATCTTTCTAACAACTGCAGTTTGTCTTATCGTAGTGAAGGGAGATTCAATACTTTGTCAAAGCGCTTGTCCTTTTGTGATGTCATGAGTCGCATGACATACAAACACTCTAGACCTGGGAGTGGAGATAAACGCACAAAACGGTGCTCGGGGATGTCTAAAGGGTAGCTTATTGTGAATAATCTAGTTCATGAGACAAAATAATGTAAGTAAACAAACAGTGGTTCGCAACCAAATTGTAAAAACTGTTTCGTTACTTTGTCATAGACTTGAATAACATCAGTCAAATTTGCTTAAAAATCGCGCTGTGCAATGAGGGTGTTTGATAGTTTTTCTGGGGGTATAGACCCAGCGCACACAAAGCGTCTGGTGGCGTAAGTGGTATCAAAAACGGCCAACAAGAATTTTCGATTCTTTTTTTTGTCACCATGCGATGCTTGGTAGAAGTAATTTCTCTGAGCTTGGTAGCACGACGTTCCTTGTCGTGTCAAAAAGCTGTCAGATGTCACGAATTTAAAAACCGTTCAGTCGCTAGAATATATCCGACCAAGTAAAATTGCATAGTTTCGAATGACATGTAACTACGAGTAAACGTGTCATTTAAACTTTGGGTTGATTAAATTTAGCAAAAACAAAGGAATTTAGATTATTTTCATTTTGACAGATGATATTGTTTAGTCCTTTTCATGAAAGATGTCCCTTAAACGCGGCGCGCGCTGCGATCCTGCGACAAATGTTGCCAGCATTATGGGTATCAGAATACCTTGATTCTGCCGTTCTGCTTCACAAAACCAGACCTTGAGTATAGTTTTTCGGATAACACTTTTTACAAGCTCAGGCATTGTAATAACTATTTAACCTAATTTCCGCGGGACTTCTTTTGTGAAAAGCACTCTACATAAATTGTTCTCTCTCGTGTTTTTTAGTAGGTAGTTAGTTACCTTGCGCGGCCTGCATGCCGGTCCCTTGGCCAGCATTCTCCTGGCCTCGTTCTCCGCCGCGACCGCCTCCTTCACCGACTGTGGTGGCCACTTCTGGTCTCCACGCATGTTGACGCCTCCTAAAACATTATTTTATTTAGTTAGTATTGATTCGTATTCTATTAGTATAGGTGGGGTGCGTTTGTCAGGCAGCTATTACAACTATTCATAGAGGTATCCAATGGGATACCTTCACGAATAGCCGTTTTCTACATACCTAGTGTGGCGACCCTTAAGTATTGCATCGTAGACTTTAAGTATATACATATGGTATTGTATTTCAGTTCGCCTTTAGTTATGCGGAGTAGGTAAGTACTTATGTATTTATTTCTTTTAGATATGGCTCTAAGAAAAAAATCAAAAAACCGACCGAGTGCGCGTTGGCATATGCCGATGGTCATTAACATGCGTTGCGTCGTGGCAGATAGAACCGAAAGAAGCGTGCAGGAAATCATCTCCCTGCTGAAGCAGACGGATTCGGATGAAGTACCAGCTTTTGTAGCGAAAGAACTGCTTAAGCTGCCGCCAGGGACACTGGACCACGTCGACGTCGTCAGCCTACTGAAGGACATCAAGTTCCTGAAGGAAGAACTGGCTGGAGTTCGAGGTAGATCGCAGGCATCAGAGTCTACTATAAGTGATCTACGTAGTGGATTATCACAGCTAAAAAGTGTTAATTCAATATGTAGGTGACCTGATGCAGCAAAGGTCACTGGTCGTCGAGGCGCGCAGGCGGTCACGTTTAACCCGTCAGCATTATCCCACGGGTCAACAAACATCGTCGCTGCGGCCCCTTCCGCCCGCTCCCCGCGCGCGAAGGAGGCGGTGCCGAGTTACGCAAGTGTCGCCGCTTTCTTCTCCCCGGCACCTTCTCCGCGAAAAATAAAGAGAAGAAGGAGGCCTCTGCAGAGCGTCCTCTTTCTAAAAAGGACCGAACGAGCGATGATGACGGGTTCATCAAAGTCGAGAGGGTGAAGAAGAAACCCGTCGTCCGCAACCATCGAGGCACCGCACCCGAAGGACCCGAGCAGCTGTTGCGGTGTGACACTCCCGCGACACCGCTGTACGTGTGCGGGCTGCATTGGTCTACGTCGGTCGAGCAGGTCGTGGACTACATCAGGAGCAGAACCAACTTCGACTTGAGGGTCGAGCGTTTGGAATCTCGTCATAAAGTGAATTTTAATTTCTTTGTGGTGATAGTTCCAACACATCATTTACCGACCTTCGAAAAGGAGGATTTCTGGCTGATTGAAGTCATACTTCGCGCTCCACGTCTCAGACAATACGTGTTTAGTGTTAGTGTTAGTGTTAGTTTATATATTAGGTTGGGGAAAAAGTTTCTTCGCATTTTATATAAAAATTCAAAAAGTTTTTTTATAAAGTTTATTTACAAGTGACTAAAGTATATAGGTGCCATTTTGTTCGATAACTTTTTGCCATCTTGATCCCATTGCTATAAAATTTTTGGGGCTTCTGATGAAAAAACTGCGACAAGTGGTTTTGGCAGTCCTCTTGTGATGTCAACCTGACACTGCCTAAGGAATTCTGCAGCGACCGAAACAGGTGGAAATCTGAAGGTGCAAGGTCAGGACTATACGGCGGATGCATTAACACCTCCCAGCCAAACTCCCGTAATTTTTTCTGAGTGGCTAAAGATGTGTGAGGTCTAGCGTTATCATGGTGAAAAACCACACCCCTTCTGTTGATTATTTCCGGCCGCTTTCTCTCAACTTCTTGCTTTAATCTCATCAGTTGTTCGCAGTACAGTTCAGAATTGATGGTCCTGCCTGGCGGTAACAGCTCATAATGAATAATGCCCTTCCAATCCCACCACACACACAGCATCACCTTGTTGCGAGTTAACCCGGGTTTCGCCACAGTCTGTGAAGCCTGACCGGCCTTTGACCACGATCTTTTTCGCACGTTCTTGTCGTACGTGATCCACTTTTCATCACCAGTTATCAGCTTCTTCAAAAATGGTTCGGTTTCATTACGTCGTAATAAAGAATCACAAATGAGTACACGGTTCATTAGGTTTCTTTCAGTGAGCTCATGAGGCACCCAAATATCGAGCTTTTTTGTGTACCCAGCTTTTTTCAAATGCGCCAAAACCGTTTTGTGGTCAATCCCCAGTTATTCAGCTACATCGTAACTACTAATATGCCGATCTTGCTCCACTTTTTCAAAAATGGCAACAGTTTTGTCCGTAACAGGGCGACCAGAGCGACGTGCATCTTTGATATCAAAATTTCCGGATTGAAAACGCTTAAACCAAATTTGCGCTACTCTCACAGATACTGCATTAGGTCCATAAACATCACAAATTTTTTTCGCGGCTTGTGTTGCATTGTTACCTTTTTTGTAATAAAATTTTAAAATGTATCGAAATTCTTCATTAGAATCACTCATTTTAACAATAAGAAAAACAAATGAAAATCTCAAATTTACCTAATTTGAATTTGGAATTGTCTTCTGTAAAATTAAAACTTTTTAATGATACTAAAATCAGCCAGATACAATTGGTATAGCCCAAGATATTTTATGACAAGTTCATACATACTATAATGCGAAAAGACTTTTTCCCCAACCTATTATATATATATTATAGCCTGAAATAAACGGTATTTAATTTAATTAAAAAAATAGGGAAATGTTCCATGTCATGTACTTGGAAAATTATAACGGCTTATAATATAACTTTGTTAATTTAGACTTAACTTGTAAAATGCGCTTGCTTGGAAAACTTCGTATAAAAATAAGGAAAATACGTAAACATGTAAAATACTCGCACTTGGTCGGTTTTTTTACGTTTGGTTTAAATTGAATTCGAACATAATAATATATTGATGAATATTCGGTTATCTCAGTGACCAAACTCGATTTACACGAGCACTTTTTAATTGCATTAAAATCCGCCACGTGTTCCTATTAATAGGTTCCTACGTAGGTAGGTAGTTACTATAAATTAAATGATCGACGCCGGCCTCAAAAAATATTACTATCGGGACCAAGTTACCAACATGGTTACGCAACTGTTTATCATATTACTATAATTTAAAATAGATATCTAAAATATTAATAGATTATTATAAATATTTTGACTATCAATTACGAGACTTACGGCCAAATACTGAAACGCTAATCAAAATTAAGAGCCCTCCTATTCACAGGCTGCCGCTGTTTCCGCCAGCCGAAATGACAAGGACAGCATGAGACTTGAGCGTCACTTAATTTAACTATCGCCCCAGTATTCGGCTGTTACTGCGGTCCCGTTCAGAGTTATTTGCCATTTTGTGCGGCCTTCGAACGCGGGTTGCTGCGGATCCGACTCGCACCTGGCCGTTTTTTCAATAAAATATAACCTGTCATGATACCTAGGGATATAAAATTATCTCTCATAGGTGATTTGCATTTGTAAAAGAGTCACATAATAAAAAAAAAACTATGGTAAATATTCCGTATCGCGCCACCAGCGATTTTGAGGCCGATTTTTTTTTTAAAGTCGCGTTATAATCTGTAAACATCAGAACTAGTATTGTTATGATGGCGTATGACTATTTCTGGCTAAAAAAAAAAAATCCGTATCGCGCCACCAGCGATTTTGAGGCCGATTTTTTTTTACAGTCGCGTTATAATAAGCCCTCAATAACAACTGGCTTCAATTATGAGTCGACGGAGACCCGCTACGCGGGGCTCCTACTTCTGGGTGGTTTACAAAAAAATAACCACGATGTCTAAGGCGGTAGCTTCGCTGCGCTACGCTCCCGCCTTAGCCATCTAACCTAACCCAATGAAGTCGTATTGGGCCAACTCGGAGTAATACATTGCTATTAATTACCTAAAATTTATATACTGTTCTCATACATTTCCTATATCACATTATATATTAAATATAATTACATTCTGAATTGATTCTCCTGTATTTTTTTTTTTTGCAAAAACGGTAATGCGCCATCATAACAATACTAGTTCTGATGTTTACAGATTATAACGCGACTGTAAAAAAAAATCGGCCTCAAAATCGCTGGTGGCGCGATACGGAATATTTACCAAAACTATAGCTTACTTACTTACCGGACTAATAATAATTAATTATAGTCTATATAATATCTACTCGCTGTAGGTAAGTTCAGTGAAGTTGTGTATAAGATTTATAAGGTTTAATAACGATGTTATAAATTCACAAGCCGCAAGAACCACGTATAATAAAACAGCGAACCTTTACCACAATATAAATTGAAAATATTGAAGCGACAATGTTCTTCTACAAGTAGGTAAGTATCTAATAATTTATTGTGTTCTTCTTAAAGTGTAAAATACTACACCTACCTACAAGAAATGAAAATAGGATATTAATTTCCAATTAATTAATTAAGATAGACGTAATAGACTATTAATCTTAATCGTCTTAACAACAAAACGTAAACTTTTTTAAGCTACTTTTTTCATTTGTGTGACTTTAATTACGGTTTTATAGAAGTCAAAGTAATTTATTGTACCCCTTTAAAGCTTTTTACGCAGAAGTATTTATGATTGCAGCAATCTTACATGTTGTTTTGAAAATAACTGTATTAGAATTAGAAAAAACATGATCTAACAATAAATAATACCCCATTCCTTTATAAAGTCTTTACAACCATTAGCTTATCAGATTTTTTTGATTTAGGTTTTTTTTAACCGATAGCGGGTCTTGACGTTATTGCGACCCGAGTGGATATAATAATACAACATGCAAGTGATTCTTATTTTACTCATGAACAAAAACAAAACTATATAGTTTAGGATGGTACTTGGTGCGCCGAATTTCCTCTTCGGTAGAGGAATAGAATTTATGTACGACAGTAGGTACGACGGGTATTCCTGTCACCTACGTCCATAGGACGCAGTTGCTGGTTGACTAGGGAACACGGGCGAGGGTGCACGTTCGCTTACGGGAGTAGCGTAATGGTTGCGAACGGTGGCGAGTAGGGTTTCTGTGGGTAGTCCCACTAGAGATAAGTATACTTGTTAACATACCTCCGTAGGACGCGGTTGCTGGTTGGCTAGAGAACACGGGCGAAGGTTTCTGGTGCACGGGCGGTTGCGGGCGCAACGTGATGGTCGCGGGCGGCGGCGAGAATGGCTTCTGTGGGTAGTCGTACGGCGTGTACTGCGGCTCCGGGTACTGTGGCCTCTGTTGTGTTGGCTGGAAAAATGACATTGGTTAATGGTTAATGGTGATTTAAAAATAATAATAATAGTGAAAAAAATGAGGCCGCAAAATGAGAAAATACTGCATCGATGTTGGACATGGTGTTTTTACCATACTGGGATTTCAAAGATTATTGCCAATTTCAGCAGTAAATTGTCCAAAAAGAATGCAATAATTGTATATATTCCACTTTTGTCCAACATGTCCTAAAAGAAGGCTTTATATAAGTTAACAAAAGTAGACAGAAGGAACCCAAAACACACGCGAAAACAAGTTACGCGTTTAATAACTTTCACTATAAACCGAGCGTTGTTTTTACGCCGTTTTAAAGTGCTCGTATGAACGACGTCTTACGCACTTGAGATAGCAATTTCCTGAGAAAATTTCCAGGTACATTAATGTTTGATATAAAACTTGATGTCCTCGTGTATGTTTATTTAAACACTACGTTTAGATGTCAAGTTTTATGTCCCACCATGCCCGACATAAAACACCCGATTTTATTATAACAACTAGAACACAAACTAATGTAGTTAGTTTTTCAAATGATAGAACATAAACTACTATAATATTGCCATGCTAATTTTTATTATTGACGTACAATATTATGAAAATCATGACATGAACATTAAAAATCCAAGTAAGTAGTAAAATTCGAAAAGTAGCCACATACATTCAAGTAATTTGATCATCGGGATAATTGTAATGCTTCAAGGATGTATTGATTATATTTTGGATCCAAGCACTTGAGCGTTTATAAAGCAGCTAATAGGCTGAGGCCCCATTAGTATAGGGTAAAAATATAATCAATACATCCTTGAAGCAATACAAAATTATCCCAAAGCAACAATTAAGACAACCTAGGGTTATAAGGGGTTGAAATCGAAAAATCCTGATTTCTATTAAAAAGTCCGGTCATGGTTCGTAACAGTGCCGGATTTAGGCAGTGGCTATTAAAAATAAAGTTTTTTTTTGTAATTGGAAGTTGTTTGAGTACTCAATTTAAAGAATTTATGAGTACATACTCGCTACATAGCGAGGATCTTTATTTATAGAAATTTCACTATTGACTATTTATTGACATGATTAAAAATCTGGTCTCGAATGAAATCGGGGCGGAGTCCGATATCTTTCCTTAAAATCCGATCTAGACCGGATTTATCCGGTCAGATGGTAACCCTAGATTCACACCTGCGTTTCGTCAACGGACGACATCACAACGAGGGTGGTAGCCTCTGGTAGCACAATGGAAATGAAAACACACAATAAATAAATACACAGTAGCGTAACTAAGCTTTCGAAAGCTAACGAATTCGGACGACTTCACCGGATTCGATGCGAGCGATGCGGTCGAATCGGCCGATGCGCTTGCATTCTAGTAAGCGCATCGTGTTATGTTCTAGTAAGGGCTAATAAAATAAAAACGATTCTTTCGGTGCGGTAGATTCTTTCGATGCGTTCGATTCTTTTGGCGCGGATAGGTATGCGAGACCTCGTGGAATTCGATTCGTTCGATTCTTTCGGCTCGGATAAGTGTGCCTTCACCTTTAGTATGAAGATGGTCTACAGTATATTATATTATATTTATTTTGTGGTGGTAGCGCAACGCATCGTCCACCCTCCCTCTTCGTCTCTCCGTGCTGCCTGTCTTTTCTCTAAGAACATTTTCATAACTCGACAGCTGAATCCGCGGTGAGTGTCAAATTTTTATATGATATTTGACACTTGCCGCGGATTCAGCTGTCGAGATATATGAAAATGTTCTTAGAGAATAACACTGCTGTTCCGTTGAAACATCGCGTTCGACGAGGCAGCACATGTCATAATTAAATCTGTAAAAAACGACGCTACGTCGACACTGCGACAACACAGCGCAATGCACTAACAGAGTTTCGCTCCGAGACTCTACTTCAACATAACTTACGTTCGTGTGAGCCTTAAAAAGACGATCTAAAATAATCCGTAGCTATGACTAAACATTTTATTTTAAACTCAAATGTTTCCTTATTGTTTATTAGAAAAGACAAAAGACTACGTGATCATTTTATTCGAAACGGAATAAAGATGGCTTTTATAAAAACAGTCGTGCATTATCCGTTTTAAAAATAAAGCTTTATAAAAGGCCCTCCCCCGAGCAAAAGACCTTGAGGCGGTCAGCCGCATAACTCAGTTGAAAATTTTTCACATAACTTAGTTCAAAATTGACCAAAAAAAATTTAAACGGCAAATATCTAGCTTATGAAATTGCCTATCTATTGGTGTGTGTCCCAAATATAATTAACTTGTAAATACTATGGAGACGCTGAAACTATAATTGAATGTTCATTGAATTATAGTTTCAGCGTCTCCATAGTATTTACAAGTAAACTTTATTTGGGACACACACTAATAGATAGGCAATTTCATAAGCTAGATATTTGCCGTTTAAATTTTTTTTTTGGTCAATTTTGAACTAAGTTATGTGAAAAATTTATGCGGCTGACTGCCTCAAGGTCTTTTGCTCGGGGGAGGGCCTTGCAATGCAAGTGAAAACAATATATATATGAAATAAAACTACTTATTGAAAGTTTGTATATGTCTGTGTCACGTTACGTGGAAATGTTTTTCAAGGAATCCTAAAGGTAAGCTGTATTATGTTTCGAAGATAAGCAAAGTACATGTTTGTTTGATTTTATAGTGATTACCTACATCAAAGCTAAAAAATAGTCGCATGCTGAGCAGTGAGCACACATTATTAATGAATATAATGAAATGCAGAAATATTTTTGTAGTTTAACAAACCGTTTTATGCGGCTGTAGTACCGAATAGAATCTTTAGAAGTTGTATTTTTGATATGCTGTAAACACTAAAGGCCTGTTTTCACAATCTTAATAAGTGTCCGATAGCTTAATTGCATGTTTCGTCTCTGTCGCTCGATATAAAGTAAGCAACGAGAAAGCTTCCGAATAAGCTACGCGATATTTCTTAGAAGATTGTGAAACATGCCCTAAAACACGCAACAAGTTACATTTCTGCAGTCAGTACCAGATTAGTGCTAAGCGATGGCGGTTGCTCTACCTGAGGGGAGGCGGGGGCGGGCACGGGCGCCCAGCGGCTCTGCTGCTGACGGTAGGGCTGCGCTGAGGGCGACAGCGGCGCCTGGCGGTAGGGGGCAACGGGGGAAGCGGTCACACCCGGCCCGACGGGGATCAGCTTACTCAGCCCCGTGGCCTCTTGACGTCGGCCCTCGCTGAACGCGGGTTTTGGGGCTTGGTTGTACTGTGGTTGCGGAGAGTATTGCGGTTGCGGCGAGTACTGTGGCTGCGGTGGGTACTGCGGTTGCGAGAACTGTGGTTGCGGCGAGAACTGTGGTTGCGGAGAGTACTGTGGTTGCGGAGAGTATTGCGGTTGCGGGGAGTACTGCGGCTGCGAGTGCTGCTGTGAGGGGTTCGCGTTGTTCTGGTACGCGGGACTCTGCTGTAGGTACAAACGCAATGACGTTTGTAGAGGAACCTCTATAGCGTTCATGCATTCCTAGTACATGCTAACTTTTGCGTGTTTAATAGCATATCGCCTATCGGTAATGCATCTAATTCAGGCTAAATGGTATTTAATGCAAATCTTTACAAAGCTTTCATACGAGTATGTCATGATAATAATAATAAATAATAATACTATGATTCCCTAAACTATCTTGTAAATATTATAATAGGTCAGAAGTATATAGCTTGATAATTTTATTAAATAGGATATCAAAGTTGTAAGTTAATTAATTATATATAAGCGCTATAATCTTTTCTTTGTCACTATGACAATGCGCTAAGGCAATGTGCAGGTCTGTGCAGCTAAGCTATGTATATAATATATATTATATATAATATTATAATATAAGTATGTTTTTACCTGCTGTGGTGATGAGTGGTAGCCGTTGGTCTCAGGCACTGGTGGCCAGACCACTTTCTTTTGGCCTGGAATAAAATATTTATCTTAATTAAAAACTATATAATTATTTATTAACGATCTTCAATCCGAACACTTAATAGGTACAATAGTAACTTTCTGCTATTACAAACAATAATAATTATTATTGTGGAATAATTATCAGATAATCTTTCAACCATTTGATTATAGCCTAGCCTATAATTGTCTAGATAGAAAGTTGGAATGCTAGATAAATGTGAAGGCACATCCTGACTCTCTCTTCTCGCGAAACTTTTTGCCATGTCTGGATGCCATATAAAATTTAAGAGATATAGATTTCTAGACATTCGAACCTAAGACTCTGCATTCTAACCGCCTTACTAATAAAAATGTTTATTTACACAATGGATAAGGTATTCAATGTTGCTGTATATTTTTATAATAGGGGGTGGGGTATATTTACACGGAGCTTCCACTTTATAATCTCTGAAACAACAGATTGAAAGAAAGACGAACAGTTAAACAGCACAACAGTGGAAAATTCGTTGAAGGGATCATCGAAATTTAAAAAAAAATTTTGGAACGATTTGAATAATTCTAGATGTCATGGGATACTCATCCCAACTTACCTGTCCGGAAGTTGTGGTACCTATAGTATACGGGTACGCGACCCCGGCTTCCCTAGCTATTACTGTCCTATCCCTTGCCCTCCTGGGCGGTAATATCCTACATTTCCTATTTCCTACTCTAACTTCTAATCTTCCTTTCCACACCACCTATCCTTCCCTTTTCTTATTCCTATCCTCTCCGCAAATCCGAAGGAACGCAATGGATAATTATAAAAATAATTTAAATATCCAAAATGGCGGTGATGTGGTTCGCCACCCATCACGTCTCGTTCTCGCGGAGGCGAAAAGTGGCCCATGGAGAGCCGCTTCGCTACGTTGAATGTAAGAGGAGGAATGGATGGTAAGAATGAAAGTAGATGAAGCGAAACAAGTATGTAAGGATCGTAGCAAGTGGAAAGAAGTGGTCTCTGCCTACCCCTACGGGAAAGAGGCGGTCTCTGCCTACCCCTATGGGAAAGAGGCGTGATTATATGTATGTATGTATGAATCATTCTATGAAAGCTGTTTCTCTATACATAAGTTTATGAGCTCTAAATCGTCAAAAGACATTTGGCGCTCGGGATTCTGGACAGCGGTTACTGACGTCAACGCGCGTTACTTTATCACCTTGGCGGCCGATGAAATAAAATGTTTCTTAAAATTTACAACGAAATATACATGTCATATCCATCGACAATCTTTGTATTATCTGGAGAGCATCTATGACACATTCCGCTTGAAATTAGCCTGGCTCGCGGGAGCGTTGGCTGGAGGCCAGGTATGAATAAAAAATTATGTGCCATGACTATATGATATTAGATAACGCAAATAATTTTAATTGGTGCATGTAATAATAGTCAACTAATTGAATACCTATTGCGTATTAAGAAAGCATGCCCAGAAAATTTCAGTTTAAAAATCTTGTCAAGATTCAACCCATGCCGCCGTAGATTGCTAAAAGTGTGCATTGCATCGTGGCTCGACATTTTATAGGTTAAATTATTATTAGGTATTTTGGGCTATCATACCATATTAGATAATAAGAAATCCTACTAATATTATAAATGTAAAAGTTTGTGAGGATGAATGTATGGATGGATAGCTGTTTCTTACTCTTTCACGCATAAACTACTGACCGTATATCCATGAAATTATGGTTAGGCTCTGGATTGAAACAGGCTACTTTTTATCCCGAAATAGTACAGTGTTCCTTGTTTACGCGGACGGAGCCGCGAGCAACAGCTAGCTATATATAATTTTAAGTCTAATTTTATCTCATATCTTGGTTCAAGGATCAACCAACAAATTAACAGAAATCAGGAATTGATATATTATCAGTGTACTATTCGCATAAACTATTGCACACCGAGCACGTAAAGTTTTAATAGTTTCTAAGGACTTGTACCACTTGTACTGTGCTGAATGCCTGTACTCATAATTCAAGTTGTACAAAGGAAATAGCAACGCGAGTTGAGACCTAATTGTACCAAGACTGTGCAATATCGAACTGAGCACGTGTTTGTAAGTTTGTTGCTTAGACAGGATGTTATGTTTTAGTCATGGAGCAACTGTAGCACTATTTTTGCTCAACGGTTTTAGTATTGCAACTTGCAAATGATTTTTGTAAGCTATTTTCTTTCTTGCCTAGTATTTAATGTTACGTGTAAAGTGTTATACTATTTTTTTTCATACAAAACATTGTTGTAAGTTTAATAACTTTTATGATAGTATTTTTTTAAGTATTTTACAAAAATTAAACAAGTAAATAAGTGTATATGTTATACAGAAGTGATGTAGCTGTTAGTGGTAATGACAATTGCAATGATCCTAGTAATTTTACTTAATTACAAAAAAATATAAAATATTTTTCAGCATAACTGAAAAGTAAGATAGACAGCTTATTTATTTAAATGAAAAGAATTATGTCTATTTTAAGATCCATTTGTTTTGAGTACATAATATAATTATTGTTCTCTGACGTGTACTTAAGTTAAAAAGAAATGTGAACTAAAATGCATGAATAAAGCAATATTTTCATAACTCTTGCACCAGCATTATTTATACACCCTGTATAAGCATTTAAAATAAAAGTAAAATGAATCGAAAAATCGGAAAACCACTTTAAAGTTCACTCGAAAAATATGTTGAAATGTTTACCGATGTGTGTTTGGAATTGATGAAAGTTTAGAAGTCACTTCTGCCGTGGGCCAGATAGAACTAGCGCTCTGACGCCCGCCAGGTGTGTAGGTGCACAAATAACTATCGAATTATTTTGAGAGACCACACAACATGACCGTGCCATCTCCCTCACTCCTGTATAAAGGATTCGGCGTCATCAGTCGAAATAGAAACGTAACGACAGATATTATTAATGAGTATAACCAACACGGAAAGTGCCAAAGCGTATATCTTCAGCCACTATTCATTATATTATTAATTGTATGAATGTTGGAGTGACATTAGCACTATGTCAAATTACTGCTGGTATAGCTTTGATTCAAATCTTCGTTGGGATTTGATAATTCATTTTGTATTGGATGCTACTTCGACGACTTAGTCGTACAGTTGAAAAAGTTGTAAAGAACAATTTCCAAATAATAATTACAAGTTAAGTATAACGCGTTACAAATGAGAATAGGAACGTTAATGACCTTTTTCTGTCAAATATCACTTGAAAAGTGCGATTTTCAGAAAAACTTATGTGCATTAACAGTCTTGCATCGAATTTAAATAAAAACGTTAAATAGTAATCAATTATTATTATCTAAACATATATTTAACTATCATAATAATCTAAATTCGAAACAATATGGCGCCGACTCGATCCTATTCTCATTTGAATCGCACTATTAATACCTACAAGCTATACAGAATGCACTATACAGCGTTAGTTTTTCAAATGGGTTTTTTGGATTCCATCTACCATAGATGGAATCCGAAAATAAAATGACTTGTGAAAAGTGCTGAAATAAGTTACCAACCCAATTTTGATAATTAAAATAAAACTGCATTCGTTTTCGAAATTGAGACGACTGTTTTTGGAAAATAATACAACCTGTATAATATAATGTAGGAGGTTCCAAACAGAAGCTGATTTTTTTAGAAACAGAGCCATAACATTTATTTCAGTCTTAGTATGATGATTCAGCCATTGCAGGAAACATTACCTTAAACTCTTTCCTTTTCCTACGGCAATGGAAGAAAAATCGAGCCAAGCTTTATATTCGAGTGTAGTTTCCATCAAGAGGCTCTTTAAAACGTTTAAATGCTGCTCTATCGCGTAATTCACAATGCATTTCTATCATATAATTTTTATTTAATATAATACTAAGTTTTCCATGTTTTAAAATAGGTATATTTGCTGTAGTGTGTAAGTTCCTTTGTATAAGTAATGTATGTATGTTCCTTTATAATGTTAGTATCGTATTAATATGTAGAGTAAGCTAAAATGTATTTTTACCTTTAAGTTCTGTTTTAGTCTATAAGATTATTCTGTAGTTAAACCTAATAAAGGATGGTCACGTCTTAAGTCTACTTTACTTGACTTCCCACCTCATGGCGACCCTGCCACCTCATGGCTTTGTCTGACCCTGCCGCTGCCGCTGCCGACCCGGACCCTGCCGCTGCCGACCATGCCGCTGCCGACCCTGCCGACACTGCCTACGAGCTACCTGCCCTGCTACCTACTACGCATCGTGAGTGCCGCTGCCTAATCTACGAGCTTCAGATCCAGCTAGGTGAGCCGTATCATTTATAAACCTTCATCAAAGATGAAATGGGCAAAACCCAGAGCAAAGAGGAGGTCATCATAGCCCAAACCGCTTCTGGAGGAAACAATAATTCACAGTTGGAACAGGTCCACGAGACCTTGAAGTCAAACAACGTGGTTATGAGCATCCACGACATCCTGGGACTTATATTTTTGGCATTTTTTGTTACCGGTATATATTTGTACCGCAAATGCCATCGCAGCTGGACGCGCGAGGAGATGAGGAAGCAGACAGTCCGTCGGTTGGTACAAGGAGCCCAAAACCCGGCCTTCTCCGCGGATTCATCGGTGTAGTCTACAGCTTCAATAATCAAGTGAGTGGTTAGTGCCGTGTTGATGATGATGAGTAGTTAAAACTTTAGTATTAAAAGTGTTCATAAAATGTGCGCATGACCTCGCTCGGAGCGCTATAACGTCGCGTCAGCGAAATATGAGTTTCCAATTCTAAGGAAACTACGAACAATGTGCATTAGGGTTCCGCGACAAATATAATAATTATGTTTATAATATTTAGATTTTTTTTTATGGGTTAATATTACTAAAAAATAAGTAATAAATAAAATGTTTATTTCTATGTAAGGTTAAGCTTTAACAAAATATATTAATGGGTTATTTTTTATTAGAATGATAGTATTTTAAATTTAATGATTATGAATACATAGTCTAATTTTTTTTATTTTTTTTAATGTAAATGGAGCAGAAATTATTAGAAATATACATTAGATTAAATGAAATTAAGGAATATGTTTGCAAATTAGGACAAAATAGACGTACGGGACCAAATTATGAATTAAAATTAAATGAAGCTAATTTGCTTAATACTAAATTTGAAGAGTTTGTACAATCCTTTCCTGCGTCTGTCTCTAAAGAAATTTTAGATATTTGCATTAATATAAGAAAAGTTTACTGTAAGATTATAAGTTATAAAATACCTGACAAAATGTCGGAACATTTTTGTTTGAAAACGGCGGTAAGCCTATTGCCGAAAATGAATGGTGACGAATCTGTCACTCGAGATCTTATTGATGCCATAGAATTATACAGTTTGATGGTTGCTAGTGATGGTAAGCAGTTGTTAATAAAATTTGTACTAAAAACACGGATTTCTGATAACGCTAAAATGAGATTAAAAACGGAATATGCTGATATAAATTCTTTACTGAAAGATATGCGTACTAGTTTACTGACTATTAAATCGGATACTTCTTTACAAGCTCAATTGCAAAGTGCTAGACAAGGAAGTAAGTCAATCAAAGATTTTGGTAGCGAGATTGAACGACTTTTTGTAGATCTTACTATTTCGCAAGCTAACGATGATCCCGATTCGTACAAGGTACTACGGCCAGTAAACGAGAAAAATGCTATAAAGCGTTTTGCGGAAGGTTTACAAAGTCAGCGTTTAGGTACTATAATAACAGCCCGAAATTTTACTCAGTTGAAAGACGCTATACGTGCAGCTGAGGACGAGACTAGCTCGCGACCTGAACACATTGCCTCCTACTCGCAGTCTAGAAATTATACTTTGTATAGAGGTAGAAATAATTATAATCGTTTTCATAATCGTTCCCAAAATTATTTTTCTAGACCTAACACAAGTAATAATTTTAACTTAAATAAAAATAGCTCTAGAAATTATTCAGTTTATGATAATAATAGACCGCATTCGTCATATAATCGTAAAAGTTTTGTTCAACAAAATCGCGGTCGGAGCTCGCAAAATAGAGCTAATTACCAGAATAATAAAAGGCATAATACTAAAAGACCAATTAATTATTTTACGGAGAATAGGACAAATTTTGATTCCTACACAAAGCATAATAAAGAGAGTGAGTCAAAATTTTTTCGTGAATAAAGGTAACCAAATTTTGACATGCGATAGTATTAATTATATTGAGTTAGTATTAAGTAATAATAAATTAGAATGGTTAGTTGATACAGGGGCCTCTTTATCTGCAATTAAGTTAGAATATTTAAGGGAAAATAATATTAATATTACAATATATAATTGTGACGTTAGTGTTAATGGCATAGGCGGTTGTTTAAATGCCGAAGGTTTTGTTTATTTAGATTTAGAATATAAAAATTATATTTTTAGGCATACATTTTACATATTTCGTAATTTACCATGTAATGCGATGGGTATTTTAGGACAGGATTTTCTTAAGAAATATTCAGGTATAATTAATTACGGTAATAATACTGTTAGTTTAAGTTTTAGTAGTAACAAAGGTGTGTCTGTGCCTTTACGATTCTATGAGTATAATAATTGCTCTATGACAATATCGCCGCGTTGCGAAATAATAAAGTATGTTCCTGTTAAAGCGAATTATGATTGTGTGATTATGCCAAAGCAATTAAAGGAAGGAGTTTTTATGGCAAGTGTTATCACTAAGCCTAAAAATGGAAAAATTCCAATTCGTATTTTAAATACAACGGACAAAGAAGTTGATTTAACTATATCTGATTTAGAGATTCATAACTTAGATGATTATAATTATTGTAAATTTTATGACGCTAATTTAACTGTTGATCGTATTAAAACATTATTTTCGATGTTAAAACTTGATTATTTAAATGAAGAAGAGCAACTTTCGATAGAGCAGATTTGTGCAAAGTACGCTGATGTATTTTATTTACCTGGCGATAAATTAACTTGCACAAATGTTTATAAACAAAAAATTACTTTAAAGGAAAATGTTGCTCCAGTTTATAGAAAACAATACCGGATACCTTTTGCTCAAAAAGAGGAAGTTAATAGGCAAATCGAAGAAATGTTAACAAATAATATTATTGAGGAAGCCAGTAGTGACTGGTCTAGTCCTTTGATACTTGTGCCGAAAAAAGTAGATCGATCTGGTCAGCGTAAATGGCGTGTAGTTGTGGATTATAGGCAATTGAATGAGCGTATAGTTGATGACAAGTTTCCATTACCTAATATTAATGAAATTTTAGACTCTTTATCTGGTGCAATGTATTATAGTCATTGCGACCTTTCACAAGGCTATTATCAATGTGAGCTTGATAAAGATTCAAGGAAATATACAGCTTTCACTACTGATAAAGGACAATACCAAATGTGTCGTTTGCCGATGGGATTAAAAATTAGTCCATCAGCATTTAGTAGATTAATGACTGTAGCAATGTCAGGCCTTAATTTTGACAAATGTTTAATTTACCAAGATGATCTTGTGATTTGGGGTAGAAATATAAATGAACATAATGCTAATTTAGTTTCCGTATTTTCAAGATTACGAAGAACTAATTTGAAACTCAATCCTTCAAAATGTGAATTTTTAAAAAGACAAATATTATATCTAGGACATGTTATATCTTCGGATGGTATTCTGCCAGACCCAAATAAAACCAGCGTTATAAAAAAATTCCCTAGACCGTGTAATGTGGATGATGTCAAGAGATTTGTTGCTTTCGCTAACTATTATCGCAAGTTTATTCGTAACTTTGCTGAAGTCGCTATCCCGTTAAATAAACTTTGTAGAAAAGGGGTAAAATTCGAATGGTCAGAATCTTGTGAAAATGCATTTATATTTTTAAAAGAATGTTTATCCAATCCACCCGTTTTAGATTATCCTGATTTTTCACAACAAAATAAATTTATACTTCAAACTGATAGTTCCGGATTTGCTATTGGTAGTGTTTTATGCAATTCCAACAACAAACCAATTGCATATGCTAGCAGAAGTTTAAATAAAAGTGAATTAAATTACCCAATCATTGAAAAGGAATTATTAGCTATAGTCTGGTCGATAAAGTATTTCCGTCCTTACTTGTTTGGTAGGAAATTTACAGTAAGAACAGACCATAAACCATTAATAAATTAATGGTAATAAATTTACAGTAAGAACAGACCATAAACCATTAATAAATTAATGGTTTATGGTCTGTTCTTACTGTAAATTTCCTACCAAACAAGTAAGGACGGAAATACTTTATCGACCAGACTATAGCTAATAATTCCTTTTCAATGATTGGGTAATTTAATTCACTTTTATTTAAACTTCTGCTAGCATATGCAATTGGTTTGTTGTTGGAATTGCATAAAACACTACCAATAGCAAATCCGGAACTATCAGTTTGAAGTATAAATTTATTTTGTTGTGAAAAATCAGGATAATCTAAAACGGGTGGATTGGATAAACATTCTTTTAAAAATATAAATGCATTTTCACAAGATTCTGACCATTCGAATTTTACCCCTTTTCTACAAAGTTTATTTAACGGGATAGCGACTTCAGCAAAGTTACGAATAAACTTGCGATAATA
Source organism: Glaucopsyche alexis (assembly GCA_905404095.1). Classification (NCBI taxonomy): domain Eukaryota; kingdom Metazoa; phylum Arthropoda; class Insecta; order Lepidoptera; family Lycaenidae; genus Glaucopsyche; species Glaucopsyche alexis. The sequence continues at coordinate 5,974,617 of FR990048.1, forward strand.
GTTAGCGAAAGCAACAAATCTCTTGACATCATCCACATTACACGGTCTAGGGAATTTTTTTATAACGCTGGTTTTATTTGGGTCTGGCAGAATACCATCCGAAGATATAACATGTCCTAGATATAATATTTGTCTTTTTAAAAATTCACATTTTGAAGGATTGAGTTTCAAATTAGTTCTTCGTAATCTTGAAAATACGGAAACTAAATTAGCATTATGTTCATTTATATTTCTACCCCAAATCACAAGATCATCTTGGTAAATTAAACATTTGTCAAAATTAAGGCCTGACATTGCTACAGTCATTAATCTACTAAATGCTGATGGACTAATTTTTAATCCCATCGGCAAACGACACATTTGGTATTGTCCTTTATCAGTAGTGAAAGCTGTATATTTCCTTGAATCTTTATCAAGCTCACATTGATAATAGCCTTGTGAAAGGTCGCAATGACTATAATACATTGCACCAGATAAAGAGTCTAAAATTTCATTAATATTAGGTAATGGAAACTTGTCATCAACTATACGCTCATTCAATTGCCTATAATCCACAACTACACGCCATTTACGCTGACCAGATCGATCTACTTTTTTCGGCACAAGTATCAAAGGACTAGACCAGTCACTACTGGCTTCCTCAATAATATTATTTGTTAACATTTCTTCGATTTGCCTATTAACTTCCTCTTTTTGAGCAAAAGGTATCCGGTATTGTTTTCTATAAACTGGAGCAACATTTTCCTTTAAAGTAATTTTTTGTTTATAAACATTTGTGCAAGTTAATTTATCGCCAGGTAAATAAAATACATCAGCGTACTTTGCACAAATCTGCTCTATCGAAAGTTGCTCTTCTTCATTTAAATAATCAAGTTTTAACATCGAAAATAATGTTTTAATACGATCAACAGTTAAATTAGCGTCATAAAATTTACAATAATTATAATCATCTAAGTTATGAATCTCTAAATCAGATATAGTTAAATCAACTTCTTTGTCCGTTGTATTTAAAATACGAATTGGAATTTTTCCATTTTTAGGCTTAGTGATAACACTTGCCATAAAAACTCCTTCCTTTAATTGCTTTGGCATAATCACACAATCATAATTCGCTTTAACAGGAACATACTTTATTATTTCGCAACGCGGCGATATTGTCATAGAGCAATTATTATACTCATAGAATCGTAAAGGCACAGACACACCTTTGTTACTACTAAAACTTAAACTAACAGTATTATTACCGTAATTAATTATACCTGAATATTTCTTAAGAAAATCCTGTCCTAAAATACCCATCGCATTACATGGTAAATTACGAAATATGTAAAATGTATGCCTAAAAATATAATTTTTATATTCTAAATCTAAATAAACAAAACCTTCGGCATTTAAACAACCGCCTATGCCATTAACACTAACGTCACAATTATATATTGTAATATTAATATTATTTTCCCTTAAATATTCTAACTTAATTGCAGATAAAGAGGCCCCTGTATCAACTAACCATTCTAATTTATTATTACTTAATACTAACTCAATATAATTAATACTATCGCATGTCAAAATTTGGTTACCTTTATTCACGAAAAAATTTTGACTCACTCTCTTTATTATGCTTTGTGTAGGAATCAAAATTTGTCCTATTCTCCGTAAAATAATTAATTGGTCTTTTAGTATTATGCCTTTTATTATTCTGGTAATTAGCTCTATTTTGCGAGCTCCGACCGCGATTTTGTTGAACAAAACTTTTACGATTATATGACGAATGCGGTCTATTATTATCATAAACTGAATAATTTCTAGAGCTATTTTTATTTAAGTTAAAATTATTACTTGTGTTAGGTCTAGAAAAATAATTTTGGGAACGATTATGAAAACGATTATAATTATTTCTACCTCTATACAAAGTATAATTTCTAGACTGCGAGTAGGAGGCAATGTGTTCAGGTCGCGAGCTAGTCTCGTCCTCAGCTGCACGTATAGCGTCTTTCAACTGAGTAAAATTTCGGGCTGTTATTATAGTACCTAAACGCTGACTTTGTAAACCTTCCGCAAAACGCTTTATAGCATTTTTCTCGTTTACTGGCCGTAGTACCTTGTACGAATCGGGATCATCGTTAGCTTGCGAAATAGTAAGATCTACAAAAATCAAAAATCATCTCTATCGATAGGTCCAACTAAATCCAAATAAACTTTTTCAAAAGATGATGACGCAGTTGAAGTTATTGTCAAAGGCTCTTTAATAAACTTAGTATATTTTTGAGATTGACATTTCGTACATTTCTCTATATATTTTTTCACATCATTTTCAATACTTGACCAATAATAATATTTTTTAATATTATTCACCATTCTTCGTATACCAGCATGACCACTCGTTGGCAATAAATGAAATTCATTCAAAATTACCTTTTTTTGGTCACTATCATCAATCCTACAAACATCTCGTAGAATACAAAATTTTGGTCCTATATAATCTTTATTATTTTTCATATAACTAGCTAGCCACTCTATTAAGTGTTTATTTAAATTATTCTTTATTATGATTAACTCATCAATATTATAACTTTTACATAACCTTACCAATTCTTTCAACAATTCGTCTCGCGATATTGTCAATAAAGAGCTTTGGTTGATAGTAATTAATTTAAGTTTTGGCAATAATAAAATATTATTATTACTCGAATAAATAATAGTTTAATTTTTATGCTTCTTCAATAAATTTCGTAAATATTGGTCTGAATAAATTACGAATTCATAGTCATTGATACGTTTTTTGAGAACTTCCACGAGTTTAGGTTGATCAGACCTAACGCTCCTTGAATTCTCTGAGTCAAATCCGGCTTTACTTTCATTTTGATTCATACGTCTCGCTTGCGCTCTAGTCATTACACACACAATTTTTTCATGCATCTCTTTCAAATCTTTCACTGACACATTTACTCTGGACAATGCATCTGCAGCTACATTCTCCTTACCTCTCACATATTCAACATCAAAATCATATTCTTCTAAACATAGCCTAAACTTAGTTAATCTGCTTGAAGGGTCCTTCATGTTAAACAAAAGAACCCTTCAGAACAGAAGGACCCTTCAAGCAGATTAACTAAGTTTAGGCTATGTTTAGAAGAATATGATTTTGATGTTGAATATGTGAGAGGTAAGGAGAATGTAGCTGCAGATGCATTGTCCAGAGTAAATGTGTCAGTGAAAGATTTGAAAGAGATGCATGAAAAAATTGTGTGTGTAATGACTAGAGCGCAAGCGAGACGTATGAATCAAAATGAAAGTAAAGCCGGATTTGACTCAGAGAATTCAAGGAGCGTTAGGTCTGATCAACCTAAACTCGTGGAAGTTCTCAAAAAACGTATCAATGACTATGAATTCGTAATTTATTCAGACCAATATTTACGAAATTTATTGAAGAAGCATAAAAATGAAACTATTATTTATTCGAGTAATAATAATATTTTATTATTGCCAAAACTTAAATTAATTACTATCAACCAAAGCTCTTTATTGACAATATCGCGAGACGAATTGTTGAAAGAATTGGTAAGGTTATGTAAAAGTTATAATATTGATGAGTTAATCATAATAAAGAATAATTTAAATAAACACTTAATAGAGTGGCTAGCTAGTTATATGAAAAATAATAAAGATTATATAGGACCAAAATTTTGTATTCTACGAGATGTTTGTAGGATTGATGATAGTGACCAAAAAAAGGTAATTTTGAATGAATTTCATTTATTGCCAACGAGTGGTCATGCTGGTATACGAAGAATGGTGAATAATATTAAAAAATATTATTATTGGTCAAGTATTGAAAATGATGTGAAAAAATATATAGAGAAATGTACGAAATGTCAATCTCAAAAATATACTAAGTTTATTAAAGAGCCTTTGACAATAACTTCAACTGCGTCATCATCTTTTGAAAAAGTTTATTTGGATTTAGTTGGACCTATCGATAGAGATGATAATAATAACACTTATATTTTAACTTTGCAATGTGAAGTCACTAAATATGTAGAAGCATATCCATTGAAAAATAAAACTACTAGAGAAGTAGCTAGAGCTTTTGCAGAAAATTTTATTTTACGTTATGGAATACCACGCGAAATAGCTACTGATAGAGGTACAGAATTTATATCAAGTACAATGCAAGAACTTTTAAACATTTTAAATATTAAACAAATTATGTCCACCGCATACCATCATGAAAGTATAGGTGCATTAGAAAATAGTCATAAAATGTTAGGCGCATACTTGAGAATACAAACTGAAAATCAGCCATCTTCATGGGGTTCATGGGTACAGTACTGGTGTTTCTCATACAACACGACTGTGCACACTGAGACACAATATACTCCATTTGAGTTAGTATTCGGTCAAGTCTGTCGCCTACCAACTAGTTTAACAAAAACTGTAGATCCATTATACAATTATGAAAATTATCCTTTAGAATTTAAATTTAGATTACAGAGAGCACAGAATGATGCTAGAAATAACTTACTTAATTCAAAAATTAAACGAAAAATAAAATATGATAATAACATTAATCCAATATTGTACAAACCTGGAGATAAACTTATGCTAAAAAACGAAACTGGTACTAAATTAAATACATTATATGATGGTCCATATGTTGTTGTTGAAGACAATAGACCAAATGTTACTATTTTAAAAGATGGAAAAGAAATAATTGTTCATAAAAATAGAACAAAACCATGTAATTTTTAAAAATGTGTAATGTTTTTTTTTTTTATTCGATTTTATAGATGTTAAAAAAAAATTGTATGTAATTTTTTTTTTTTGTTTTTTGGGGGGAGATGTAGTGTGTAAGTTCCTTTGTATAAGTAATGTATGTATGTTCCTTTATAATGTTAGTATCGTATTAATATGTAGAGTAAGCTAAAATGTATTTTTACCTTTAAGTTCTGTTTTAGTCTATAAGATTATTCTGTAGTTAAACCTAATAAAGGATGGTCACGTCTTAAGTCTACTTTACTTGACTTCCCACCTCATTGCCGAGAAAGTAGACAACTGCCCTATGTAGCCTTTTTAATATCGAAACAGTGATAACTCTTTTTAATATAATACATCTATGTATCGAAAATATTGTTTGATTCTCTAAGATCGAAAATAATATTTTATTTGACGTTTTGTCGAAACTGAAGAGAGAAACAAATCGCTTATGATTATAATGTATAATTATAATTGTACCTACGGATGATTTGTTAAAGATTATTTCGGTGATTACATTTGTAAGGTGTGCCGCGAAAAGTTCGCTAATAGGTGTTGTGTATTAGTCACGTCGACAATTTTTTTTTTGGGGGTAGGTTAGGTTAGGTTAGGTTAGGTTAGGTTAGGTTAGGTTACATCCTACCTTACCTATTAGGTACCTCCCTACACGTAAAGTGGGGATGATTTTTTTCTCGCGTCTAGAGTGTAGTCTTAATTACGTAGTTTTAAGTCTTTTAAATACATTGTCAGGTTGCTAAGGCGTTTTTTTGATTTAAGTATCCGTTCGGGAGATATTTAAGCTTAAAGCTATTTTTTATGTTAAAATAATTTAGATGGTTTGGAATTGGAAAACGAATACCTATAAGCCATTACCATCGCCTATGCACACGCAACACCAGAGGAGTAACATGTGCATTACCAACATTTAACTAAACATTATTTTTTTTTTCTTACCTTCCTATTAGCAGGAGAGCTACTGAACCCTGGGAGTAACGGTCTCCCTGTAAGGTTTGAAATTTGTATACTTACGATTTATGGCATGCTAAGAGCAATAGCCATGACCTGGCAGGCGTCAGCCCTGCACGTCATCAGCCCCTTTATTTTTTGGACTGTTAAGTAAATTGAGTTTCAAAACTTGTTTCTGTAAATTTGAAAATTTAATAGGATAAAGTTTATTTATTGTACATCTTTAAAAAAAAATACTACATTACAAATATATGGCGAAATTGTCATTTAAAAGAACCAACAATTCTTACACCTGAAAATAACGGTTGGAACTTAATTGATAGTCGTTACGATTTTAATTAATTTTAGGGGAATACGGTTCCATCTTCTATATACTTATACGACATAATTTTACAAGGACCTGCTGATACTGCCACAGCACAATCGACTGAAACTGAGGAATGCATTTCAGGTAACATACAACTATTTTATTCCGTAAGATTTAATATGCAGTCCTATATATTGAGCTTGATATTTAATTCTTAATAACCTTATTAATTCATTAAATTTTTTTTTTACTATTTTCAGATGAGGTAAACATTGTTGAAGAATCAGATGATGATGAAAACAGTGATAGCGAAATTTCGGATGATGCTGAAGAAAATGAATGTTAAAAATAATGTAGATTGCATAAAACCCAATAAAATAGATTGAATTTACTGTATGCGTTCATGTAACATTTCTTATTTGCACGCCCTTAGCAGCTGTCCCCTCGCCTGTCAAGGTCTTGTGCTGTTCAAAACCGCCTGGAATTGTAAGTACATACTTACTCTGAGACGTTTATTTGAAAACATATACAAATTTCAAGTATACAGGATAAAGTTAATTTTACCTCATCAACTGTGCCAATTCTAATTGATCTGTCATATATACTTCTGCTTATTGTAATCGCCTGTCAATTTTTTTAAAGGTGTACAATAAATAAACTTTATCCTATTAAATTTTCAAATTTACAGAAACAAGTTTTGAAACTCAATTTACTGATGACGTGCAGGGCTGACGCCTGCCAGGTCATGGCTTTTGCTCTTAGCATGCCATAAATCGTAAGTATACAAATTTCTAACCTTACAGGGAGACCGTTACTCCCAGGGTTCACTAGCTCTTGGACTATATGATAGATCATTCGAGAATATAAACACCATTGTAGTCAATTACATGAGCCATTGGCCATGAGATATTAATATTAACATTCCCCTCCGTTCGGCACAATTACTCCTCATTACGTTTCTCTTGTCCGACTTTTTCCAACTAATCTTTATTGTCATCAAATTCATTGAAATATATTTTTAGTCTTCATGTAAAATGAGCCATGTTTCCAAAGAAAACGTATTATAAAATTGTCACTTTATTAACTGTCATAACGCTAAAAACACGTGTACTTGCCTTTTCATAAAAAAATCAATATTTTGTTTATTATGAACAAGCTTAAAAACAACTTAAAAACCTTGAAACGTCGTCTATGATATGTATGGGACAACAGTGCTATATAATCTAATATAGGTACTGCACAAGGTTTAATGTTCTTACTTTATAAAAATATTTATGAAAATTAGTTTCTTAAAGATTTCAAAGAATAGACTGATAAACTTAGTTTATTAATGTAAGGCCTGAATTAGTGACGATTGCATGAATTTTCTTAATTAATATATTTAATTGGAGCAGCTGTACTGTAATGAATGAGAGTACCTACGTATACAGAATTTACAGAAAATAATGTATAATTTAGAAAATAACATTATTTTATTAATCTAGTAAGTGTTATTAAATTTAAAGCTTCTGTTGCTATATGGCCTTGATATCTAATTCTAGAATAAACTGCAACAATAAACCTTCGACTGACCAACTGTTGTCTTAATTCTTAATACAATTTTGTAGAGTACAGTCTACCGTGTTTACTGTTTACATATTACTGTGTATATTATCACTGTCAATAAATAATCAACGTACTTTGTTGATACTGAGTCATAATGTTGGTCTTTCCCTAATATAAATTGGTTTTGTGCTTTTAATTTTTAATTAAGATATGATACTTGTCAAGTTAATAAAATTGTTTTACTGGTATGTAAAGTATATTTTAGAAAATTACACTTTAAACGAGCAATTTTTGTATATTTATAATAATTGGTATCTCGAATTATCTTGGTCAGATGGATATTTTTGTGGTTCCTTTAATTTTCATTAAAAGAAGATTTTTACAATGTCGGTAATATCCTTACGAACTAAATCGGAAATAGGTAATTAAAAAAAAAAGACCAGATATACAATAATATATCTTATATTTTAAACCTTGTATGTATATATTATATAATCGTTATCTCGAAAAACGGCTGGAAAAATAATATTTACATGAAATTTAATATACAGGGACTAGGGAGTTTTGGGGAAGAAGAATCGGCAAATTTATATATGTTTTTTGTCTCATCGTGCAACAACATATCAATAATTTCGACTCAAATAATGTCAGTCCGATTGGTACCTCGTTTGGTAATTTTTTTGCGTTATTCGAAAATTAGAAATATTGTGAAATTCGAACCCCGTTAAAATATTATTGTTTTTTTTTTTAATCTACTAGAGCTCCGAGCAAAGCTCGGTTACCCACATACTAAAGTAATATATTATAACATCAACATAATAATTATGAAATTATCATCAATTACATATTTGTAATTTTACCAATTTAAAGTAGGTAATTGATAATTTGCTGATTATTTGAAAATTAAATCTGGTACAAGCTCACATAATAATGAGCGCTTGTACCAGACATCACATTTTTATTACTGTTTTTTATCTAAAGTCTTAGATACTAATTAATATAATAATATTACAATTGTTAAAGAAAAACAATTAGTAGATAGTGAAAACTGAGGAGGTTATTGATTGTATTAAAAGTGTAAGAAAATGCACCTGAAACATTATATTATACAATTTGTGCTCGCAAACAACTCCGTTATTATACAATATCATGTATTTTGTTACCGACAGATGGTTCCGTGAATTTTTCGATTACTATCTCTATATCAACAGTTATAACAAACATATTGAACGTGTGATTATGATTGTGTTTTACGAAGTACTCACTATAGTCTACGCATCTTTCAGTATCTAATAATAGTCGTTGATTCATATAGCGATCGCGAAAGTCAACAAAAATAGTCTCTAGTTGCGTCAAAATAAAAGTTTTATTCGTGGTCTGTAAAAGATTTGAAATCTGCTATACATCCACAGACTAGCGAATACCTGTACCTGATATTTAAAAATACACATGATTACCGCGAACCGACACGTATACAGTTCTCTAAATCTTGTTTATCCTTGAAGCACTAAATTGAGAACACGGAACTCTTTGTTTATATTAAAAAAAAACTATAAAATTAGTTTTTATTTTTTATTTTTCAATGAAACTAGTTATATTTTAAAAAGCCCACACGATTTTGTTAAAATTGTAAGAAATATCTCACCAAAGTATATTGCCTCGGGCATCGTGTATTCGTTTTCGCGGATCGTTTTCGACTAAAATTATTATAGAAAACAAAATATCTGTGACTGACCGATTCGTGAGACTTGCCAATTTTTGTTTACGACAGAAAAAAAAACAATTATTAAGAAATGGATTTTTGTCAACATTCCGTCATTGAAGACAAAGAGTTACACACGGACGTTACTCTCGCATCAGAAATAGCAACAACTTATTTAAAGTTCAATGATTCATTCGTGAAGTGCATGCGTAAAAATATTGGCAGCGGGATACATTATGACTCAGATAAAATGATAAATTTATATGATAATATTATATGATTCTAATTAATCTAGATTACGTCGTACATCGATGACACGTACAAACGAACGAATACTATCGGCTCGATCCGATGATGCGATTCACGCGCGTTAAATTAAGACAGAAGTAACCTCTGAGCACAGATTAAAGAAAGACGAACAGATAAGCAGCTACATAGTTAGCTTTCGATTTGATTGCACTACTACAAGCATACGGTGTGTCCACGATTGTGTGAAAAATTGTGGGCCGTTGAAGGGAACGTCAAAATTTTCACATTTGGATCGATTTGGTTCGTTCTATGAAAGCTGTTTCTCTGTATTTAAGTATATAATATTATATCTGAGTCCCTAGAATTCTTTAAAAACTTATGTGTCATATTCAAAAGACGAGCGTGAATCGCTTCATCTGGACAAGCATCTATCAATACCTTTGGTCGCCTTCATAAACTCGGGGTAAACATAACACGTGGAATTAATCTGTCCGTCCCATTTACGTTCAGGCTTTGCTTTGCTCGGAGGCCAGCAGTCCTCGAAGCGGTGGTTTGCGTGCACAAGGTTCTCCAAGATAGCTTGGATTTGGGTGGGATCAAGTTCTGAAGCAGGGTTTACGGGTTAGTATGCAAATAGTATTTTCTTTCAATCTCTCAAAAAGTGCATAAGATTTTGCTAGAAAGGGGTAAGCCAGGCTCGGCGCAAACAAGCTACATGCAACCACGACTTGTGGCTGACAGTTTGTTAAGACGCTCTATCATATTATAATAATATTAGGCTACATGACAGAATTTTTTTTATTGCATAAATGAATAGTACTCTTAAATATGAGTAACTTCTCAGAAGAAACCGTATATAAAAATTCAATATTTTCAAAGGTACAGCGATTTGTTTACAAAATTTCGCATGTCCCGTGAAAACGCTCCATACTAAAGTCGTACGTAGCTATGACGTCATGTCCATGTTAAAGTGTATGAAATATACGGCTGCAGGAACATATTTGTAAATATCTCCGATATTTATGCGTTTAAGTTCATACATACCATAAGAAAAGTTTTTGTATATGATGTAAGTAAACTAATAATGTAGGTTTTGTTCACTAATTAAGCAAAAAAAATATTTTTTTTTGTACTTTTTAGAGGTATCTAATTACTAAACTATACATAAAACATTAAATTTTTTTACATTTACGAAGTAGTAATACCTCAAAATTTCTGAGTACATTAATAAAACTTAATATTTTAGATGTAGTCGTGTAGCCTTTTGTTTACGGCCGCACTCAGACTTCAGAGACAATTAATGGTTACATGATGAGCTACTTACATATGTTAGAATAGTACAGACTTTGATATAGATAAAGTCCATAAGGTGAAAAATCGCTATAAAGTGACTCAAGTGAGCATTAAATGTCTCTAAGTGCGGCCGTAAGTCTCACAAATATGAATAGCGGATCGCGGCTACTCATAACTTAGGTGTATAATGTAGAAAATATTTAGATGTAACGAAAAATACATTAGGATGCGGCCGTTTGCGCCAAACCTGTAGTTGGCCAGAAAGGGGTAAGCCAGGGCCTCATTGCTTACTTGCCATTGTCCTTCTACAGGTAACAATAAAGTTGTACTTACTGGGTAAGCCCTTTCGGTTCCTCTCCTCCTCTTCTAGCATCCTGAGCACGGCGGAGTTGGCGAGGTTGGCGGGCTTGCCCGTCATCGGGTCGTGGAAGTCGATGCTGTGGAAGAAAGAGCTCGTTAAGAAGAATTTGAAGAAAATATTCTGCTTTATCAGCATAACCATGCGGTGATGGTGATAAAATAGCACATTTTATAATCATATATTCAAATCATTGCATTTTTACTAGTAGGTACTCTACGAATAACTAGTACTATTATAGATGTGAAAGTAAGTAAAAAACAACTGAACGGATTTTAGTGAAATTTGGTATGGTAGTAATTAAAGCTCTTGATAAACTTTTTATCCCGAAAAAGTACAGTGTTCCCGAATCCCGTGGGATACTGTAATTCCGCGGGCCGAGCAGGGGCAAAACTAGTAGTTTTATTTTCATCACATTACAAAAAGAATTTATTCATCATAATAGAGTTGCAAACCTAAATTAGTTATAAACATTAGACCCTACATATTTTTATACGAGTATAAACACTTAGGTCAAAACAACTAAGTTTAAATTGGCTTTTAATGATGGCGCTAACTTTCCATTTGCGAATGTTCATAGTAGAAAGTCAATCACAAAAACTTGAAGTTAAGCCTGGCCGTGGGAGCCGACGCAAGAACTTGTGAGTTGTGATGAAGCACAAGAGTGAACTGAGCGATTGTTTAGTTTCCAACTATCGAATGCTATCAATTCACACATTTATTTATTGACTGTTTCCAGGAACTTTATTATGTAACAATTTTCTCGATAAAACGTTTTCTATTGTGGATTCACTTTTTAACGTACCTAATATAGCTACAATTTAACTTTCAATTTAGTTGTTACATAATACTTTTAAAACACTACCAAATTATAATAGCTTTTGCCCGCGACTTCGTCCGCGTGGAGTTCGGTTTCTATACAAAATTTTAACCCTTTTTTTACCCCCTTAGGGGGCGAATTTTCAAAAATCCTTTCTTAGCATCCGCTACGTCATTACAACTATCCGTATGACAAATTTCAGGAAAATTCATTCAGTAGTTTCGGCTATGCAATGATAGATGATTCAGTTAGGTTTGCCTTTTATATATCTGTATTTAGATTATCGTATGTATTTTGTGTTTATACTAACTAATTGGCAAGAAAGGGAGAAGGTAAACAACATTTTAGAATACTTTCTGTTGTCTAATGGATATTTTAGATGTTTAGATTTACATACTAATGCAATCTTGTATATTAAACAGATATATTGGTATGTATTCTTCTTGCATACATGAGCCTGTAACTAAATTTGTATTCACTTAAAGTTATTATGCTTTCAACCGGAGTTATAAAACTTTCTAGCCTTAGGAGCTTCGCAGATGTCGACATATTGCATTAGATTTATCGTGCTGTTATTATAAACTTAGGGCTCATTTCACCAATGAAATGAAATTGATCGCGATCAGTATACTCAAAACTCGCTTCATGCGTTTAATCATTTCATTTAAATATGCAATATTATATGTCGACATCTGTGAAGCTCCTGGAGCTAGAAAGTTCTATAACTCCGGTTGAAAGCATAATGACTTTACCTGAATACAAATTTACTTACAGGCTCATGTATGCTAGAGTTAAATCATCGAAATTGAATTTCATCAACAAACTAAACAGGTTTCTAGCTAAGCTGAGTTTAAGTTCTGAATTCCGAATTTCCTCGGTTTAACTTCGTTGAACGCGTTCAAGAGCTCTCAGGTACGAAGTGTCATGAGATGACAGTGGTAGTGCTTGTATTTGTAAATTCAGTAATAATTTGAGTATAATATTGAATAAGATAGCTCTCACAAATCGAAAATTCTGGTAAAACACATTTGTGCAAATATATTTTACATCTATATAAGTAGTGCGATTCAAATGAGAATAGGATCGAGTCGGTATCATATTGTTTCGAATTTAGACTGTTGTAATAGTTAAATTTATGTTTAGATAATTGATTATGTACTATTTAACGTTTTTATTTAAATTCGATGCAAGAATATAATTATTTATAATTTATATGCACATAAGTTTTTCTGAAAATCGCACTTTTCGAGTGATATTTGACAGAAAAAGGTCATTGACGTTCCTATTATCATTTGAAACGCTTTATACTATTTTAACTAAGTTGTCGTTATCACGAATCGCAATTAGCTTCAATATGAAGTTATGAACCCGTTAAACGAAATTGACATCGATACATGAACGTGCTTTATGAGAACTATGTTTTATAAAACGAAGTTTTATGGTTAATGGTGAAATCGTCCCTTAATATAATAATTATTTTAATAGGGCCTGCATCTGGACCTGTTATGTTTCTTGTTCTGCTGGAAACTGTTAAAGTCATAACTCATAATTAGTCCACGTATGATACACCTATACGATATATATATGATATTAGTGACGATTACGATAACTTCTCCTTATAAACTTTTAAGTAATAAGAATAAGCATTGTAATTCCTTAAAAAGTATTTGTTTTAATCCGAAGCGTAGGTATATCTGGTACATTTTTACCCTTTTAAAGGAAAGAGGACTAATAAAAATAGCAATTTATTAAATTTTCTCGAGATTCGGCATTAGGTTTTTATCCGGGAACCGTTGGACGCTCCCGTGGGAAACCTCTTTGTGTTGAACAATCCCCTGTATTTTTACTTAATCTAAGTATACGTGTGAAAACGCGGGGAACCACAAATGGCTATTTGCCTAGCGACCGGTTTCCTAGAAACCAGTCAGGTCTCACCCACGCAGAGCTTAGAAGAGACATTGGCTTTTACATGCATATGCCCTATAATATGTAGTTTAGACATCATCCCCAAGTACTAGTTTTGACACATTACCTGCGTTTCGTCTAATTTGTACCTATGGGCAAATTTAGTACTCGAATTTAGATAAATGAAACGCAAGTGAATTTAATACTCTTTCTTGGGGACCATAAAACAGCGTTGGCAAGTTTATTTCACGCGAATTTTCTTCCACCTTCTCTCTGGAATTTTTGTTCCACCTTAGCGCCTAAACTACTGATCCAACTTTAATAAATTAGGCATCAATACATTCGTAATAATATAACCCGGGTACCATATTTACGTAGTCTGGTAATAGTTTATTATAAAAGTTGTTTGTTGAAATGCGGTGTATCCACTGTAGGCCAATTCGTGGCGAAGCACGTTCTCTCACGATATTGATAGCTTACATAATTTGTTAACAATAAGAGCCATTATCGCTTATCTCTTGCAACCTGCGCCTGAATAATAACAAGCGCCGTATAAGGCGTCGTACTTGCATTCTCCTGCAATACCTTATTCGAAGTGATTGAGTATCAATGTCATACAAATTGACCGCAAGTCGAGTGTAATGCATTTAAGAATAGCCTCGACTATGCTGTTTTGAATACCATTTTCTATGACATCGTAAATAATTGGAATCTAAAGCAAAGAGTAATTAATATCACAAGTTCTAAAGTACAGTTTAATATCTTGATTGTACCTGATTTCAGTCTTTATTTTAAGTAGGCGACAAACGGTATTTGATTGGGAAAACTCATACTAATAATAAAGAGGAAAAGTTGGTTTGTTTGTTTGTATTGAATAGGCTCCGAAACTATTGGACTGATTTTGATGAAATTTGGCCACAGATGTAGAGTAGACCACGGGGAAGGACATAGGCTACTTTTTATCGCGAAAAATATACGGTTTCTGCGAAATTAACTTTAGCGCGCACGCGGGCAACATCTAGTATGAAATAACTATAGTTTTTGTCTTATGCTAGTCATACACTTAACGGTATACGGTATAACTGACCAGTTTGCCTGTAAATTTGAGCCAGCGATTTCAAAATTAAGAATATTGAGTAGAGTAATAGTTAAAATTTTAGCCAAATTTAAAAGGGGAATTATTTAGAAAATAAGATTTATATTATATTTTTTTGTATATTTTTATTTACTTTAGAAGTCGGTTTATAAAAAGTAATATGCATCTTTTCCTAGCCAGTAGATATAGTTAAGTATCTACATAGACATAAATACATTCTAGCCAATATCTCTATCAATTTCTCATACCATACCAAATACTTAATAGGAAGACCTACGCAGACAAACTTCAGAAAAAGGTCAATCCTAAACGTACACAAAACCGTGCAAACTATCGGCACGTGACAACCTCAGGGTCGGACGTTCGATAAAAATCTGACCTAATCCAAGCCGTCGTCACCTGACGATCTGACGGATGTCCGGTAATTTGGAACACCCATTACGATAGGCATTATAAATTAGACCACTGGAGGATTGAATATTTGTAAGCTATATTAATATTGTATGACATACTGTGTTATGCGTCTGAATGTTTTCACACCTCAAACGCTGAACGGATTGTAAATGAATTATAATTGTATAGGAATTCGCTCAGATTTCTCAAAAGGATTTACCTAATCTTTTTACCCAGGAAAAGAATGATTTCTGTTGGTTTATAAGTTTAGAATTCTAATAATTTGCGAACTAAGTAAACGAGTTGTTTTAATATATTTTAATATTTAACAAATCCTTTATACTCTACAGAAAATTACTAGAATTTTTCATGTCAAAAATAACTACGTTCGTGTCTGCCCAAGATAAAACCCGTGTTCATTAATAAACATCTCTCTAAAGAACAATTGTTATTTGTTACCTTGTCTTATTTTAAGTTCATAATAAGATGTTAGATACATCAAGATAATAGTTGTATATTTACAACTTTTAAAAGTTAATTTCACCCCTCCCCTCTCCTTGTTTATTGAGAAAAATGGAAATGTATAATCGTAGCTTTTTAGATTACCAATTTTAAGTAAATTTCAATAGTATACATAGATTTTTAAAAAATTCTATAACACTACAAAATCACAAAAATAATCTTACGACGAGACGTCGTCGTCGACGGTTTCGTGTACTAGAATTTAGATGTTGGATGCCGATGGCTATTTAAGCCACTGCAAACCGGGATAAACTACCGCTATAAGCTTGTTAGGGTTAACTTCTGAATTGTATTATCTGGATCTTATGAATTATTAATACGATTTATAAAGTTTAAGAAGGTTTTAAAATTAAAAATATTGTAACCATGAAAGCTTATGTAGTTAATGAATGTTACATTGGTACTTTTGGTGTTTACCTCGATGAATAAATCATTCGTTACGTGTGACAAAACTACTTTTATGTATGATATAATAAAATGTATTACATCACGGACGTATGCATTTTTAAGAAAATTGCATACATCCGTGCGTCACATTTTAGAAAACCTAACCAAGAGCATGTCAGGACATGTCTAAGGAGGGTTCCGTAACTATAAACGCGTAATATGCTTTTTTTAATTACTTCAAAAGTTACTGTCCGATTTGGTTCACAATAATTTTCCTAAAGAGTTTTTAGCATGATCTATCAGCATGGAAATTTGCAAGTTTCTATCTCCTATAGTTTAAAAATGCTAGGGGGGGGACCAACTTACAAACTACTTTGGAGGCCGATTACTCGAAAATGGTCAACTTTATAAAAAAGTAACGTATGAAACCTTGCCTTTATTTTAAAAGACCTATTCTATGATATTCCACACGATGGGATAGAGTGAAAAAATATTTTTCATCCCCACTTCACATGTATGGAGAGCCACCCCTAAAATATAAAATTATTATTTTTTTATGATCCCGAAACCGTGATCTATACACAATCTATAACTGCACCAAATTTCATCAATTTATATTCATAATGACAGGAGCTAAGGGCGCGGACAGACAGACAGACGGACAGAGCGAAACTATAAGGGTTCCTTAAGTATAACGGAACCCTAAAAATTATTAGGTATTGCAGGGGATTTAGACGAGTAAATTTTTAAAGGCCCTATAATTTACATTGGCTTACGAAAATTTAATGAAGATTGTTAAAAAACCTTTTGAAAGATTTTATAATTCCTTAGATCACAATACTCTACATCTGTATAGGCTCAAATTTATAATATTACAACTTATATTTTGACCAAATACCTAATAATTTTGTTTTTTTGTTTTTTTTTTTAGACTGTGATAAGTAGTTGATTTTTTTTCAGACTGTCTAATAAAAAAATTAGATAAACAATTTTGCTTAGTAAAAAAATCGTAAGGTTTAAGTACCTATTGGTTTGCATCACCATCTTCACTAGGTACACTATTCCAATTTATGTTACGTTATTTCGAACTATTCCAAATTATGCGTTCAAGTACTAGGCACAGACTCAGCGCGCAACACTATGCGCTCGCAACACGACTGCACGCGCAAACCGGCCTCGACTGACTTGTTTACTTTAATTAAGTGCGCTTGAGTAAATGATATATTTGGAAGAAATATGTGTCAGATGATTTATTATGACGCATGTATGATGCAAGCGTAATCCTAAAGTGAAATTCGAATGTAAATTCAGAGGTATTCTATGTGAATGCAATAGGGTTACCCTATTACAGTCACTTATAAAACTGCGAGGAATAGTTAATGAAAACAAAAGTAGTGTGTACAATGTATATGTTACGGGTAATGCTAGAAGATAGAGTAAACCTAGGTTTATTTGGGTTTACCTAGGATTACCCAAGCTTCGTAGATAAAGTCCGAATATTTATTTATATTCGGCGTTTACCCGTATACAACTAAGTTTACCCAACACTGGTTGGGTAATATTCGGTGTTGGTCTGAATAATAATTGAAATAAATTTTAATTCGGAATTTACCCATACTCACCTATGTCTACCCAAGACAGGCTGGGTAATGTTAGAATATTAAATGAAATTAAAAACCATGTGCATTTATAGTTTTTGTTTAATTGAAAAATCGTACACAAAACAATAATTGCTTTTTTATATATTGGTGATATATTTTCAATGTCGATCAGTTTATCCTGACACACATAAAACTGGTTCCTTGAGAACATTTCTTCGATAGTTCCACGTTCGTTTCCTAGCTTGTAAAGATCATCAGTAATTTCTGTAACTGTCATAAGCATGTTCCGAAAATCTCCTCTTCCTCTATCAACATTATTATTACCACCAACACCAAACATTACCCAACCAGTGTTGGGTAAACTTAGTTATATACGGGTAAACGTCGAATATAACTAAATATTCGGACTTTATCCACAAAGCTTGGGTAATCCTAGGTAAACCCAAGTAAACCTAGGTTTACTCTATATTCTAGTATTACCCGTAACATATATATACATAAAACTGTATCTTTTCTGTATTTCTTTAATTTTTTTTCCATATTTTATATTTTTATATCTAAAATTCTCGTATTAGTGTTTGTTAGAAACGGCTTGACCGATTTTTATTAAATTTTGTACATGTATTTTGTATTCGGAGAATAGGTGGTAAACTATTTTTATACCCCTCAGTGATCAGGATTGCTCACCTCAATGTTATATTATTATTTTGTGATTTGGCGTTAAAAATACATGTAACCCTCAATTTTCACCCTTCTATACTAACCATCCATTGCGATATTAGTATTGTAATAATCTTCCCTCACCCTCGACCCTCAGTGGTCGATAACTCTTTCACACATCACCTGTAGTTGTAGGGGTAGGTGAAGGTGTATGTAGGTAGTTATTTATTTATTCCATTCATAGTTAAGACAGAACAACGTCCGTTGGGTAGTTTTTATAATATATAATAATATCAGCATTTGCCCGCGGCTCCGCCCGCATAAATACATTATCCCACAGGAACACTACTTATCGGGATATTATGAGTCTATGTTTCAATCCGGAACCTAAACTACTATCATACCAAATTTCATCAAAATCCGTTCTGTAGTTTTTGCGTGGAAGAGTAACAAACATAGATCCATCCATCCACCCATCCTCACAAACTTTCATATTTATACCTAATATTAGGGTAGTAGGACTAGCTGTCCCGACACACGTTGTTCTGTCTGAACTACGAACTGATAGATTATAAATAAATATAACCAATAACCATATAGCCAAATAGCTGAACTGAATGCACCTATAAATATTTAACAGTCAAGTGACAAATTGAACAGTGAGCAGTGACAATGGGAAAATTTAATCATCGTTTTTAGTATTTCCCGCGCAATTTTTCCAATATGTCTCACCGTTTAAACCTTTCCTGAAATCCCACAATTATTTCGAGAACGAAATTAGCCAAATCGGTCCAGCTGTTTTCGAGTTATAGCGAGACACTGGAATCGCAATCCAGAATGAAATCATATTGTATTCATGCAACATGGCTCAACATACTCCGGCGCACGGCGCTATCGCGTTGATTTATCTGACATGACTTTGATGTTGTGTGGTATGCGGCATGCCGGTAGGGTTGCCATCTCTTACATATGACTCCCCGGACAAGACGCGTGAAAACACCGGATTTTGGAGTACGAAACCCGGACATAGAACAGTTTTTACCCGACTGCGGCAATGTCAAAAAGGAAGGAAGATTTATTATTGCTGCAAATCAAAAAAAAAAAAACTTAGGCCTTCCTAATTCTGCCTACAAAAACCCGGATAGCAAATAAAATCCGGCCCGGACGCTCCCCGGACGCTCTTTAAACTAGGACAAATCCGGGGAAACCCGGACGGATGGCAGCCCTAGGCATGCGGCATGCGGCATGCGGCGCCGCAAATGTCAGTGGCCCGATAGCTGCTGCTCGGTGTACTCTCAATTAGGATATCATTCAGTTATTTTGGAATGTGAGCACGTCTTCTTACTTCTGAAGCGAAAAATTCTTACCCCTTTTTACGAAAAATTATGCAAACGGAGGAGTATGAAATTTGGTACTGTTAAAGTCTGCGTGGAGGAGGATTCAGAATGCTAACTTTTTTTTAAATTTAATTAATGCTTAAAAATTCCTAAAATAACATCAAAACTTACCATCCAGATTATTAACTCCCACTGCGGCCGTTTGATTCAATTTTGTTTCACGTTGACGTTTGACTTCTGTCACAACATATAACTTTTTAAATTTTTTCTAAGAGGCAAATGAATCATTGTTTATACAAGGATTCATTTGCCTCTTAGAAAAAAATGAATCCTTGTATAAGTTTGAACTAAACTTAAAAACTAATAGGTTGGGGAAAAAGTCTTTTCGCATTATAGTATGTATGAACTTGTCATAAAATATCTTGGGCTATACCAATTGTATCTGGCTGATTTTGGTATCATTAAAAAGTTTTAATTTTACAGAAGACAATTCCAAATTCAAATTAGGTAAATTTGAGATTTTCATTTGTTTTTCTTATTGTTAAAATGAGTGATTCTTATGAAGAAATTCGATACATTTTAAAATTTTATTACAAAAAAGGTAAAAATGCAACACAAGCCGCGAAAAAAATTTGTGATGTTTATGGACCTAATGCAGTATCTGTGAGAGTAGCGCAAATTTGGTTTAAGCGTTTTCAATCCGGAAATTTTGATATCAAAGATGCACGTCGCTCTGGTCGCCCTGTTACGGACAAAACTGTTGCCATTTTTGAAAAAGTGGAGCAAGATCGGCATATTAGTAGTTACGATGTAGCTGAAGAACTGGGGATTGACCACAAAACGGTTTTGGCGCATTTGAAAAAAGCTGGGTACACAAAAAAGCTCGATATTTGGGTGCCTCATGAGCTCACTGAAAGAAACCTAATGAACCGTGTACTCCTTTGTGATTCTTTATTACGACGTAATGAAACCGAACCATTTTTGAAGAAGCTGATAACTGGTGATGAAAAGTGGATCACGTACGACAAGAACGTGCGAAAAAGATCGTGGTCAAAGGCCGGTCAGGCTCCACAGACTGTGGCGAAACCCGGGTTAACTCGCAACAAGGTGATGCTGTGTGTGTGGTGGGATTGGAAGGGCATTATTCATTATGAGCTGTTACCGCCAGGCAGGACCATCAACTCTGAACTGTACTGCGAACAACCGATGAGATTAAAGCAAGAAGTTGAGAGAAAGCGGCCGGAATTAATCAACAGAAGGGGTGTGGTTTTTCACCATGATAACGCTAGACCTCACACATATTTAGCCACTCAGAAAAAATTACGGGAGTTTGGCTGGGAGGTGTTAATGCATCCGCCGTATAGTCCTGACCTTGCACCTTCAGATTTCCACCTGTTTCGGTCGCTGCAGAATTCCTTAGGCAGTGTCAGGTTGACATCACAAGAGGACTGCCAAAACCACTTGTCGCAGTTTTTTCATCAGAAGCCCCAAAAATTTTATAGCCTAGCTATAAAATTTTTGGGGCTCATGTACCTACCAACAAGATGGCAAAAAGTTATCGAACAAAATGGCACCTATATACTTTAGTCACTTGTAAATAAACTTTATAAAAAACCTTTTGAATTTTTATATAAAATGCGAAGAAACTTTTTCCCCAACCTAATATATGATTAAGCGTCAGTTAACACCGCGACGTTACGCGTCGCTACATTTTTAAGATACTCGCAAGTCGTAGCTATTCAAAATTGAACTTTAAAATGCAGTGCCTCGTCCCGTCGCGTCTATTCGCCTTTTGAACTGACCAGGTAATTTTGGCCGCTTTACGATATATAGATCAATTTGAAAGTTCTTAGAATGTAAAAACAAAACTTCCCAACAAAACTTTTGTTAGCCATTTAGGAACACGTCGTTTTTCAATATATTATGTAGTTTATTTTAAATATAGGATAAGCAATAAAATGCAATGTTTATAGTGGAGAGAGGTTGTTACCTCGTGTGTATGTTCGGTTTATCGCTACGTAGTACGTACAGACCGTTCAGAATTATTTTACCTCTGCCGGGACCTTTATGCGACGACATAAAGATCATTTTCAGAAAAACTCCGAGGTAAAATAACTCTAAACGGACTATTTTCATGTCTAGCGACGACCTGCCAACAAATAAGTAAGGTAGATGAGAAAAATAAAATCTTAGAGCATATATATTTTTTTACGTGGTAGAGCCATGCTTCGGCACGAATGGGCCGGCTCGACCGGATAAATACCACGGGCTCACAGAAAACCGGCGTGAAACAGCATTTGCGCTGTGTTTCGCCGAGTGAGTGAGTTTACCGGAGGCCCAATCCCATACCCTATTCCCTTCCCTACCCTCCCCTATTACCCTATTCCCTCTTAAAAGGCCGGCAACGCACTTGCAGCTCTTCTGATACTGCGAGTGTCCATGGGCGACGGAAGTTGCTTTCCATCAGGTGACCCGTTTGCTCGTTTGCCCCCATATTTCATAAAAAAAAAATAGGAAAAGCTTTTCGACAAGCCCTCTGGCTCAGTGCTCAATTAGGGGTCGCGGGTTCGAGTCCCGCTGAAGGAACAAAAGAGTTTTGTCTTCGTGGGTCATGGATGTGTATTTAATATAATACAAATCTGGAATATTATATGTACCTATTGGTGGCGAGCACCCTAGTGGTGGATTTCGGAACTACCTTTGATTAATATTTCTATCTGGCTGTATAGTAAAATTGTAAAAAGAGCCGATTTTATTTTTATTTTCAAACTAGATGTTACCCGCGACTTCGTGCGCGCAAAAGTTAATTTTGCAGAAACCGTACATTTTTCCGCGATAAAATGTAGCCTATGTCCTTCCCCGTGGTCTCAACATATTCTGTGCCAAATTTCATCAAAATCTGTCGAGTAGTTTCGGAGCATATTCGATGCAAACAAACTTTTCCTCTTTATTATATTAGTATAAGATAATTCTTTAAAAGTGCGCCATGCTTTCATTTTTGGACATCACGAACACGAAGTAGTAAAAAAAACTAAAAGACCACTTCATGAGGGTGAACAGTACCTAATATATTTTAAAAGTGGAATGCTATTGTGTGTTAATGTAAAATAACGAAAATCTAAAGAAGTTAGGTGTTAAGGCTTAGCTCTACAAATTTCTGGTGTATTTGATTATTCACATGAAGTGGAATGTAATCTGGACACATCAAAACCAGAAGGAACATTTTCGTAACTTTTCGTCAGTTATTGTCGAAAAGTAATGTCCTACCTACTGTAGGAAAAATATAATGAAAACTTAACCTCTAAGTCTAACCGTCCTTTTATCAGTCACACGTTAGTTCTGCGACTTTCCGCTAGGGTATCTGCTCACCGCCAGTAGTACTATTAGCTAGTTGTCTGGTCCCTGTAAGTTCTTCGGGTTCTAGGTTAGAAGCAGCAGGGCTCAGATTGACGTAGTGCATGGGCGTAGCCAGGGGGGGGGGTTTAGGGGGTTCTAACCCCCCCCCGAAATGGACCGGCTGGTCCATGTGGATGACCCATATACAAAGGCGTATTTAGAAATTATGCGCCCCAGGCCAATTAACATATTTTGCCGCCCCATTAACCCTATCTGAAAGACGATTTTTTAGTTATTTTAGAAAAAAAAAAACAACAGCCTAAAACAGAATTTTAATACCTACTAACTTGTTCTATATGTATGTGTTTATGTTAAATGCGTTCAAACAGAGAAAGCGAACGAATGTTTATTACGCTTTAACCTGTTAAAATCTTTTTATACTTTAAGCCCTGAAAGAATATTGTACTTTAGAAAAAAAAAACAATAAAATCAATAGTATAAAACAGGGATCGCGAAACTATGGCATCGAATGTGCCATGGTGCCATCGAATCCTCGAACATAAGCATGCGACACAATATTTTGGGCATGTCACTGATCACAAAATTTTGTAATTGTGTACTACGAAAAAAGTGTGAAATAGGTATTATATGACAAACCTAACTTAATAATTTATTTGTCACCTATTTTGCAACATCAGAAATTACACTAATTTTACTTTAATTTAAATTACAAAATGATCCTATTTTCACAGTTTTTTAGGGTTTAAAATTAGAGCAGATTTAACCTATTAACTAAGAAAAAAAAATTTTGCTCGCTCGCGAGCGAATAACATAGAGAACATATTATTATATTATTTAGTAGCGATGTTCTGTTATAGCCGGTTTATTTTATGATATTTTTCTGAAGTTTACCGTTATTCAGTGTTTTAGTTAAACGATTGAGTAGATTTAACCTATAAAATGGGAAAAAATTTGCTCGTTCGCTTCGCTCACTCGTGTTTGGCTTACAGAACATATTATATAAAATTTAGTACCGATGTTCAATTTTAGGCTTTTGATATTTGTATTTTTCGAATTATACAGTTTTTCAGGGTAACAGTCTTTTAGGGTTTAAATTTTGAACAGATTTTAAATAAGAAAAAAATGTTGCTTGCTCGCTCCGCTCGCTTGCATTTAACATAAAGAACAGAAGAACATTTAGTAGCAATGTTCTGTTTTAGCCGGTTCATTTTATGATATTTTTCCGTAGTTCACCGTTATTAAGTGTTTAAGGGAAGCCCTCAAAGACTGTGCTTTAAAGCTTAAACAGATAAAAACGAAAAAAAAAAAATAGGCGCCCATTATTCTAATGTATATTATAAAATGATCCTATTTCCACAGTCTTTTAGGGTTTAAAGTTTGAACAGATTTAATCTTTTAAATAGGAAAAAAAAATCTCGCTCGCTTCGCTCGCTCGCGATTAACTTAAAGGCCATTGTATTATGTATTACCGATGTTCTGTTTCAGCCAGTTGATTTTATGGTATTTTTCCGAAGTTTATATTTTAGTGTAATGTTTGAATAGAGTGTAACGTTTGAACCTGTAAAATAGGAAAAAAAAAAATTCTCGCTCGCTGCGCTCGCTCGTTTTTGGCTTAAAGAACATATAATAAGATTTAATATTGTCGTTTAATTTTAGACTATAGATATTTGTATTTTTCCGAATAACCCGTCTTTCAGGGTTTAAAGCTTAAACAGGTAAAAACTAAAAAAAATATTCTAATGTGCCCAGGGCCTCTAATAGGTTAAAGACGGGCCTGGTTATATAATGTACTTGTAGTCGTTTTATATCTTGAACCCCCCCCGAAACTAAAACCTGGCTACGCCCATGACGTAGTGTAAAGTATCCATAGTATCGTCTATACGTGGTCCATACTATAGTCGTCGTTATTTGCTTTAACTATAATTTAAGGATAGCTCAAGGCTGCCGTAAAAACAAACATTAATTACATATAAAAATATAATATTTGTTTTACTACAGTTTAAACTATTGTATTTATTGTTATGGTATTGCTGATGTAAATTAATTATTAAGTTTTATGGGCATGAAAGTACAAAAAGTCAGCTTTTTAAGAATAAGAATATTTTATTTGCAATATTTTATTTTGGACCGATATATTTAAAAATTATTAAAAAATCCTTCAGACGTACCTACAGGCCTGATTGATTTTTCTATTATGTTCGTTATCTACATATTAGCTGCTTGAGAATACCTTAGTTTACGGTTTCTATATTTTCTAGTCAAGAAAACGTTTTGTACTTAGCATTGTGCTCCTTCATTTTGTAGTCATTGTTGTGTGTTCCAGTTCTGTAAAATATTTTAAGACAAAGGTGTTTTCTTGTTTCTTTAACTGAGCAATTAGCTCTACACGAATAATGAAAGTTTTTAACAAAAATTTGTAAAAAATTGTGAAAACCATTTTGTGAAAAGGTTCTTGTAAACTAGTATTTTTCCAATCTCAACTAAAGATAATCCGTTGAATCTAAACATTTGACCGCCTACTAATAAAAATATTTACACAACTGATTAGCTATTCAATATTGCTGTGTCTGTCTGAACTCTGATACGTTAGAAAGTCACTTGACAGATAGAGCTACATTGAATAGCTAATCAGTTGTATAAATATTTTTATTAGTATGCGGTCAAACATATAATTATCCGTTAAATCTTGGATTATGTCTATGGAGACCTAAGATTATAATTGACTAGCTTTTGCCCGCGGCTCCGCCCGCGTGAATACAGTATCTCACGGAAACACTGTTTCGAGATAAAATATAGCCCATAACAAACAAAGCTTTAACTACTACCATACCAAATTTCATCAAAATCCGCTAAGTAGGTATTTTTGCGTCAAAGAGTAACAAACATTCATCCATCCCCACAAACTTTCATATTATTTATAGTAGTAGGATAGTGTGCGTTATTATACAGATATGGTGTTTAAAAATCTAGAAACAAAAAATTTAATAACCGCGTATCCATACATTGTTCATTGCCCTTAGGTTTTAAACGATACTTAAGGAATAAATGAAAATATTCCTAGAGGAGGAGATAATTATTGTAATGGCTATAAAAACCGGGTTCAGAGCGCGTTAAATGGCTACTAGCGAGTTTAACATTTATAGTATAGAACACATGTTCTATACTATAAGTAACATCTACATGATCGAGAGCTACTAGGAGATTTCGAGCAGGTGTTTGAGGCAAGCTGGAACCTTGTCCTTGCTTCTCCTATTGTACCTCAACACGAGACTGCAGGTCTGGCTGGTCAGAACCGGGGCTACGTCAATATACAGATTTTTAAAAATATTTGTAACTTTGGAAGGGAAATGGAGCTTTAAACGCAAAGAAAGAATTTATTTAAGAAAATCTGACTTTTGCGTGTAGAATTATTTACAATAAATTTCATAGTTTACAGTTGCACGTATCAAATACTAACAAGCATTACCTACAATCACAATTACAATGATTCGAGCATGTACTTAAGAAAAGTATTTTTAAAGATTATTGTAAATTTCGATGCTAGTAGAATTTTGTTTCAGATTCCACA
Organism: Glaucopsyche alexis; assembly: GCA_905404095.1. Lineage (NCBI taxonomy): Eukaryota > Metazoa > Arthropoda > Insecta > Lepidoptera > Lycaenidae > Glaucopsyche > Glaucopsyche alexis. The sequence goes on from FR990048.1 coordinate 6,001,438, forward strand.
GTAAATGGGTTATAAACTTTATTGAATAATTATTTTAATTGCAACAGGTGCTAATGTTTTGTAGTTAACTCTAGGTTAAAAGGTTTTAATTTGGTAAAAAATAAAATACACGGAAATTAAAAATATAATAAAGAAGCGGTGCTTAGTAAATCCTCGCGAAAGAATTCCAGTTTAGTCCCAAAATGAATTTTTGAGCTTTTTTGTAGTTATACAACAAGTCGCAAGAGGACGCTGGTCATTATAATAATAAAAGTGGTTGTAAATTGGTTGCATGTTGTATGATTTGTTAACCTCTGTGGCTCAGTGGTTGAGCGCGTTGGTGATTAAGCCGAGGAAAGCGGGTTCAAATCCCGTCTAAGTAACAAAATGTTTTTCTGTTCCTGACCCCACACCCGTATGATACGTCATATAATTGTAAAAACCGTTAAATTGTAATATAACTAGTGCAATTGTAAAATATTGAAAGACTGCGAATATTCTGCTTATAATTTAACATATTATTTTTCGTTTAATTTTTAATATATAGCAAAGAATCTTACGACAGATTTTTACAATTACGCTAGTTACATTACAATCTAACGGTTTTTACAATTTTACGGTGACACATGCATATGGGGCACCGTGACGTAATATGTAATATATTAAATATGTGTATAATATAAAAGTATTCAATATATTTCCGTTGTCTGGCACCCGTAACACAAATTCTTCGTGAACTTACCACGGGACGAAATTGACGTGGTGTGAAGCGTCCACAGATATTATTATTATTATACGTACCCCGTGGTGCCGTTGTCGAGGTTCTTGAGGTGTTTGTTGAGGGTCTCCTGTATGTTCTGCTGGGAGTAGAGGCCCATGGGCGAGTTGAACTGTTTGTGGACTATCTTCGGCCCTGTAGCCATCTTGTCGTTCGTTGCGCTGGAATGGGGCAAAATTGTTTTCTTAATTAGGTATATTTCTAGAATATCAGTCAAAAAGCGAAATTAGAAATTTCTGAGCCCAAAAAGGGCTATTATTAGGGATTTCAACTGAATTGCAAATTGCAGTATGGTCACTGTCTATACATATCTCATACAGGAATATAAATGACTGAAAAATTGTATTTTATCCTTTTTTAAATTATTCCCATAAAGGGGTGAAATTGGGTCTAAAGTACCAATGTATGGCGAAATATCAACCACTGGACGAATTGTGCTGAAGTTTGGCAAGCAGATAGTTCTTACGACATAAATATTCCACATGGGGTCGACCCACGCGGACTAAGTTGGGCGAAAAAGGACTTCGATAAAATAGGCGTCGAGATATTTTTTAATTTTATGAAATGAACAAGGAAACGAGCAGAAGGGTCGCCTGATGGTAAGCGATTACCGCCGCCCATGGACACTCGCAACACCAGAGGAGTTACACTTGTAACTCCTCTGGTGTTGCGACTTGCGTTCCCGGTCCTTAAACCCCCAATGCTCCTTGGGCCTCCGGGAACCTCACCCACAGTAGTTAGTGGCAGACTAAAAAATGGCCAAACACTGGGCGCTCGTTATCGATACTCGATAGTAAAATTACTTTGTGAGCCGTAAATATCGTACACTATTATAAATATGAAAGTTTGTCAGGATGGATGGATGTTTGTTACTCTATCACGCAAAAACTACTGAACGGACTTCAATTAAATTTGGTATGGTAGTAGTTACTAGTTGAGGCTACTTTGCGTAGGCTCATTCTCGTGGCATACTATACGCGGGCGAAGCCGCGGGAAAAAGCTAGTTGAAAATAAATGTGCATGTTTATTATACTGCCACGGGTGGCTATAAAGTTTAATCGTACGCTAAAGTGGTCATTTGTTTTGGTGTTGATTACTTAAAATAATAATTATTATTATTGCACTATACATTATGTTTTTCAAATCAGAATCCTGAAATTTTATAACTTAATGTAATAAATTAAAATTTGTGTCTAAGAAATTTTGAATTTGATAAATTCGATGCTTTATCTATCAGTAGCGAAAGGTTCCTATAACTCCACTCTTCTTCTTCCACTTAGGTACTTTTTGAAGACCCTCATTCAAATCCACACTACTTATTATGCAGGCTAGGGCTTCCCTATGAAGGAAAACCACCCTTCGCCACTGTTATCTATATCTATATCTTATTATTTATACCAAACCTTTTAATTCCCATTCAATGTTTTGATAATTTTAGGGTTCCGTACACAAAAGGTAAAATGGGAACTTATTACTGAGACTTCGCTATCTGTCTGTCTGTCCGTCTGTATCTCCTCACCAGACTGTATATACAGTGTAACAAAAATAAGTGATAATACTTAAAGGTGTGTTTGTGTTCCTTATAGAGAGTTCACTGTGAAAGCAGCAGCGCTGAAAGAGCAAAATTTTTTTGCGATTTGTATGGGAAAGCGCTCCAGCGTCGCGAGTTTCCCCATACAAAAGTGAAAAAAAAAAATTGCTCATTCAGCGCTGCTACTTTCACAAGGGGGCACCTATACAACAAACGATATATCTCCCGTTATGTACGAAACTCTTCGTGCTCGAGTCCGACTCGCACTTGGCCCGGTTTTTTTGTGATTATAAACCACGTGAGCCATGGACCATGTAGAAGTTTTCATGTTAATATATTCGGCTCATTAATTCGCCCGTTTACCGCCGCGGCCATCCCTGTAATATGAGGGACTCGCAAACATACAGATATTCATTTGTCAAAAGAATAAGATTTAAGACTTAACCTTTTTGCGAATGTTGCGGCAAATGTTGTGTAAAAACGTCGGTGCCTGCGTTCTGGATTTATGTGAAAATATACGCTAACATTTTATGCCTACATATTTAACTGTGGATTAGATTTTGATGGAGATACTTGTTGTGCGAGTCTCAGAATGACGTACCTAAAGAATTAATAAAATATATAGCCTGATTTTTTTCTTGTAAGGTTTGTTTGTTCTTTCTTTTTCTCGTACAATTCTTTAGTACAAAGAATCGCTTATACAAAGAGGAGTGAAGTCTATATAATATTATTATCAATAGGTATATGATGTATCGTATATATAATGCATTTGTCTCAAATACCTTTTTATACACACTTTAAAGTGTGTATCAACCAAGGAATTTGTAAGTATTATATACATAATACTTACAAATTCCTTGGTATCAACTAATGATTTCAAAAGTAAGGATGTTCTATGACGTACATTTGACAGGAAAAAACCTTTAGGTATGAAAGAAAGTTACCCCAATTAGATTAGATTATTTCATTTTACTGCTTACTGTATGCTGCGGGAAGGAACTATTAAAATGTCAAGATGACAATTAATCTCAAACTCGGCTGCCCCAAACAACCCCAAAAGGGCAGTTTAAGTGTCGTCGCTTTTTGTCTCGACATGCCTCGTGTATCATATAAACTGTCTATACTCTATACTCTATGGTGTCAACTATCAAATAGTCACGACTCAGCTAAAATTTTTTCAACATTAGGTAAATATATTAACAGTACAAAGTCGTGTTATCATGACTATCCTGCATACCTACGCGCCAAATTATAATAATGCACGCCACATTATCATAAGTACCTGGGTACCCAGCCTTGCTCCAGATAAAAAAAACAGCTTCATGTTTTTTTTTTATCTGCTATAATAGCTACAGCAGATAAAGAAAAACAAATATTTTACCGGGGTTCGAACCCACCGCATTCCTAATTTCCAAACAATGCAAAGATTACACAAACGCATACCGAAGTGCCAATGACATAATATTAGACTCGACATGAAATATGTTATTTTTTTACATTATATTGCACGACAGAAGAAAAAACATAAATAACTTAAAAATGCGCAGTTTCTCAGGGATAAGACCTACATATTTAGATCGAAACCCCCTGCATGCTAAATTTCATGGTAAGACTTGCAGCAGAGATTACGATTATGTAATATATACAAGATTAGCTCGTTTAAAGTATAAGATTTGGCGAGTCCATGCTTGGGCCCATACCAAGCTTAACAGATCGCGCCTAGCAAAGAGCCTTGTAGCAGTTGTAGCGATTATTGCTTGTACACTGTATACTGTATCATTGGAACTTCAGCAACATCATTAAACGTTTCTCTCAATTCCCACTTTACAGGAGGCAAAATGGCGGCGAATAATAATTTTATGTTCCAGCAGATTTTCTCGTAATTAACCTGTTCACAGAACAATTATTGTACATCTGACCTGGATTTGCAAAGACACTGACAATGTGCGAAAATGTATTGAAACTACGAAAATAAAATCTAAATATATAAAAGGCAAACCTGACTGACTCATCTATCAACGCACAGCCGAAACTACTGATCGGATTTTGCTGAAATTTGGCATACAGATAGTTGTAATGACGTATTCGCTAAGAAAGGATTTTTGAAAATTGGTACCCCTAAGACGGTTAAAAAGGGTTAAAATTTTCTATAGGAACCGAACTCCACGCGGACGATGTCGCAGGCAAAAACTAGTGTTTAATAAAATAGGGGATTAGACTGTTGGAAAGTACCGTTAACTTAATGTTGTATATCGGGCTATCAATTTTGATTTCCGTGTGTCATTTTGAGATGGGACTAGATGAGCATATACCTAATTATATTTTACTATTTTTCACAGATTAACAACAAATATTCATACATTATAAAGTTACGCCAACTTGGTTTTCACCACACTACAAATGTCAACCATCTTGTTGTCACTATACTTCAAATGTCAAAATGGCCCCAAAAATATCAAAAGTGGGGTCATTTAACTGGAAAAACTTTTTGCCTCAACATGCCTCGTCTGTGATATATTATATCTGTCACTGAGTACTGTCAGCATTCACCCATAATCCTGCATTCTGCCTCTGTATCTTGCCTCAACTGACATTGAATTAAAATATATAACTTAGAGATTCACCAAAGATCAACGTTCAAAATCTCTTATTAGAATGACCCAAGTAGAAAGGAGCCTAAAGATTTGGTGATATCCCCTTTTTTTGGCGATTAACCGTAAAAGAGCAATGTAGAGTTGTTTGATAATACGCGTTGAAAATTAAAACAAAATTTGAGCAAATTGCGTCCACGATCACATCCTAAATATTTTCTATAAAATAATGCGATCACAATTTTTCTATTTATCCTTAAAGAAATTATAATATAGAATAACAAGAAAATAATAGAGGTGTTCTAAAAATTAGATAAGGGAAATGGGAGAATGATTACTATTGCCAATAGATTTATGATTATGGTAATTCTGAGAATTTGTTTCGTAAGCCCCAGAAATAGCCACGAAATTGTTTAGCTAAGATACAAAATAGTGAGAGAAAATTTGAAGAGTTATTTGATATAGTTAGGCCCACTTGCCCACAGATCTGTGTCTAAGTTAAACCTGGGTTAAAATATTTTCTTATTGCCTTCTCTTTCATAAGTACGAAGAACGAGAGAGATATTTAACTCAGGGTTAACTTTAACCCAGATCTGCGCAAGTGGGCCTTAGTAAAGCATTTTTATTTGTTTTTGTATGTAAGTATATTAATTGATCTAGTTGTCGAGTTTGAGTTTTGATCAAATTATCGAAAGGCAATTTTATCATATGTACATCAATTGTCTAACAATGTCTGTGAAAATTGAGCAAAAAAGTGTTGTTAAATGGTAATTAAAACAATGTAGGTACTTGAAGGTGTGTGGCGAACTTAGGGAATCAAACCAATGTAGTTGGATGCTCTAAGGTGGCGAACGCTTATAAGCTAAAATCCTATATAATATTATAGGCGAGGCGTGTCGAGGCAAAAAGTGCCAACACTGGAACTATCACTCTTTTATGGTAATTTGGGGCAGTCAAGATTTGACATATTTTGAGATCTTAACATTTTGATTTTGCTTTCCGCAGTACAATCAGTCCACATTTATTTTAAATAATTCTTAAATCAGAATGACCGCATCATTCTGATTTAAGAATGTGATTTATTTTCTATGATATTTTTTCTGTCAAATATAACTCAGCCCACCCTTAGTTTTTAAATCACTGTTCAATGCTCATAGTTTATATATTCTCTAACTTGTTGCCCGCGGCTCCGCCCTTGTAAATACAGCATCCCTCGGGAACACTGTACTTTTTCGGGATACCATACCGAATTTCATCAAAATTCGTTCAGTAGATTTTGCGTGAAACAGGAACAAACATCCATCCATATATCCGATCCATTCATACATCCTCACAAACTTTCACATTTATATTAGTAGGATGATATTAATATGCAGTAAGGGCAGCAGGCGTTACAAAAATAGCCGGCTTATAACAAGGGCATCTTATGGGCCAACGAACTTGCCGAGAAACTTCAGGTAAGCTTATTTCTATATCTATCTATATCTCTACCTTTAGTCTACATCACACCTTAGATGTAATCTTATTATAATGGTACTTAAGTTAAAGATCCGATATAATAATAGTACCTGGGTAACCAAGCTTTGCTCGGAGCTCTAGGAGATTTAAAAAAATAAAAATAATCACATAATTATTTTACCGTGGTTCGAATCCATGTGCATGACCATACCAAACTGCCAATCGGACTGACATAATAAAGTCGAAATTATTGAGATATATATAGGTAATATATAGCTTAAAAATTCTCAGTTTACAGGGTCTAACTCCCTGCATACTCATTAATTTCATGGTAGTATTTGCAGCCGCTTTCGAGAAGACGATTATATACATACAAGATTGTCTCGTTTACAGTGTTTCCACGGCTACTTTGTATTTAGTACAGTCACGTGTAGGTACTTATACACTTCCAAATAAATGTATATGTCACCGTAAAATTGTGAAAACCATTAGATTGTAATATTACTAGAGATATTGTTAAAAGTCGACAGATTTTAAATAAACATTTCTCCTTACAATTGTACGCATTACTTTTCGTTATAAATAATATTATAAAAAAGCTAACAAATATGGCGGTGCGGGGCACTTGCCGTTACACATTCAGTGCCACTAACACGCCTAGCGTGTCCACACTAATCTTTATATCCATGCCGCGAACACGCCGGGCGTGCTCTCTGTTTTTCATCAATATCTCAAAGATAAGACAGTGTTTTTCACCGAAACGCTCAGAGCATAAACTTTGTGCCGTAAGCTAATGAATTCTTAAGTGGTTCCGTGATCTAATATTTTTTTCATGTTATCGAAAATAATTTATTATGTAATGCCGCGAACATGCCAGGCGTGTTCATCTACACGCGTTCTCAACCTTTTATATTGTTTGGTCAATTTACTAATTTTTTAATACGAATAATAAAATATAACGTTTTTTTTATAATTTGAACAAAGAAGATAAAATAAATTACATAAAACATTCACCTTTAATTCATCTGTAGAAGACAAAACACTGCCCAGTATCTATAGGTACCACATATATGTATGTAGTATTATAAAGCTGAAGAGTTTGTTTGGTTGAACGTTTCAGTCGTAACGGTAAGTTTTTCGTTAAAAACAGAAGAGATCTATTTTGTAGAGGAAGGACAAAATTTCCCATCTTTTTTATACCAAACTTTTCCCCCTATTTTTTATATTTTTCCGATATATTCAGGTAAAAAACCAAATTTTTTCTTTTTGTAAAGCATCTCAAAATGTTTTTGAGATACGAAAATTTGATTTGATTTGATTTGAACCAACTTTGATTCAAAATTTTTTTTGCGTATCCAAAAATTATTGAGATACTTTATAAAACCAAAAAATTTGGTTTTTTACCTGAACATGTCGGAAAAAATATAAACAATACGGAAAAGTTTGGTATTTTCATATTTTCTATTCTCTAAAAAAATCATAAATAAGTAACCAAAGGTTGACATTCACTGATCAAATTACGATAAATACTTACCTCGAAATCTATTTACTGCCATAATTAAAGCTTCAAAACCACAAACACTGCTAAAAACAAAATATCTCTTCAGTAACTCAAGAAGGACTAATTAATAAGCACGGTTGAAGTCGAAATAACGCTTTTTATGATTTTACCTCTTTAAAGTGCCAGTGAACACGCCTAGCGTGCTACGTAATTTCATCCTGCAGTGCCGAGAGCACACCTAGCATGTTTCCGTTTTTTATACGGCGGCATCGCTGGGAACTACTAGAAAATGTGGTGGCATTGAATGTGTTAAACCAATCGGCACGGTAAATATTACAATATAACGAAAAATAATGCGTACAATTGTAAGGAAATATTTTTATTTGACAGTCTGTCGACTTTTTATAATATCTCTAGTAATATTACAATCTAACGGTTTTCACAATTTTACGGTGACATACACATCACATTCACTATGAATTATTTATTCGTATGCATTGGAAGTACTATTAATCTACTATCTATTTATTTTACTATCAGGGAATCTAATTCATAAACAGGTTGACTGTTGTTATAATTTGTATTGTATTGTGACTGCATGCCATCATTTTAATACAAATAAATTATGAGGATACTCTACCTGCATATGAATTAGAATCTCTGATAGTACTAACTTACTGTATGTACATAACTAGAGAAACACTTCTAACATAGCTATGCCAAGAATTTTAGTAATGCATCAACTGTTTATGTTATTACTTTTGCCTTTTTATCTTTATTAACTTGAAAATAGAAAATTCTCGGTCAACCTCAAACGGATAGACGAAAATGTTAATAGCAAAAATAAATTGTCAACATTTATACATTTTTTGAATATAACTACAGAAGCTAATAAATAAAACAAACATTTTCGTTAGCTATTAAGATGAAACACGCTAAGATTTCAGATAGTTTGACCAGAACTGAGAGTGCGTGGGACGCGCTTAAAAAAGATTCGGTTGCCGTTCAAAATAAACGTTATTTAAAGCTTGGAATGACGGACAACATCGCAAACTGTAATGTACCCTATATTCATAAAATAATCTAAACTTTAAAATTTAAAAGAGTTAAACATTTTCTTTGCAAATATTGAGACTGATTTGCGAAGTAATGTGTGTTAAAAACTGTTTCCAATGTTAAAAAGCTGCGAAAATTCAATAGAATTTTATCTGTGACAATGAGTATCCGATTATGTGCACCTGTTGATATTTAATAATATTATGATCTGAGGTCGAACAGTAAAAACAAGGCTAGCGAGGGCGTCATCAAGGTTGGGAATATTTCGGTCGTGTAATCCAGACGTTCGAGAATAACGTTTCCCTATTTTCGAAGCGCATACATATTTTTACATTCTAATTGCATTGCATATGAATAACGCTAATTTCATGCATTTTTAGTGAAGGTCAACGGCAATGAAAAACGTTGCGTTAAAGCGTTTATTATTGCGAAGCGTTATACCTTGTGCGGTCGTGTGTGCGGCGGCGTTGCCGGTAGAGTACTGAAGCTTGGGCGGCGCGCCCACGTACAGTCACACCTCACCTGAACAGTTCATGATCTCAATTATCAATCATCGCGATTATTAATAAAATGAATTATCTATATAATGTCTCCGAAAATCAATTACGGATACTTCGGGCACATGATCCAATGCTTATGTAAAGACGTTTAGGCAAAAAAATAATGTCAAACTCAAAGCAAAAAATCATCTGATGTATGGGTGACTCTCCGCAAACGCAAAGTCGCCAATATAAAGAAAACATTTTTTTTTCTAGTATGACAATTATTTTTCTGCTTAAACGTTTTTACATAAGCAATAGATCATATACCCAAAATATCTGTAATTGATTTTACCGAATCTTATATAATATAGACTATCTATACAAATAAATAAAATTTAAGTGTCTGATTGTAATTTTAAATTAACAGCTTCTCACTAAATGCACATGAAAGTATGTCAGACTGACAATGAAAAATCCATTTTTAAAATGTTTGTCTGTCCGTCTGTCGAAAGGATCTTCACAGGACTTTCACTGGCAGATAATTGATGTTATAAGCAGTAACTACTTTTATTGAAAAAATCGTTTTCGTTAGTTCTACGCATACTAAGTTGAAAGCACCAGCTAGTTATTATTAAAATTAAAAAGATATCCACGGGAGACGCTATGATTATGTGCCGTAATTGTTATCGATAATCTACGACCACGATATCAAATTCACAAATCCAATTATTTTTTTGCAATATTCGATTTGTTATTCGGTTTCAGAAATAATTGTTGGCAAGCATTCAAAATGACGTTATATAAAATACCTGGGAAAAACAAAACACTCGTGAATCCTTGAACTTAAACTTCACTAATGAGCTAATGATAGTGAGAAAACAATGAGAACTCACTACCACGCCGTCCAGACTGCGAATGATCACCTATCTTATGATAAAACTTTATAGGACTATTTTTAAACTCCCCAACTACGTAAAAACTAGATAGATATAAACTATTCCTGAAATCTGAAATTTCTTTGTTTAGATATTGTTTCTGTTTTTTGGGTTACGAAGTACTACAAGGAACCCTTGCAATTTCGCTCTGTCCGTCCGGATGTCTTTCTGTCTGTCTCTCTGCCCGCCCTTCTAGCTTCTGTAATAATTATTTTAAATTGAATAAATTTGGTAAAGATTGTTTATAGATTTCGTTTTAGGCATCATAAAATAATAACAAGTTTATATTTTATTGTATTTTATTTTAAGTCCTTGATACGCCATGTGAAGTGGGGAATATTTTTTATTTAATTGCACCCCATCGTGTGGAGTAGGTATCGTCGAATCCTTTAAATGTAGGCGTGGATTCATACACGACTTTCTTATAAAGTGAACCATTTCTTTTGATCAAATCTGTACAAAACTGTAATAAAAATGACATGACAAATTTTTGGAGCTCATAAAACATTGTGTGGCGGCCGACGGTAGAAAAAGTTTTTGAATTTTTAATTATTTAATAAGCTATTGTCAATTGTAATTGAAAGTTAGATGGGTAATCACTTTAGATTATTCTCAATGTATTTAAATTAAAATTTTATCTTGCTCTACTTTTAAACGTTGTGTTGTTGAGTGCGTTACTAAAACTACTGTACGGAAAGAATTTAGCGTATTTTGATCAAGCAATGTGTCTACCTAATTGCGTTACATTCTACAATGTTACATCTTTATAATATTTGCGGGGAATTGGGTGAGATTTACGCTGTAAATTAAGTCATTAACATATTACCAAAATGTTTGCAATTCTATAACTAGTAAAAAATGTTTTTCAGTCACAAATGCTTATTCATTTTATTTTCCTAATTATTACTTAAAAAAACGTATTTGTATTAAAATATTTCTTTATCACTTACTAAATTCGCGTCGCTTGTAGATAACGTTTATGTATGTATTTTCGACTAAAAGGAAAGTATTTGTATGATACTTATTATGTCTTTTTATTTGTTTTATACATAGTATGGCAATAATGAATTAAAACGTAATTTTAAATACATATTTTAAATATTTTGCACCTTAGAAGCAAAATTTATTTTTAATTTAAAACGTCCCTGTTCTCATATTTTGGGACAGTAAAACAGCCGAATATTTTTTCACCCGGAAAAAGTCACAGGCAACAGCTGGTGTCAAGTTAAAAAAATATATCGTTAGTCTATATTTGTAGCAAAAACTGTAGGAATTCGTAAATAAAACAAACAAACATGCATTAAAATTGGCTTCACCATAGTGATACATCGTTTCGTTGTAAAAACAGTACCAACAACAACAAAAATATTATAATTTTAGCGCTATAGAAATATTCCAACAGGTGTGGCCCATGTGATTGCCGTTTGTACTTTTTATCATTTATAAAGGCGTGTACACAAAATATTGATTTTCTTTTAAATATTAACTGAAATAAATTATTAAGAAAAATTGATATTTATTTCGATCAGTAAAGTCTTTCATGATAAACTAACCAAGTAACATAATATTGGATTGCACTGAGTCGTTCTTTGAAATTGAACTTGCAGAATATAGGAGCTTAGCAAAAGCTTATTCAATTAAGTTATCCGGCTCAAAATGTTTCTATGTATCGTTGCAGTTTTAATTTTTAGGTATGACATAAAACTATCCTATTTTTCTCCACTAAGGAGCTTTCGTTTGAGCAAAAAAATGCAAAATCTTGTATGCTGCAACCCGTCGACGTCCTGATTCTCTTGGGGATTCTTCTTATGTTACAGTGGAGATATAAATGATACAACCAACAGTGTTCCAATAGGCTTCTTTATTGGTACGTGTGCGAGAGATACACTTAATACGCAACTCGTATGAGAGAGGCTACTACAAATAGACGTCTACGCTATGCATAGCCTTTCGACTAACTAGTATAAACTATCTTAGGCTTCAAAGTGACTTAGAGATTATGACATATTTTTATATAATTATAATGGTATGCAACAAATTATACAACTTAAACATTACGTTATTTTATGCTATAAATGCTAAATTAAATACCGGGTTTTCAAAGGATACTTAAAGTTGGGGACCAACTAAATAGTAGACTATCATTTTGCTTGGATGAATGACAATGATTGTATTTAAGTTAGGAGCCCCTTTTTTTCTAGAAGCGTTTAAGGGGTTTAACTTAAATAGAACAGAGACAGATCTGGTGTACCACTGTTGAACCTTATTGCCAAGTATGAAGGTCGAAAAGTGGTACACCGGTCACCGAATCTGTCGGACCGTACACAATCTTAACTAACGCAGGTAATAAATTGCAGCTTTATTTTTGGGTCATGAGCTTGGGACAGTTTTTGTGACGTCACACAGCCATGTCCGCTGACCCATTTTCTGCACATTCCTGACGCGCTGACGACGCCACCTTTAATGAAACCGTAATTACTTTAAGTTTTTACTCCTGTTCTAACTCACACGTGTAATTGCCTCTACCTACTTTTTTATGAAACGGGGTTAAAATTATCCCTGTAAACTGTAAACTTGCCAAAATAGTTATATGGTTAGTTGGAGCAAGAGGGCATACTTAATTTTTCTTTCTGGATCAAAAGAAACATTTCATACAATATACCTTCTTGCCCCATCTGAAAATAAGTATTTTACTGTCTAGAAAAAGTAAGATTCATAATTTATATTGTCATCAAAATCGTTAAAGTTATTTCTGGAGATCATGAAATTTAATTACCCAGTTTTATGTGCATGTGTCCTCGGCCTTACTTCCCTTGGATCTGTTACAGGGCTGAAGCGTCGTCATGCCGCGTGATGCACAATATGAATCATGAGATTTAAAACAGATTTTGTAGTACTCGTATATTGTGATACTATGTAATTTATTTTTTTAGTACCACTGTAACTACAGTACCAGTGAGCCACAGAGGTTTTTGTATATGTCACCGTAAAATTGCAAAAACCGATATATTGTGATATAACTAGAGATATTGTAATAAGTCGGCAGATTGTCAAATAAAAAATTCTCCTTACAATCTCTTAAAAATATACGCATTATTTTTCGTTATAATTAGTAATATGAAAAAGAAGACAAATATGGCGGCGCGGGGCACTTGCCGTTTAACCAATCGGCACGGTAAATATTACAATATAACGCAAAATAACGTGTAAATTGTAAAAAGAAACTTTTATTTGACAATCTGTCGACTTATTACAATATCTCTAGTAATATTACAATCTATCGGTTTTTGCAATTTTACGGTGACATATCCAGCATTAAACTATGGGCAACATTTTTTTCATGAAAAAAGTGGCAACCCACTTGCCCGTTACCTCGGTCTCGGCAAAGATTATATTATATTATTACTAACGTAGTCTCGGTAAAATTGTCTATTTCATTAGAGCCGTAGATTTTTTGTGAAAAAAAAAATGTTGCCCATGGTGGGTACAACCGACGTCTGTGGCTCAGTGATTAAGCGCGTCAATACTCAAGTCGGAGGTTGCGGGTTTGAATCCCGCCAAAAGAACAAAAATTTGTATGTTCTTGGGTCATGGGTCCATGGATGTGTATTAAATATATGTATAATAAAACAAAAATCTTAAATAAGTGTCAAGTATAAGATTATTAAATATACTTCTAAACAGAACCTGGTACCCGTAACACAAGTTCGTCGAGAACTTAGCACGGGACCAGATTGACGTGGTCGGAAGCGTCAATACTATTATATACATTAATAATACTATTATATTATATATTAATAATACATAACAAATTACATTCAAAATCGTTTATTGGTTTAAGCGTGATGGATGTATACATCTAATCCGTATGCATATTGTGTAGACGTGTATAATTGTATGTTGTATTCTTACAAATATTTCAATTTATAGATGTTACCCAACTAGATGTTGCCTGCGACTTCGTGCGCGCTAAAGTTAATTTCGCAGAAACCGTACATTTTTAAAAGTAGTATAAAAAGTAGCCTATATGTCCTTCCCCGTGGTCTATTCTACATGTGTGCTAAATTTCATCAAAATCGATCTATTAGTTTCGGAGCCTATTTGTGGTGGATTCGTCCACACATTTTATAAAGAGTTTATATTTTTGTCTATTTTTATTGTTTTTAAAGAGATGACGTAGTTGTCACAAGGACTTTTGCTTTATATTTCAATTCCAAACAACGTATATAATTAATAATAAATGTAAAATACTATAAATATACGTTAAAATAACTACGCGAGTCTTTTAGTGACCTTAGAGTAAATCAGCCTCCGTGGTCTAGTGGTTAGAGCATTGGCTCTCGACTCGGAGGTCGTGGGTTCGATTCCCGCATTGGAACAACAAAAAATGTCGTTTCCAAGTTTGGTTAGGACAATGTAGGCTGATCACCTGATTGTCTGACAAGAAAGATGATCCATGCGTCGGATGGGCATGTAAAAAGTCGGACCTGCGCCTCATCTCTCGTCAGTCGTGTCGGTTATCCGTCCCACTGGATTACGAGAGTAAAGGAAGAGAGAGTGCTCTTGTGTACTGCGCACACACTTGGGCACTATAAAATTACTCCTGCGTAACTGGCCTGGTGTCAACGAAATCGGCCACCGTCACCGAGATCGGTGGGGAGTTATTATTATTAGAGTAAATACAGTAAGTAATAGCACTAAAAAGATTCGCCACATCTGGCGACCGTGATAGCGATAATGGAAACAGCAAAGTCCGAGAGACGAAATCGTCGCCGCAAGTTCACAATCGTAGCAAATAAAATTGATGATTTATCAAAAGATTTAATCTTAAACGCGACTGCGTCAATGAGTTACGGTTAGAGTTGAATAGCGACGAAGATACGACGAAAAGCATGGACGATGAATGGGAGGCGGAGATCGAGTATAGCTTTAAATTCAACAAGATAAAAAACATGTTGTTGGATCACGATCGCGATCGCGTCACTCCTAAGGAGAACTACAGTCCAGACAATAACCATCGACATTTTCGATTACCTAAATTAGCGCTCCCATCGTTTAATGGTGAAATAAGACACTGGCTAACCTTTTGGTCACAATTCAAAAAGATTCATTATGATGTGTTGATAGACAACGATGACAAGTTACACTATTTAATGCAGTGCATGGATATGGGATCAAGTGCTAGAGATCTTGTCGAAAGTTTCCCACCGTGCGGCAGTAATTACGAAGTAGTCGTTGAGCAGCTTAAACAACGCTTCGCAAAGGATGAGCTCATTATAGAACACTATGTCCGAGAGCTACTGCAGTTAGTACTTGCGCAGTCTAAAGGTGCGATAAAGATGCCTATTGGGCCGTTGTATGATAAAATAACAACACAAGTACTAGCTTTAGAGAGCATGGGTGTCACACAGAATAAGTACACTGCATTTTTATACCCACTAGTAGAGGCAGCTCTACCAGAAGAATTATTGAGAGCATGGCACAGGTCACAAATACACGCCGAAAGTGGAGCAAATTCTCTCACCGATTTGCTTTTGTTTATCAAATAAGAGGTGTTTGCTGATGAACGAGTGCGCTTGGCGAGAACATTTTCTGCGGACTATGCTGCCGGACCATCGACCTCATGTTTTGCGACGACAGATACAAGGAAACAAAATCCAAAACAGAACCCACCCACAAAAGCACCTGGAAAGGCATGTTTATTTTGCGACAAAACTTCACACCCGAGTTCTGAATGCCTGACAGCGATTAACAAGACATTAGAAGAACGTTGGGAAATTGTAAGAAGAAAGAAAGCTTGTGGAGTTTGTTTGAGCACTGGGCACCACTGGAAGTACTGTAAGCGTATTGCGAAGTGCGTCATATGCACCGAGCGTCACTTCCCAATTATGTGTAAGCTCAATCACAAACCAGGTAAAGATGAGGAGGATAAGGTAATAGACAACTCTGTTTCAGTCAATCAATCTACGACAGGTAAAACTATTTTGCTTCAAACTCTTAAAATAAAATTACTAAGTAGCACAGGTTCAGTAGTCATAAGAGCGTTACTAGATTCTGGTGCTCAACGATCTTTTATAAGATCAGATGTTGCGAAAAGATTAAATTTGAAGCCCATCGGGCAACAAGAGTTGTCCCATAATTTATTTGGTGGGAATGTTATCAAGACACAAAAGCACAATTTGTATAATGTAAACTTATGTAGCCTAGACAACCATTATACATGTCATATTGATGTGCTAGATCAAAATGTGATTTGTGGATATTTACCACGGCTACATTCGAATAGCGTGTTAACACAGTTACAAAACTTAGGGGTGTTTCTGACTGATTGTATTGATGATGTATCTGAAGTAAGTTTGCTAATTGGGTCTGATATTTTAGGATCATTGCTTACGGGGAGAACAGTACGAGTTGACCAAAACATTTTGGCTATGGAGTCGAGGTTAGGATGGACTATCCAGGGCCCTGTAGTTGGTGCCTACTGCTCTACAGTAAATATAGTAAGCTCGCTACACTTCAGTGTCGAAGATTTCTGGAGCCTTGAGGCAATGGGTATAAAAGACGAGGTAGAAGTGAAGAATAAAAAGGTGGAAGAAGTAGAAGCGATGAAACGATTTGAAGAGACGATACAAGTAAAGGAAGACAAAAGATATGAGGTAAGGCTGCCTTGGAAGAAAAAGAAGATTGAATGGCGCTTCATAGTCCCCTCAGCGCCATGGTGGGGAGGATTTTGGGAACGGATGGTTCGTACCGTCAAAGAAGTACTTCGACGCAATTTAGGTAGAGCTGCTTTGTCAGAAGTTGAACTATATACGGTATTGTGTGAACCAGAGAGAGTTATAAACGCGAGACCTATAACATACATAGCAGATGATACCGAAAACGTGAGGCCTCTGACACCTTCGATGTTCCTGAACATTAATTGTGACGGGAGTAGTAATAATGAGTAGGAGACGATGACTCTAAACGCGTGAACTGGCCGTTGGGTCTAGTGGTAGAGGTAATGCCAGGAGTTGACGGTCAACATAGAGTTGCCCGGCTAAAAACCGCAATGAGGGAAAAGATCAGAGCATTACAGCGTATTTACCGCTTGGAACTAGAAGCGGATTCTGTGCTTAAAGATGTTTTTGGTCACTCGTTCTGGTCGTCCCGTTCGCCTTCCTGATAGGTTTAGGTTTTGACTGATTGATTTTTTAACTGTTTATTTTATTTTTGTCTTGCAAAAAAAAAAAAAGAAATTTGTGTTACATTGTAAGTGAATAAGGCCTACTTAATTAATTTTATTATGCATTAAGTTATTTAAGATAACAGTCTTTGCAACTTATCTTTAATTTAAGTTTGTTGCAAGGCGGGGAGGATGTGGTGGATTCGTCCACACATTTTATAAAGAGTTTATATTTTTGTCTATTTTTATTGTTTTTAAAGAGATGACGTAGTTGTCACAAGGACTTTTGCTTTATATTTCAATTCCAAACAACGTATATAATTAATAATAAATGTAAAATACTATAAATATACGTTAAAATAACTACGCGAGTCTTTTAGTGACCTTAGAGTAAATACAGTAAGTAATAGCACTAAAAAGATTCGCCACACTATTCAATGCAAATAAACAAACAAGCAAACTTTCCCTCTTTATTATATTAGTATAGACTAAAGATAATACTAGTACCTACCTAAGATAGATTATTGTAATCGCTGTGTTATTCATTTCGGTAAAACACTTTTTGTTTCTCTATGTTGGTTTTGCGTGTGCACACACTTGTCATAGACTTTATTAAGTCATAAAAAAAAAAACTTTTATCACATCAATTTAAGTCTGAAGATTATTATCGATATGTCCCTCGTATTGGTGCGTTGAACCGTTCGTTGCGTAAAATGGGTCTGCCTGTGACAGGTTGACAACAACAATTTGTCGAAGAAAGGTAACGCTGAATGCTGGTAATAAGGTGGCCAGTATTTTTGTGCCACTATTTTTTTTATCTTTACAAGCTTCGTTCATTTCTTGTGAATTGGGAAAGTACCAGTTTTAAATCTTTAAGCATCTGGGGGACATGTGGTGTCTATCAGCGTTGTATTTTTTCTGCTTGGTGTTAAATTTAGCCCTTTTCATCCGTTATTAGATGATTTATACAGTATTCTCCGAGTGAAGGAACCACTCTTGAAATACTGTAGTGCCTAGGATAGGCGGTTTTTAAATGTTGTATGGTTTGCCAAGTACATATGGCATTCTTACAACACAGTCAGCCTAGTCCAGAGGAATGAATAAAACCGCATTTTCTCGAGTGCGAATCAAATGGTCGAGCAGGTACTTTGATCTAGCAATTATTATTAAATTTCGTTTCGAATTTAAGTTACAGTTAAATGTCATTTGGAATTTCAGGCTCTCCAGCTCATGCGCACAAGATTTCACGCGTATGCGAATGAGATTGACTCATTCACATCAACCGAACCGAGATTACCTACATCGAAAATAGTTAAGAAAATCGGGCTTCTGATTCAAAAGGCTTACGCTTAGCCGTGTTGCCGGCCTAGAAAAACGGAGATGATTGTTTTATAAGATTAGGGCACACTCTCTCAAAATCTTATAGTAAGTGTCGGATAGCTTAGACAGATATAGATTAGACTACGGGGAAGGACATAGGCTACTTTTTATCGCGGCAAAATGTGCAGTTATCGCGGGATTTACTTTTGCGCGCACGAAATCGCATGCAACATCTAGTAGTAAATAATAATAATATCTATGAACGCTTCCGCACCACGTCAATCTGGTCCCGTGGGAAGTTCTTGGTTACATACAATACGCATATTTAAGATTTTTATTTTACACATATTTAATATACATCCATGACCCAGGACCTCCGACTTGAGCCACAAAAGTCGTCTTTAAAACATTTCTACTCTTTCAAATTGTCTAGTAGGTAAAGATTGGCATTAAGAGAGTTATTGTGTACTCCAAATGTAGTTCAACGAATTTTGTTACTTTTTTCTATTACGTTACCTCCAGACCCTTGTCATCTGCATCGGAGCACGTAGCTGGAATAACCGAGAAAATCAGTTGTTTTCCGAACGAAGTTACCATACGTCAAACTCGCTTACAATCACGATTCGGTAATAACTCCTTGTAGATAAAACAAACTTTTAGCTGAATTTTCGGTAGTATATTTTGAAGGAAATTATGGTTAAATTCTTTTTTGTCTACACTAATGTAAATAGAGGAAAATTTGGTTTCTTTGTTAGTGTGCATTGGATGGGCTCGGAAACTACTGGACCGATTTTGATAAAAGGCACACATATCACGGGAAAGGACATTGGGAATTTTTCCAACATATCGTACGAAGTCACGAAAACATCTAGTCTCGAATAAAATAGTAATTGCAGGTATCTTGCGTACTTACTACTTATTTAAACTTCTCTTGAAAATCTTAACTTTTAAGTATTTGAGACTTAGGTATCTAGACTTTACGTATTTATAACACTTAGTAACTACCTGCTATTAAGTAAGTACAATCGTATGTTGCATCATGACCAGTGGGTCTAAAAAGGCCACTTGCGCAATATCATCGCAATATTGCTATTTGACACTAAAGAAATTTGCTGGTAAATCTGTCTGTCTTTAGTGTCAAATAGCAATATTGCGAAGATATTGCGCAAGTGGCCTTTTTAGACCCGCTGGGCCTTTAGTCAAGATGCATTCGATAATTTCGAAGGCGAATTTCGAAATCAAAAAAATGTATGGGATTTTACATAAGTCCGATCGATAAATGACATGTCGCTTGCGATGCAATATGTCAAATCCCATACATTTTGTTATCGCACTTCGTCGTCGAAATTATCGAATGCATTTTGACTAGAGGCGATTTTTGTCTTATGCCTGTAGTGTATATTATAATTCTCAGTAATTGTAAAACGTAAAGTCAGCTCAATTTATGTACGTAGCAATAATATGTAACTCCGGCAGTCGTCTGCCCGTCGCACAGTGTGCAATCTCGATCAAAAATCGGACATCGTCTTTTTATCGGTTAATTCGAAAGAGTACTTAAGTATAAATACCCGAGTAAAACACCCATGAAGCTCGCTTGCATAGTTATAAAATTATCTCGAAGTGAAAATTCGTATCCCGCATTGATAAAAAAGTGAAAAAACGTTTTAATTAAAAATTCTTAAGCAATAGCCAAAACTATGTTATACATTATTTAAAGAACATACAAAAAGCTACATTTTGAACCCTTTTCAAGTCGGCTGTGACTTATGGGGGCCATAAAAACAAAGAAAATCGAATTTTAGTTTTTATTTTTTCCTGACTAATTTTCGCAAAAGTTGCACCTAGAATTTACATTAAAAGGAAGCTAGTAGTCACCACTACCACTGGTAAAATAATCAAATTCTAAAGAGGTGGAGAATCGTAGAAAAATGGTTTTGAAAAAATGCGGGATGCGCGGGATTTATCTTTAGAAAATTATATACTTTTTCGATACAGAAACTTCTTTTGGACTGTTCAGAACTTGAATAAGAACAATAAAAATGGATAATATAGATAAAATGTCACATTTAAACCCTTTTTAGCGTGTAAAATAAAAACTGGTTATACAATTTTAGTAATTATTTTTTTCTGAGCAAGTTCCGCTGAAGTAGCAGATTTAACTAACATTTATATAAAGCTAATACACGCCACTACTATGCTAAGTTCGTTAAATTGGAGCAAGTGAGCTAACAAGTTGCCGTAATATCTTAAAATACTACCATTGCCTTAGTATATTCTTAAAATGTGTGTCTTTGTATATAAAAATATAGATCGCCTCTAAAAAGTGTAGCTTAGCTATTAAAAGCAGCTGAGATGAACATAAGCTAGTTATTCCTTACCAAAGAATTAACATCTTTAGCAGAAATGCGTACTGTATGCATGGACCTAGGAATAACAACAGGACCGAGTACTGTGAGCAAAAAAACGAGCCGAGCAAGAGGTTGGAAGAGAGGCCGTGTGTCTCTTTCTAGGAGGGTGACAATAATATTTTCTGCTGTGTGGACAAACTGCAAAGCTGTGTGAGACAAATTGTGAAATGAATGACATACAGCTGAGGCTTTTAAAAGTCTATGAAATTGAATAGTGTAAAATCATGAAGGTTTGAAGTGACGGCTGCATTAATATGTAACATTTTTTTATGTAATTCTCTGCCTTACTTAAACACTATTGAGCCATTTTAGTCGCATTTCTTCATTGTTGAGAAATCTATAAAAACTGTATAAAATTATCATTAAAGGCCTTACTCGACTTCACACGTTTTTTTTCTCAGTACTTACTACGATCCTAGGCGAGTCGCTACTGACTAGTTTATAACAAAAGTTATAACTCTTAATAACGTCAGTTGCTTTAATGTAAACACTTTTATACTAGAACTAGCTGTCCCGACAAAGTTGTTCTGCCTTAACTATGAACTGAAATTTCTCACCGTTTAAACCTTCCCTGAACTGATATGATTATTTTAAGATCAAAATTAGCCAAATCGGTCAAGCCGTTCTCGAGTTTTAGCAAGACTAACGAACAGCTCGCTCGGCTCGGATTTGCCTCTATGAGACGTGCATTGTGAAATACACTCTATTACCAAGGTAATACAGTTCTTTTTAACAATTACAAAATTCGGAGTCTTACTAGATGCATTACTGTATGGCAGTTCGCATCTATAACAAACTATCTAACTATTTTAAAGGACTAACAACACAAAGATATAAAAGTGAACTAAACACCTGGCTCCTCATCAAAATGTATTATTCAATTAATGAATTCTTCGACGACAAAAATATTGAATTATAAACAATGTAATTTTTTCATTGATAATAATCATATCACTTGTACCTAAATATTGTATATTAAAAGTAATGTGACATTGTAATTATTCTGTTTTGATTTTTACATTTATTAGCATTTATTTACTAGGAAAATGGTACAATCAGGCATTTTACATTTCCACATATTCTACTACATGCATAGTGTGCAAATAGGTAAATGTTAGTTATTTTAATTAGTCATGAATTTTAAGTGATTACCTTTTATTATAAAATTATCAAGAAAATAAAAATAAGTAACAAATGTCAGTACATAACGATTACAATTCAATAATTAATACATTACAAACAGTGGATACAAAAAATTGGATAATAATCAGAAACAAAATAGAATCAATGCATTTAAGTCAGGAAAATAATACGCTTTATATAATTACCAAATCAAATTTCAAAACAGAATAATTACAATGTCACATTACTTTTAATATACAAAAGTGATATGATTATTGTCAATGGAAAAATTACATTGTTTATAATTACAATATTATTGTCGTCGAAGAATTCATTAATTGAATAATACATTTTGATGAGGAGCCAGGTGTTTAGTTCACTTTTATATCTTTGTGTTGTTAGTCCTTTAAAATAGGTAGTTTGTTATAGATGTGAACTACCATACAGTACGCATTTCTGCTAAAGATGTTAATTCTTTGGTAAGGAATAACTAGCTTATGTTCATCTCTGCTGCTTTTAATAGCTAAGCTACAATTTTTAGTAAAGAAACGATCTATATTTTTATATACAAAAACACACATTTTAAAAATATACTAAGGCAATGGTAGTATTTTAAGATATTACGGCAACTTGTTAGCTCACTTGATCCAATTTAACGAACTTAGCATAGTAGTGGCGTGTATTAGCTTTATATAAATGTTAGTTAAATCTGCTACTTCAGCGGAACTTGCTCAGAAAAAAATAATTACTAAAATTGTATAACCAGTTTTTATTTTACACGCTAAAAAGGGTTTAAATGTGACATTTTATCTATATTATCCATTTTTATTGTTCTTATTCAAGTTCTGAACAGTCCAAAAGAAGTTTCTGTATCGAAAAAGTATATAATTTTCTAAAGATGAATCCCGCGCATCCCGCATTTTTTCAAAACCATTTTTCTACGATTCTCCACCTCTTTAGAATTTGATTATTTTACCAGTGGTAGTGGTGACTACTAGCTTCCTTTTAATGTAAATTCTAGGTGCAACTTTTGCGAAAATTAGTCAGGAAAAAATAAAAACTAAAATTCGATTTTCTTTGTTTTTATGGCCCCCATAAGTCACAACCGACTTGAAAAGGGTTCAAAATGTAGCTTTTTGTATGTTCTTTAAATAATGTATAAAATATTTTTGGCTATTCCTTAAGAATTTTTAATTAAAACGTTTTTTCACTTTTTTATCAATGCGGGATACGAATTTTCACTTTGAGATAATTTTAAAACTATGCAAGCGAGCTTCATGGGTGTTTTACTCGGGTATTTATAATTAAGTACTCTTTCGAATTAACCGATAAAAAGACGATGTCCGATTTTTGATCGAGATTGCACACTGTGCGTCGTCACCTTAACTGGTTGTCAAATAAAGTAATTCAGCGCATCATATATTTTATTGCGTCACGCTGACTTCCTGTCGCCGCGTGAAATTTGATCTCGAACAAAACTTACCCCACAGCCAATGTCACTATTTACGCCGATTTCCTTCACTATTCGAAAGTATCACGTCGGGGTCACCAGTTTAGTGAACTATGGCTGGGGTCTTCAAATAAAATATATGATGCGCTGAATTACTTTATTTGACAACCAGTTAAGGTGACGACGGGCAGACGACTGCCGGAGTTACATATTATTGCTACGTACATAAATTGAGCTGACTTTACGTTTTACAATTACTGAGAATTATAATATACACTACATGCCTGGGCATAAGACAAAAATCGCTTGACAGCGCCGTAGAATCTTGCTATACGATTACATATAGGTACTTACGCTTAAAACGGACTTCAAACTCGTTTGCAGTCGATGAAGGCACTTTGTGTTTAAATCACAGACATACATATTATAGATGAGGCATGTTGAGGCGAAGTGTCTCCAGTTAAATGGCCCCACTTTTAAGATTTTGGGGCCATTTTGACATTCGAGGTATGGTGAAAACCTTTAAGGTGAAAACGAGATGGCTGAGTGCTGACATTTGACGTACGGTGAAAACCAATATGTCGTAACTTTTTCTTGAATGAAGATTTGCTCTGTCATATGTACATATACGTCACAGCCTAATCTTGAGTTTTGAAATATTTGGTTTAAATAATATTTTGAGGCGTCCTAGTGCAAAGGATTTTTTTTTACAAACTGGCCGATTAGGACCTTCCTGATTGTACATGATAACATGACCTAAATACATACTTTTCATAGCTTAGACTATGTTAACAATTAAATTGTATCGTGACCCACGGCATTCTTCTCAATTAAGCCCTTTAAATATATTTTAATCACTTAGGAATATCAAAGCAAAGTTGAATAAACATCTAATTTTCATTTTAATTAGTATTCACAATGAGAATTGGCAATTAAAAGGCAAACGTTTGCCCATAACTGATTTAATATATTAACCGTATACACTAATTAATACTGTGATTGAATTCGCTGGTCGCCTGCACTGTTCCAATATTTGGATATACTTAGGAACACTCAGTATGCTAAATAAAATTCATTACGGCATCGCGTTGGTAAGTTATGGTACCTCTACATGGCATTGATGTTATTTAGTCGAAGTCTTTACTTCCTCTTTAAATCACCTTTATGTTAGACACTAGCGCCTTAGAGAGCGCAATGTAATTATTAAGTACATTTTTTTTTAATTTTTAAACACAGAATACAGAAATCATCCAGAAACTACTACTTCAAATTGAAGTGGCTATCCACACATAATTGTTGCCACAGAATAACGGTATATTTTACCCAACTTTTTTTCAAGTAATTTTTATTGAATACCTAATTGTCGTAACGTAGTGTAAAGAGTAAAGTAAAGTAAAGTAAAGAGCGGAAGGGCGGTGCTTCGCCATGATTTTGGTTACAGGGCGCTGCGTACAAATAGGATCGAACACTCATTCTGGATGTTCTGTATTCTGTGTTTTTATATAATGTTACTGGCTAAACATTTTACATAAGCTGTAGATAATATGCTCAAAACATGATTACGTGTAGTTTAATTCTGAAAAACCTTTTATATTTGGTACAAACGAAGGTAGAAATGAAAACTACTAGAGTGTATGTAGATTTTATATTTTAACTTTTATTCAATAGTTACTATAATACAAAACTAAAAACTTCATAATTTTAATTAAATATAATTTAGTCCACGTCGAAAGCACTGAGAGTAACAGCGAAGATATTGTACATTTACCCAGCTCATACAAATGTAGAAATCTTCGCAAAAGTAACAAATCAACATAACAATATATAAAAATACCCTACTGACTAGATGTTAGGTCTTCGAATTACTACATTAAAACAAACGCTAAGCGACACATTAGCTATAATATTAACATATATTTATCTGATTATGTACACACAGCATATAAATGTTTTCGAACATGTAATTGATAGTGATTCCACACTTAGAAAATATATCTTAGAGTGACAGTTTGGTACGGAGCGAAAAGTATAGTTTACTAGCGTTCGCGGGTTTAGTTTTGCCTGTCGTCTTCGGAACTGCTCGCTTTGACCTCCTTGGGAAGAGTAGGCTGAAAAAAAATGCATAAGTTCAATATACAAAACAACACGTATTCTTAATTATTATCATGAATATGAGTTTGTTTGTTTGTATATTACGCTTTCACGTAAAAACTACATAATCGATCATCATGAAATTCGGCACAGAGTAGACCACGGGGCAGGACATAGCTACTTTTTATCGTTGGATACTATACGGTTCCGGTGGGATACAGTTTCCGTGAGAATTTAAAGGGACGAAGCCACGGCAAAAGCTAGTAGGTAAGTTATAAAGTAACTGTTTTAGTTTGACTTAAAAATAACAGAAAAGTTCATAATACAAAATTATTTGGTAAATATTTTTCATCTTATAAACTATTTACATCGTGTCGAAAATCTTGAAGGAGGTAAAAAAAGGTTTCTATTGTTTTTTTACGTGACATAATTTAGGTCAGTAGCTGTACATTTTATCCTTCTTTATTTATTAAACTAGCGACCTCCCCCGGCTTCGCACGGGTACAATACTGATAATATGTACTAATACTACAGAATGTCGCCCACTTCGCAACGGGCCGTGCAGCAGAAATCGTAATATTTTAATTTCGCCATACTTCAAAACTAAACGTCCAATTTTAATCATTTAAAGACCAAATATTATCTACATAAACTGTACTTAGTGATGAAATAATTTATTTTGATAAGGATTAATAGCATGAATAAAATAAACGCGTTTAAATGTAGTCCAAAAAAAATTCAAGATATCTAAATAAAAAAAATGGTTGTTGTGCCTCACTCGACATAGATAGGTATAGTGTGTCGCGGACTTTTTTTGTAGATATTTATAAGATCTACAATTAATTAGAACATTATATGGTTCTATCTTTTATAGTTTAGGCAGCGTGCGCAAAATAAGTAACTTTTCTGGTTGATTTTTTACACCTTGTGTACGAAAAACCCAAATATCTTACGGAACCCTATTTTTTCCAAAATAAAATTTAGCCTATGTTACTCGTGGATAATTTAGCTTTCGAATGGTGAAAGAATTTTTGAAATCGGTCCAGTACTTTTTGAGCCTATTCATTACAAACAAACAAACAAACAAACAAAAAAACAAACAAACAAACAAACATACAAACAAAGTTTTCCTCTTTATAATATTAGTATAGATGTTACTCGTGGATAATTTAGCTTTCGAATGGTGAAAGAATTTTTGAAATCGGTCCAGTACTTTTTGAGCCTATTCATTACAAACAAACAAACAAACAAACAAAGTTTTCCTCTTTATAATATTAGTATAGATAAAAACCAAAACAATAATAAATACAAATAACTATTTCGGACGTTTTAGTTTTGAGTACCTACAGCTAGTTTCACAACGAATTCTGTATGAAATTCCTTAAAAGTCCAAAGTTCCGAACTTAGTACTTTACAATTCTCAACTTATAGTGACACTCAGTCCACTAAACTTCTGTAGTTCAAGACGACGGATAGGCAGCAAAAATGTATTTCACTTCATTTTGCCGATGCATCTTGTACTTAAGTTTACAAGTGATGAATTTCCAATGTAGCCTGAATTATGAAATCGCTTACCATACCTACCTACTTAATAATTATGCAACTAATTTTAGAAGCTGTTAACACCACTATTCATAATTAAGATATTTATAGCTTCGTTAATCTTTAGGGCAATAGTCTCCGTGGTCTTGTGGTTAGAGCTTGGCTCTCGACTCGGTCGTGGGTTCGATTCTCGCATTGAAACAACATAAAAAGGTTGTTTCCAAGTTTCGTGCAGTGTACAATGCAGGCTGATCACCTGATTATCATCCATGCGTCGGATGGGCATGTAAAAAGTCGGACCTGCGCCTGATCTCTCGTCAGTCGTGTCGGTTATCCGTCCCACCAGGTTATGAGAGTAAAGGAAGAGAGTGTGCTCTTGTGTACTGCGCACACACTTGGGCACTATAAATTACTCCTGCGTAACTGGCCTGGTTTCAATTAAACCGGCCACCGTCACTGAAATCGGTGTGGGGAGTTATTGTTTTTAACCTTTAGGGTCAGCTTAAAAGTTTGATGATCCAGGAGCATAAAAAACTTTTTGTTCCTTCGGCGGGATTCGAACCCGCAACCCTGGGCTTGAGCACCAACACACTCAACCACTGAGCCACAGAGGTCATCATCAGTTGTCTATGATCATTAAAACCCTCGAGCTATAAAACTTTGAAACGTAAAAAGTAAGAACATTGCTATCGTAAAATATACTGAACGGCTATTTACAATATTTACTATTCTAGAACATGTTGTGGCTGTATAAACTAAAGGTATTAAGAATTTACTGCCAAAATAATGAACAAGGGTTCTTAAAATATTCTAAATAGTTTCTTTTAAATTATAATAAAATATTTTATATTATGTACACAATAAATACTTTGTTTTATATTAAGGTCTAATATAAAATAATTTTTTCTCCTATAAAATATTAAAAAGATATTTCTAGTCACATACGAAGATAATAGGTAATTCTAGTGTGGTGTGACAAATAAAATATATTGTTTCCTTTAAGAATGGCTTCCGCTTGAAACGACAATTATGAATACTGATCCAACAACAATTATGTAGGGACATTATTATATGGATACGATAGCATTAATTTATTGCACATACATTCAAAGCTTTCATCCCACTTAGTATAATTGTGACATTTAAATTTAAATGTACGAAATATACGCTTATAGAAATATGGGTAACATAATACATACATTTACATATAGGTGTAAAGTGAGTAGGTAAGAATTGTATCCTTTGAGGAAGTTAATCTTCATATTTCTGATGATGTTATTCTGACGGTACCTACCCGTATTATAATAATAAATAAAAAAAACAATAAAAATGTTAATTTAGGTATCGACGAGGTATTGTTGATAAACTAAGAATATTTATGAAATATTGTTAATTTAATTCATAAGCAGGTTGACAGTTTTGTTCGCCTCATTGTTCTCATTTTAATATTATTATGAATTAAACTGACATATCATTGTCAACTGTATTGTGACTGCAAAATTCCATCCTACTACTATTATAAATATAAATGTTTGTGAGAATGTGTGTGGATGGATGGATGAATGGCTGTTTGTTACTCTTTCACGCGAAAACTACTGAACGAATTTTGTTAAAATTTGGTATGGTAGTTTAAGCTCTGAATTAACACATAGGCTACTTTTAATCCCGAAAAAGTACATTGTTCCCGTGGGATACTGTATTTACGCGGGCGGAGCCACGGGCAAAAGCTAGTTATAATAATATACGTAAATAAATTACGAGAACACTCTGCTTATGAATTTATTTTGAAAAATAAATTTTGAAAAAGATTTGATTTCATTTGAATAAAATTCCCTGATAGTACCTACATTTTTGGAAAGCATAGCATAGGTAGGTACGGTCCTAATTTGTCGCGGTGCAGGCTCATGCGATCCCGTGAGTCGTGACCCGCCAAGGGTGGTACCGAGTGGAGTACCGCCGAGTTTTTAATGAGTTTTTGCTGCGCCCATTCACCATCTTTTCGGGCGCAGTAGAGTCTCACATACTCACGGCGAAAAAAAAAAGGTACGGTCCTAATTTAGTAAATACCTACGAGCTAACGATCCCCTTTCCATGTTTGAAATTTGGTTTCGATATAAGGGAGCGTCTATAAAATAAATAAATAAATATAGCGTGAGACATATTTTGAGGATTATTTGTATCCATAGCCTTTTAATATCCTTTTATCCGTCCTCATAAGGCTATTAAAAAGTTTAATAGCCTTATGAGGACGACATGGATCTCTCTGTATGTGAACCAAGTCCTTAATAAGGATTTAAAAAAATACATGTTAGCAGCTAGCAGCACTAGCAGCAGCTCACCTCATACGGCAGCAGGAACATGTTGTTGTCCGATCGCCGACCAAATCTGAGCCGCATAGACGGAGCACGCACGGAGCGGTCCTGTTCCTATTAAACAAACATAATATACATTATAATTATTATTTATAATATATATTGACAACAAGTTTTATATTATTATAAAATAAAACACGTGGGTAATAAGCTGTAAGTGAATATTATAAAATAGTTTTTGACACAGGCATTAAAAAGTATCATAGTCGTAAAATGTGAAGTACCTGGGTAATCGAGGATTGCTCGGAGTTGTGATTAATTTAAAAAATATATATATTTATCTGACCGGGATTCGAACCCACCACACATACCAAATTTTCGAACAAAGGAAGAATTAAACATACGCATAACTGCCTAACTGACTGGACATGATATAGTCGATTATAATTTTTATATATAATAATTATTAATATATTTTTGCACGACGAAAGTAAAATGCGCAGTTTCCCAGGGATAAGACCTAGATACGAGTAGATTTTTCTCCTCCAAAACTTCCTACATCCGATTATGTATGTAATATATTATCTTGTTTATAAGACATTTCTATAATAATTATTCTTTATTGCATATGTTTTTTTTCAGTTCTTTGAATTATAAATACAAAAGATTTCTCTTTTGAATACGATATAAAATGGATTCAAGTAAGTTTCATTTCCAAAATGAGGGGCTCCTAACTTTTTGACACTTTTCGCTCGTAAAATTGTCTAGTCAACGAAAAACGAAGTCCGTTTGAGGTGAAATAGATAATATTCAAGTTCTTTTGAGTATAATGAACCAAAAGAATTTAGGTCAACGAAAATTCATAGATCGGGTTGGATATAGATTCTATTCATGTACTAAAATAGAGCATCATTAAATCATTGCAATCTCGATATAAAAATGGTGTTCTCACGTGAAACCAACATTTAACGCGTTTTCATTTGTCCGAACTCCAAAAATCAATTTATGATATAAAGATGATTAATTTATAGTATACCGAAAGTAAATTGAAAGTCTATCATATATAACTATCTTAAAAATACAGTTCCGCGTCATATTCCTCTAAGACAACCCCGATTAAATTCCAAAATAATTTAGACAGGCGTTTTAATGATATGTTGCTAGAACTGTTGGTAGGCGTGTAACAACAATAGGAGCAGACATAAATCGAATTCTTCATCGTGGTCTTCTGAAGGTACAAATTCACAGGCTCTAAATCAAAACAAAGAAGCAAATTACAAGATATAAACAAAGTACGTTTTGTTCGAGAGACTATGAATGTTTGATGTTAAGCAGATTGTTCTCATAAAGGGCGGCGGATCTGTTCTCCTATTTACCAACACACATTACATACTATTTAAAAGTAAGCCTTATTCCACTTATTCATTTTAAATCAAAATTTTAGGGTGTTGAGTTGTAGTTTAATACGTAGTGTGTTTTTAAGCTTACGAAGCAGGGTTAGGTTAGCAGTTAGGCAGCTCCAGGAGAGGATAGGAAACTCCCCGGCTTAGCTTGTCCCGGCGCCAAGGGGGACGCTTCAGTTTGCCGGAGTGGCCCCTAATTTTGACCGTCCGGTCCGGTCCCGACCGGCCGGTCGCGAGGGGTGTCCTGTGTCCTGTGTTAGACAGAATATCCGGGACACTCCCCTTCATAGCGGCTCCGCATGTGGTTTTATGGGTAACGTTCCGGCGACAGTTCAAAATGTCGCCGGGAGTTCCACATACCCCCGGGCCACCGGGGGAGGCATAAAAAAATTAGCAGTTAGGCAGCTTATATTATAAGGTTGTACAAAGTCAAAATTTCGGTTGTTTTGGGTATATTAAGATCTACTGATTATGTCAAGACTCAAGATGTTTATGCTGAAAAATAAAAAAACATACTAAATGAATACATTTAGTGCTGTTAAGGCTATTGATCTAACACAGATGATTAATAATAATAATATAATAATATCTATGGACTCTCCACGTATCCGAAGAACTTGTGTTAGGTACAGGTATCAGACAACGGGAAGTATATTTAATACTTTTATACTATACATACATTTAAGATTTTTACTATATTAAACACATATTTAATGCACATCCATGACCCAGGAACACGGAAAAACTTTTTGTTCCTTTGACGGGATTCGAACCCGCAACGCCCGGCTCGAGCACCAATGCGCTGAACCACTGAGCCACAGAGGTCGTCAAATTGTATCGATGTTATAATTATAGGCAAAGTCTTTGCTTCCTCTTTATATCACCTGTTTCTGTGAGGTAAATGACCTCAGATCTTACCATAAAAAAACAGTCAACAAGTCTATAATTAAAAAATTTTCGATTAAAAAATAGGAGTAGTTTTACAATCTAATAGTATATTTATTATAATTTTTGATTACTTAGTGCCTAATATGAAGAGAAAAAAAATTGTTTGTTTGCATTGAAAAGACTCCGAAACTACTGGACCAATTTTGATGAAATTTGCAGAAACACACAAATATAAAGGAGATTACGGAGAAGGGCTACTTTTTATCGCGGAAAGCGTACGATTTCTGCGATATTAACGCGCACGAAGTTGCGGGTAAAGTTTAGTTACTAACATAGTATAATAATAAAAATAAGATAAAAATATATTTGCAACAAATCGAATACAATAACAATGTTATTGCTTGTAATTAAAATAGCACACATGGGAATAACTTAAAATTAGAAGGGTCAGCTGCCCTTGACGACCTTAGAAACATGTTGCAGGAATTACTCGAGGACAACGTTTAAATATATTTTTTAATTAAAACATTTTTAATTTAAACAATATCTAATAATTACATACAGTAAAAACAAAGATACCATTTATAAGATGCAGTTGAGAAAAACGACGACGTTTCATAAATTCGTAGTACATTCGGGTTTTTTGCGAAGATCTTGAAAATGTTAGGAAGTTGGCAACATTTTATCTCAAAATCAAATAATCCGGCTCTTTTGTGTCATGGGATACTCATCCCAACTTACCTGTCCGGTAGTTGTGGTATAGTATACGGGTATGCGACCCCGGCTTCCCTAGCTATTACTGTCCTATACCTTGCCCTCCTGGGCGGTAATATCCTACATTTCCTATTTCCCACTCTAACTTACCACTCTTCCTTTCCACACCACCTATCCTTCCCTATCCCTATTCCTACCCTCTCCACCAATCCGTGGGAACGCAATGTATAATCATAAAAATTATTTAATTATCCAAAATGGCGGCGATGTGGTTCGCCACCCATCACGTCTCGTTCTCGCGGAGGCGAAAAGTGGCCCATGGAAAGCCGCTTCGCTACGTTGAATGTAAGAGGAGGAATGGATGGTAAGAATGAAAGTTGACGAAGCGAAACAAGTATGTAAGGATCGTAGCAAGTGGAAAGAAGTGGTCTCTGCCTACCCCTACAGGAAAGAGGCGATCTCTGCCTACATCTACGGGAAAAAGGCGTGATTATATGTATGTATGTATTTGCAATAATAAATAAATAAATCCTAGGATTTTCGCCAAAGATCCTAATTTTCCAATTATTCTCTACGACATAATATAAATCTTATAAACACTCATAGTCTAAAAGGCATGTGAGCCCGTAACTAATTTGGGATTATTATGTAAGGCTGCACTCTGCAGGAAAATGATAAGTTCCCTACGAGACTATTGTTGCTTATCTGCCTGCCTCATAAGAACTCCATGTTAAATAGTATAGGCAATCGGACTAATTTTTTTTATTGCATAAATGAATAGTACTCTTAAATATGAGTAACTTCTCACAAGAAACCGTATATCAAAAGTCAATATTTTCAAAGGTACAGCGATTTGTATATAAAATTTCGCAAGTCTCGTAAAAACGTTCCATACTAAAATCCATACAAATGACGTCATTTGTAGGTCATATGAAGTAGTATATGAAGTATATGGCCGCCGAAATATATTTGTAAATATCTCCCATATTTGTGCGTTTAAGTTCATACTTACCATAATGAATGTTTTTGTATATGATGTGAGTAAACTAATGATGTAGGTTTTGTTTACCAATTTCGCAAAAAAAAAAAATTCTGGTACTTTTTAAATGTATTTAATTAGTAAACTACATGTAAAATAATATATTTTTTTATGTTTACCAAGTAGTAATGCCTCAATATTTCTGAATATATTAACGAAACTACATATTTCAGATGTAGTCCGATCCCGTATTATGAAAGGTTTTTGAGGCAACAGGAGCAACTATTTTTTCTTTATAAGTCAAGGGGTCAAAGGGTCAACAGGAACATACTTTTTTATAACACTGGCCATTTTTACTCACAAACTATTGGCAGATGCGACTAGAAATGCATTGACCTACTAGCTTTTCCCGCGGCTCTTCCCGCGTAATTACCATATCTCACGGGAACACTACTTTTTCGGGATAAAAAGTAGACTATGTATTAATCCAGAGCTTAAACTACTACCATTAACCATACCAAATATGACCAAAATCCGTTCAGTAGTTTTTACAATAAAGAGTAGGTAACATACATCCATCCATCCTCACAAACTTTCACATTTATATTAGTAGGATAGTTACTGTAGATCTTACGCCATTCTAGAAACGCCAGTTAAAATTTCCTTATTAAAGAATAACTCCTAGACTACGGAGGTTGTTTATAATTCCTAAACAACCTCCGTGGTCTAGTGGTTAGAGCATTGGCTCTCGACTCGGAGGTCGTGGCTTCGATTCCCGCATTGGAACAACAAAAAATGTTGTTTCCAAGTTTCATTAGGACAATGCAGGCTAATCACTTGATTGTCTGACAAGAAAGATAATCCATGCGTCGGATGGGCATGTAAAAAGTCGGACCTGCACCTGATCTCGCTTTAGTCGTGCCGTTTATCCGTCCCACTGGATTATCGTTTATCAGAGTAAAGGAAGAGAGATTGCTCTTATGTGCTGCGTACACACTTGGGCACTATAAAATTACTCCTGCGTAACTAGCCTGGTTTCAATGAAACCGGCCACCGTCACCGTAATCGGTGTGAGGAGTTATTATAGCTGTTACTATAGACCTTACAACATTCTGGAAGCGCCTGTTAAGATTTCCTTAGTCTAGACCAGTGTTTTTCAACCTTTTTCATGATGCGACCCCTGGTATGAAAAAAATATTTCGCGACTCCCCGACCCTTCGCTTTTTTATCATGTATGTATGTGTATGTTACAGTGTTTCAAATATTCATTTCATACGACGTTTTTATGCGTCTCCATAATTAGGATTTGGATATAAGTACATAATATTTAGGTATTTACCTATGAAATTGCCGTTTTGTATGAAAAAATTAAAACAATTTTTTTTTTTCATGTATTTATTATTTGTATTAATCGAAGTAATCACCCATGAAATCAATGCATCTTTGCCAACGTAGTGGCAGTTTATTGATGCCCTTCTTAAAGAAATCAGCTGGACGGTAGGCAACAAATTCTTCAAAGGCATTTTGTACTGCCTCTCGGGTATTGAATTTTTTTCCCGCCAAGAAGTTATACAAATTCTGGAAAAAGTAGTAGTCTGTAGGCGCAAGGTCTAATGAGTAGAGCGGATGACGGAGAGCTTCCAACCCCAGTTCCCAGCGGAGACGAGCGATTGACCAATGCTGGTTGGAGATGTGCCAGCTTTTCCATCATTGTGTTCAATTCTTCATAGTACACATCTGCAGTAATGCTCACCATGTTTGGTAAGAAGCTGTGATGAATCACACCGGCGCTAGACCACCAAACAGTGACCATCACTTTTCTAGGAGTAAGTTTTCGTTTAGGGCATTGTTTAGGTGCTGTAGCAGGATCCAACCAACTTGCTGAGCGCTTGCGGTTATCAAACAGAATCTATTTTTCATCGCAGGTAACAATGCGGTTCAAAATTCCTTCATTTATGTGTCTGTTGAGCAGTGCAAGGTACGTCTCGACACGTACTTCGCGCTGGCGATCATTGTGTTCGTGGGGCACCCATTTGTCAAGCTTTTTTACCTTGCCAATTTGACGAAAATGGACCAATATTGTTTTGACGCTAACGTCGAAAGCTGCTGCTAATTCAGCTGTAGATTGTGTATCATCAGCTTCCACAATCGCCTTTAATTCGTCATTGTCGACCAAAGTCTTCGGACGACCGCGAGGTTCATTTTACAGTTCGAAATTTCCAAAACGGAAGCGAGCAAACCAATAACAGGTGGTGCGTTGGTTTGTAGTGTTAGCTCCGTAAACGTCGTTGATGTTGCGTGCCGCTTGTGCCGCGTTGCTGCCACGACGGTACTCATATTCCATAATTACTCGAATTTTTAACGTATCCATGATGACGAAAAAGATTGATATGCGATGAAAATGTAACACTAATCAATAAACAAATGACTACTTTTGGAAAAAGAATTCCATGTTTTTAAAATAAAATAATTTGAAATTAGAATTCTTAGCCAAACAAAAAATATTTTTATTGAAATGGCCAGTACCTACTGCAGAACGGCAATTTCATCGATGATCGATATATCCTTTTGTTAAAATTATCTTACTAATAAATCATTATTTTTAATCTTTATTGTCTTTTACTAAAGTTCCTTCGATCTCCGGCGACCCCCCTACAGAAGCTTCGCGACCCCCCAGGGGGTCGTGATCCACAGGTTGAAAAACACTGGTCTAGACTAAATAAAGAGGATAAGTTTTTTTGTTTGTTTGTTTGCATCGAATAGGCTCCGAAACTACTGGGCCGACTTTGATGAAATTTGGAACAGATATAGAATAGACCACATATGCTACTTTTAATCGCGGCAAAATGTACGGTTACCGCGGGATTACCTATTGTCGCGCACGAAGTCGCGCGCAACATCTAGTATAGACTAATAATATTATTTAATACGCTGTCCACAAATAACATATAATCTCTTCTGCTCATGTAATACGTCTGGGTGGAATCAGTTGCAAGTTGCGACTCGGTGAAATATCTGAAGCGGAAAATATATTTGTTGCAATGTAAGAGGGATAATCTCTCCACAGATTCTATATCATTATGAAGTTGTCCAAAACTATTTCTGTTTCACACAAGAGATTTCATCATTCTATCGTAGTAAGAGGAAAATAACAGAGAGATATATACTTAAAGGTAGCCAATGCCAAGCCAAATGCCGATCGGATTAGTTAGAACTGACTGTGTATGATCGTGAATTAGTAGGACACAATTTACTCCACGACGACGAGACTATAAAACGTTTCATTTATATAGAGGGTAGAGTAATGGAGGACTATTTCCATACATGAATAATGTACGTTAATAAGCGTCAAATAATAATTTCAAAACTGGCCATAATGGCGCTAGTCTTGATCGGTATGATATGAAGTTACCAATAAAATATGGAGTGAATTTAGTTGACAGTTAGTTGCTGTTTCGTACTGGATTCTTAAAATATTACGATTATCGAGTGTTCGAAATATCAAATGGTTCGAAAACGAAAAAAAATGGTTTGAAACTTAACTACACAATCCAATGCGTGCGCAAGTGTGTGTCAAACTAATCATTACAAAAACAAAGGCTCGTGCACGATTATACGAATTTAGACTTGTCTCAAAATGTACTGATGTACCTCTGCAAGTTCTGTAATATTTGTCTCTCTTTCACTCTGCAACTTTGAATTGTCGAGTGTTTGACGCCGATGAGTTCGAATCAATGCGTCGTTTTATTACGTAGCGATGATTTTTTCGTTCGAATTACCAAGTGCATAAAAATGTATTGATTTTGTTCGAATTATTAAGATATTTTCTAGGGAACTAGTGCTAACTTTGAATTACAGAGAGGTTCAAATTAACGCAGGTTGGATTTAACGAGAGTCGACTGTATTTTATTTCTGTACCTCCTGTGGGAAGATGTGCGGCACGGCGCGCTCGTCGGAGCGGCGGCCGAAGCGCAGGCGCACGGGGTTGCGGATGTCGCGCAGAGAGAGCAGCTCCTCCATCTCGTCGATCTGCAACAATTCCAAAGACCATCATTTTTTATCTCACCAGGTGGCACCACTGTAGAGTGAGGTACGGGCAACAAAACAAAATGTTTCATTTGAATCATATTATTTAATACAATAAATAGATCAGTAAACGTATTAGCCACGCCACAGTGTTGCGTTGCGCAGTTCCGTTTTGCTCGAAAAAAAAAGGCAGAGCTAATGGTCTTAAAGCGTGCTCTCATCATAAAATGTTTAATTATCGGTTATATATCAATTTTAACCTCTCAACTTTTATCAAAAGGAATCTAAGTTTTAGTGGTGATAGATATTGGCTGTGACTTCGTACGCGCAAAAAGGATTCCTACAGGAATTGTACATTTAGATGCGATAAAAAAAAGCCCATGTGTTAATCCAGAGTCTAAACTATTACCATAAAAAATATCAAAATTATTCCGTTCAGTGGTTATTTGGGTGGAAAAGGAATAAACTTCGATACATACAAACTTTCGCGTTTATAATATTAGTAACATACATCTGATACTTGACGCATTCGTATTTCGTGTATGGAAGCACTCGCGTGGCGATATCTTATTGAATTTTCTTGCTCAGTAGGTAAATAACGATACATGATTGGACAAATTATGATTTAACCATATTTTGTCTTTCTCTTTCTATATTACTAGATGTTGCCTGCGACTTCGTGCGCGCAAAAGGAAATCCCGCGGTAACTGTACATTTTTGCAGTGTTAAAAAGTAGCATATGTCCTTCCCCGTGGTCTAATCTATATCTGTAGCAAATTTCATAAAAATCGGTCCAGTAGTTTCGGAGCCTATTTAATGCAAACAAACAAACTTTTCCTCTTTATTATATTAGTAAAGATATTTATTATTTTGATTTCTAATGTTCAGGCTATTATCTATCGCGGTTGCAGAAGAACAGCTGTCGAGTTTGTGAACCAGCGTTACGTTAGTAATATAATTATATTCTTTGCCAGCGTTGCGAATCTTTCGCAATATGGCACCTAATTTGACAGAACTGTGATTAGTTACGGACTATATTCTGTTGAATGCTGTTTTACTAAATAAATCCTATGTTTCCTTTTCTATGATAAATGTTTTATTGAAGTATCGGGAAGTCTCTTTATCGTACACTAGTAATTCGTATTACGTAAAATAAGTCAACCGTATCCATGGTACAGCCAAACACATTTTTGGTTTGTCTCTACGAGACGTATCTACCTGCTACGGGACAAAATTAATGTAATCCTACTTCTATTGTGAAATGTGAAAGTTAGTGAGGATGGAGGGATGTATGGATGGATGAATGTTTGTTAGTCTTTCACGCAAAAACTATTGAACAGGTTTTGATGAAATTGGGTATGTTAGAAGTTTATGC
Source organism: Glaucopsyche alexis (assembly GCA_905404095.1). Taxonomy (NCBI): domain Eukaryota; kingdom Metazoa; phylum Arthropoda; class Insecta; order Lepidoptera; family Lycaenidae; genus Glaucopsyche; species Glaucopsyche alexis. The sequence goes on from FR990048.1 coordinate 6,040,544, forward strand.
TCTGGATTAATACATACGCTACTTTTTATCTCGAAAAAGTACAGTATTCCCGTGGGATACTGTGTTTACGTGAGCGGAGCTGCGAGCTAAAGCTAGTGTAAAATAAATAAATGTTCCAATTTAATAAATAGCATGCAATATTTTATAGGGATTACCTACTGTAAATTATATTCCAGACGCCTGTACAAATAGTTTGAACTTTATCAAGTTGTTCTTAATGCCTTTGCCCTAATTTGCGATCAATAAACAGCCTAGATGGAGTAATCTCCATAATATAATATCCGTGTACTAAAACATTATAAGGCCACGTGTACACGAGCTGCAATATTGCCACGGTGTTATGTATCTGTAAGGGCTCATACACAAATTTGCGATCGCATCGCGAAAATAACGCCATACAATTCACAACCATATTATCATATTATGTACATGTAAAAATTGTAGGGATCCTCTTCTTTCGCATAATTTTATTTGTCATAATTTCATTTTGCATACCGCACTTGGCATAATTTTACTACGCATAATAATACTTCGGCATAATGATTTCTTGGCATACTATATCATTAGGCAAAAATATCATTTAGACTAATATTGTTTGCCCTAATTTAATGAGGCATAACTTGTGAGGCATAATTTTTCTTGTCATAATAATACTTTGGCATAATTGTTTTTTGGCATAAACTCGTTAGGCATATTTTTTTGTCATAATAAATTCAAGGCATTCTGTCACAAGGCACAAATATGCATATAATGGAACTACATAATGAAAACACGGTTAAAGTAATTAAACGCATATTTATGAAACATTAAAAGCAGGTATTACACTCATATAAGTGTAACATGTGTAACAGTAGGTTAAGTTGCGGCGGGGTGGCCCAGGGGCCACCCGTAAGCCGCTAACATGTTTAAAATAATTAGCTCGGCATGTTCTTAGATAGCATTTCATGTTTTTTGTCCGAGTTTAATTTTGTAATCCGTCGAAAATTACAATTATAATTGTTATTTCATCTTAACTCGCACACCCAGTAAAATTTATCATTCATGTACCGGTGATAAGACTAAGCAAAGTAAGTAAATCGTTTAAAGGTTCATGTATACGCCTTTACAATAGAATCCCAGAAAACGTTCAAAATCTTACCATTAATAAATTTAAAAAAGCTGTTAAAGAACGTATGTGTGCTAAAGCTTATTATAAAGTCAGTGATTTCATTAACGATTGCACACCTTGGGAATAAGATGGCCCCTGCAAGGCTGCTTTTATGTACTTAAGTATGCTCTATGTACTTATGACTAATGTTATATATAGATTAAGTTAGCATCGCTGACATGCCTGTTCCATCCAGTTACATATTTATACCTTTTATTTCTGTCACAATAACTGTTTCGATTTGACGATTCCGACAATATCAAAATTATGCGGCTATACATTTTGTCTAACACATTTTTACATGCTTCCTTGGTACATCTTTTATCAGCACAAAATCTAAGTTCTAAAGGAAAATCAAAATCTTTTAACTCCTCTGTCCCCATACTATTTTTCTAAATGAGCTATTTGAAGCCTGATTAGCCTTGACTTTAATTAAATTAAAATTACACTCGACTAGTAGTGGCAGATGATCCGACCAGTAAACATCTTTTAAAATTGAGACATTTGTAATTGTTTGTCGCGCTAGTTACAACACAGTGATCTAGCCAGCGCTTAGATCCGTGAGCGTCACTTATAAACGAATACGTATCACTAGTCATTATATCCAGGTCTACGCACGACCACGCTTGTTCACTGCAAAAGTTTAATAGTTCTGAGGCAAATGACTCACCTGGATGGGCGTTAAAGTCACCGAGTATATATACAGACTCTACATCACTACTCTCAACTACTGCATAAATCTCACTTAGACACTCTGTGAACTCCATAAGATTATCACTTGAGTCGGTAGGCATGTATACGGAAAATAACAGAGGTGCTCGATCGCACAATGATATTTTGATAGCAGTAAGCCGTACACTATTACATTTCACTGTTGACACACAAGGAAACGTAGATTTTCTCCACAGGATGGCCACCCCTCCATATGGCCTTCCTCTCAGGATGCCAGCCGAGGTTTCCACAGCTGACTTTCCAGTAAAAGCGAATAATAATCTATTGACATCTTTCATCAAAATTGGATCAGTAGTTTAGGCGCTAAGGTGGACTGCCATTTGTCAAAATCATTACCTTTCCTTTTGGTTTCGCCGTAGTCGAGTTTGGTTCGGGTAAAAACAGGTAAAAAAGTACGTGTCAGCCTATCTTCTTTCATAGCGTAGTTTTTAACAAGCTAGTTAAGTCACTAATAACTAATAAGTAGAAGCTTTAGCTAACAAATTTTCAATCTTATGTAACACATTATTTACAGGTTTTTGTGAGATTCTAATGGTGCTGTTATATAAATAACGGTATTCTCAATTACACCGTTTGCTCAATAGCACCTTTAGCTTTATTGTAATTCGAAAATTCTGAAACATTGATTTTTATTCATCGCGATTCGCGACAGTTGCCTAGAATGTACGTTTTCGGGAATATTTTTTTATTAGGATTCATCATGCGCCAGTAAAGTGGCGTTTGCACAAAATATTAATAATTTCATTTTATTGTAGGCTCAGGGTAATTCGCATTACTGCGGAGGTCGTTTCTGATCTCTCGCATGAAATCTCCTTCGTTACCTTTTGAAAATTAAGTAAATGGAGGCTCGTTTCGGCTAAGAAAGGGAGCACACTTGACCTTAATTAAAATCTTGTTGACATAGTCACTGGTGTTCGTTTACATAGTCGGAGGTAAATTTGATTGAATCATATAGTCAGACATATAAGATCTGTAAATATGGACCTGCTGACGGTTCGAAAACGTCTAACTTGAAATTGTATTTTAATAGCATTTTAATACGACGATGTATGGGATATTATAACTGAAGTATATACACGTCTTAACGAATCATCTTTTAAAGCATAACGAAGATAACAAATGTTAAGGACAAAAATCATGAGAACACAATTAGTATCTACTCAAATAAGATACAAATATTCTTTTCTAATTCGACTTTTATACATGTAGGATATCATCAAAAGTTATATTCAAATCAGTACTTTTGTACCTTGGCGTAGCGATTATTCGCTTGTTAAAGTGTTTCACAAGCCCGATTATAATAGGACTGCAGTTTATAGGCTAGCAACATTAAATGAAAGCAAAAACTATATTTTGCCATATTCATTACCCCCTTTTATGAAATCCTAACTTCTTTTTAGAAAAATATAAGTTTTTTGCTGGCTCTACACTACTTCCGTGAAAGTCCGCGAACAAACGTTTAACATGTCGATGGTTTTTCCCAGATTTTCACGCGTTGAATTTGTAGGAGTACAATTTTCTCGTGAATTTATGGCCGGTGAAAACGTGCCGAAGCAGAGGGCCTAGTCTTGACTAGGCCCTTGCATCTTGCATCTTGCATCTTGATGCATTCGATAATTTCGACGGTGAAGTTCGAAAACAAAATGTATAGGATTTGACGAAAGGTATCGGTAGCGACATGTCGCTTAGCGATGACTTACTCTCCCATACATTTTATCTTTCGAACTTCGCCGTCGAAATTATCGAATGCATCTTGACTAGAGGCTCTGGGCTCGTTACTTACCGGCGTTTGGGGTGGCATGTCGGGATCGGAGCGGCGGCCGAAGCGCAGGCGGCGGGAGGGCGAGCGCACGGACTTGCGCGCGAGCGCGTGCCCGCCCAGCGCGTCGTGTTGCGCCAGCAGCGCGTACAGTCCGCCTAGCGCCTCCCATCCGCTCCGGTCCACCACGGGGGATGCTGTGGACGAGAGAGATAGGGTTAGTGATGCAAAACTTGTTTAAACTTCCAATTTTAGTAGTTTTTTAACTTCCAATGTTAGTAGACAGGCGCTTTGGCGTGCGCGTTTATTGAATTTTCGACAAAAAGTGACATAAGTTACAAATGTCACTTTTTGTCGAAAATTCAATAAAAATGTGACTTCTGTGTGAAATAAAGTATTTTAAATGTATTTTGCGACAATTGTATTGCAAAATAAATAGATGTGCATATAAATTTATGTAGTAATAGTATGAAATTACCTAATTAATGTCCATTGTTTTTTTGTATAGGAAACGAACCACCTTAACACGTGAGCGTGTGTGCCTGCACACGATGGATCGGCCCTGTTAACTGATTTCGATCTTATACCCGGTCGACAACTTGTTCGATTGTACTTCATTGATTATTATTATTGATGTAATATTTCAGCTCGTACCCGAATGAAGAATGCAATATATTTCATATTTCAGCTGTCATATTTTTTATATTGGTATTAAATAACGTTAACATAGCCAGAATCGAAACTATTAATCAGAAACAGGGAATATACAGAACTCATATTCAGAAAGGACCGTAAGACACCACGATTAATCAATTTATTAAGCTTAAGCGGACCAGTGGGCTTTAGGGCGTCATTTGTTTGATTTATTGGACTTAAATCAATCTCAGTTAACGGAATCTTGCTTATTCAAGAATATTTTCCTAAATAATAAAAGATATTTGACCAAAATGTTTTAGAGATCATTTGACAATTTTATTTTATTTAATTACAAGATGTTGCGTGCGACTTCGTGCGTGATAAAAGAAAATCCTGCGGTAACCGTATATTTTGCCGCAATAAAAAGTAGCCTATGTCCTTCCCCGTGGTCTATTATATATCTGTGCCAAATTTCATCAAAATCGGTCAATTAGTTTCGGAGCCTATTCGATGCAAACAAACAAACACACAAACAAACAAACTTTTCCGCTTTATTATATTAAATATAGATATGCTGAAAATAAAAAAAAGTTTATGAATCCGAGTGCGCGTTTGTTACTCTCTTTGTGTTGCTGGTATCATATGGTCAGTGGAGATCGTTTACCACCAGGCTATATGCTCGTTTCCTTGTCTATACCATTAAAAAAACTTTTTAAGGGGAATTTATCATTTCAATAATTATTATAGATGTTTCTGTCCTACTGCACTCGGCCAAACTCGGCGCACATTTTATGCCGAAATTAATTAGATGGATGTCGATTGTCGATTTGAATTTAGAACTTTCGAACACGGATCTTTTAATTAAAATCATTTCCATTGCCAAAATAGAATCGTTATTATTCTGAATAATGAAAAGGTGCTTGAAAGGGTTAAATTAATTTTACCGTCATTATCTAGATTAAAAATTACATCGATTTGTACTATTGAATATACATAATACTTATATCAGGACATATTTTTATTTGTCTAAAATAGACCAAAGATTTGTTAGTAATAAAGAAAAGATTTGATAGATAAGCTCAAGAACATTTTTCTTAAGTTTGCCGTACGTCATTACTTTTCAGAATTCGTTTCTTAGTAGCTATACTGTAAAACATGGGTATAAAGTAACATCGACTAATAATATTATTAATAATTTTATTCCTAATATTATTGTATTGCGAGTAAAGACGCTGAAATAAGCTGTATTCTAAATTGATTTATTACATTAATTTATTTTACCTGACCGATGTATTTTGACTACCACGCTAATACCAATAAAAATAATTAAGTAGAAAGGTCGTTCTATTATTGAATATTAATTCCGTTTTCTGACGACCTCAATGTGAAAGCAAAACAAAAATAACTTTCTATCGTCATATTATTCGTAATCAAACCTAAGTTAAGTGTCATTTTCTCATTTTGATACGTAATATTTGCGAGTAATTAATAAAAATATTACACAATCCTATTTCATAATGTTTCGTGTAATAGTTGAACGAAATTCTAAGTTCATTGGAATGAAATTAATTTTATCAATTCATATAGGACAGTCATGTTATTTTTTGTTAATTAATGATAGCGAAGCTACATAGTACATGGTTTGAACGAAGATAATATTGTTACAAGAATATTTCATTCTTTCTCATCATCATCATCAGCCTATCGCCGTCCACTGCTGAACATAGGGTAGGCCTCCTCCAATGAGCGCCAACCATCCCGATCTTGATCATCCGCTGCCATCTCTCATCATCATCACCGAACAATGCCCACAAACCCCACTTCCCTAGCTCGGGTCCCTCCTCAGAGTGAGGATGGCCACCACGATTTGATAGCCTTTACAGTTTACGTGTTACAGCAGCCATACCTACATCATACTGGATATCGCCCAATCAGCATGACGCTACAGGCTTGATCCAATCTGCAGTTCATCCATAAACATAACTAGATGTTGCACGCGACTTCGTGCGCGTAAAAGTTAATTTCGCAGAAACCTTACATTTTACCGCGATAAAAAGTAGCCTATATCCTTTCCCGTAGTCTACTCTACATCTGTGCCAAATTTCATCAAAATCGGTCTAGTAGTTTCGGAGCCTATTCAATGCAAACAAACAAACATACAAACTTTTCCTCTTTATCTACACTAATATTATAAAGAGGAAAACTTTGTTTGTATGTTTGTTTGTTTGTTTGTTTGTTTGTTTGTTTGTAATGAATAGGCTCAAAAAGTACTGGACCGATTTCAAAAATTCTTTCACCGTTCGAAAGCTACATTATCCATGAGTAACATAGGCAAAATTTTATTTTGGAAAAAAATTGGGTTCCGTAAGATAGTTGGGTTTATCGGACACAAGGTGTAAAAAATCAACCAGAAAAGTTACTTATTTTGCGTACGCTGCCTAAACTATAAAAGATAGAACCATATAATGTTCTAATTAATTGTAGATCTTATAAATATCTACAAAAAAGTCCGCTACACACTATACCTATCTATGTCGAGTAAGGCACAACATCCATTTTTTTATTTAAAAAGCTTGAATTTTTTTTGGACTACATTTAAACGCGTTTATTTTTCTCATGCTATTAATCCTTATCAAAATAAATTATTTAATCACTAAGTACAGTTTATGTAGATAATATTTGGTCTTTGAATGATTAAAATTGGACGTTTGGTTTTGAAGTTATGGCGAAATTAAAATATTACGATTTCTGCTGCACGGCCCGTTGCGAAGTGGGTGACATTCTGTAGTATTAATATCAGTATTGTACCCGTGCGAAGCCGGGGCGGGTCGCTAGTTATATTATATACTAGATGACGCCCGCAACTCCGTTGCGCCAAAATTCGTTTATCGCGGCGGAACGTACATTTTTCCGGGATAAAAAGTATCCTATGTCCTTTCTCGGGTCTCAAAGTATCCCTATACCAAATTTCATCGAAATCGGTTCAGCGGTTTGGGCGTGAAGAGGTAACAGACAGACAGACAGACAGACACACTTTCGCATTTATAATATTAAGTATGGATTATTAGTAGACTGATAACAGATAGACTGATTATAAGTATAGACAAGCGCCTAACTGTCGCCAATCCACGCCCATATACGGTCAGTTCTATCTGATCCAATCGGCAGCGTCATGCCGATTATTGGACGATAGGCAGTATGGTGTTTGGCTACCCCTAGAACATTTTTAGTGTTCACAAACGCGTAACTCGTGGGTTCGAAGCAGATGACTTTAAAAGTAAAATGCTGTAAGGTTTGTGTAAAACCACGCGAATATATCTGTATTTTAGTGGGCTTAGTTTTTTAGTTCACCAAAACTTCTAAGAAAAACACCACGAATTTAATATAAGGTTTGTTAAAATCAAATACGGATAGGTACTTCGGGTATATGATCTACTGCTCATTTAAAGACGTTTAAGCAGAAAAATAATTGACATACTAGAAAAACAAAAACTTTATATGGGCAAGTTTGCGTTTTGCGGAGAGTACATAAGATTATTTTGTTAAGTTTGAGAATGACGATAATTTTTCTGCCTAAACGTCTTTAGATAAGCAGTGGATCATGTGACTGAAATATCTGTAACTGATTTTTGGAGACCTTATATATTATTATTATTACTACTAAATTGAGTTTATCAATGTGTTTTCTGTGGTTCTATAGAGTTAATATCGTTAATATGTAAATTCATCGTTAAACCGCATGATCGAATTAGCAGATAGACCTTTATTTGAAAATAAGGTTTACTTGATTGCGAGAGCGAGTGAATATAAGCAATTAAAGGAGTTGATAATATAATTTCTCTATCGTTTTAGGGTTCCGTAACGTTTCGTTAAAAATATTTTTTTAAAGAGTCTTTAAGAAAATTATTTTTAACGAAATCAGATAATTACTTTTGAAGTAATTTGAAAAATCCTATTGCGCGTTGATAGTTACGGAACTCTCCGACATGACATGCTTATTCGGCTTGGATTTGTTGTGTTTTTTTCCTTATAGAATTAGCAATGAATTCTCTTTAGTTACGTGTATGCAAAAGTTATGTGAAAGTATAAAAAAACATTATAATAGGAATCCTTACCCGCCACTTCATGTGTGTATAAGATATGGTTATATATAATTATATTATATTAAACATTTGACTACACCAATATTAATGCCGTTGTATGTTATTATCTACTATGTTAAATATTAAACCTTAGTTGGTTATATGTCGATGTAATTAATAATATTATTACCAATGAATTGTGTAATTGTGGAAACGAAATGTATAAAACTTCTGTATAAATGTATAATGTCAACTTAGTCTATGGATGGCCACTTTGGCAACCCCAAGACTAACCTATAAAAGGCCAAACCACACCCGGTCAGCTGTCACACGGGAAGCCGACATATTCAGGTGATGTTACCTACTTATTGTTTTGTCATTGCTCTAATCTTGAAGTATTGTGTTTAATAATATTTGATATTTTATGGCTGTAGCCTTTGGTATTATATTGTTTTCTAATAATTATTATAAATGTTAAAGTTAGTATTGTTCACGATAATTTCATCTAGTTGATGCTTTGAGTTGGGTACCCAACTTGATGTATGGTTTATTTCTAGCTTTATTTCTAGTCCTAACAAGCACTTTTGAATCTGAGTCATTATTCTGTACTAAATTATAGTTCGGAAATGTAACTTTAGAATAATAGTGTTTTGCTAATAGAAATCTTTTATTAAATAACATAGTTACCCACATGTTTTTGTTATTTTCTTTGTTTTATATGAAAGATCTACCTACCTTTAATTTGTGGGGTAGGTTGAGATAAATATATTTGCTATAACAATTACATATTCAAATTGAAATAACTTCTGGTAGGTAATATATTAATATCACTTATTAACTAAATATTACTTTTAATTAATACAATATTATGTCGGTATCCTGACCTGACAATAATTTATTTGTAGTACATTGTTTGATTAGGTTGACCTTTAGTATAGGCAACCATTCGAGAATCAATCCTTTAAATTCCATATTATACAATTTTTATTTTGATCTATACCCTAATATATCATATGCAACAGAAAATCACCAAGAACCGTACCGTAAACTGCGCAGTTTCCCAGGGACAAAGCCAAGTCTAGTATACTAAATTTCATGGAAATACTTGCAGTCATTTCGAGAAACCGATTACATATATACAAAATTGTCTCATTTAAAGTATAAGATATGAATTTCGGTTTAGAACTTACCGTCATACTGGGAGAGCGCCTGTGCGTTTGAGACGGGCAACGTGCATAGAGCGGTGAAGCCACACAAAGCGACCACTACGGCAATATTTCGGGACATGGCTGAAACAAAAATAAATACGCTTAAAATAACTTATAGAAACATTTTTATAGGGTGAGAGTACCAATTATCAGCACTTTAAGAAATAGTCCATATTTAACCTCGATTATTACAGAGGAAAATAATCTATAGTTTAAAGTATGGTGTTTTTATTAAGTGGAAACAAAAATTAATTATGCTTATAATTCTACAATTTATTCGGGTCGCTGATAATTTGGAACAGTGCTAGCAAATGGGTGTGTCACAAAATAAAGTTGTGTTAGTTACACTATTTATAACTCAAGAACGGCTACACCGATTTGGCTAAAAATTGGTGGTGCGATATCTTAAAACCCAGAGAAGGACATAGGATACTTTTTATCCCGTTCCCGAGGGACCCAAAACTCGAAAACGGCTGGACCGATTTGGCTAATTTTAGTCTTGAAATAATTGTGGAAGTTCAGTTCCCTGAAGGTTTAAGCAGTGAGAAATATTGGAAAAAGTGTAGGTGTAGGATTAGGACGTAGGTTGCATTGTAGGTGTAGTTATTTATTTATAACAGTTCATATTTAAGACGGAACAACGTGTGCCGGGACAGCTAGTATAGTATACTCTATGCCTACACTCAGAAGCCCAATTCTTATATCTATTTTCGATATAATCTCTGTTCGGTCAAAGCCCCGACTCACACACATACGCATCATATAGTGCGCGAGCGAGTGGGACAGCCTGAAAATCCAAACGAGATTTAACCGATGACAATTACGAGAATTTCCCGACTGAGTTATATAATGTTATTAAAAATAACAACCAAAACATGAATCTGTCTCTACTAACTGAATAAAAGAGAAAGGGATGATGAAGGCGAAGCGTCAATATACTGAATGATTTTATCCGCGACTTTCTTACGCCCATTCTTCTCGACGGGTTAGTTTCCTAACCGTTGGTAGGTATCATGTAGACCGACGTTCAGAAAGTGTATAAAAATATCAATTTTGAATATATTTTTTTACTTTGACTTCGACTATAATAATTATAAGTCACGGTGTCGTGTAGGTTTATAATCTGTCTTTTTTACTATTGTAGTTAGTTTAAATGAAGTATAATAGACATTTGTAACTGGATTATAACACGGATAAGCTCGTAGCCCAAACAAGAACAATTTGCATTGAAAATGTTGACAGACTTTCATCAAACTTTCATTTGACGACGATACGAATACACTGTCGCAAATTCAGACAACCTCTGTGGCTCAGTGGTTAGCGCATTGGTGTACAAGCCGGAGGTTGCGTGTTCGAATCCCGCCATTGAACAAAAAGTTTTCTGTGTTCCTAGGTCATGGATGTGTATAATATAATAATAAAAACCTTAAATATAAGTATAGTATAAAAGTATTAAACATATTTCCGTTGTCTGGTACCCGTAACACTCTTCGGATACTTACCATGGGGCCAGACTGACGTGGTGTGAAGCGTCCATAGATATTATGTTATTATAATTGTTTGCTTGCCCTACTGAATTTGACGACTCATTACAATACAAATGCTTCTTTATAATAATGACTAGATGAGAATGTATTAGGAACTGAATAACGTGTCAGGAACTATTCAAAGTATAAACTATTGGGTACAGAAGTACGCCACTTGTTCTCCACCTTTATAGTTCGAATTACACATATTTAACCCAAAGTTTAAGAAAATACCTTTAGAAGTTATAGGTAAGTACATTTCCTGAAACACCCACTGAAGTATTTGTCAACTTGGTTCTTATTAGGTACATGATAGAACATTCGAACCTACTTATCGAAAATATAAGGTCTCCAAAAATCAATTACCGATACTTAAGGTATATTATGTAAATATGTTTAGGCAGAAAATTTAGGCACACGACCCAGGAACACAGAAAAACTTTTTGGTCCTTCGGTGGGATTTGAACTTGCGACCCCCGGCTTGAGCGCCAACGCGCTGTACCACTGAGCCACAGGGGTCGTCGAATTTTCTAGCCTGGCCTGTGCGTTGATACATCAGCTTTGCCTTTTATATATTTAAATCATAACTTGTAGTAGTCATAAGCGATGATGATAATTCTAGTAATATGCTAACATTCCATCACATCACGTATCCGACGAGTATCCTTCCAAACGCGTATCATATCCCAAACGTGTATCTCGCATAAGTCATGCGCCCGCAAAGTGATACGTAATTTTATATGTCGAGGAGATTAAGTGCTCACCTTAAGTAACAAATTTATAGTATCGTCGCGTTCAACAAGTAGGGTAATGTCGGTGTCAACGCAATCGTGACGTCATTAATCACGCTTATCACGTCCCGTCACGTCACATGTTCCGCACGCGGGCGTTTTTCATCGTACCGCCTTTTTCAGTAATGTCTCGCGCGTCTAATCTAATGTGAATCAGCAATATTTAGGATTACTAAGATTGGGAGCGATTTTTCTTTGGAGATTTAATTTTTTCGCTCGTTTTAGGCATTTTCTTTAAAGCATGTGACTTTTCATTTATTTTGTAATTGATTTTTAGTATTATCATAACCGCGATATGTTCTGCAAAGGGTGGCCAATTTTTAATGAAAAGCAGTCTCTGTGTTTTTGTTGTATTTCATCGCTAAGGCAGAGGCGGATTAAACGTTGAGAGCGCCTGAGAGAGAGAACGTTAAAGTTAGCCCTGGGTTAAATACCATAACCATGTTATGTTAGAGAAAGCTTAATATTTTAACCCAGTATTAACTTCAACCCAAAGGGGCAATTATTCTGCTAAATAAAACCTTAATGCAGATTTTATTTAGCAATATTTTATTTTATACAATTACAATCAAGTCCCGATACGCTAAAACTCTCAAACGGTGTTTTTATGAACGTTAAAGCAACGTGAAACGCGCTCTGGTTGGTCGTAACGTCATTAGATCCGTTCACGGTAACATGTCGCCACACTTCCAATCCAAACAAAGTAAAATGAAGTCTACTTTAAAGACGAGAGTTGAGGTTCAGATCTGCGCAAGTGGGGCGTGGGCCTTGCAGTATTAACAAAATAAGATGTTCTACAACAATTGACAGTTGCAATAACATAAACAGAACTTCATTTGGCATATGGCATATGGCAACCTTGAAGATCGCTCAAATCTTCTTCCAAATTCACATTACTTTTTCCCGCACAAATAATAAATCTTGGACCCCGAGATACGTCCTATTTAGAGCTAATAAGATTTATAAGTAGAGATACAAGGTACATTTACTTGGCCGAATTAACAGTTTGTTTTTAGGGTTTGCACACTGCGGTGCGATGTGACGATGTAAAAATATAGGTTCCTAATTTTTTTGTTTAAAATCATATACCATAATTTAACTTGACATAATTTAATTTTTTCTAATAATAGTTACGCATAATATTAATTTGGCATAACTGTTTAGACATATTTTTTTGACATAATAACTTTAAGCATGATAATATTTACGCATACATTTATTTACGCATAATGATATTTAAGCATATTTTACAAAGTATAAACAATAGTATAATTATATATAAATATTGAAGACATTTTGAATTCGAGTTTAAAAAGTTCTAACCTAATCTAATCCAAAAATACACAAACCTTATTTCACGCCAGGTTTTTGTGAGGCCATGTTACCACTCCGAAAACGTTTTGAACGTGATAAAAAAGTCCTTACCTAACCTAACCCGAAAATACATAAACGTTATTTATACCTTACGAGTTATGCCAAAAAACAATTATGCCACAGTATTGTATGACAAAAATTATGCCTTATGCCAATTTGAATTATACAAAAAAAAATATGCGAAAAAAGCGATCCCAAAAATATACGACGAAATATTATACGATCTCGCACAACTCATCGCACCGCGCATTCCTGCGAACAAAGATCGTACAATTCATATTACACCTCCTGTCACATTTTCTTATCAATAACAAAAGTATATAAATTTTATCAAGAACCATATCACTATTTAATTTATTTCAAATGATTTTTAGAAAAGTTAAATAAAAGAATAACCGAAAACTTCTTGGCGCATAAACTCTGTGCGTTGCGAATTCGCAGTTTTATGTGAAAGCACAAACATTTAGATACACTAGACGCGAACCAATATTGTAAATCCTCCTGTGCCGCCTAAACTTTCTATCTCATGAATACTGAGCGATATTGAATTATATATCGCCTGGATAACGTTCGCTTATTCTACTTATATGATAATAATATAAACACAAAGTGGCACTCGGTATAAGCAAGTATCTCAAATATTGATATATTTATGTAAGTAAGAAAATCTAAACACACTCGTAGTCGGAGAAAATGCAACTCTACCAATATTAACTCAGGAAATGAATAAAGTAATTGAAGCTGCATAGTTTATGTAGCCAATAAATAAAAAAATACACTTTATATACCTAGTTTAGACTTTAAAAATAAAACAGTTGATTTCTGAAAGTCCAAAAATGATGTCAATATTTTTTAAGATAAGAAAAGTGTAGAAAAGAAAAGTGTAGAGGTATGTTTTTTTGGCCTTTATGAACATATCTGCATTTTATTTATATACTAAGAAAGTCATTTATGAAAATTTAAAAACTTGTTTATACAAAACTGTTCTTTGTAAACAGTGAAATCTAAGAAATACTAGTATTTTATAAAACAAACTTCACTAGAAAATATTAAGATGGATGCTCATATAAAATGTCAACGCTTGGACGTGTCGCCATAAAATCTACACCATTTGTAATCCCATCTCATGTTCTTTCTGCTGAGAATACTTTATCACTTTTTCATCTAAGTTGTTCGTTATAGCTTTTACAGGACTTATAGCGCGTGTAAAACTAAATCATAGTTTGTTTTATGAGATCGTTTGAGGATTTGACAGTGCGAACTTGGGATTTTAAATAATAATTATAGGTCGTATTGTGGTCGAAATTCGCCTATAATAATTAATTTTATTTTTAAGTTTGAACTGTATAATAAAAATCTAAATATTGCGACAGATTCACAAACGTCAAAGTGTAATGGTATCTACATACACACGAATTTGATACGGAGCGGACCAAACCAGCTGTACACTCCGTATCAAATTCGTGTGTCTGTACAGCGGGTTTGGTCCACTCCGTACAAAATCCGAGCGTGTGTAGAGCAGTCCGGCGAACATAATTATCAAAACAAGTGCACGATGGTGTGTGTACATAATCTGTGGTAGTGTGGGTAGATGTTATTTTTATTAATTATTATTCGTTTTAATTTTTCGTTCTAATCATTATTAAAATTAGCTTTTTGCACGTTTTCCTGCATGGCACTTTCATTTACCGGCCAAATTTCATACTCATCCGGTTGCACAAGTATTGTAAATCATTCACGTTTTATAATATAATAAACTAGTTTTTGCGCGCGGCTCCGCCCGCGTAAGTACATTACCCCGCGGGAACACTACATTTTCGGGATAAAAATATCATATGTCCTTTCCCGAGACCCAAAGTATGTCTAAACCAAATTTCATGAAAATCGGTTCAGCGGGTAAAGCGTGAAGAGGTAACAGACAGACACACTTTATAATATTAGTTAGTAAAGTAATAGTAAGTAAAGTTAGTATAGATGATGTTTAGAAAACGACATAGTTTATGAAAACTAGATGTTAAAATAATATCGGTAAATTTTAAGTGTGATAATCTGAAATAAATAATTATTTATTTATTTAAATACTAATGAATATTATAACGTTCTTTTATTATAATGAATGACAGACGGGCATTCTTTTTTTTTTTCCTTCTTAGGTCAAGAGGAACACACTTTTAGTATCGCACTTGGCATCTTTACCCAAAGTCCATCTTGTCACATCTGACCATACCTGCAATTTTATATTATATTATACTATATTTATCTCATTCGCAACATGACTTGCAGTTCCTTTGTTAACCTAATTTTGACCTTGAAATAATTATGGTGCAAGTTCAGGAAAGGTTTAAACGATGAGAATTTTGGAACAAAAATGTGAGAAACTGGACTGCAAACAACTCCAATTTTATTTATTTGTAATATGTTATATAGTTTAAATATAAATCTTATGAGCATAGACGTATATTATAGACGAGGCATGTTGAGGCAAAATGTGTCTCCAGTTATATGTCCGCCTTTAAGATTTTTGGGGCCACTTTGACATTTCAAGTAGGTATAATGAAAACAAGATGGCTGACATTTGAAATATGGTGAAAACCAAGAAGGCGTAATATTTTACTGTATGAAGATTTGTTATGTCAAATGGATGTCATAGCCTATCTTGAGTTTTGAAATCTTTGGTTATAAGTGTAATTACTAATCAGCTGTAGTTCTTGATGTAATTACATCGGTTGCCACAACGAGCAATCCGTGCAGCACAAGCCGGCCCCCGGGACCAGTAACGGTTCTCGTTCACTACTTTCCTAATTTTCTTTATTGCTAATAGTTTTTTCACTTTTTTATTTCCTTTTTGTTCAGTTATGTTAATAAAAGTAGTGGAGTATTCTTTCGTATTCGCTTAAAGTGAATACCGTAAATAATAGGAAAATTAGCAAACTGTCGAAGTACCACTATTAGGTTCTTAATATCC
The DNA here is from genome assembly GCA_905404095.1 of Glaucopsyche alexis. Lineage (NCBI taxonomy): Eukaryota > Metazoa > Arthropoda > Insecta > Lepidoptera > Lycaenidae > Glaucopsyche > Glaucopsyche alexis. Next base: position 6,056,764 of record FR990048.1, read on the forward strand.
CTCGGCAAAAAAACATCCCCGAAGTTCAGTGCCTAGCAGCTTGGTTTTCGACTCGAAGGTCGTGTTTTCGATTCCCGCATTGGAACAACAAAAAATGTTGGTTCCAAGTTTGGTTCGGACAATGCAGGCTGATCACCTGATAACTCATTGTCTGACAAGAAAGATGATCTATGCGTCGGATAATATATCGTCAGATATAATAATCAGATAATAATTAATAATTAATTAAACATGAAACCAAATTAATATTAATGTAAAATATTATAGGATCCAGATGTGGCATCACTGGCGAGACTGAAGTCTATTAGTGGTTGCTAACATCTATTATCCGTCTCACTAGGTTTCGAGAGTAAAGGAAGAGAAATTGTTTTTGTGTACTGCGCACATACTTGTGCACTATAAAATAGCTTTCAATGAAACCGGCCACGGTCAGTCGGTTACCGAAATCGGTGTGGGGAGCATCCCTCGGCAATTGTCATTTTTTCTATAAAAATGACGATGCCAGGATACAACCGTACCGATGCACGATGCAGATGTAGGTATAACCGTACAGTACGTTTGTAGTTCTGCATATTTTATTTATACTTTGTGCATTCGAGTACGTTGTATGTCAAAGAATTTCCTCTTCATTTTTTTTTTGTAACGATCAAGACAAGTATAGGAACGAATAGCCATCGGCAGGAGAAGGACATCGTGGCTCTCGAGTATAAGAAAATGGACCAGTATAGCCGGCGTTGAAGACCTGTTCCGCCTGGCGAAAGACAGAGAGGGGTTCTCAGAGCTAACTACCAACCTATCTCCAGTAGTGGAGAGGCACTATATCCAGTAGTGAAAGAAGAAGAAGAATACAAGACTGAACTATAGTTCAGACTTGTATTCTACAAAAAGGTCTAAAATATCACAATGAACACTAATAGTTGAATTACATAACGCTTCTTTGAAATATTACCGTAGGTACAACCCTTTACACGGTTGAATCGTGGATATTTATTTAATGAGGGTCCGCGTGAAAGAGACGGCTCGGCACTCGGGGACGTCTCAATAGAAAACTGAAATATTATTTCCTTTGTCAAACCCCGCTCGTCGATAATCGCCTCACGTTTTTGATTAGCATTCAAATTGCTCAATGCTCAATCCACCTAATAATTGTCAACGCTCACAATTTTGTGTTGTATATTTTTAATGATGTTTTATATGTAAATTGAATATGATGAAATTTCGGGTTTTTTAAATTGAAGGCTACTTTTAATAGAATTACGAGTATGTATTCTAAAAGGCATTTATTTAAATAACATATAAAATTGAAGGATCATCGAAATATGAATAAAAAAAATTTAATATAAATATAACTAAGTGGATAAGACTATGTGTATTAATCCTATCAACTTATCAAGATATTTTAATGTGTTAATTATCTAAAGTGTTTAATTTCACATCAGAGAATTTCACGTTAAAATTGTCACGTATACGTTAATATAATAATTAATAATGTAAATATTTTAATAGCCCATTCGTTATTTAAAATACTTTAAGTGTAATACAAATTTAATAAAAAAGTAGCTTAACAATTTCTTTAATGTACAATTAAAATTAAATTAAATCTGTTTTTGGTGAATTGAAACATAATATTCTTTTGGTTCGTCCACATCAAATGTATTTGGGACATTTTAAATGAAAATCGTACCCTCGTACTAAGCCGATGTTACATCCCCGTTCGCGATCCCACACTAATTCTGATGAAGTCATCAAACCGACTTCGATATATGTACAACATCTTTTTCGCAAAAGTACTGATACGAGTTAAATTTCTAAAGAAATTTACTACGCAAGATTTTTTGAAAGTAGACAATATATTTATTTTAAAACCTTTTTAATTTATACGTTGAACTTTAGAGATGTTTGATTTTGGGCCAGCTCTATGTACACCACATAGGTAAATAGGAAAAAATATGGGAATTCCTTAAAAATACAAAAAAAAATAATTTGAAGAAAAACGCGTACAAAAAGGATTATTTGAAAAGTTTTTAATGCGATAACTCTGTTTTAGGTCGGCCATGGCAGTTGCTTTGACATGACTTTTGACGTAGTTGACAATTTTAGGAAGAGACGTCTTCTTGAACGTCATACGTCTTTCTTTGCCAAGAATCATGTCATTGTCAAAATGACATTCTTTGGATAATTCTGATCTGATCCGCCATGTTTTATTTTACGTTGTGTTCCTCTCCTTGGCGAAGTTAATTTAAATGTACATTGAAATGAAGTGAAATGAAATAAAATAAAGAATAGGAAACGGTTACCATATTATGTAGCTACATTTACATATAGTGTACATAGTGCTGGCCCAAGCGTCGTACATTTCTAAAACATCTCTTGAATCCGAAAAATTATCCTTACTTATAATATTATAAATGTGGAATTGAGTTTGTTTGTTTGGTTGATACTCTTTCGAGTAAAAACTACTTAAGCGATTATTATGAAATTTGTCACAGATATAAAGCTGACAACGGAGAAGGACATAATATACTACTTTATCATGGCAAAATGTACGGTTCTCGTGGGATCTTGTTTTGAGCGCACGAAGTCGTAGGCAACATCTAGTATAAAATAATCCTGAAAAAATAAGACAAAATATGCGCGTACCGTTACGTACCAGATAGTTATTATATCATCTATCTGGTAACATTTAGACTAGGTTGATTAAAAGCTGGATCTTACGCATACGGCTCAATGTCCTATTTTTTTCCGACATTTCATTTGTGTGATAAAAACAGTGTCTACTAACCCATAAGAAAAACAGTAAGAAAGTTGACCTATATTAGAAAATAAACAATAAAAAACATTAAGCAATGCGTAATTAAACGAGCGAATCCTCTACCGGTAATAAATAATAAAAAATGTCAGATTACATTAGCAGAACGCATAATTTCAGTCTATTTTATGACTACGGACACGAACTACGTTGCTCTATTTTTGTATTGTTTAATTATAATATATTTCCTGGGTAACCGAGCTTTGCTCGGAGCTAGTAGATAAAAAATAATACAAAAATATTTTACCAGGGTTCCAACCCACCTATACTATACTACGAACTATACCTACCAAATTTCCGAATAAACCAAAAAATTACATATATAATAGGCACACCAAACTGCCAATCGGACTGACATACGAGTATTAGAGTCGAAATTATGATGTATTATTGCACAACGAAAGAAAAAACATAAATGAGTTAAAAATGAACAGTTTCCCAGAGATAGCAAGATAAAGATAGACCTAGATCAATTTTTATACGGCAAAACTACGTACTCATTTTCATGGAAACACTTGCAACCGTTTCCGAAATTACAATAATATAATATATTCAAGATCAACTAGTTGAAAGTATAAGATTTAAGGCCTCTACCGTTTATTTTACTACATTTTAAGGTTGCTTTTTATTTATTAATTAACTTTTAGATTAGTTAAATAAGTATCCAAAAACATGCGTCTTGCACGAAATTTCCTATACTCATAACCTGGGAGAGAAAATACACGAAAAATACACACCAATATTAAAAAATATATTACTAATAAATAATTCATTGGACGGGAATCTAAGATACTATTTCTTTTGAAGTCACTCATTACATTTTTGGTCATGTGTTATGAAATGTACCAGGCTCCCAGAAATTACGAGAAGCTTCCAGAAATTGCGAAAAGGTTCGAATCGAGCTGAATCATACATAAGGTAATAATTAAAACATCCCATCAATCAAATCTGGTTAGCGTAAACGTCCATGTTGTTTTTGGTTTTATTAGTTCGTTTTATCTGTCTGGTGTTTTTAAATTGATAGTCATGGATTATTTTGATTTGTTTTCATGAGTAAAATTTTGATTAATTATTGGTAAATCCATTTTCTAAATGCCTTTTTTTAATCAAGCACCTAAAATTGACAGTGCTATTAAGTAACTACTAACAAATTCACATACATTATTTTTGTACTGTGTATTAGATTGTAAGAAATCTTGTTGTAAACTTTTGTTATGCTTTCAATCTTTCTTTTATGAGTTTCAATTGTTTTCAATAATAATAATAAAACGATGTTTTATGAGAACTAAGCATATATAGCGTGTTCCACACGGCACTAATTTTGCCCAAAACGCTACGATAATTTTTACCACAAAATGGTGTTTCTTTAGCGAAATAACGTTATTATTGAAAATTTCGAAAATGTCGTTTTAAGGAATTTTTGTGACTAGTGAAACAACTGACAGCTGATCACAACTGATGTTGAAAACGTTAAAAAAGTGCTAATTTTAACCCAAGTAGGGAGCTGGGTAAAATGCAAAATGGCGTGATCATTCTTAGCGTTTTTAACAATTTTTGACAGATGACGGATGGGTGAAAACAGTTACGAACGATCATAGTGGCGCTAAAGAAACAGAATGTGAATCAAAATAACGAAATTTTCGTTCTGACTGTGTGGAACGCTCTATTAGTTGTAGGTCCGTAGCTGCTACGAATCGCTACGAAACTGCTACGAACAAATAAAATTAACTTAACTTGCCCCATAGGACAGGCTGTGCTATTACAAATGTGAAAGTTTGTGAGGATGGATGGAGGAATGTTTGTTACTTTTTACGCAAAAACTAATAAATGGATTTAGATGAAAATTAGTATGGTAGTAGTTTAGGTTCTGGATTAAAACATCTTCTTCGGGCTACTTTTTATCCTGAAAAAATATAGTATTCTTTTGGGATACCCGATACTATATTTATGCGGGCAGAGCTACGAGGAAAGCTTGTAGCTCATTTTTGTAAAACTACTTTGGTAATCAACGATTTATTGATTTAAAAGCCTAAAATTAGTAAATGGTTGGCAAAACTGAGTTGGGTGTATATCCTTTACACCGTATATTAGCATAAACAGAACCTTCCGGATAGTCTCTACAATTAAAGGTATACATTCATATTTCGGATTCGATATAATAAGTAATTTACGAATATTTAAACCTTGAATGGAATATGTTTATTACAAATTCAGTTGAAATATAAAATAGTTTACAAGACAAGTATAAGAGAAAATTCATATACTGTACTAGCTGATGCCCGTGGATCCGCCCGCGTAAATACATTATCCCTCGGGAACACTGTATTTTTTCGGGATAAAAAGTAACCTATATTTTAATACAGAGCCTAAACTACTACCATACCAAATTTTATCAAAATCCGTTCAGTAGTTTTTGCGTGAAGGAGTAACAAACATCCATCCATCCATCCTCACAAACTTTCACATTTATAATATTAGTAGGATCGGTGAGTAGTTAATCTGTAGTAGGCTGACGTGGTAAGCTGCTGAAGCTTTGTAATAGAGGATAAGACTAGTATTTAAATATAGTTCACTCTAACAACACACAAAAATGCTAAATGAAATTTATATTTACCACTTTAATAACAAGCTTAACTGTCACAAACTGTACACTATCTTAGTAATTTATGAAAATTTGTTAGAAATTAAATCTGTTGTAACCCGCTGCAAATGCGAGGTAAACAGAATGTGCCTAATCTCCTTTATATTAGAAATGCACAGCAAGAAAAATTTAAATAACCTCCATTTTTCTGGATTAAAATTTTCCCGCCTCATATGAGTCACTTATTCAATATTAAACCACAAAATCTAGTAGACAGCGTTGACTTTGTGTTAAAACAGAAAAATTGTTATAGTTATTATTAACTCAAATTCTACTAGTTTTTGGGATTTAAAATTTAGCTCACATGTAAGCGTACCTCGACATATGTAAGTTTTTTTTCTTCAATAATAAAAACTTAATTTTAATATATTTAATATACCAATGACCAGATGGATGTTTTTTAATGAAGTAGACCAGGAAATGAGCAGACAGAATTACAAGTTCGTTCCTGGTCTTAATTCCACTTACCATCGGCCTCGGCATTCGGTAAACACAACGTAAGCGTTTTGAACGCCGGTTTTCTGTGTGTTCGTGGTATTTATCCGGTTGAGCCGGTCCATTCGTACCAAAGCACGGCTATTCCATATTTGAATTATTTTTTTCCGTTATGATACGGGTCAGGTAAAAGTCATAGCAGCTATCCCCAAATTTTCAATAGGTGATTTTAAAAGTTATTAAATCCTTCCTCAAAACGTACTTCCTTTTCGATAACAATCTTTTCTTAATTAAAAACTCATCAGTATATTTTATCTTAAAATTTTAATGAAAAATAATTAAAAATAATTTCCTCTGTCCATTTATGTCTCTTCTATCTATAATGTTTATAAACTGTCTGTCAAGATGTTTGTGTTTTCTTTATTGTGCTCAAAATGCTCAATACTATTATAGGGATTGAGAGAAATCTTATTTTTAATGGCATATAAATTATGCACATACATGTTAATATAAATTATAAACGTTTGGTCATAAACCACGTTTTTGTGTAAGATTTAAGAATTTTCACTTTAATTATAATATACTAGAGGTTACCCACGACTTCGTACGCGACAAAGGAAATCTAGCGGGAACGATGTATTTTGCTGCGATTAAAATTAGCCGTCCGCATGGTTTGTCTATATCTGTATAAAATTTCATCAAAATCGGTCTAGTAGTTCCATTTTTAATGCAAACAAACAAACAAAGATACAAACAAACAAATCTTTACTCTTTATAATATTTTATATTACGAGTAGTATAGAAGTTTATTGTCTAGATTCATGGTTTGATTTGACAGACAAATATTAGTCTACATGACGCTTATAAGAGAGCAATAATAATAATAATAATATAATATCCTATAACGAATACTCGTCTTTAGAAGAGTAAGTTATTCTTTGCATTTTTCGGTGTGTACATATTACATACTATAGTACGTATAGTATGTAGTATATAATATAGAAGGGCGCCGCGGCGGACTTTGATCTGTGAGGCGGCAAATTGCCTAACGACACCGACCTGTATATGTTTGTTTATTAAATCACTAGCCTTAAGCTATCCACAGATTTTTTGACGACGTAATACGAAATACCACGAAAAAGTCACTAAGTTTTTTATTTTGTTACTTTGAACATAATTTAGATCTTTTTGCATATAATATATACTATAGAAAAATGAAGATATTTTCTAAGTAGGAATAAAAACTTATCTCAATTGGCAGGTGTACTAATGTTCCCTTATATAGAACTTGAAGCTTTAAACCGAATGTACCGATGATATTTCTAGGGTAGAATTATAAACGAGCAGCTAAATGTAAAAAAATTGTAATTTGCTCATAAAAATAATAATAACTCTCACACCGATTTCAATGACGGTGGCCGGTTTCATTGAAACCAGGCCAGTTACGCAGGAGTAATTTTATAGTGCCTAAGTGTGTGTGTGAGCACTTTATCTTCCTTTACTCTCATAGCCCAGTGGGGCGGATAACGGACATGACTGACGAGAGATGAGACGCAGGACCGACTTTTTACATGCCCATCCGACGTATGGATCATCTTCCTTGTCAGACAATCAGGTGATCAGCCTGCATTGTCCTAACCAAACTTGGAAACAATATTTTTTGTTGTTCCAATGCGGGAATTGAACCCACGACCTTCGAGACGAGAGTCAATGCTCTGACCACTAGATCACGAAGGCAGTTCATAAAAATACGAAATCGAAAAAAAAGTAAATTTTCTTTAATGTTGGACCACTAAATGTTTTAACACGAAATGTTTAACGCTACTCACTATTGATAAATTCTTGATCTTTATATCAGCGTTATGACATTTCATGTAGTCAATATCAGAAAAAACATCATACAGATCGTAATCGTGAATGCACCGCTCCGTGAATGCTGATGAAACGGTTGCAGGCGGAACTCCATCACGGAACAGTGGAAAATAGTGAAAAACTTCGAGGCTCTGATGAGTTGTCTGATGTTTCAATACGAAGTCTGATAAACAATTTTGTGCTTAACGTGTGTTAAAAATATTGATGAAATTGCTATTGAAATATGTAGGTGTATAGATTATGTAGTCAGTTGAGGCAAGATGACCTATAGGTAAACAATAAAAATATCATTAGTGACCCTGTGATTAAGCCTAACCTTTATTTACTATAAAAAAATGTGTATATGACAATTTATAGAGTTTTCATGTCGTCAAGTCAGAAAATATGAGAATAAAGATGGTTCATATAGTTTAGGTTATATAAAATTATATAACCTACACTAATAAAGTTTAGGTTTAAATACACTGTAAAAATAACCTAACCTAATCAAGAGCATCTCAGGACATGCCTAAGGAAAGTTCCGTAACTATCAAGGCGTAATAGTTTTTTTTTTTAATTACTTCAAAAGCTATGGTCCGATTTCGCTCAAAATAATTTCCTTAAAGAGTTTTTAGCATGATCTATCAGCAAGGAAACTCACAAGTTTCTATCTTCTATTATATAGTTTAGAAATGTTAGGGGGGGGGGGGGTACTAACTTACAAATCACTTTGGAGGCCGATTACTCAAAAATGGTCCACTGTGAAAAGTCATCTATGAATTTAAAAGACCTATTCAACGATACCCTACACGATGGGGTTAATTGAAAAAATACATGTATGGAGAGCCACCCGTAAAATATAAAATTATTTATATTTTATGATGCCAAAACCGAGATCTATACATATACTATAAATATACCAAATTTCATCCATTTATATTCATAATTACAGAAGCTCGAAGCGCGGATAGATAGACAGACGGACGGACAGAGCTAATCTATAAAAGTTTCTTGAGTATTACGGAACCCTAATTAGGTATGTTCCCCTTTATCGTACTAACCTTAATATGGAATATCAAGGAGTACCTATTATTAACGAACGACAAAAGCCTTGCCCGCATCTTTCTTCAATGTTAAAGTTAAATGCGATGTCTGTTAATTAAAGATTTTTTTTTATAAGCCATTCAGCTAAGAAATAACATATGAGCGTTTATTAGTAACTCATTTTTAGCAATTTATGAGATATTTATTTTAATTAAAAAAACATTATTCAACATAATGGTAGTAACTATATTGAAAAAAGATATTTATTATTTAGACATTGTAACACCCCTATTCAAAGATATAAAGATATTGAGGTATAATCTTAGTTTCCCCAAGCACCGCTAGATGGCTATAGCATTTACAACTGAGAACAGTGAATTTATAGTCAGTTCTCCCAGCCACCACTAGATGGAGCTGTAAGGGTTCTAGATCACGCTATTGAAACACCGACAGAGATCACATAAGTAACCCTCATGAAGATTGTTTTGTATCTATCTTCGATCATCGCTAATCGCTATTGTATGCGCTTTTACGATTCCTACGCTACCTAAGTAGTTGCTTCCACCATTGCTGGGACAGCTTCTTGTACGCTAAGGAATAAATAGCGAACCTATAAGCCGGTGGCATACTGATTGCTTCCTCACGGGACAATCTGTTGAAAACCGAAATATAGGGGCGTAAGCGCTGCTCTAAAGTTGTACCTTGTACCAAAATATACGCCTCCGTTGTAAAGTCGCTGTTTGACTCTATCACCCCGCGCAAACCCCACGTTACATTGGCGCTCCAACTAGTGGCCGGATTCGATCGGAAGGCGAGATACGAATCTGAAGACCGGATTTGAAGTCTGAAGACCCCACTCTGCGCGGCATTTGAAAACTACAGACAATGACTACGGCTCAACTGAGGCAAATCAACCGTACACTCATGGCTATCTACTCTATCTACTTGGCAACTGCTGCTGTTTAATCGGTTTGTGCGTCGTCCATTTTACTCGCGCTCACTGTCGTACCTACGCGGCGTAGTATTTTGCTTCCACCATTGCTGGGATATCTACATGAACGCTAGGTCATTCCTACGCTGTATAGTATTGCTCCTACCACTGCTAGGACATCTACATACTTAAGAACGCTGGGACCAGGTGCTTCCACTATTGCTGGGACATCTACTAGGACGCTAGAGTTAGGACACCAGAATAGATGCTTCCACTATTAATGGGACATCAGTCGTACACCGATAAGAGAACCAAAACTGGGAAGAGTGACACACACACCCGGACATAAGCTGATCGATCATCGGAGCTGCATTAGTGCAGGGGGAGGACGAGAAGGAACACCCCGTAGAATACGCGAGTCGACCTTTGATGAGAGCTGCCTCATTAACTGTTCATGCATGCTGACTACGAAGAAGACCACCTAAGAACAAACAGAATCCTGCCTCACTTGTTGGGACAACTTCGTAGGCAGAGGGGGAGACTGTAACACCCCTATTCAAAGATATAAAGATATTGAGGTATAATCTTAGTTTCCCCAAGCACCGCTAGATGGCTATAGCATTTACAACTGAGAACAGTGAATTTATAGTCAGTTCTCCCAGCCACCACTAGATGGAGCTGTAAGGGTTCTAGATCACGCTATTGAAACACCGACAGAGATCACATAAGTAACCCTCATGAAGATTGTTTTGTATCTATCTTCGATCATCGCTAATCGCTATTGTATGCGCTTTTACGATTCCTACGCTACCTAAGTAGTTGCTTCCACCATTGCTGGGACAGCTTCTTGTACGCTAAGGAATAAATAGCGAACCTATAAGCCGGTGGCATACTGATTGCTTCCTCACGGGACAATCTGTTGAAAACCGAAATATAGGGGCGTAAGCGCTGCTCTAAAGTTGTACCTTGTACCAAAATATACGCCTCCGTTGTAAAGTCGCTGTTTGACTCTATCACCCCGCGCAAACCCCACGTTACAACATCTTATTAATATGAATGAACATTGCAAAGATTAGGTCAACAGGGTGTGCGTTACCCCAGCCAGATGTTGTGGATTTTGTTAACTTTTTACCTATGCTCAATTAGAGCGTTGACTCCTGTAATTGAGCGTTGCATTTTCATAATTTGCTCCTTTGTAGTTTTCGAGAAAAACTCGAAAAACAGATCTGGCTGGAGTAACGTTTCAAAACGTTACTCCAGCCAGAGATTTTTTCTTCTAAAGGATATTTTAAGAAAAATAATATGCAAATAATTAGAGCGTTGCAGGGTGTAATTGAGCGTATAAAAATTTCATTTGTAGCTTGATCCGTTATGAAGATATTCAAAATCCTGCTGGAGTAACGTTTGGCGATTTCTTAGATCTCGAAGACTGTTGGATGCAGATGTACAATTTTTGGCACACGGCTTCTCCCAAATGTGCTTAAATTTGCTCGGCAATAAAAAATAAATAATAATACACGCTTTAAAAGTTTTTTGATATTTTATAAAAACTACTTAGCACGTTCTAGCACTCTTTTTAACAGGTCTAGAGACCTAATTCAAATTGCATATTATAGTTTACATCAATCTTCAATTGAGCATTAAAGTCTTATCAAGATCCAGTTGGTAGTTATCTAATTATGACGAAAATTAATTCATAAAAGTGCACAATACCAGCGAGATTCTATAAAATCGGTATCTTGTGTGTTTCCTATTTCTAGGTGATACCAATAATTAGAGCGTTAGTTTAATTATATACAGGTAAATTTTTACCTAAAAACACTCAATAATTTGGGAGATAATGGAAATAATAACAAATTGATAAATAACGCTTGACAACCTGACCGAGTTAAGATGGTCACAAAAAAGCGGCCGTTTTATACATTAAGGTGACATTCTGAAATTTATAGGGTAATATTAGTACAGGTATGTAAGCAAGTGTAAAAATTTAAATTTATTTCAATCTAAGAGATCATCAGACTTCACTTTATTAATATCGCTCGAAAAGTTCTAAATCAAACCATTCCTAAAAATAGTAGGCTTAATTATTGATAACACAATAAATGCATTGCGAGCTTTAAATAAAGCTTTTGGACTCTTAAGCGCTCAACATCTTTTACGTAAAAGACGTTAAGCGCATAAGTTTTCTAGTCCACTCAAAAATGGACATAGGTAGATAGTACAAATAAGCACAAAAAATTGTTACGTGTCGTGACACTTTTAATAAATCAATTATATAAATCTCTTTTTTCTTATTTTAAAAGAAAAAAAATATTACCTATGTCCTTCTCGGCCATTGAAATTTATGTCTTTACAATTTTGGATATTAAGTTTATTTCTGAAAAAACTGGCACATTGAACAAATAAGCACTGCACTCCGGGAGTGCTGACGGAAGTGAAAACTTGAACTTTAAAATGGAAATACCACCATGAACTAAGACAGCAAACAGTTACAAGTTGCATCTTACGAATTTTCGATCAGGTGACGTGTCCTGACGCGAGTTTAACATTTTTTACCCATCCCAAGAAAAGTGCCATGTAGGTTAAAAGATACGAATTATAAAATAGTTTCATGCTCGCGTAAAGGAACTAAGACAGAAAACAGTTTGAAGTTGCATCTTACGATTTTTCAATCAGGATTCAGAACACTTGTCCTGGCGCGAGTTTAAATTTTTTTACCAATCCCAAGAAAAGTGCAAAACGCCGCTAAAGGAGTTTTCACTTCAAAAACTGAGACTGCATATTTACCTCGTTTTCTCCAAAAGGTAGCCAAAGCCGCTGTAAGTCGCTATTTCTTTTTAGACAATTTATGTGGGTACACAATATTGGATCACATGGGCGTACCCGGGGGGGGGGGGGGGTGGTCCTGCTCCCCTGGGTACAATTATAATATTATAACCTTCGCAATTTCTAAACCTGTTACTTGTCGGTTTTTATTTAATTATTCCGAAAATTTGGCTTGCTGGTAGAAAATAGCCAAATTGTGAGAGAGTACCCACGAGCGAGCGGCTTGCATTTATTTGACATGTTATCTGGGGGCACGGCAGTGCCCCCGCCAAGTCGAGCGCGAAGCAAACACTGCCGTACCATCCTTTACTAGAACCATTTCGCCGCATTTTCAGGCCCCTATTTGAGAACCTCTGGATAAGACCAGAACGCAGAAATTTTCGTCATCCAGTAAGCTATAATCACATACTTAAAATCCAAAATTTCAAGTCTGTAGGTCATTTAGTTCCGAAGTTAAGCGAAAGCAAAGTTTCGCATTTACGACACTCACTCACTCACTCATGATCATCAAAATAGAACTAGTACTTCCCATAAACTTAGAGAGCTGAAATTTGGTACATGGTTGGGGTTTAATGGCCACATAAGCCAAGCCGAGCGCGAAGCAAACACTGCCGTACCATTCTTTACTGGAACCATTTCGCCGCATTTTCAGGCCCCTATTTGAGAACCTCTAGATAAGACCAGAACGTCGATCTGGGGGCACGGCAGCGCTCCCGCCAAGTCGAGCGCGAAGCAAACATGCCGTACCATTCTTTACTAGAACCATTTTGCCGCATTTTCAGGCCCCTTTATTCTACTCGAACTTTATTCTACTCGAACATTACACAAATTAAATAAACAAATTACACTAAAATCTAGGAAAATAAATCAATATGCCCACGTTTCTACAAAAAGAAGTGAAATCCCACCAAAAACATTCTGTAAAAAACTAGCCAAGTCTCGATGGAGCTGCTTGTTTATCTCTAAAAAGTAATGAAATCTAGACAAAATCGTGCCAAGTCTAAGGTTCCTTACTGCGGTTTCTTTATTATTATAGTTAATGTTGTGTGACTTGGCCGTTGAAGGGTACACAAGGGTACAAAAGGGGCTCCATGACACCATTGCTCCAATACGTGTGTTGTACAATCAACAACAGCCTAAAATGAGACACTAGCGTCCAATTACCAATACCAGTATGGGCTATTATCTCGCTTAACAAACATAGGTAGTTACAAAATATGTAAACAAAATTGACTTGTACCCACTAAAGTATAAATAATGTTCAACGGCCAAGTCACTCAACATTAACTATAATAATAAAGAAACCGCAGTAAGGAACCTTAGACTTGGCACGATTTTGTCTAGATTTCATTACTTTTTAGAGATAAACAAGCAGCTCCATCGAGACTTGGCTAGTTTTTTACAGAATGTTTTTGGTGGGATATAGTTTTCAAAGTGCACAACGAGTTTTGGTTAAATTATGCTTATTCCACTGCTACAATTGAAAGGTCATTCAGCAAACTTAGACGTGTAAAAACGTGGCTAAATCCTAATGCTATCTACAGACACACGAATTTGGTACGGAGCGTACAGCGGACCATATCCGGAGACCAAATCCGGTATCGCTACACACGCACAGATTTGGTACGGTGCAGTGGAGCGTAAAGCAAGACACTCGTGAGTTCGATTTTATGCTCTATTACATTAGCACAGAGTTCTATTTACAGTGCTGTTTTTAAACGACGACGATGATTCCCGCAATTCATTGATAACGGGTAGTGATACCAACACTTCAAAAAATATTCTCCCCAAATTTTACCCCTGATTACTTATACAATTGACAGGTCTAAGAGATAATAAGCTAGAAAGAAAGGTTATATGTTTAAATAAAGACTTACGCGTGAGTAACATAAAACTAACTTGTCTTAATCTAATTTCACTCCCAATACATTTTCATATCCCTGGCTATATACACACATTAAAATAATTTTTATTATAACATACAAATTGATTCATAAGGAGTAAACTCTAAACATCCTGTCCCCTAGTAAACTCCCGTAGATATTTTCCCTAATTTTGGGGGGTACATCCCTAATTTGGCAACAGTGATACCGTTGTACGGCCGTACCGCCGGACTGCTCTACACATGCACGGATCTGGTACGGAGCGGACGTGGACAACGGCGAACTCTTTACCTTCTTCTTATGTTCGCCGGACTGCCCTACACACGCTCCGATCCGGTACGGAGCGTACCAGATCCGCTGTACGCTCCGTACCAATTAGTGTGTCTGTAGAGTGTGTAGACACCATAATTGTATGCTCATGTGCTCAGAAAATTTGTTTACGGTATGGACGATTCTTTCATGGAAAAATTTGGCACAGATGTAAAGTAGACCATGGGGAAGGGCATAGGTTACTTTATATCGCGGAAAGATGTACGGTTTCTTCGAAATTAACTTTTGCGCAAACGAAGTCGCGGGCAACATCTAATACAAGATAAACTAATAAACGGCGGACAATTTTAAGGTCTACTATTTACAATTTTAAGGTAATACTAACAGTCCGCCTGCAGTCTGGTCCAAAATATATCAATAAGGCTTTCAAACCAAATCTGACAGCGCGGCTGCCAAGTATTTAGTCCATAATAATAATATCTATGGACGGTTCACAACAATCTGGTTCCGTTCTAAGTATCGGAAGAACTTGTGTTACGGGTACCAGACATCGGAAATATATAATACTAGCGACCCGCCCCGGCTTCGCACAGGTACAATACTAATACCTTACTCATATCTCATAGATCTAAACTCCCCTCCCGCACGCGCACCCCCGCGCCCGCCATGGTGACGCCTACTTCGCAACGGGCCTTGCAGCAGAAATCGTAATATTTTAATTTCGCCAAAACTTCAAAACCAAACGTCCAATTTTAATCATTCAAAGACCAAATATTATCTACATAAACTGCACTTAGTGATGAAATAATTTATTTTGATAAGGATTAATAGCATGAGTAAAATAAACGCGTTTAAATGTAGTCCAAAAAAAATTCAAGATTTCTAAATAAAAAAAATGGTCGTTGGGACTTTTTTGTAGATATTTATAAGATCTACAATTAATTAGAACATTTTATGGTTCTATCTTTTATAGTTTAGGCAGCGTACGCAAAATAAGTAACTTTTCTGGTTGATTTTTTACACCTTGTGTCCGAAAAACCCAAATATCTTACGGAACCCTATTTTTTTCCAAAATAAAATTTAGCCTATGTTACTCGTGGATAATGTAGCTTTCGAATGGTGAAAGAATTTTTGAAATCGGTCCAGTACTTTTTGAGCCTATTCATTACAACCAAACAAACAAACAAACAAACTTTCCTCTTTATAATATTAGTGTAGATTATTATTATAGTGTAGATTTAGTTATATTAATTATATTTAAGATTTGCATTATATAATACACACATTTAATACATATTCATGAATCATGATCTAGAAACACAGAAAACTTTTTGTGTTCCCTGGCGGGATTCGAACCCGCGACCTCGCCACAATAGCATCGGTACCTCCGGCTTGAGCGCCAACGCGCTAACCACTGAGCCACAGAGGTCGTCTAGCTAGCTAGTCTATAAGCGGGCGCACTATCTTTTCTCGAAGCATTTTGCGGCTTTTTCGTGCCCCCATATTTTCGTTTGTATTTGTAATCAAGCTAGCGGTCTGAAATTTTGTAACGAAGACGTCGTTGGCGGCACAAGCTAATATTTTAAATTTCATAAAAATCGTGTGTATAGTTTAGGAGATATTAGGTAAACGTAAACGGTAAAAATCGGGAACGAAAACGATTTTGAAAGATGGATGGAGGTATGGAGCCATCATAAGCACAATTCAAAGCATACTTATAGCAGACTTAGAAATTTAAATTTTCTGCCAGGCTAGGTCATTTTGCTACAAGTAAAGGGAAAATATAGGAAAAGTAAAAATTCTGAATAAAAATAATGATTTTATAATTTACTAGATGTTGCGTATGTCATAGGATACTCATCCCAACTTACCTGTCCGGTAGTTGTGGTATAGTATACGGGTATGCGACCCCGGCTTCCCTAGCTATTACTGTCCTATCCCTTGCCTTCCTGGGCGGTAATATCCTACGTTTCCTATTTCCCACTCTAACTTACCAATCTTCCTTTCCACACCACCTATCCTTCCCTTTCCCTATTCCTACCCTCTCCACCAATCCGTGGAAATGCAATGGATAATCATAAAAATAATTTAATTATCCAAAATGGCGGCGATGTGGTTCACTTCACCACCCATCACGTCTCATTTCTCGCGGAGATGAAAAGCGGACCATGGAGAGCCGCCTCGCTACGTTGGATGTAAGAAGAGGAATGGATGGTAAGAATTAAAGTGAACGAAGCGAAACGAGTATGTTAGGATCGTAGCAAGTGGCAAAAAGTGGTCTCTGCCTACCCCTTTACGGGAAAAAGGCGTGATTATATGTATGTATGTATATTAAGAATTCACATAAACAAAATGTATAAGTTCACTGGTAACCTTGTAATCCTTATTTTTTACCAAACGTCATAAATTGAGAAGTGGTAGGTTATTTTAAATTCGAGAAGATGCTTCGAGAGGAATGGGCCGATTCAACCCGAGTATCATGGAGAATAGAGGTAAGGAGATCCATCTTGTATGGGGGATAACTTGATAAAGTGTCCACCCGTAAAGACCAAATTATAGTTCGAAAACTCACCGAAATAGCGCTATACACTAGCGTGAAGGAAGTGGAAATGATATGAAATTATTTGAAAGTTAATTATTGGTTAGTTACTATAATAAATTGTGGCCATTTTGTGGCGCTCTTTTTGAAATTTTTCCACTCGCTACTATTGCGCCATCTTATCTTGCTCCCTTTCAACGGACACTTTTTAATATAGGTACGAGATGGTTCTCCTTACCTCTATTCTCCATGCCGAGTATGTAGTGATTAGTATTAATCACCAATAATTGTAACTAGGGATGGGCGTTGAATGAACGAACTGTTTTATTAAACTGTTTATTTGTCATGAACGGGTAAACTAGTTTAGCGCCTACTGATAAACTAGTCTATGCGTGAACGGTTGCCATATGCCGAAACGGTGCGTGCGACAGCGACCGTTCGTCGCGACGCAACGACACGATCGACGGACGGGCGCGGGGCACGACGGTCGACGACTCGGCACGAACAATACGTCTATCTCTGTTCTTCATAACCGACGACGTGCTCTAGTCTATGTAATAATTACATTCGTTGAGTGGGCGGTGTTTTAATAAAATGAACTTTAAAGTAAGCTACCAAAGACGCAATTCTAATGACAAATTCTGAAATAAATAAATCTTTGAACTTTGTTTACGTAATTTTACCTATGACATGATGACAATCAAACAGTCTTGAATCTTGATTGGAATGCGATTTGCGTAGGTCAAGGATTCAAGGTTAAAACTTAAATGTTAACGGATATGCAATTTGTAAGCCTGGAAAAAGTATGAAGAGAAGTTAATTTCCACCGCTCACAGATTAAACCGTCTCGTCATTCGTCGTCATCACTAGTCGCGTCGATCAGCAAACGACAACAAGTTTGTCAAAACAGTTAATGCTGAAAGTCGTTCATTCAACAAAACTACTTTGTTTGTCATAGTTTATTGCTCAGTTCAGTATTCGTCGAACACGTAAACTAGTCGAAAAAAAAACTGTTTTTTCAACTAGTTTACGATGAACGATAAACGGTCTCGTTTCGTTGATCGAAAAAGCGTCGACGACCCACCACTAATTGTAACCAAGAGCATGTCAGGAATTCAGGACATATTATCTAAGGAGGGTTCCATATCTATAAACGCGTAGTAGGTTTTTTCAAAATACTTCAAAATTTACTGTCCGATTTCGTTCAAAACAATTTTTCTAAAGAGTATTTAGCATGATCTATCAGCTGGATTTTTTTTTTTTAAGTTTTTAAGTCTCATAGTTTAGAAATACCTATTATTTCAAAAGACCTATTCAATGACACCCCACACGATGAGGTAATATGAAAAAATATTTTTAATCCTCATTTCACATGTATGAGAGCCACCCCTTAAATATAAAATTATGATTATATTATGCCAAAACCGAGATCTATATATTAAAATCTATAAATATAACAAAAAATTTCATCAATTTATATTTATATTACAGAAGCTAGAAGGGCGGACGGATAGACAGACGGACGGACGGACAGAGCAAAACTAAAAGGGTTCCTTGAGTACTACGGAACCCTAAAAAGTATTATTGTGTATTATGTATATGGGTGATTCTTAAATTCTAGTATTATAACATTTTAATACTTGCTTACTTATCTGTACTTTTAGTACCAATATCATCCTATACATTTCAGAATATATGCTTGATGTATGAAACGGCCGCTTTTTTGTGACCATCTTAACTCGGTCGGGTTGTCAAGCGTATTTATCGATTTGTTATTATTTCTATTATCTCCCAAATTATTGAGTGTTTTTAGGTAAAAATTTACCTGTATATAATTAAACTAACGCTCTAATTATTGGTATCACCTAGAAATAGGAAACACACAAGATACCGATTTTATAGGATCTCGCTGGTATTGTGCACTTTTATGAATTAATTTTCGTCATAATTAGATAACTACCAACTGGATCTTGATAAGACTTTAATGCTCAATTGAAGATTGATGTAAACTATAATATGCAATTTGAATTAGGTCTCTAGACCTGTTAAAAAGAGTGCTAGAACGTGCTAAGTAGTTTTTATAAAATATCAAAAAACTTTTAAAGCGTGTATTATTATTTATTTTTTATTGCCGAGCAAATTTAAGCACATTTGGGAGAAGCCGTGTGCCAAAAATTGTACATCTGCATCCAACAGTCTTCGAGATCTAAGAAATCGCCAAACGTTACTCCAGCAGGATTTTGAATATCTTCATAACGGATCAAGCTACAAATGAAATTTTTATACGCTCAATTACACCCTGCAACGCTCTAATTATTTGCATATTATTTTTCTTAAAATATCCTTTAGAAGAAAAAATCTCTGGCTGGAGTAACGTTTTGAAACGTTACTCCAGCCAGATCTGTTTTTCGAGTTTTTCTCGAAAACTACAAAGGAGCAAATTATGAAAATGCAACGCTCAATTACAGGAGACAACGCTCTAATTGAGCATAGGTAAAAAGTTAACAAAATCCACAACATCTGGCTGGGGTAACGCACACGTCAACAGGTGTAAATGTGTAATAGCAGAAGCTTACTTAAGAAACAGGCAACTTTTGAGTGGAGTCGGTTATTTAGTTCGATGGCCAACTTCGAGGGATGTTCGAGGATTACTACCCACACAAAATACACACCCCAATCTCATATTCCTATATATTTTATTGGAATATTGTTTGTTTTGCGAAATAACTTTTCCAGTGTAACAGGTATCAATATGTCAATAGGGCTTTTCTTTATAACTTATGTATAGAATGAATTTTTCGACTGTTTTTTATAAGAATTTTTAAAATATTATTTAAACTTTGTATATTATATTTAAATGACTCTCTTCAACTTCTTAATTTTTATACCAAACATCTTCTGCAGTCAGCCAAAATCATTATCCCTCCTTTTGGCTTCACTGTAGTCGGGTAAAAAGGGGTTCCGTTTCCACTTACTATTTCCACGAAAACGAAGTTGCGGGCACCAGTTAGTGTATCTATAATTCTATAATATCTTGACCATCGATATCTATTTATTACATCCACTTCACATTTCTTCAGAAACAATAACATGTTAGTACGAATACTTTAGCTATCTTAGAGTGGTTCTGGTAAAAGTTTCGAGGGCATTCGAGAACTTTCGATGAAGATAATATTATAAAGTGTACAAAGTAAAAGGTGCGTAAATGGATTCACGGATATTGTTATACTTAACGTAGAACATTCAAACACTTTTCGACCATCAGGTATAACACATTAAAAAGCCGGCAAAGTGCGAGTCGGCCTCGCGTATGGGTTCTGTACCATATATTTGACATGTTTGCGTTATTTCTGTACCAAGTGTTCTGAGTAGGAAAGCGAATTTTACAAGTTAGGTATTAAACCTAAACCAATAAATCTATATAAGCCGTTTTAGTTTTTCTTCAAAATTCATCACATAGACTACCATCATATATTTTTACAGATATTTCAAGCCGTTTAGCTTTTAAATGTGTTGAACCTATTTTTCAAAAAAAAAAAAATCGCTTAAAAGTTAAATATCTCGCAAACGGATCCCTTTATAAAAATCTTCTTAGCAACCTCCCAATGTTTTTCAGATACCTATCGAATGATACCCCACACTATGGGGTATACGCGAGAAAGAAAAATTATTCCCACTTTACGTACCTACCAAAAATTATTTTTATTCGTGATTTTATTTTAGCACTTTGTCGTCATGTTTAATTTACATATCGTAAGTATCATTACTTTCATTTTTTTATTACTAATCGTTTGGACGGCAAGCCGAAGACAGACGGACGGACGGACATGGTGAAAACATATTAAGGGTGAAACAACCGAGACGTGAACTACAGAACGCTAAAAAGACACTATTATAATCGTATTAAATCCTACTATACATAATTGTAAAAGTTTGTGAGAATAAATGGATGGATGAGTTTTTGTAACTCTTTCATGCAAAAACTACTTAACGGATTTCCATTAAATTTGGTATGGCAGTAGTTTAAGCTCTGAACCTCAATTATCGTATTTAAAGTAGACAATTTAAACAGTCAATTTCACTTTGTTTGGATTGAAAGTGTAGCGTCATGTTACCGTGAACGGATTTTATGACGTTTCGACCAATCAGAGCGCGTTTCACGTTGGTTTAACGTTCATAAAAACACCTATTGGGAGCATAAGCGTATCGGGACTTGATTGTAATTGTATTAATGCAGGCTTTATTTAGCAGAATTACCCCTCTGGATTAAAATATAGGATACTTTTTATTCCAAAAAATTACAGTGTTCCAGTGGGATACTGTATTTACGAGGGCGGAGCCGCGGGCCACAGCTAGTAATGTTATATAACTAGCTTTTGCCTGCGGCTTTACCTGCGTGGAATAGTGTTTTTGGAAAAAAAATCAGCAAATAACTCTAATCACTGCAATATCCTTCTGTATACAATATTAAAAATGTTTTAGGGTTCCATAACCCGATGGGTAAAAACGGGACCCTTTCACCTATATCGACGTGGTTGCGTAGTTTTAAAGTTCTAAGCATACAATATACATAGGGACAGACAGATAAAGCGACGTTATTTTATACTATGCACTAGGTAGTGATTAATCATTAAAATAGGCATTCTAATGTTATTTGACATTTCAATACAACTGATCAACTACCTCCATGGACAATTTATAAGTACTTAGAAACCTTACTTAGAACTTACTTAGAAACCTCTATAATTATCTGTTTTTGTCCACTAAATTATGCATGTTATATACATAAAAACCTTCCTATTGAATCACTCTATCTATTAAAGAAACCCCATCAAATTTCATTGCGTTTTTAAAGATCTAAGCATACATAGGGACAGATAAAAAAAGCGACTTTGTTTTATACTATGTAATGATAGATAGATAAATAGATAAACTCTTTATTGCTCACATTAAAGAACACAATCAGTAGACTTAAACTAAACTTATAATCTAAACGATGATGTAACTGCGTGGGAGCAACTTATTAAGTTGTATCAGAGAAAACGCTTTTTCGTGCAAAGCTTATTAGAAAAATAATACTTATACGTAACAATCTCGTGAAAGCTCCTCCACTAATTACTGAAAGCTCATTCAGAACTTAAAGTTACAACTGTTATGAGTTTAGTATTCCCCGGGCACGACATAAGTTTATGATCCTGAGCTTATAAAAGTCTGGATTAGTTTATTCCAGTACCTGCTTTAAGATTACATATTTTAATTAATTTTTTATTTCAATATCACTGATCAAGGTACCTACGTTCTACATATCTGTATTTAAATGTAATATTAGATAAATTATTTTATCGTATACTTTAGAGTATACTATACAATAATTATATCTAAAATATAACAAGACGTTTCTCGCGACTACACCGAGTATATTTGAAAAATTAAAATATTATTTTTCGGGATTAAATACATTTTATAAAATATCTACATAATATAATTTAGCCACAGTTTAATAAACGTTATCAATGGCAGCTGCTTATATTCTTCTTTTATTTAATAACCTAACCAAGAGCATGTCAGGGCACGTCCAAGGATCTATCATTGCGCAATATACTAGAAAAGAAAATATAGAGCATAAATATTATACGAGAAAATTAACACAGGGTAAATATGTAATGCCAAATATTAAAAATTATTATGGTAAGAGAACTAGACAATATTTGACACCATTAACATACAATAAAATAGATTTCTTAAGAAATAAAAATTAAACTTGTCAATCTTAAAGAAAATGCTGAAAAAATATTTATTGGAAAATACTAGTATGTTATAACTTATAACCTAATAGTATTTCCTAATAAATTGCAATAAACATAGATGTATAATATTAAAAATAACTAGCAATAAATAAGTAAAGTAAGATATGAATGTGAGAGAACAAAAATATTTATAGAAACATTATATATTACTAAAATAGTATTTATTATTTTGTTGGATAAAAAATGTTTAAAATAGAAGTGTGATTATATTTTGTTATTTAGATTTTAGAATACTCCAACCGCCAACAATCGGCTCCACAGTTTAGCGATTTATGTAATTGTTGTAAAAGATGTTCTTTTTGTGTTAATAAAAAAAAATAGGTTTTTTTTTTAATTATTTTCAAAATTATCCGATCTTTTTCTATAGAAAGTTACAACTTTGTACCTATTATAGTTTGAAGGTTTACCACTTGAAAATAGTTCACTTCTTAAATAATCGTGCCTGAAACTTCACCTTTATTTAATAAATTAATACAAAGAACCGAATACGTAAAAACTGAAAAGAAAAAAACAAGAAAATCCAGTAATCGAGATTTTGCTATCGAATAATGTTATTGAAATAACTATATAGTACTTAACCCTTGAATTAGTTTTGTGATCGATACATTAAAAAAGAAAACATTCTAGCAACAAAACGACTTCAACAATAGGGGATCGGACTACATTTGAAATATTTAGTTTCATTCATATATTCAGAAATATTGAGGCATTACTACTTGGTAAATGTAAAATTATATATTATTTTATGTGTAGTTTACTAATTAAATATATTTAAAAAGTCCCAAAAAAACTTCTTTTTTTTGTGAAATTTGTAAACAAAACCTACATCATTAGTTTACTTACATCATATACAAAAACATTCATTATGTTAAGTATGAACTTAAACGCACAGATATCGGAGATATTTACAAATATGTTCCTGCGGCCGTATACTTCATACACTTTAACCCAAGAGTGACGTCACTTGTAACCCGACTTTAGTATGGAGCGTTTTTACGAGACTTTCGAAATTTTGTATAAAAATCGCTGTACCTTTGAAAATATAGACTTTTGATATACGGATTCTTCTGAGAAGTTACTCATATTTAAGAGAACTATTCATTTTGCAATAAAAAAACAGTTCGTTTGCCTATTGGGACCCATTATAAGGAAGCCGAATTTTTATGGGTCTCGACAATTAATCTAAATAGTGCCACAAACTATAAACATACATACATACACGTCGCGTCTTTGTGTCGCACAGTCAGGAAAAAAATTAATTCATAGATACTCGACACGATGGGGTTGAACGCCAAAAGCCTATACGCAATCTATAAGTGTACTGTAAGATTTCATCAATTTATATTCATAAATACAGAAGTTAGCAGGGGCATACAGACGGACGCACAGAACGAAAGTATAAAGGTTCCTTGTAGTACAACGGAAGCCTAAAAAGGGCTAGTACGTCTATTCAAAATCCCGCAGTGGCTTATATATTTAAAAGCAGGTAACACCTAATAACTCAGCGGTTACGTTAGCAGACAACAGTAATCGCTTACTATCAGGCGATTTGCTCGTTTGCTTATTCCATAAAGGAAATTTGGAAACAAACATCCATCCCCGCAAACTTTTGCATACATTCCATAGTTCTCCATTACAAACGTAAGGTCGTAATCATTCAAAAGTTACGTTTCACAGTTGGGAGTTAGAAAGGTTTTGTTATTGAATGAAGATTGATGGTCCGACGTGAACTTTCAGATTATTGAACGATTTAAATAAATTGAGTGAAGTAAGTTAATTAATAAATGTTTCTAGTTTAAGTTGCCTCGGAAAATTGCAGTTTTTTTATTTGATGACCAATTTAGACTTTTATTCAATAAGCTATTTATATGGTTAGCTAGGCCATGAGATACTTGTAATTTTTCATTATTTCAATTGTACAATATCGACAAAGTTCTTGCTCGACCAGTTTGTAGATATTTTCCTTGTTCTTGAACACCTCAAAATATTTAAATACAAACGTAGTGACCAAAAATACTGCAGACGTGGTTAAACAGCGTATTTACACGTGAGAATGTGTGCATGCGCTAAATTCAACGGCGCTGTTAAGCGATTTTCATCTTATGCCTGGTCGAGCGGCAACTTGTTCGATAGTATATTATAATTTTTGTATGGCACTGTATCCGCATAGTATTTTGCGCTAACTGAAAATTTCAGAATATTTCAATATTAGCTGTTGCTCGCGGCTCCGCTCGCGTAAATACAGCATTCCACGGGAACACTGTACTGTTTCTGGATAAAAAGTAGCCTATGTTTTAATCCAGACCTTAAGCTACTACCAAATTTAATACCAAATTTCGTCAAAATCCGTTCAATAGTTTTTTCGTTGAAAGAGTAATAAGCAAATCCATCCATACATCCATCCTCACAAACATTCACATTTATAATATTAGTATGATTGCCCACTTGTGCAAGATCTGGGTTAAAGTTTCTCCGAGTTAAATATCATGTTTTCTCTCTCTTTCTTTAAAATTATATATAAACACAATGAACACATTTTAAACATTTTTAGGTAAGTTGCTACTTCAAGATGTAGATAAGTAGGTACCTAATTTAATTTCAACTACACATAAATCCAGAAGTTGTAGCTACTTCTCAGTACAATTTACGAGGGTTATGTTGACATAAAACTCCGGTTAGACCCTTGATGGATGATTTAAAATATACTAATTACGTACCTATGTGGTCACTTAATTTGTTATTAAGACGTACCTACGATACTTTACCTAAAGCAAAGAATATATATTACTAACGTACCTAAAGTGCTTTCTTATGTCTAAATAGAGAAGATGCATTAGTTTTAAATTAGCTTATATTTTTCGAAAGGCAACATAAACATGGACCGAAAAATGCAATTATTTTTAAACAAAAAATTAAACCAACTTCCAAAGTAAAAATATACAAAAAAGTATGAAATAAAACTTATTTTCTTAATAATTCCCCTTTTAAAGGATAAATTTTTAACTATTTCTCTACTCAATCTTCCTAATTTTGAAGTCGCTACCAGCCCAAAATATATCCTACAATATTTTATAGAACTCACGTTCAAATTTGCTGGCACCGACTTAGTTAGAAAACTTCTGTAATTATTAATTCAAGAAATGTATGAGGCCTGGGCCAGCCCTATGTACAGTATATGTAAATATAGCTACATAATATAGAAACCGTTTCCTATTCTTAATTTTGTTTAATTTCACTTTGTTTCCATGTACATTTAAATTAACTTCGTCAAGGAGAGCAACAAAAGTAAAATAAAACATG
Source organism: Glaucopsyche alexis (assembly GCA_905404095.1). Taxonomy (NCBI): domain Eukaryota; kingdom Metazoa; phylum Arthropoda; class Insecta; order Lepidoptera; family Lycaenidae; genus Glaucopsyche; species Glaucopsyche alexis. Next base: position 6,083,100 of record FR990048.1, read on the forward strand.
GCGGATCAGATCAGAAATAACTAAAGAATGTCATTTTGTCAATGACATGACTTTTGACAATGAAAGACGTATGACATTCAAGACGACGACTCTTCGTAACACTGTCTACTACGTCAAAAGTCAAGTCAAAACAACTGTCATGGCCGCCCTAAAATAGTGTTCGCGCAATAAAAAACTCTTCAAATAATCATTTTTGTACGCAATCCGTCTTCAAATAAATTTTTTCGTATTTTTATGATATTCCCATATTTTTTTCCTATTTACCTATGTAGTGTACATAGAACTGGCCCAAAATCAAACATCTCTTTTGGTACTAAAATAAATTGCGTACGATTTTATTTTTGGTAACATTAAAAAACCGCTTAATATTATTATTAAATAAAGTCAAGGCTCGATTCCCGCGTTGTAATTTTTTTTTATTCGTGTTTAATACACGCGGGAATCGAGCCCACGATCTTCGGAGTCAAGAGCTAAGAGCTCTAAACCACTGGACCACGTACCCATCAAGTTAAATATTGTAAATAAGAGTAAAGCATTTTTGATTACACAAACATTTACCGCAAAAGCCACTCTATAAATATAAATAATTCATGTTAATGTCTAGAAAATTGGAGATTAATGCGGGTTGTATAACATGAAAACATATAGCTGCGAAGTAGAATAAGGTTTGGCTCACATTATACAAATAGATTCGGCTTTTCCCAGTACTTGTTTCGTCTAGCTAAATAATTTATTAGGCAATTAATAAATAATGAATTACATCAGTACAACAACTACAACAATATTGTTTCTAATTTGTTAAAAATGAATAATACTTTTGTCTATATTAATGGGACCGAGGATTAATATTTATAGCAATTAATTAAAAGATAAAACAACCGTTTTACAGTAGTTCTATAACAACCGATATTTTCGGTTTTCATTTAAAATCCTTACTTCCTCCATAGCATTGAAAGCTGTAGCCGGAAGGTAACCCTCGCTGCAGTGGCGAAGGCTGGTTCTCCTTCATAGGGAAGCCGTAGCCTGTATAATAGGTAGGGACTTGGATGAGGGTCGTCAAATGTGAAGCGGTAAGGGAAGCCGATAGGAATGGAGTTATAGGAACCCCTCGCCACTGCCTTACTGTCCTCATAAGTTCAGGGAATGTACGTCGCGCTAATAGAAATGGGTAGATTACGTGAGAATCTCACATTTTATAAGAAAAAAAGTAGCCTATGTGTTGATCCAGGCAACAAAACATCAGCGTAGGTACCTTTCATTCAAATCCTTTCAGCCGCTGCGTGAAAGACACGATTCATACATACATAAAACTTTATCATTTGTAATAAATTTTAATAATATTGCAAACACACATATTGCAAATAAATAAATAAAAAACACATTATAAAAAATATGTTTTCTTAATAATGTCTGTGACGCTTTACACCACGTCAGGGCCGAAGTAAGTTTCTGAAGAATTTATCTTACAAGTACTATACATTAGACAACGGGCAGCATATATATTTAATACTAGCTGTTTTCCGCGGCTCCGTCAGCGTAAATATACAGTCGAGTATCCCGCGGGAACAGTGTACTTTTTCGGGATAAAAAGTAGCCTATGTTTAAATCCAGAGCCTATATCCATGCATGCATACATCCAGGTCCCAGGATGGATGGACATCATGAACTTTTTTTAAAACATTTATAATAACATTAGGATTTTTTTTACTATAAATCTATTTAAGATTTTTGTTAAATTATACACATATTTAATACACATACATGACTCAGGAACACAGAAAACTTTTTGTTCCCTAGGCGGGATTCATATCCGCGATCTCTAGTTTGAGCGCCAACGCGCTAACCACTGACCCACAGAGTTATCATAGCAAATACTTTCACAGTATTAGGCGATTAAAATTGCAAGTTGATTGTAAAGCAGATACGGCTTTATATATTGTACCTACGTCTCTACCTCAATAACCGCAGAGATAGGGCTAGGGCGGCAAGTGGCAACCGCAACGTCGATTAGAACGCAACCGAGTTGACATTGAAAATTATGGCTTATCTATCATCGCATGCAATGCAACGCATTTGTTGCTTTTGTGGCCAGGGCCTCTAGTCAATATGCATTCGATAATTTCGACGGCGAACTTCGAAATCAAAAATGCATGGGATTTGACATAAGTCATCGTTATGTGACATGTCGCTTGCGATGCGATAAGTCAAATCCCATAGGTACATTTTGTTTTCGAACTTCGCCTTCGTAATTATCGAATGCATCTTGACTAGAAGCACAGGTTAGCCCGTCAGCACTCAAGCCGGAGGTCGCAGGTTCGAATCCCGCCGAAGGAACAATAACATAATATTATATTAATACATAATATAATTAATATATTAAACATTTTAAATATATGATTTCTTTTTAAATATATATTTTCCGTTGTCTGGTACCCGTAACACAAATACTTCGAGAACTTAGCACGGGAACAGATTTATGTGTTGTGAAATCGTCCATAGATAAAATAATATAATTTGTGTTACAGTTGAAAATAATCGGTTCTCATCATGCAGTATGTGTTGTGGTCTACAAAAGTTCGTTCCATTACGCGAAGACCGATATTTTTTGTAGCGCAGATGTTAAGTAATTTTAAATTTAAATTAGAAGGTTAAGTGCCAATTTCACCAATGCCTGTTAAAGTTTATTGTTGATTAAATATCATATTAACATAAGCAGTACATTGTGTGCCCAATAAATTAATATGATAGATAATAATTATTATTTACAGTCTTGTGATTTTATAGCAATTAAAATATTACGGTTCAAAACTGCTGCTCACTAAGGCGACAATTAATTAAAATATTAGACCATACATAATAATCCGAGTGTTTTTGATTTTCTTGTATGTACAAAGTATAGGTAAGTTTTGAGGTATTTCTAATATTATACTCGCCTCTAATCTATGAAAAGTTACAACTAAAACTTCGGCTTAGGCGTAAGTCAATTTTTAGATAACTAATAGAAGTACAACCTATAAGTAATTATAATATTACTAGCATTATCTCGCGGCTTCGCCCGCGTTAAATTGGTTTTAAACATAAATATCTTTATAATAATTTAAAACTTTCATCTCCTTTTTTAACCTCCTAGGAGCTGAATTTTAGAAAACGCTGAAATACGGAACTCGTTATTTTTTCCATACTAAATTTATTCTTTTTGAATTATCCTTCCTTAGTGCATGTCTACATCATATGAGAAATACGTGTGCGAAATTTCAAATGTCTAGCCTTAAGGGTTTGGCCTATACGTTGATACATCAGCTAATCAGCTTTGCCTTAAGAGATATTATAAGAGATAGAAGGACCAAATCGATAGCTTTTCTAATATTATTCAACTTTTTTAAATAACTACCAACATACTTATCTTTCAATGTGTGTTTACAAATATCAAAAAGGTATTAAGATATTTCCAAGCGCCTTGTTTCAATTTCGAACCTTTCCCGATACCTTCAGATTTCCATATTTTCTGCACATTACTCACACATGTTATTACAACAAGCATTTTATCTTTTCTATTATACATAATATGTTATTTTGTACTGACATAAGCTGTTGTAATATATTTATACATCTACAAAACATCATAACATCTATTTTTCATCAAACGACGTCGAAGCCAACAGGAAGGGTGATTGGATGATTTTGTCAGTCTTAGGCATGTAGGTACGTACTTATATATGTTTGTTTGTTCCATCGTTAGCGCCTAAACTATTGGTTCGATTTTAATAAATGAGGTGTCAATCGATTCGTAGTAATGACTCGTGTAACATAGGCTGTATAATACGCGTAATCGGGTTTCGTTATAAATTACTTCGTTTTGTCTACTGGTTTTACTATCTTCTAAACCCTAAAGCCACAAGGTATGCCTAAGAACCTATATGCATACTACAATAACTACCTAAGAAGCGTGAATCATAGTGTGATTTTCGTTTAAAAATGAAGAATAGAATAATTACTTTAAATTTATTAGAAAAACTATTATAAATGTGAAAGTTTATGTCAGGATGGATAGATGTTTGTCACTCTTTTACGCAAAACTACATAACGGATTTTGATGAAAGAACAATGGCAGAGTTCCATACTACGAAATACCTGAAATTTATTTTGGGCGTCTAAGGTTGAAAAAATGTCTAAAAGATAGCAATTGCATTACGTAATCATATTCAAAAAGAATTTTGTCTTATCGAGGCTACGAAAAAAAGTTATTCATATTTTTGTATTTTTAGGTTATGTTCATTAATACAGATAATTTATGGATAATTTTAAATATAAGCATGCCTGATTTGCAATCTCTAGAGAAGCCTTAAGTGATAGACTATAGACAGAATACATAACATGAAAATGATTTCTGTAATAAGTGGTGATAGATCAAAATAAATTACTTTCTACGGAATTAAATATTTATATTTATTTTAAGATTCGCAAAACAGTACCTTAGTTAAGTATTACCTCATAAGGAGTTTAAATCCTTTATACATATTCTCATATTACAAAGCAAATGCAAATAATACGAACTTTTATCCCGAAGCAGTGCGTGAGATGTACACATTTTTAAACAAATAAAAAAAACGTGCTTTACCTACTGTAAAGCACGTTTTTTTATTTTATTTTCGCATATTATGTTGCGTTAATAAAAATATTTGTTTATAAACATAACACACGAATTTAACTGTTTTCGACGTGTTTTATTATAAATTCCTTATTTATGATCAAGATCGACGGCCCGGATTAGATTGTGGTAAACGCATTATCCGATGAGGAGCCGCCAAGAAGTTGGGGAATTTCGTTAACAGCCGCAAGGCTCGGCTTAAACCTGAGTTTCGCTCTAGAATTTTCCTAATCACCTACCTTGAAACCAAATACTACTGACACAGATTAAAGGAAGGCGAATAGATAAACAGCTACATAGTTAGATTTCGATTTGATTGCAATATTATAAGCATACAGCATGTCCACGATTGTATGGAAAAATTGTGAGCCGTTGGGGACGTTAAATTTTCAAATAAGGATCGATTTGGATCGTTTTATGAAAGTTGTTTTTCTGTACGAGTTATTATTACTATATATGGTATATATGGTACAGGTATATTTTATATTCTGTACTACTGGTGCTGAGAGAGAGCCACGCTTTGACCCAAATGGGTTCGCTCGACCGGAGGGAGGGAAAAAACCGGCGGGAAATAACTTATTTTGTGTATAGCCGATAGCGGTCAGGTACTGGAGACTCAAGAGGTATTAAAGGTGAAAATCCATGCTTCGGCCCAAATGAACCGGCACGATTGAGATAAATCGGTAAGTATAAAAAATGGGCAGAAAATAGCACTTGCGTTTCGTGCAGTTGAGGAGTGTTTTGTCGATAAAATTATCTAAACCTATCTTCTGCTAAAAACTCTTAGGCTGAAACGGAAACCGGAAGGCCGTTGAGAATTCTGAGTATTGAACAGATTTATATAAATATGTGCTAATAAAATAGACTTGAAAATCGAACACACGAGTGTCGAATCAAATGTCAATGTCATATATTATGACAGCTCGACACTCGAAACTTCGATTTTCAACTCTATTGTAGTAGCGCAGAGTTTTTCAGTGCTCTGAATTTTCCTCGGCGTTCCGGATTCCGGGGCACATAGTCCCAGATCCAACCTCGAGACGACACACTCTGTATCTGTAACAATTTTGATCAAAATTTCCATTAGTTTCGGAGCCTATTCAATACAAACAAACAAATTATTTCCTCTATAAAATATTATTGTAGATAAAGCACAAGTAATAATAAATGTTCAAAGGATTAAAATAAGAGACAAACAATAGGATCAAAAAGTTCCATCAGCCGTCATTAGGGTTACGCGACCGCTTGAGATGAACCCTTTTGGACCTTATTGCAAAGTAATAAGGTTGAAAACTTGTACACCGTCGGCAACCATACCTCAGGAATAACCCGAGCGAGGAAATTTCATTTTATCACACTCATTACGGTGAAGCTTGAAAACAAAATTTTACCTATTTTTACAAGTAACTTATAATTTTCTATGCAGATAATTAATGCATATGAAAGTATGTAGAGGATCTTACAATAAATTACCAATTCTTAAAATTTTGTCTGTCCGTCTGTCTGTCTGTCTATTTGTTCCGGCTAATCTCTGAAACGGCTGTACCGATTTTCACAGAATTTTCACTGGCAGATAGCTGATATTGTAAGGTCTAACATAGCCTATGTTAGACCTTTTTTAGGCCTTTACTATAGGGTTCCGTTTAAAAAATTGGGTTCCGTTTTCATTAGTTTTAAATAGTTTTTATGTTGTCGTAAGTATATGTAGCTATGACAATTTTCGCGATTTGTTCAATTTTGACAAAAGCCTATTCATTTTTATAAAATATCTATTTACTTATGTAGGTACTTATAGGGAATCTTATTCATAAGCAGATAGAGTTTTCTCGGCGACGGCATGCAGTCACAATACAATAATACCACAGACAACCTGCTTATGAATTACTAGCTGTTAAATAAAAATGAATTTAAATTATTCCTTACTAGGTGTTGCCCGCGACTTTGTGCGCGCAAAAGTTAATTTCGCAGAAACCGTACATTTTTCCGCGATAAATAGTAGCATATGTCCTTCCCGGGGTCTACATCTGTGCCAAATTTCATCAAAGTCGGTCTTATAGTTTCGGACCTATTCAATGCAAACAAACGAACAAAATTTTCCTCTTTATTAAATTAGTACAGTATTCCCTGATATTTTAGCCATAAATTAATCTCCACGACCATTTATTTTTAAATTTATTTTAAATGAACATCATAAAAAAGGTCATCAAATACAGCTCATTTGACGGCGCAACAGATAGGCTTTATGGCGGTTTTCAAAAATATAATCGATTATCACATCATCGTCAATTTTGCTTACTGAATAAAATGTAACGTAATTCCAACAGTACAGTCACCGATAGCTGACCCGTTTTAAACCTTATTACCGAGTAATAAGGTTAAACTGTAGTACACCGGTTCTTAGGGCAACCGTACATCACCTACAAAAGCCTGTTCCCGCGATTTACGTGATCAGATTCCATTGTGATGTGATATGATGTGATGTGAACAAATACAATTAAACAGACGTAGTACTTCATCTATATAATCCAGATTCTGAATTTGTGATATGACTTTAAAATTACCGTTTCAAAGTTCGAAACTTTTGCGATAACCTGTCGCAAGGTATTAAGTTTTGTCTTACAGAATCACGTAAAAATTTCCTGATAAAACCTGTTTTTGTATTCCACTATAATACCTGTGACGTTTTATTTAAGTACACGGTAGTGAAGACAACACATCATATTTTATCTATATAAATAAATTTTATCTATTTAAATAAATAAACAGAAATGGATTACCGAAATGATTGTACGCGCATAACTTCCAAACGACTGCACCAAATTGGATAAATCTTTCTATTATGTATTCGTTATTGCCAGGAGAAGGTTTGTATGAAAAAAAAATAAAAAAAATTATTTTCCGAGAATAATTTTGCGGTACGAAGTTCGCTGAGTCTGCTAGTTATTCAAAATTTATTTGCGTAGGTAAATCCTCAAAATTTGCATTGGCACTTGGCAGTGGTTGAAGCATTTTCATCAAAAGCACCGCGTGAAAGGTCTACGCAAAACACTCAACCGCAAACATTACCAACTGTTTAACATAAAGAAGCTTTACTATGACACCAAACAATCTTATGTACAGTTTATGAATTAACTAGCTTTTGCTCGCGGCTCCGCCTGCTTAAATATAGTATCCCACGCAAACACTGAACTTTTTCGGGATAAAAAGTTTAACGCATGTAAGCCAGAGCTTAAACCTACCATACCAAATTTTATTAAAATCCGTTCAGCAGTTTTTGCGTGAAAGAGTAACAAACATCCATCCATCTCTCCATCCGTCCTCACAAACTTTTATATTTATAATAGTAGTAGGATATTAAAATTATACACATGGCGGACACGTGCACTGTGCAGTTATTAATACAAAAATTGCAAAGTAATAGGTTTCTCAATAAATCCTAATAAAACTAGCACACAATATTGTATTTTGTGGCTTGCTGGATGCAATAAAACGCAGACTCATAAACAGGGGTTGTTACGTCAAATTGGCCCGTCTGAGTCTAATCAAATAAATCACGACCTTATTGACTCGAAGGCTCCGCCGTAAGAACCTTCAATGAAAATACGAGAGCTGTAAAAGTGGATTTTCACTTTAGGCGACATATTTTTAGTAACTGTGACTTGTATCACGTTAGCGGGTGCAACACCTACGAGTATGTCCCGTACTCGCACGAGATGTGATAGTTTTATAGGTTGTTTATTTTAAAATATTCTAAAAAAACAAGTTATAGCTTTTAGCACTAAAAGAAATAACTTTTTTTAGAATATTTTAAGACATAGAACCTATAAAAATATCACATCCTTTAAGTTATAATATAAAGAAAAAATTTAATTCGCGATTTCGTTTGTGTAAAAATGAAATCTGGCTACCGTAAGTCGTCGTCAGATCCACTATACCTACCACTTTTAAACCTAAATTAGTTATAAGGTCAGAATGTGATATTCCGGTTCCACCGATTCTATTCCGGTTCCACCGATTCTGTCTATTTACCACCCAACGTTGAAAACCATCATTTCAAAATATTTAATTAAACAATTTGAAATATATTATTTTATGTTGGCGGTCCAATCAATGCGTTTTTTAAGTTTAATTCAGTTATTTACAGCATTTTACAAAACTTCTTTAGTGGTGAATGAAGTAGACAGTTAAAATGAAAAAATCTTAATTATTACTCTGCAGGCGTATAAAACGTTCGTTCTTTGTACAAAAGTTGAAATAAATAATTTACAAAAAAGTGTTTTCTCATTATCTTTGTAGTTTACCTGTGCTAGAGCAATAACAAGAATAAGATAAACAAAATATGAAAACCGACTTCCAAAGTAAAAATGCATCATATATTTTTGTTGTCTGGTACCCGTCATACAAGTTCTTCGAGAATTTACCACGGGACCAGATTGACGTGGTGTTAAAGCGTCTTTAAAAATCGTAATATTAATATACTAAATACGAACAAATTATGGCAATGCGATGGTCAAACTGCTTATGAATTAGATTCCCTGATAGTACATTAATTTATAATCGATTTGTTAGGCATGTTCTTCCCCAGAACAATAAAAAAAATGCAGCAACTGTGGTAGCTTGAACAGTGTGTTATTGTTTTAATTGGAACATTAATGTCGGTACCTATTTTAGGCAAAGAGTTTTCTTTTACGACTTTTTGCAGAAAAAATATATTAAAGCGCCAAGGTTTTATGACATTGTTAATTAGGATACATAATTACATTTTTTCACAAACTAATCTATAGTTCTTTGAGGACCTTTAATATGAAAGTAGTTTATTATCTCTTTTGTGTATTCTGTAGTTAATTATTCTCTTGAAATTCATATCTTCAGCCGTGGTCAACCTTTTGCCAGGGTAATTTCTTAATTTATATCTAGTCTGTCTAAACATAGATCACTATTATTAGATAATATTATTGATTATAGAAAAACAGAGACTTACTCTTATTTGTCGTAGCTTTCGCCTTTAGAATGTTGAAGAGAATAATTCTACTACTAACCACCTACTACGAGAAATGTAAAAGTTTGTGAGAATGTGTGGGTGGATGGATGTTTCTTACTCTTTCACGCAACAACTACTGAACGGATTTTGGTGAAATTTCGTATGGTAGTAGTTTGAGCTCTGGATTAAGATAAATACTACTTTTTAGTACACTGTACCCGTGGGATACTGCGGGTGATGCCGCAGGCAAAAGCTAGTATTATGAAAATAATAGTGCATTTGTGTTAACGTCTCTTTGTAATAAGTGAAACTAGTACCAATCGTTTTTACGAATAAATAACATTTTTAACAATAACTCAATTTGCAAATATTACGGTTCACACAAACAAAATATTGTTTGTTATGTTATTTAACAAAAAAATCAATAAAAGACACACGTTGAGGGTAGTTCAAGAGTGCGATAAGTAGTAAAAACAGTGTTTTAGAGCGGCTCTTGTTTTCACAGAGGCGAACGAGTGAAAAATGTTATTTTTCGGCTATCACGCTCAACATACGTGTTTACGTGAGCACGCAACATATCTGTTGTGTCTGAAAATTACGTTTTTTTGTACTCAAATTATTGTTGAATCATTTACCAACTTTTATTTAAAGCTTTTCTAAGTACATGAAACTAATTTTTGTTAATCAAATGGACCAGGAAACGAACAGATTAATCGTCTGATGATAAGCGATTATCGCTGCCCATGGACATTCGCAACACCAAAGGAGAACTACACTAATTGTAACTCCTGTGGTGTTGCGGCTTGTGTTCCTGGTCTTCAAATCCCCAATCCCCCCTTGAGCCTCCGGTAACCTCACTCACTCGGCGAATCACAACGCAAATGCTTTTTCACGCCGGTTTTTTGTATGGCTGTAGTATAATGCTATCCATAATGAAGCACGTGTAATGATTTTTATACTATTGTATTTCAATTTTTTTTGCCCTTTAACAAAATGGAGTTTACAAAGTTATACCGTTGATATAAAAGTTGTTCAGTATAAGTCCCGCTTGTAGTTTTATCGCACACGACCAAGTTTGTACATTAAAACATTAAAGCCAATGTTTGTTTTTATTGTAGGTAAATGATAACAAATAGTATAAAAATAAACTGAAAGTTGAGATATTATTCTACTGTTATGTTTTTAGCAAAATTATGCAGACAGGTTGTTGCGCTTTAGATAGTATTTTTTCTAGGTTGACTAGTTGATGTTTTAAGGGCCTAAGTATACCTACGCAGTTTTTTATACGCTCAGATGAAGTAGAGATAAGTGATGACGCATTATGCGTGCATTCTTTATTTAACCATGAATTTACTACGTGGTAGAGCCATGCTTCGGCACGAATGGGCCGGCTCGACCGGAGAAATACCACGGGCTCACAGAAAACCGGCGTGAAACAGCGTTTGCGCTGTGTTTCGCCGAGTGAGTGAGTTTACCGGAGGCCCAATCCCCTACCCTATTCCCTTCCCTACCCTCCCCTATTACCCTATTCCCTCTTAAAAGGCCGGCAACGTACTTGCAGCTCTTCTGATGCTGCGAGTGTCCATGGGCGACGGAAGTTGCTTTCCATCAGGTGACCCGTTTGCTCGTTTGCCCCCTTATTTCATAAAAAAAAAAAAAAACTATATAATAATAATATCTACGAATTTTATAAAGAGAAAATGTTTGTTTATTTGTTTGAATTAAATGAGCTCCAAAACTACTACATCAATTTGGCATAGATATAGAGTAGACCACGGGGTAGGACATATTTTTTATCACGGTAAAATGTACGGTTCCAGTGAGATTTTCTCGCGGGAAACATCTAGTTATTATGTTAAGAGGAAAGATTTGTTTGTTTGCATTAAAAAAGCTCCAAAACTACTGGTCTGATTTTGATGAAATTTGGCACACATATATTGGGGTGGGTGAAAAGACTGACACATAGATGGCGCTACTAGTATTAAATTATTATAATTTTTATGTTATCCCTAACGTGGCACTAGCCCTAAAAAGACACGTGTATAAATTTAGTAACTGTCGTACTATTAATTTGTGAGATATAGTATTGTGAGTCAAGGAACTTATGTTTGTTTAAAAAACACCTTTAGTTAAAAACACCAAACAACTTTTGTTTGTTACCAACGAAAATATCAAAGAAGTCCACAAAATAATGTTACAGTGCCCGGGAAAGACGTAAGCCACTTTTTATCCCGAAAAAGTACATTGTTGCCGTGGAATATTGTGTGGGTGGAGCCGCGGGCATCATCTTAGATCATGAATGCAATTGTCAACGTCTTTCAATTTTTATCGATGACAAAGCTCGTGAATAATCGCACTTCAATTGCGCGTTCAAAAAACGTCGTATGCTTAGGCCCTAATACTGTACGAGGGAGATCTACGAGGGAGAAGTGTTTTTCAAAAATTGTTTTTCCACAAAGCTGAAATCTGTAACCTTACCCCTAAATTACAATTGCAAATTTTATCAAACAGAATTACAATATTGTGTTTCACACATCTGGAAATGTCCCTCCTCCCATGTTAAACATACATACATACATACATATAATCACGCCTTTTTCCGTAAAGGGGTAGGCAGAGACCACTTTTTTCCACTTGCTACGATCCTTACATACTCATTTCGCTTCGTTCACTTTCATTCTTACCATACATTCCTCCTCTTACATTCAACGTAGCGAAGTGGCTCTCCATGGTCCGCTTTTCACCTCCGCGAGAAACGAGACGTGATAGGTGGTGAACCACATCGCCGCCATTTTGGATAATTAAATTATTTTTATGGTTATCCATTGCGTTTCCACGGATTGGTGGAGAGGGTAGGATAGGGATAGGGAAGGATAGGTGGTGTGGAAAGGAAGATTGGTAATTTAGAGTTGGAAATAGGAAATGTAGGATATTACCGCCCAGGAGGGAAAAGGGATAGGACAGTAATAGCTAGGGAAGCCGGGGTCGCATACCCGTATACTATACCACAACTACCGGACAGGTAAGTTGGGATGAGTATCCCATGACAACATATTAAAAACAGTATTATAAACCCACTGAGGTTTGTCCATACAAATATTTCTCATTTCTTATCACCAAGGAACCCTTATAGTTTCACTCTGTCCGTCCGCCTGTCTGTCTATCTGTCTGTTTGTCCTTCTAGCTTCTGTAATTATGAATACATATGGCTGAAATTTGCATAGTTGTAGATTGTGTATATATTTCGGTTTTGGCATTATAAAATAATGATATATTTACATAGATATATAATATTAAAAAGAGGTATATTTATATTTTGGGCGTTACATATTATGTACTTTATTTTTTATTTTTTTATTTTTTTTTTATTTTTATTTATTCAGAACACATACAGTCTTTATCAGTATTACATATACAAAAACATTTAGTTAATAACAGACCTAAAGGTTCATACCTAAGTTATAAAATACATTTATGTAGTTGGATGAGCGCGAATCCCAGTTTGGTGTGTGGTGTATAGTGTTCGTGTGTGGTGTGTAGCATGTGGTGCATATTGTGTGTGTCTGTTTAGAACCCTAGCCCTACGACAGTTAGTCTTGGGTTGTACGTTTGAAATAGTCAATTACACAGAGATGATGCGTAACGTGAACTTAACACGACTTACGTAGAAAGTTTATGCTAAATTGTTATTGAAAGTTCATGCTAAATTGTTATTGATAGCTTATGCTTAATTGGTGATTTTTTGTTGTTTGATTTTATGTTTCAGTCTACTTGAGTCATAATAATGTTAGTAAATTTCCTATTCGATGCATATTCCCTATTCTAAGAATCAAAGGCAGATTATTAAAGGCAGTATTTAATTTCCTTCACGACAGCAAGGTAAACTAGGAAAAAGTATGAAAGGAAAGTGAAGTGAGCTATTATGAATGTTTAGCTTCGGTCGATCAAACACTCACTATTGAAGCCTCCCAAGCGCTTTGTGTCCTCGATGGCTATTGTATGTCCTGCGTCGAACTTGATACCACCATAGAAAAAGATAGTAGCGAAATATTACAATGCAGGAAAGGCACAATAAGCTACAGGTAGGCGCTTATCTTGGTATGTATAGCACGTTATTGCTAAGATAAGTAAAGAATAATAGTTTGTCAAATTTTAGAAATTTCTGGGTATGTTAACTTAACAGTGTACCTACTTGAGTATAGGTAATGTTCCACTCCGCTTATGTAACATAATCCCCCTTACTAATAAACGCTGTATTAAGCTTTTAATAGTTATACAGTGTTTTGTCTCATTCTAACGAATTAAAAATGTCACTTGTGTGACGGGAACAAAACACTGTATAACTATTCAAAGCTTATACAGCGTTTATTAGTAAGGGGGTAAGTGTATAACAATGTTTAGCTCTATGTCATTCTATAACGTAATGTAACGTAATGTTTTGTAAATCATTTTTCAATATTGCGTGTTGTGTGGAGCCTCCCTTAATAAAGTGTCTCTGACCTGATTTCCAATTCTCTTATTTTACTTACACTTTCATTTAACTTTTATTAAATTATAAATGAATCGTCTTGATATCTTAAACTGATTTGGACCAATCAAAACCTTTGAATCAAAACGTTAGTTTGACGTTTATGAAAATACCATTTTTGCAGTTTTAACATATCAGGACTGGATAATAACTGTATTATTGCAGGATTTAATTGACAGAATTGACCTTGTAGCTGTAAATGGATTTAAAAAACTTAGTTATTTTGCCCATTTACAACCAACAGGTACAAACTAAAGCTCCCAAAAATATCAAAGAAATACCTACATGATGGGGTAGGTAGAAAAATATTTACGTATATAGGGAGCCCCCTAAATTTTAAAATAATGACCATTCTTACCACTTACTGCCAAAAATAAATTCTATACGCACTCTATTATAGGGGTATACCTTTACATTCATAATTACAGAACTTAGCAAAGGCAGACAGACTGACAGAGCGAAACTGTAAGGGTTTCTACGTAACCATAAAACAGATCATTTATAAATATCTCGGACTCGACGACAGATGTATTATATCAAAAAGATATCAAGAAGACAAAAAGAGGTAGATAATGTGGTATGAGCGCGCAAATGTTAAAATTTACTGTTCCAATGGGACAGTTCGTATTAGTATGCGACAAGCCGGTCGACGAATAGCACGTACCTACTACGCTTCCTGTGCACCTTGCAATTGGTAGTGACAAACACTAGTTATCTTTTTCTTTGCTATTTAATTAATAATGCCGGCCCGTGCACGATTTTTTGTTGTGTGAGTGTGTCGCGGCACAGAAATACAATCAGTTTTGTAAGGATATAACGTATCTGTATAATAATTATAATCAAACTAGTGACAAAACATAACAGAAAGGTTCGACACAGTTATATACTCTTACACATGTTGCACTACCAATTAGCGACCCTTACATTTCTCAATACTGTACCTATTAGTAATTAGGTAGTTATTAATTAAGATAAAATCACGAATGGATATAAGGTATGAGTATGGACAAATATTACTTAATTTCTTCATACTTCAAAATTAAATAAAGCTTTCGCTTTTCTCGAGAATTATTTAAATTATAAAAAAAAGAACCCGAATGTGTTGACTGTAAATAAAAAAAACCTAACCAAGAGCTCTCCTTAGCTCTTTCAGGTTCCGTAACTATGAACGCGCGGAAAATGTTTTTTTTTTCTTTCAAATTACTTCAAAAGTTATTGTCCCATTTCGTTCAAAATAATTTTCCTAAAGAGTATTTAGCATTTACATAACACGCACAGAAATATGTATTCATTTATTTAATTATTTTACTATTCATTTGTAACTAGTTCTTCTAAATATATTTTGTTTTGCAGGAAGTTCGAATACAAGAGATTTTCCGTTAATTATTATAAACTTTATAACTCGGTAAAAGTTAACCGTGTTCCGACATGGTTCTGTAAACTTACGATAACAATATTATAGCCTCTAGCAGTAAAAAATGCTATAATTTATGAACTTAAACATAGAAATGTCAATGGTAAATGAAAGTATATAAAATGATAACTCGGTATGTATTTTTGAAAGCAAAATCGGTTCTTTTAGCCCCAAACTATTCGTCCAAAATTATAATATTCGTCCACTTTTTATAATGTAGAATGTAATTTTATTGTATTGAACAAGAAAATAAAATACTGTACTAGCGGAAAAAATATTTTCTAAGTTTTAGTAGGTATGTCCTAGCCCTACACACTTGCACAATTTACTATAATCATCACAAACTTTACAAAGTTATTTTGATTTAACGGAACCCTACTATAAAGCCTCATAAACCGCAAATATTTGTTCAAATATTCGGCCGTCGAAACCGCAAATACATTATGCGCCCTCACACGCAGTTAAGCCGCGGCTATCGTCCAAGTTTAATCAAAATTTTCAAACATCCCTTTAGTCGTACAAGTCTCTTTTTACCAAGATTTCTCGAATACTTTAATTATCATCAACATGTACTATCAGTGAATTTAACCCTTTAACAGGTAGAGCGTCCTCAAATTTCGTTCGGATGGTGGTATTTCACATAACTTTCTGCGAAGGACATTAATTTTAGTGCATATTAATTTTGATTCACAAATAATTTTTTTTTTATTATGCACCTATTTTCAATCTAATTTTTTTTACTACCCTAAGTGCCATTGCACACGTCCCGGATGCCGGTTAGCCGGTGCCGGGTAGCCGGTCACGAAATGTATGGCCGTGTACACCGGTACGTGTGAAAGCTGTCGTACATGGCCATGCGACTGGCGAGTGGCGACCGGCTACCCGGCACCAGCTATCCGGCAACCGGAACGTGTGCAACGGCATAAACGCTGTTTATCCACTGCCAACGTCAACAGGACGTCAACGAGAACGAGATTATTGGTCGCTATTAGATTGACGGGACGGGTGTGCGGTGGATAGATGGCTATATTAAATGTATGTATCGCTACTTCGGCGCCGTCACGTCTTTCTCGGTGACGTTCCGTTGACGGTGGCGGTGGACAAACAGAGGGTATTAAAAAAAATTGGTTGAAAATAGAAAGCTGCTTAATAAAAAAAATCATATTATTAATTGTAAATCAAAATTATATGCACTAAAATTAATGGCCTTCACAGAAAGTTATGTGAAATACCACCATACCACCAACCATAATAATTTTTTACCATAAAATAAGCAACCTACATTGATTTAAATCCCTTTTATAACAAATCATTTTACGAAAACATTAATCCCAGCCATAAAACATAAACCTATTAAAAATTATTGTAAATGTTACAGAGTCGATAAGCCACAAAATTGATCTTCAGTCACGAAATCATTAAAGCTATCGATTGTACTGACGAAGTTTTAATAAGAAAATAAAAGCAGGCTTCGGGACACTAAAGTCATCAACGGTTGGCTTTAGTTGTTTACATTGTTCAATCATCATCACAATTTAAAGCCCAGGAAATCATTTTATTTGTTTTTTTTTTTCTTTTTATTTTGTTGAGAAAAATCCATGCATTGTATAAAACATGACTTAAAGAAACTTTAGACAAAGAATATATAACTCCCCACACCGATCTCGGTGACGGTGGCCGGTTTCATTGAAACCAGGCCAGTTACGCAGGAGTAATTTTATAGTGCCCAAGTGTGTGCGCAGTACACAAGAGCACTCTCTCTTCCTTTACTCTCGTAACACAGTGGGACGGATAACCGACACGACTGACGTGAGATCAGGCGCAGGTCCGACTTTTTACATGCCCATCCGACGCATGGATCATCTTTCTTGTCAGACAATCGGGTGATCAGCCTGCATTGTCCTAACCAAACTTGGAAACAACATTTTTTGTTGTTTCAATGCGGGAATCGAACCCACGACCTCCGAGTCGAGAGCCAAAGCTCGAACCACTAGACCACGGAGGCTGTAAGAATATATTATATTACTAACGTACGTACCTACTTTACAATACTTAAGGTTAATGTTTCGTCGCTTCTAACAGTTAGATCGCAACAGACAGGAGTTTTTTTACGTTTATAGAATGATCATAACCCTGACAGAAAATGCAAATAAACTTTTTTACTAATTTTGACTTAATCAAATTTCAAAAGATAACTATAGTCGTACAAGGATCTTTTGGCACGTGGACAAAATCAGTACTAACATCGCAGTCTTGTAAAATGTCACTTTTAGTATTACGTATTGTTCTTAGTTGCGACACTCACACCCCCTTGTCGATGTCATTCAAGTGCCAAAAGATCCTTGCAGGACTGTACATCATATGGAATCGTCACCTGTTCCTCATCCAAGATTCGAAACATCTGCCCTTTCGTCACCTCAAATATTGAAATATTTGTGATTTAAAAAAAACGTGATAATTAAAAATTCAGCCAAGTATTGTGGTGTGTTACGAACGGGATAAAACAATCGATGTTCTGTCAGTCACAGCACCTCGGAAACGACTCCGGCTAGCCGACAGGACAACAGCCTACATTACAAACAGAAGTTAAATAGGTTAATCTATACAAATAAAAATATTTTGATTTTCTCATAATGCACTTGAAAGTATTTACGGTACTTATAGTTATAATAAAAACACTTTTTATAATTTTAGTCTGTCTGTCTGTTTGTTTCGGTTAATCTCTGAAACGGTTGGACCAATATTCAGAATTTCACTTGCAGATAGCTGAAACTATAAGGCGTAATATAAGCTACTTTATTTAGGGGTCCGTTTCCGTTAGTTCTAAGCAAACGAAGTTGCTGGAACCATCTAGTCCCTTTATAAAACAATGTTTAAATTACTGACATTGAATAAAAATATGTTATTCTAAATATTTAAAAACAGAAAAACTAAACCCTACCCGCTGAGAAGAACCAGCGAAATAAACATTTTAATATGACTACGACATAACGCAATTTTATCATTTAAAAAAGTAAAAAAATATTTTGTGATTTGATGAACTAAAGGCAGTTTTTTATAAACTAAAAATCTTTAGGATAATTTTAAGCAACCACTTTCAACGAGTAAAATATTTCTCAGCTTTAAATCTTATGGATAAATGCACAAATGCAATGCCCTATCGAACGCACTGGGACAACATGACATGACAACATGTCTGTCGAAGCCCCAGTCATGTCTGACCGTCACCACAAATCCCGGGACACTCCTACAATACACTCCAACCATGTCCAACTGCCCTCAAAATAACATTTAATGGAAAATGATGGGAAATAACATCAAATTTACAATTCTCATTTCCTCCACTATTTTGGTCGTTGAAAATGGTCAGTTCTTGCATTGAAAAATATCTTATTCCATTTTAGTCCTTGATTTTTATGGACTGCTGTTAAGCCGTCGTGCACCGTTTGTAGCGCTTACGAGAAATCTAAAAGTTTTGAATCTATATCACAGTTTTAAAATTAATGTAAGTAAAAGTTGCCTTTGTCGGAAATTGTTGATTTTTTAAATAAGAAGATTATCCCCTTATAATTTTACTCACCATATAAATGCTCCAATTAAAAGATTATTCCATGATACAGGCTGTCCGCAATTCAACCTGCCAACTTTCGTACAATATTTATAGATATATAATAATTATTATTATATAAACAAACACGTGAAGCAAAAACTATTAGTACAGTTTTACGAAACTTGTGCAACAGGAGGTATATGAAATTTGGCCCGTAAAATAAAATTTACGTAGATAAAAGTGTGCAGAAAGCTAATATTATTTTAAATAATGCTTAGAATATACACAAAATTAGTAAAAGTAACAACCACACACACTACCTCAGATTATTTACTCACTCTACCGTGCGTTTAATAGATACAATCATGGTACAATTTTTTTAACAAGTTTACGTTTGTCTATCTGTTACATTTAAATATTATATTAATTATTATGGGTGAATTTTGACCACAGAGCGACCAGGTAAAAATAAAATAACTCATATTTTTACTTATTACTTGCGAAAACTATTTAATGATAAATAGTACTAATGAGATTCATTGCTGTAATCACTAATGGAACACAAATAAAGTAAAAAAGTCGTAAAGTTAATAGCTCTGAGTGCATGTCTCGCTCGTCATAAACTAGTTACGAGGCCCGGTGCCGCGCGGTTCACAGCTTCACACATAAAACAACAACGACCCTTTTACTGTCAGATGCGGATCATACTCAAGTAAATTGTATGCACTGTCACTTTTGAATAAAGTCTTATTGCTTCCTTAAAGATGCATTAAGTTAATCAAAAATCTGCGATATAGTTTACGAAGCACACACATTTTACTTAATCTTACTACTTGATACCAAAAACTTGTCTAAATAAATATTTTTAATATTATGTTAAATAAAAAAAAAATTGCATACAGTTTTATTTTCTTTAAATATACTTAGGTCATGTTTATTTATGCGTATATTATTATTTAATCTAGTGTTAGGTTACGATTTCATCGATAAGACTACAAGACACAAGTCTAAAATTCGCAAAAGGTACGTTTTTTGACACCCAAAATAAATTGCCAAAATAATCCTTAGAACAATATTAAAATTTTATAGTTTATAAATAAAAAACTAGCTTTTTTATTTACTAAACTAAAAACTTATCTTTTTTATTTATATGCCGACAAATTAGCACTTCAAACACTGAAAACGTATATCAGTGAGGCATTATCTTTTGCATGTTATTTCAAAATAATAATTATGTGCTTTGAGAACTTTTAGTGGTAGGGATATGGAAGAGTTTTTATTTCTTATCTCAATTTGTATTATGGCCGTGAAATGGCCGTTAAAGTGTGGACAAGTGGT
The DNA here is from genome assembly GCA_905404095.1 of Glaucopsyche alexis. Taxonomy (NCBI): domain Eukaryota; kingdom Metazoa; phylum Arthropoda; class Insecta; order Lepidoptera; family Lycaenidae; genus Glaucopsyche; species Glaucopsyche alexis. The sequence goes on from FR990048.1 coordinate 6,103,559, forward strand.
ACAATTTCAAAAAGGTGTTATATTCAAAACTCTATAGGAAGCGTCTACCACTTTACTGAATCGACTGACTTGACTATTTGACTGCACTGATGATTTATTTGAACTTTGGATTTAGACTTTTAGAAAAACGGCGTTGAAAACTTGTACGAAAACTATTTTCTCGCCTTTTTAACTTAACACTGACACTAGTGTTAAGCCATATTTATAGAAAAAAGTGCACTCAAGATTTGAGTGAAAAATCTTTCAACACAAGGCCTAAAGGTCAATTTCTTTTCATTTTTTCTGGCCGGACGTTATAAATATGTGACATATGACATATTACTCCGGTTATTATTGGATACAAAAGGTCACGACCCTACGCGATCAGTCAAACGATTTTTATTGAAAAAACACTATAACCGATAATTAAGTAGTAAGCATCATAAACTAACCAATAAAATTACGATCAATAATAGCCTCCGTGATCTAGTGGTTACAGCATTGGCTCTCGACGCGGAGATTGTGGGTTCGATTCCCGCACTGGAACAACAAAAAAATGTTGATTCCAAGTTTGGTTAGGACAATGCAGGCTGATCACCTGAATATTTGACAAGAAAGGTGATCCATGCGTCACATGGGCATGTAAAAAGTCGAACCTGCGCCTGATCTCTCGGCAGTCGTGTCGATTATTATCCATCCCACTGGATTTCGAGAGTAAAGGAAGAGAGAGTGCTCTTGTGTACTGCGCACACACTTGGGCACTATAAAAATTACTCCTGCGTAACTGGCATGGTTTCAATGAAACCGGCCACCGTCACCGACATCGGTATGAGGAGTTACTATTAATATTACGATCAATGATTTCGAAGCATGACTTTTCTAGACTCTAAAATCTTGAGGGCCGCGGACTGTAAATGAGAAATGACCCCTTGGGGAACATTTGTTGGTGACGTTTTACATGTGCATATCGTGCGTGATGCATATCATTCCTTCTAAAAGTAATACGTAACTCAATGATTATTATGACTCAAATGCTTACCCTTAAATAAGTTTCTGCCGTTTTCTAATCTTTGCAATACTGATTGTAAAGTCTTATGTAAAGTTTTATTTTACGGTAGACTAATATTAAAAAGTTTTTTAATTGAGTTTTAACATCCTTGATTTAATTATAGATCGTTACAATATGCCTTTACCCTTTACGTAAGTAAAATAGTAAAAAATTAAAATCAAATGTTACTAAGAATAAAATAGGTTAATGTAACACGATTAGGTTTGATTGAATTACGTTAACTACGGGATTTAGTATAACATAATTTTCCGTCATGAAAATTATACAAGATCACAAAATATTTTGTCTTTGAATGTTTTATTATTTGTTCTAATAAAAGTTTATACAGGAGGTACATACATGTACCTAACACAAGAATACTTATCATATACATCAAAGCATCCTCACTCCTCCTTACCTCCTGAGATAAAATAAAGAATATTTAATAATGAATATTCTTTATTTTATCTCAATAGTAATAAAACTTACTAAAGTAATAATAATAATTGCTCTCGTAAAGCAACTAGTACGAGACAGCTACGCGCGTAGAGTCGCTACGCCGTGCCGTAGCTGACCTACGCCGTAGTGCAGGCTACAAGGAATTATATAAGTTTCGCTTCATTTTTTTTGTTCTTAATGTTGTTAAACGTCAATAACTAGCATAAATCATCATTATCGTCAAATTTTCAGTTTTATAAATTGAGTAAATAAAATAGCAAAATATCAACTAATAAGTTTACACTATAATTTTCGCAATATTTTCACTTAAAATATTAAAATAATCAATTTAAGGTGAACAAATTGACATTAATGCGGAGCGTCCGCGAGCAAATCACGTTACCTGCTATATCGGGACAATAATTTCACGCCTCGCGCCCCAACACTTGTTCACGCCTGTCATTTGGCAGGCTAATATTGTACGTCAAACTATATTAGTCTTTAAAAACCGGCCACGCACTTGTGATTCTTTAGTATTGCGGATTTTCATAGACAACAATAGTCGTTTTTATCAGGCGATCTAATCTTTATCTCAAAAAAATATTAACTATACGTCAAATTATTTGCACTCGCAGTAATCTGTTGTATCCTCAATGCTTCTGTGGTAGCTTACACTAATATTATAAAGATAAAATATTTGATTGTTAGTTTTTTTCCATTGAATAGGCTCCAAGACTGAACCGATTAGATAGACATAGTAAAGTCCACGGGGAAGAAAGTAGGCTACTTTTTTCTGGCAAAATATACGGTTTCTGCGTGATTCTCTTTTGCACACACGAAAGCGCGGGCGATTATACTTGTCAAAGTTCCTTGATTTGTAGTAAAGGCATGAAAGTATTTGCAAAACAAACAATAATCTTACTGTAGTACAATTGAATATGTAAATGTTACAGATGGCCCGCGACGTGATCACAAGCGACTATAATATATGTCAACATACCACGCGACTTATTACACAGTGAAATCGTGCCGAAAATAAATCATATTTAATACTCGTATTTCATCATATTAGTTTCTGTTACAGTAATACGAAATATATTAGCTACATGTTTTAATACTTCCTAAAATATTACTTTTCATGTTCAAAATGAAGGATTATTTTTCGTTTTAAGATTAAAAGCGTACTTTAAATAAATATTTTTAAATTCATCAAAATAAAAGTATTAAATTAGGTACTACCAAGCTAAGTATAAACTAGTTAATACTGAAAATCAATATTTTCATAGGTACAGCGATTTGTTAACAAAATTTCGCAAGCCTCGTGAAAAAAACTTCATACAAAATTCTTACCTAACAGTGACGTTACAATTACGTTAAATTATATGAAATATAAGGCCGCGAGAATAAATATAATACTTTTTATGCCGTGGGAGGACACGGTTAACAATGCGTCAAGTGATTGAGTAAGTCTGCATCTGTGAGACAAAATAAAAAAAAGTGTTTTTCACGTGGCGCTAAAAGGGTTAAAAATAATAATCCAGTCAGAAAAAATAATTTTTTTTTTCAAGAACACACTTCACGCAGAAGGCACCCCTGGATTAAAGATGTTTCTAGTTCAATAACTGAGTTCTAAGATACTGTCACTATATCGAAGTTTTTGATTCACCTACTCATACAGACAAACTTTTGAATTGATCCACCATTTTGAAATATGCAACGTATTTTAACCAACTATTCAGAAGTTACAAGAATTATATATTTGTATAGGATGCGATGGACAGGATTGTAAAATTGAGAGATAGGTAAAATAAACATAAGCTACGTAATATCAAAACGTAACATAATAGACCTTTTTATCCTTTAATAAAGTTTTATTTAACAGAAATCAACATACAGAAATTAATATAGAACCTATATTCTGATAATGATAGATTGACATAAAACGATTACTTCGATAATTTCATATGAAATAAACTGAGTCCTAACGAAAGAGTGATGTTTATAAGTACATAAATCCTGCTGCTATTATAAATATGAAAGTTTGTGACGAGGGATGGATGTTTGTTACTCTTACATGCAAAAATAATAGTACGGATTTCAATGAAATTTAGTATGGTAGTAGTTTAAACTCTGAATTAAAACAGCCTACATTTTAATCGGAAAAAGTACAGTATTCGCGTGGTGGTGGTTGTTTTGATACTGTATTTACGCGGGCGGGGCCGCAAGCAAAAGCTAGTAAACAATAATAAGGTTTAATTTCCAGTATCAGACCAGAAAGAGATAGGTAGGCATTCGAACTATAAAAAATAACAAGCGATTAAAAAAAGACCTGATAAATTATTTTGCTGTTGTCTCTAGAACTATAGAATACAACAAAAATAATTATTTGTATTTGGATATAGATCACTAGCTTGTGCAAGCGGCTCCGCCCGAATTGTTACACGTGAAAACAGAATTCAATTATTACTAAATTGGGCAATGCCCTGACTACATCTACCTATCTTTAGATACCCATTAAGTTAAAACGACCTTGTCCTGTCGTTGGTCTGGTTAACGCGAAGCCCAACTAAATGTCAGCGGTGTACACACGAGCTAAGATTCACCCGGTCCCACGGTAGTGTGACGGCCAAGACTAAACAATTAAAAACTTCAAAGACCTTAATTACAAAGATCCTTATCTCAGCTATAATGACAGTTAGATTAGGCAGAGCCACTCGGCTTAATACACGATTCATTATTTCATTACACACTAAGTTCATTACTTTAACCCCCGACGCAAAAAGAGGGGTGTTAAAATTTGGCGTGTCTGTCTGTGTGTCTGCCCGTGGCATCGTAGTTCCCAATGAACCGATTTTGATCTAGTTTCTTTTTTTTGAAAGCTGACATATTCTAGAGTGTTCTTAACTATAATTCATCATCATCAGCTCACTTACTACTTGACAAATAAAGGCTGCTTAAAATTTTTCATTTTGTGTATTATCACGTTTTGTATTATGTAATTTTAGTCGCTAAAAATAAAAGCATTCTTGTGTTATATGATGGGGTGAATAATGTTTTTGAGTTATATACTGTTATCGATGCTTCTCAAACTGAATTAAAATAATAAAAAAAAATCTGGTTATTCTTCACCGGGTATGCCAACACTGATGAATAACAGCGTGTTCGAAAAGAGATGAGGTAAGAAATTTTGACTTGCGAATATCAAAAATTGAAGTCCTTTATGTATTTTAATCCCTATCGAAAACAGAGGGACATAATGTATATAGAGTCTTGTCTGTCTGTGTGTTTCTTTGTATGTCTGTGGCATCGTAGCCCCCAAACGGATGACTCGATTTTGACCTAGTTTTATTGTTCGAAAGCTGATATGATCGAGAGTGTTCTCAGATATAATTCATCATCTTCAGCTCACTGCTTACCAATTCGAGGGTTACTTAACATTTTAAATTTTGTTTATAACATCAACTTGTTGCATAATAATAATCCAACCACAGATTCATTTCTTTATTGAAATCATGTAACCTGATTAATTAATAATTTGTACATTTGAGATAATATCCGAACGAACCCGCGGGTAAAAACTACTTCATTATTATACTGAATGGACACAATTGAAATATAATTCGGCAGTGTTCGAGTTCAAGAGCTACGGTCGGAATATAGTTGAAAAGGGATGCGTTGGGGATTTTATGTAACTTAATTACTAGACAAGATAGCTTTCATGTTCCTATTACCGATTTTAATTAAATGTCTAGCTTCGGCCATAATGTTATTTGATTTGTATTTTAAAATAATGTTTAATTTTTTTCTTGGTGTCCATTAAAAAAGCTATGCATTTTTTACCATGTTACCGACATTTTCCAGGTTAGGTACATTTTAGATTTTAATTTTTAGTACATTTTTAGAATAACACTGTTTTCAATCAATGGACTTTTGGATAAAACAACGTTTTAATTTTGAAGAAAGAAATATTATTATTGCACTGTTATTTTCCCACTAACTAATTGAAATGTCTTCGGAGGCTCAAAGGCTTAAAGAAAAATTGGAATTTATGAATATTTATATTTTTGTAGGTAATAAATAAAAAAATATTATTTTAATTGAAACTTTTACGTACGTCTGGACTATTAAGGACCTTAAAATATATTTACGTTACAAATCGCAAAATTGTAACTTTAAAAATATCTATAGATATCGGTATCAGTCATTAGAATAAAAATACTTAATAATGATTATAATTTCTCTTATTAATTCTAATAATAGAAATTATAATCATTATTAAGTTTTTTTTATTATATTCATTTATAAACATTTTCAATTTGAATTAAATACGACGAATTTTCAGGTCAAAAATAGATTTTACCTTTTTGTGTTCTAGTAGGTAATTAAAAAAAAGATGGCTGTAACAGCCTCCGTGGTCTAGTGGTAAGAGCATTGGCTTTCGACTCAGAGGTCGTGGGTTCGATTCCCGTATTGGAACAATAAAAAATTTTGTTTCCAAGTTTGGTTACGACAATACAGACTGATCACCTGATTGTCTGACAAGAAAGATGATACATGCGTCGGATGGGCATGTAAAAAGTCGGACCTGCGCCTGATCTCTCGTCAGTCGTGTCGTTTATCCGTCCTACTGGATTACGAGAGTAAAGGAAGAGCGAGTGCTCTTGTGTGGTGCGCACACACTTGGGCACTATAAAATTACTGCGTAACTGGCTTGGTTTCAATGGAACCACCGTCACCAAGATCGGTGGGGAGTCATTATTATTAAAAAAAAAGATAAAATGAGTTACACTTATTGTTTTCAACTTAATTAACTGAAAACACGTTTAAAGTACGAAAAATATACAAGTCAAAATTCAATTAAAACTCAGTTAATTTGTAACGGTTAGTTACCTTTTTTTTATTTGCATCACGTTTTAAAATGTCGCAAGTGCAACTTATGAAAGGAAAACTGGAAAATAATTTATGCATGAAACAGCCAGTTATTTTATAGTTATTTTGTAGTTTTATTAATTTTTATGCTTGTTATTTTTATGCTTGTTATTTTTATGCTTGTTATTTTTATGTATGTATGTATGTATGTATGTATGTATGTATGTATTTTTACCAGACTTTCGAAGATAGGAGGGTTCGGGCGTTTGTATGATAAATGTTCCTAAGCGCGGCCTACAGCCTGAAGTGCTTAATAGATTTTGGCTTAAGAGGTGTCGTTGGATTTATTTCGATTGAAAGAGACTAGGGCTATCAAATTAAAAAGGGTTTTATTGTTTTTATTTTCGGTTTAAATATATAGTTATTTAATTTCTACAATAATCTATAAATTGTCAGTATTAAAATTAAAAAAGCGTTAGCAAAATTGTCTAAGGTCATTCGACTGTTTTTGTTACTCAACTTTCGTAGTTCATAACTTCAGCGTGTTATTGTTTCTTTAAAGTTGCGTTTTAATGAAGTAGTTTTAGTAAGTTAAATGTTTCTTTGTTACACAAAAAAGTATGTAAGTGACATATTATAATATGATCTCATTAACAAATAAATCTGTATGAAAATTAGTTCTTGCTAACTGAAATTTACTATACTTACTAATATTAGAAAGAGGAAAGATTTTATTGTTTATTTATTTGCACTGAAATTATTCGATTTCGAGAGGCTTTGAAATTACTTATAATACAATTTTAATAAAATTTGGTAGTAATATAGAGTAGACCACGGGGAATAACACTTTTTGACGCGGCAAAATGTATGGTTCCTGAAGGATTTTTCTTTGAGTGCACGAAGTCGCGGTTAACATCTAGTTTATAGAATAATAGATGTTGAATGCGACTTCGTGCGCGCAAAAGGAAATTCCTCGGTAACCGTACATTTTTCCGCGATAAAAACTAGCCTATGTCCTTCCCCGTGGTCTAATCTATATTTGTACCAAATTTCATTAAAATTCAGTAGTTTCGGAGCCTTTTCAATGCAAACAAACAAAGAAACAAACTTCTCCTGTTTATTATAGATATAGATAACAAGAGATTCAATAGGATTTTATTTTATCCCGACACTGTAAGTTTATTTTATTACTATGTACAAAACTATTTTCCTAACAATATGAGCACTGTTGTGGGTGATGTCGCGGACATGAAAGGATTGTATGATAACTACTGGGAACTAGTTTCACCAGCGTACATTTTTACAGTTGTACATTTTTATAAAAGTTTTTCAGTGTTTATTGCTTATTATAATTCTCTCTCTCTCAGTAATTGGACGAAAAAAATAATGCCTTCTTGATTTAATGCGAAATAAATTATTAAAAGAAGTCGGTTAATTAAATACATTTATGAAATGTTAAACAGTCTACGGGGATCGTTATTAATATACTTTTAATGATTGTTTAGTGAATAATTTAACTGTTCTCTGATCGAATTTTCTAATTACTTGGGTTTGTTGTAGCTTGTTAGTAAAAAGTTATAAATTATTACAATCGTTATAAAGAATTTACAACAACTTTTGGGTTGCTTTAGAAGTTGTAAGTTACAAAGGATTTACAATTTATTAGGAGCAAACCAAAATTAATAGAAAGTCCTAATAATCTTCCTGCTTATCATTTTTTTTAGTTTATTTTTATCGCGGGTTTTCCACATGCCTGTACAAAGTTTGACACTCACCTGGTATGCGGGACACTCGGGGTACAATCGCGCGCACAATCACAAACTCGCCCGCCACGGCCGCGCTTATATAGCTCCGCGCCCCGCCTACAACCCGCCCGAAGGCGGTACTACGAAAGGCATTTTGAAACTTACAAAAGTTTATTTCATTTTAATTTTATTTTTTTAAACTCATATTAAGGACGTGCAATATTCAGATTACTGTTAGATATAGTTATATGTCGCCATCACTCAACATGAAAAACGACAAACCTGAATAAACTAAAACTAATTCTAAATAAGCTACCGAGCGATGTCAGGGTTTAATCAGATGATTATCAAGTAAGTTGTAACTCTTAGAATACAGTTTTAAATAATGAAAAAGAATATTAGAAATGTAGGTACATAATATATTTTTTAAAATATTTTATTATAATTAAAATATTGAAAAATGCACTAAAAAATCTAGCGATTAAACTTTTTAAATACGTAGAGTAGTCCAAACCTATTATAACGTGGTGTCTACGTTATAATGGGTTTGGAGTTTTATATATTTCTGTTTCTTAAAGCTTCAGCTCAGTTTCTTAAAAAAGTATCTAAGAGGCGAAGACCTACTTATTAAAAATTGTCATCTTACGTTAAATGATAACATAATTATAATATTTGTGACAATAGAATAGAATAATTTAGAATTAATAAAAAATTACGCAGTTTATAACAAAACTATTTTTAAGTTATTATATTTTTAACCCAATTGGGTTCCCAGTCCTTCATAGTTAGACCGTTTTAATCGCAATCGAGAGAAAACAGGTTGAAGCCCGGGTCTTTTTGGTGATTTATCAAGAACGGAAGGTTATACATTGTAACAATCTGAGAAACTCTGCGTTCTTAAGAAGACATTATGTTGAAAGACATGTAAAATCTAATTATTATTTCGGTAACGGTAGCCGGTTTCATTGAAACCAGGCCAGCTATGCAGGAGCTAGTTTATAGTGCCAGAGTGTATGCGCAGTACCTACATAAGAGCACTCTCTCTTCCTTTATTCTCGAAACCTAGTGGAATAGACAACCGACATGGACTGACGAGAGATCATACGCAGGTCCGACTTTTTACATGCCCATCCGACGCATGGATTATCTTTTTTGTCAGACAATCATGTGATCAGCCTGCATTGTCCTAACGAAAATTGAAAAAAAAATTTCGTTGTTCCAATTCCGTGGAATCGATCCCACGACCTCTGAGTAGAGAGCTAAACTCGAAACCACTGGACCCCGCAGGCCGTTTAAATATACTACCCACAATAGGCTAGTGCTTATTTTTTAATCCAGAGTCTAAACTACTATCATACCAAATTTCATCCAAAAATGTTTAGTAATTTTCCGTAAAAGAGTAACAAACATCCATCGATCCATCCTTACAAACTTTCACATTTATAATTGTATATTAGGATAAGCTGGGTCATGATTTACCTGTAAAACACTCGAGGAAAGGTAAATAGGAAAATGAAAAAAACACCTTCGTATTAAACGCTCTACCGATGCAAGTTATTAAAAATTGCCTTTTATACAAGTTATTACAACTTGCCTTTATAAATACATTCAAATACATTTTGCGATTACCTTCTACGTCATGTTTACACTTTGAATAAACAAGCGTCATACAGTTTTAAAGTGTAATATAAATTTAACTCAAAGGTCTTATAACTCGGCCGGACATATACCACAGCCACATTGAAAACTGGCGTGAACAGCTGAGCCTCAATTCTCGTATCTAAAGTACTTTAATTTTACTTTGATTGGATTGAAAGTGAAGCGACATGTTACCGTGAGCGAATTTTATGGCGTTTCGACCAATCAGAGCGCTAATAACGTTCATAAAAACACCGTTTGATAGTTTTAGCGTATCGAGACTTGATTGTAATTGTATTAAACTTAGGCCTTTGCATCCGTTAATGGATGATTTATACAGTATTCTCCGAGAGAAATAACCACTCTTGAAATACTGTAGTGCCTGGGACAGTTGGTTTTTAAATGTCGTATGGTTGCCCAAGCACATACGGCATTCTCACAACATAGTCAACCTAGTCCAGAGGAATGAACTGGTCAATACGTCTGGGGCCAACTATGTACGAGTTTCCTCGCGATGTTTTCCTTCGCCGTTAGAGCGTCCGTATAATGTACTTGAGATCTGAAAAAGTCTCATTGGTACACGCCTCAACCTGGGATTCGAACCTGCAATCTCTCGACCAAACGGTCTACCCACTAGGCTACAGAGCTCAATTACTATACTTACTTTTGAGCTCAATTACTATTAATTGCAGTAATACAATACTTGTATTAATGCAGGTTTTATTTAGCAGAATTGTCCCTCTGTTAAACAGCAGCAACACACTATGTGGCATGCTTCGCGCCGAAAGGACCGGCTCTACCGGATAATTACCGTGGCCTAAAAAAAGCCGGCGTATAACGCTTGCGTTGTATTTTGGCGAATGAGTGAAGTTGCTGAAGGTCAAAAAAAAATTTAAAGAACAGCGTTACTTGTGATCCTTTGGTGTTCCAAATTACTGCGTTATCGGTGAAATTATGGCCGGCGGTGATGACTTACTATCGGGCGAACCGCCTGCTCGTTTCTGGACCATTCATAAAAAATTACAAACAATCACTGTCTTGACGATTTCAAAGTTTCTGGCGTAAGTCCAGTTAGAGTGGATTAACCGAGAGATCACGGGTTTGGATTCTGCCTAGCAAGACAAATGTTTTCTTTTTTTCTGGAATATGTATGCGTATTAAATTAATAATTCCTACATTAAAAATCTTAAATACATCTATAGTATCGTTTCTCAACCGGTGGGTCACGACCTTTGGTCGAGTTTGTTTTTAAAGGGCTTCGCAGTCTGTTGAAATATAATAAATAAAAACTATATATAGGTACAAAATATTCGTTTTTCGAGCGAATCTTTAGTATCGAACGTCGTACAATCGTGACGGGGTCGCAAAACTTTTTACGTAACTTTTTGGCTTTATCGTGGGTCGCGAGTGCGACATAAAAATGTTGAGAAACGATGATCTATAGTATATTAATATTTATGTACCTACTTTCTACACTTTTAAGCCATGACAAGTTCTTTTAGCCCGCGACTCCGTGTGCGTAAAATTAATGCCCCGAGAATTACAATATTTTGCCATTAAAAAGTAGCACCGCTCGGGCGTCGCGCGGCACATAAATACAAATAAAAACCACCCGGATGGGCGTCGGCCGGCACATTTGCCCATTTTTATTGCTATATTTTCTGTTTATTCTCATTTGTAAATATCTGGATTTTTATCTGTGATTGAAATTTATTTACTTAGTACAGGGATAAAACAAAGCTGTTATAGTTTTTTGTCTTTGCTGTTGTACTCAATAATAAAATAAATAATTGTTTGTCTCAGAGTAAAGAAATTTGACACCAATTTCACTCCACTCCACTAATCATTGATGTTTGGTTAATTTTGTGCACAAATCACGAATTTTTTATATATATCGTTATTTGAACACGTATTTATTTAATTAAATAAAAACTTTCGTATGCGTGTGATATAAATTTTCGCCATAATTTAGCTTCAAAAACCAACATTAAAAAATTCATTTCCAGTGAAATCATGTTCGATATTTTGCATTATGTAGTTTATATTTCTTTTAATTTATTTTTTCATTGTGTAGAACGATTCTTCTAATTTCTAAAAATGTATAATGTGCCAAGGTTTTACTAACAATTCAATAATAAAAATCGAAAAAACAAGCGCGGGTGCCTTCTGGCGTATAATACCGCGTAACGCTCAAGGGGGTCATGGATTTTTTTTTTTTACATTGGCCTGTTTTGTTATTAAATAATATGAACAATATATCCACAGAATGTAATTAACGCAAAATCAAATTAAAAATGTTTTTTATTGAGTTTAAAAACTAAGAATTGGGAAAAAAAAAACAATTCTTTTGTGTTCACATCATGATTGCTTTTATTCGTTAAGTTTTTTTTAAATTCCAGTTACATCATCATATAAGGAATTTATTCTATTTTCTAAATATATATAACATGCAATAGTTTTAAAATCAATTGATTAATATAATCTTGAAAAACCGGAACCGGAGAAACCGCGCGAACGCCTTCAGTGCCGGACGCCGGACCCGCTGACACCACCCGCTTTTGAAATTTTAACAGTCCGACGCCCGAGAGGTTAATATGTCCTTCCCCGTGGTCTACTCTATATATGTGCCAAATTTCATAAAAATTGGTTGAGTAGTTTGGTTATTATTCCTATTCGACGTAAACAAACAAAGAAATATACAAACAATCAAATCTTTTTCTTTATAGTTAATATTAGTATATAGTCTATTCTGTAAAGAAAAAGATTCGTCTATACTATAGACGTTTCCCACAGTCAGGTACACTGTATCACAAGTTCTTCGAGAACTTACCACGGGACCAGATTTATTGTGGTGTAAAAATGTAGGTAGGTAGATGCATAGATTTTATTATTATTGTTAATATTTAACATACTTACCTACTGTTCTGCACCTTGGAAAACTAATTAGGATTACCATTTTTACCTTTCAGATATTGTTACATAGATTCTTTTGTATTTCCCCAGGGATATTCATTACACAGATTTAACTGTTATTTTATCCAAACTAATAGGAGAATGCAATAGTTAAAGAATGATAGTGTAATAGATTTTTAAAAAAGCATCTTAAGTATTTTAGAGTTAAACTACAAGACAGCAGAACATCTACTAAAATTATTCACAATATTTTTAATATATTTTTATACCTGCACAAAATTATAACATTTTGTAAAGTTAATTCGGGCTAATGTAAAGAAGTTTAGGCAGTTTAAAGTAAAATAAACTTTATTAAATCAGCTGTATGACAGTGTAAGGTTAATGACCTTCGATACGCCGTAAATTTGTTCAAATACATTTTTTTATTTAAAATTTTTATTATAAGCAGTAAATCATATACCCAAAGTTTTCGCAATTGATTTTGCAAAGCGTTTTTATAAATTTTTCTAGAGTTACAAACGTAGCTTTAGCTTTATAATTGAATATTTTTCTCATAGACTAATAACTGGTCTCGCTGGGCGCCCAGCGAGACCAATCATTCATCTATGATTTTTCTATATTATGTAAAAACGATCTGTGTTTTTTTTTAAATAAAATGTATTTAAGTATTTGTTTATTTTTTAGGCATAGGTCCTAATTAGTGACGTCATTTAAACACCAATGTCGTCACAATACTCATCAATCATTTGTATTTACTCTCCAAACCATGTTTGTTGAAGGAACAATTAATAAACCATTTCTGCTATCTGATACTGTTTACTTACCATACTTTATGGAGATGACTATGTATTGATCATTATAATCTGACCGATTTCAAATGCTCTCGTAGCGATTCTCGTAATATACTCGTACCCCCTTATTAATAAACTATGATTAGCGTCAGAACAACTTTACTCCAAGACTTACGCAAAGATTAGGTAATTATGGTATTAATAAACTAGGAGTAAGGACGGAGTTAAGTAATCAAAATTTACTCCCGGAGTAAAAGTTACTCCGCGGAGCCACATGGTTTAACGCTTGAGTAAGCATAGATTTGTATTGTATTTCCAATTTTTATTAAGATATATATACTAAACATAACCTAAATATATTTTCATATTTGTTTGGTGTTCGTTCAAGTACTTACTAGTGTCTGATTTTGTAATTATTATGGATTAAAATGAATAGAGATTATTTCATTGACGATTTGAGAATGATAGAAGGAATTGAAGAAATATTACCATTAATAAGGCATGTGAAATTGTATAAACCTGGCAATAACCATTTTTATATAAATATAACATTTTATATAAAATAGCACAAATTCTAAAACCTCTATTTTGATTTCAACAAGAGAAATACAGAATTTACATATGTTCGCTTGTCATAGTTATGATTGTCAAATAAAAGTGTCAAATTTCAAAATTTAGCTCTGTCAGTAACTTTTTAAACGATATTTCATTCATTTTAGTTCATTTTGTTCATTCTTTTCATGTGTGTTGCCATAACATACACCTTAATCTCAGTGTAAGAATTGTATTGTTACTCCGAACCTACTTCGTATTTATTAATACCGTTATTAACACGTAGCTATTCTGTGACTAATCTAGAATTAACTACTCCCGGTGTAACTTTGGAGTAAGAGAAGAATAGGCATTTTTTATTAATAAGACTGGTAGTGTTATACAAATAAATATAAACTGTACCTGAGTAACCGAGCTTTGCTCGGAAATCAGAAAAAAATGTAAAATTTAAAGAATCACAAAAATATTAATCTGACCGGGATTCAAACCCACCACATTCCGAATTTAAAAAAAAAACAGAAATTATGCACACCTACGCATAACAAACTGCCAATCGGACTGACTTAGTCGAAATTATTGACATATTGTTGCACGACGAAAGAGAAAAAAACATATCTAGCTTAAATTTGCAGTTTCCCAAGGATAAAACCTAGCTATAGTTTCCTTCACCAAAACTCCCTACATACTAAATTTCATGGTAATAGGTACTTGCAGCTATTTTCAAGAAACCTGATTATACTATTGTATATATGTATACAAGATTGACTCGTTTAAAGTATAAGATTGAAGTACATACTTTGTAATATCTAATTAGCAGTCTTCTAATAAATGAATATAAAATAATATGTTATGGAAGTAATATCCAAAATATTATATTACTTATTTTAAGTATATCCGACTTTCACTACTATTGCTGTCAATGTCAGATCATACTATTGCTCTTGTACACACTCAAATTGATGCGACAAAACTGGAACCATGCTGCGAATTTAATGGACATAATTCGACTAGACGACGACGACGAGAAGACGACCTCCGTGACTCAGTGGTTAGCGCGTTGGCGCTAAAACCGGAGGTCGCGGGTTCGAATCCCGTCAGGGAACAAAAAAGTTATCTGTGTTTCTGGGTCATGGATGTCTATTAAATTAATATGTATGTGTAATCTTAAATATTAATTTAATAGGCATGACATGTCAGGGATACTCATCCCAACTCACCTGTCCGGTAGTTGTGGTATAGTATACGGGTATGCGACCCCGGCTCCCTAGCTATTACCGTCCTATCCCGTGTCCTCCTGGGCGGTAATATCCTACATTCCTATTTCCCACTCTAACTTACTAATCTTCCTTTCCACACCACCTATCCTTCCCTTTCTCTATTCCTACCCTTTCCACCAATCCGTGGGAACGCAATGGATAATCATAAAAATTATTTAATTATCCAAAATGGCGGCGATGCGGTTCGCCACCCATCACGTCTCGTTCTCGCGGAGGCGAAAAGTGGCCCATGGAGAGCCGCTTCGCTACGTTGAATGTAAGAGGAGGAATGGATGGTATGAATGAAAGTGGACGAAGCGAAACAAGTATGTAAGGATCGTAGCAAGTGGAAAGAAGTGGTCTCTGCCTACCCCGACGGGAAAGAGGCGGTCTCTGCCTACCCCTATGGGAAAGAGGCGTGATTATATGAATGAATGAATCTTAAATATATGTTTAGTATACAAGTATTAAATATATTTCCGTAGTCTGGTAATCGTAACACAAGTTCTTCGAGAACTGACCCGCGTGGTCAGATTAACGTGGTGTGAAAGCGTCTATAGATATTATTATTATTCATTACGGGCTTCTGTTTTCATGTAGGTAGATTATACGGTCAGCTTCTATGAATTATGATTGAAACTTAGTAGATATTGCCCGACTTGATTGTAAATAAGCTTTGAATCGGCCAACTAAATATATTGAGGCATCTTACTCAAGCGAACTTTAACTAAACTTTACTCCAATATTTCCAAGTAATGGAAAGTAAACTGTCTGTGACGTACCCATAATATTGATCTTAAAGTAATAATAATAATAATTTATTTCGTAATTTATTTAATCAAATAATCTTAGATATAATTTTTCGACTCGTTTGACATTTTCATAAAACAGATGAATATATTCTTAGTTTTTATTGCAATCGAATAATAAACTAAAATTAATTAAAACGATATACCTACTTTTCATCTTCATCATAATATTCATAATACGTAACAGTATTGAATGCTGGTTCTCCTTCAAAGGGAAGCCCTAGCCTGTAGACGTAAGATTAGTTGCAGAACTTATTTATACCTATACCTTTCTTAATAAATTAAGGTCCTAGGTAGACAAAAAATGTCGTGGCCGTAAATAAATACAAGGATAGGTATTCATGATCTATAAAGGTACGCGCACATTATGCCGGGTCGCAGCGCAAAAATCCGCTCAGATCGCTTTCATACAATTTTATGAAGTATCGCACACTGTGCCGGGCCGCAGCCGCTCGCATTATTGCGAGGCGGATTTGCGTCCATGCGATGCGGCCCGCCCCGACCCGCTGCGCCCCGTCAACAGTGTGCTATAGCAAGCGGATTTGTTTTATGCAGATCCTTCATTATTATTTCAAGTAATTGAAAATATCGATCAGGAGTCATCTCGAAATATCCCCAAAACAAAAAGGTATTCGCCGAATACATTTCTCTTGAAACAAATTGGATGTATCTATATTTTATATATTTTTTTTTTGACGAACTTCTTGTCTATGCTGTTCATTATCTTCTTCTTCTAACAGCAGTCAAAAGAAAGAAAGTTCTTCGCCAGAGCTATCCATAACGTTAGTTGCACACAAATTCTGGCAGTACACTGTACTCAAAATCTGTCAATGCGCTGCGATCCGGCCCGTCCCAGTGTGCTAGGTTAGCATTTTGCGCTGCGCTGCGCTCCGCTCCGGCACGCTGCGGCCCGGCATAATGCGCGAGTACCTTAAGGCTAAGTTTCAAACTATACTGTCATAGTTATTGTTTTTTAACTAAACGTAAAGCCGGCGTGAATCATGTTATATGCACTCGTCACTACTGATACGTAACCATGTTACGTGCTGAGCGAAAAAAAGAAATGTGTTTATTCAGTAAAGTTTTTTAAAAATCATTTTTCTTATTCCATCCGTTGCACTCATCACTAAATTTATACTAGGAAACGGAAGATATAACTATAATAACCATATTACAGTTAACAAACAGGGTCACACTTTAAACTTCTACTAATGGATGTGGTTCCTTGGCTTCGGGTCTAGCTGTCAACCCTCTTATAATCAAAACAGTATTTACTATCGCAAGTTCGAAAGCTAAATAGTTCTTAATATTAGTTTTTAGAAAGTTCTTAGAAACCAAGCTGTTATTTGTTGGATGCAAATGGATTTTCTTATGAATACCTATGCATAAGAACGTAAACTATCGACTCTGGAGATTAGGAAAAACTGCATTGCACGACAAATATAAAATTAAATTCAACAAAAGCATTTGTTCGAACCTGAAATAGAATCTTTTATTTGGATGTTTATATAATATGCACAGAATACAGAGCATCGGATGATTTTTGTATTCTGTGATAATATGTGATAATATTTTTATTGTTACATAATAATGTTTATGACACAGAATACAAATCATCCAGTAACTGTACACCTATACTTTATTAATTTATGGTTTTTTATGGTTAATTTTAAGTCTTGTTTTGTTATTTTCATCGACACATATAATTCGTTGTTGTAATTTTGTTTTTAACCTGAGTCCGTACACATAAATCATATTATTCGATAAAATTAATTAATAATACCTATTAATAATATTTTGACTTAATTTATTGTTGTAATTATTTTTTATATCTACTCTTCCAAGAAGTATTGAAATGACTTTTTAATACCATTGATATGAAAAGGAAGAATTTCAGTAATACCATGTAATACCCAGTCATACTACATAAATATTTAATTTTAATTCACAGTTGATATCATATAGGAAACAACCTATAATAATTGTTGGCCTTCTCCCAATTATTATATTATTAAACAAGCTAATAACAAGTAATTTATTTTAAAAGTATACAAATTTACAAACGTAAATAGGTTGTTTTTTCTTTTACCCCTTGATTTTTAATACTTTTATTACTGCGTCTTCAAAAAATAATAACAGATATTTCGGGCTCATTATTCTTTGCTTATGTAAAAACAAAGGTATAAAAATAATTGTCATTCTCGAAAAAAAAATCTTCATTTGAGCGAGTTTACGTTGAGCGGAGAGTCATTCATACTGTACTTATAATTATTCTGTGCCCATACGTGAGATATTTTTTATAGTTTGAGTATCACAATATTTCTTTTGCCTAAACGTCTTTACATAAGCAAACTAATTGTTATAATATATACTATATATACTTAATTTACTATATATACTTAATTTTTTCGCAGCTTCGTTTTTTCGCGTAAATATGGTATCCCACGGTAATACTGTACTTTATCGGAATAAAAGTAGCCTATGTTTTAATCCAGAGCCTAAACTGCTACCATGTTAATTTTATCGAAATAAATTCGGTAGTTTTTGCGTGAAACAGTAAGAAGCATACAGATGTATCCATCCATTCTCACAAACTTTCACATTTATAACAGTACTAGCTGTTGCCCGCGGCCCGCGTAAATATAGTATCCCTCGGGAACACTGTACTTTTTCGGGATAAAAAGTAGCCTATATTTTAATCCAGAGCCTAAACTACTACCATACCAAATTTCATCGAAATCCGTTACCGAAAGAGGAACAAACATCCATCCATCCATACATCCTCACAAACTTTCACATTTATAATATTTTATAATATTATAGTAGGAAAGGATAAGTAGGATTTGCGGTGTAGTTAAAGCCAGATGAGTATCTCCGTGAGAATATGGCGTATTTTAATTTATGGGGTTCTTAGGTATACGTTAAAAATATTACGATATTTTTAAATATACGTTCTTTTAGTCCTTTAATTTTTAACTGGAAGTGAGTTTCATTGAACCAATTTAACAGTAATTATGTTACGTTTGTCTGATTCTATTGAAAATGGCAATTCTGCTGTTACGTTATTTAAAAATTATTGGTATATTGAATATACATAATTATCATCAGGTCCTTTTGACGTATTATAAATAAAACCTATTAGTCCAATTTATGGAAAAAAATATACCTCTGTAAATTGAATTATATTCATATACGAACGAGTACCTACACCTATAATTCCAATATCAAAAACTACACCTATTCCGACCAATATATATTATACTAGCTTTTGCCCGCGACTTCGTTCGCGTGGAGTTCGGTTTCCATACCAAATTTTAACCTCTTTCACCCCTCAGGGGGATAATTTTCAAAAATCATTTCTTAGTGGATGCCTACGTCGTTAAAACTATCTGTATGCCAAATTTCAGCAAAATCCGTTCAGTAGTTTCGGTTGTGCGTTGATAGATGAGTCAGTTAGGTTTGTCTTTTATATATTTAGATAAAAAAAGAAGATTATGCTGCAAAAAGTACGCAATCTATAAACGTAGACCGTACTAAAGTGCATCCATATAATATAATAATATTTAATATTATTTTTATAATAAATAGCGACCCGCCCCGGCTTCGCACGGGTACAATACTAATACTAATAATACTACAGAATATCTTTAAACCTCTAACAAAACGGGCGAAATTTAGTCAAAACAAACATAAACAAATTAATATTATAGGTACCTACTAAAACTCAATGAAATAAGTAGGTGGGTATACTTTTATCGTATGAAATACCTATACTCTTCAGGATTAACAATACAACAAACACTAAACAAATAGGTATTCAAGCATCTATCCATCATAGCTACAACGAACACAAAATAAAAAAATTACCCAAGATCGAGCGCGCATAATCGCATTCGGCCCTCGCTGCGCTGGAAAAACACGCACTGTTATTTTGCAATAACTTCTAAGTTATTCATTTAAAGTATATAGTGTAGGAGTAAAATAATTAGCATTAAATGCTTAAGAATATTAACTCATTTAAAATAGATCTAAACTATTATTACTACTATACGCACCCCCGCCCTGGTGACGCCCACTTCGCAACGGGCCGTGCAGCAGAAATCGTAATATTTTTAATTTCGCAATAACTTCAAAACCAAACGTGCAATTTTAATCATTTAAAGGCCAAATATTATCTACATAAACTGTACTTAGTGATGAAATAATTTATTTTGATAAGGATTAATAGCATGAGTAAAATAAACACATTTAAATGTAGTCCACAAGAAATTCAAGATTTCTAAATAAAAAAATGGTTGTTGTGCCTCACTCGACATAGATAGGTATAGTGTGTCGCGGACTTTTTTGTAGATACTTATAAGATCTACAATTAATTAGAACATCTTATGGTTCTATCTTTTATAGTTTAGGCAGCGTACGCAAAATAATTAACTTTTCGGGTTGATTTTGTACACCTTGTGTCTGAAAAACCCAAATATCTTACGGAACACTATTTTCTCTAAAATAAAATTTAGCCTATGTTACTCGTGGATAATGTAGCTTTCGAATGGTGAAAGAATTTTTGAAATCGGTCCAGTACTTTTTGAGCCTATTCATTACAAATAAACAAACAAACATACAAAGTTTTTCTCTTTACAATATTATGTAGATTACATTTTTACAACCACGTGTTCTTAATGTTTTTTTATACATCGTCTGTTATTTCCATCGAAAAACTAATTGATTTTGGATTTATTCTTGCTCATAACTTCTATACCCGTTGTTTTGCGGCATTTCCCTTTTGGTCACATCAAATATGATTTAAAGTAAACTCAATTTTACTATATTATGTAATATGTATAGTGGTAATTCATAAAAATTCATAAAAATCAAATTAGAAATAATTCCTGAGGCTAATTTAAAAAATATAAATTAAAAGTCCTGTGTCTCGAGCTCACCTACATT
The DNA here is from genome assembly GCA_905404095.1 of Glaucopsyche alexis. Classification (NCBI taxonomy): domain Eukaryota; kingdom Metazoa; phylum Arthropoda; class Insecta; order Lepidoptera; family Lycaenidae; genus Glaucopsyche; species Glaucopsyche alexis. The sequence continues at coordinate 6,124,541 of FR990048.1, forward strand.
GATGCAACATTAGGTATATCATTTTTCTCCCGTGTCGGTTCATTCGATCATACTTTCTAAGTGTTTAAAGCTGAGCTCCCTCAAGCGTCCTATCTACGTTGCCAGTCGATTGAACCTATACTGCTGATTACATAACAATCTGGGTCCTCGCATCAGCTTTAGATGGTATTTAAATAGAGTAAAGATAGGCGATATTATCTTTTAATATAGAATATTACCTTCCAATAAACTTTGTATATGAAATGACGTTGAAAGTCCTTTAAGAGAGTACACGGTCTTTTTTCACATTACAGCCGCTAGATGTCGTTAACCGTTACAAATCAGCTCCTTGCACCCTCTTCCGGTAAGTCTGTAAACTACCAAATCACTAGGCTAAAACTCATAGTAAAAACACATTTAAACAATAATTAAAAAAGTATAGGAACTGTAATAATAAGCACTTTTACTGCTTACTGCAGTTTTCTTCCAGACAACCTAATAAATAAAAAGAAATTAACGTTATATGACGAAACGAAATAGTAAATACTAAATACATGTTACTAATATTTTAATATTGAGCTCCGTAGCCTAGTGGGTAGACCGTTTGGTTCGCACTCGAGAGAGTGCAGGTTCGAATCCCAGGTTGTGGCGTGTACCAATGAGACTTTTTCAGATCTCAAGTACATTATACGGACGCTCTAACGGTGAAGGAAAACATCGTGAGGAAACCCGCATATAGTTGGCCCCAGACGTATTGACTAGTTCATTCCTCTGGACTAGGCTGACTATGTTGTGAGAATGCCGTATGTGCTTGGGCAACCATACGACATTTAAAAACCTACTGTCCCAGGCACTATAGTATTTCAAGAGTGGTTACTTCGCTCGGAGAATACTGTATAAATCATCCATTAACGGATGCAAAGGCCTAAGTTTTTTTTAATATTTTAATATGTAAAATTTTCTAGAAGTCGGCCTGTGGTCGAATTTCGCTCATAATTATTAATATAATTTTTAAGTTTGAACTTTAGATATATAATATATTAATATAATATACCTAGAAACTAAATATTTACTAGTATTGACTACTAAATATTTATACTGATTCGTATTGATTTATTAATATAAGCTTGTGGAACATTTTTCCCACCCGTTGCTTATTTTCTACACTAAGAAGTGAGAGCATAAAACATTTTAAAAATCTCTCTATGATAGTTTATTTGAATAACAATGTGAGTTCATACTTATGAAACGGAAAAGCACGAAAATGACATGAATTTAAAATCACTTTGAAATGTGAATTCTTGGGAGTCGTACTCGCCAGTGTTTGTTCGTTTTCTCATGCAAACTTCTTAGTCAATAAAACACTCTACGATTCTGTTTAAAATATCGCGTTCGTCTAAAAATTTCAAACAAAACAGTAAACAAAATTTAAACTTCTAACGAGGCCCCGTGAAGTTACGGGGTTTTTCTATTTACAATAATTCCTGTTAAAAGTTTCCCGTTTAATTGGTTAAGTGGCGGTAACTAGTGAAATAGCTTCGTAACTTTTTTACCGATGATTTTACCAGGGCCTAGGTCAAGATGTATTCGATAATTACGACAGCGAAGTAAAATGTACGAAAATAAAATGTACGGGATTTGACATAAGGCATCGCAAGCGACATGTCACTTAGCGATGACTTATGTCAAATCCCATACGTTTTTGATTTCGAAGTTCGCCGTCGAAATTATCGAATGCATCTTGACTATAGGCCCAGGTAAGCATAAATTACATCATCGACTGTATAGTTAAGAATTAAGCGCGCGGTGCAAAGGACTGTTGGCTGCACTTGCGCCACAAAGTGTCTCGAATATCGAAACTGTCGAGATACTATGTGGCGCAAGTGCAGCCAACAGTCATTTGTTAAGTGCAGTCAACAGTCATTCACTGAGCATTTTGCTGGTAGGTGTCTTATTTTAGTTAAATTTAATTTAATAACTGTACTAACGATATGTAACGAGCATAAACCAGCAACAAAAAAACCCTTAGATCATAGTTTTTGCTCGATGCATTCCGACCGTGTAAATTGTATCTTTTTGGATAACAATAAATATATATATAAAACCTAGCACCGTTCCTTTTGGTGGGACTCAGAAATCTGAGAACGGTGCTAGGAGGATCCTCAATGCGAGAAGGATTTGATTGTCCACCACAACTACAGTCTGCTGATTGGTAAACTATAGTTACATGCTTTGAACATTTAGTTTCTTAAACACGCAGCGGCGTTGGATCGTCCGTTTTTAGGGTTCCGTAATACTTAAGGAACCCTTATAGTTTCGCTCTGTCCGTCTGTCTGTCTGTCTGTCTGTCTGTCTGTCTGTCTGTCTGTCCGCGCCTCTAGCTCCTGTAATTATGAATATAAATTGATGAAATTTGGTGCAGTTATAGATTGTGTATAGATCACGGTTTCGGGATCATAAAAAAATTATAATTTTATATTTTAGGGGTGGCTCTCCATACATGTGAAGTGGGGATGAAAAAAATTTTTTCACTCTACCCCATCGTGTGGGGTATCATAGAATAGGTCTTTTAAAATAAAGGCAAGGTTTCATACGTTACTTTTTTATAAAGTTGACCATTTTCGAGTAATCGGCCTCCAAAGTAGTTTGTAAGTTGGTCCCCCCCTAGCATTTTTAAACTATAGGAGATAGAAACTTGCAAATTTTCATGCTGATAGATCATGCTAAAAACTCTTTAGGAAAACTATTGTGAACTAAATCGGACAGTTACTTTTGGAGTAATTAAAAAAAAGAATATTACGCGTTACGTAACTATTTACGGAACCCTCCTTAGACATGTCCTGACATGCTCTTGGTTAGGTTATTATTTTTTAGTTATTCGAATTTGTCTTACGAAACATAAGCTTTTTTATATTGAATATATTTGGATGGTTGGTTATTTGAGTAGGTATAATTTATGTAGCATGCTAATATGTCTTTATGACGTTTAAAAAAAGTTATACCTAAGTTACAATTTTGTACTCAAACTCAATCTCAAACTCAAAATTTTTATTTCCATGTAGGTTATAATATAACGCTTATAGAATTGTCCTATATGATGCCTACCACCGGTTCGGAAACTAGCCCGGCGAGAAGAACCGGCGTAAGAAACTCGCACGGGGCCACCTTTAACCAAAGAGATGGGAAAATTGTTCTTTTCAAAAAATATTTTTACAATGTTGTAACTTAATCTATATAACATTAGTCATAAGTACATAGAACATACTTAAGTACATAAAAGCAGCCTCGCATGGGGCCATCTTATTCCATTGTACCATGGACACTAAAAATTACGGTCTAAAATGTAAATAACTTATAAAGAAAGCAATTGATTTTTAATCTTTTAATTATATTTAAATAAGAGATTCGGTAGAGATCTAGCTCTACGCATTAAAATTCAAAAGCTTAGGAATACTTAGAAAAGCTAACTGGCCAAGGTACAACTAGCTGCAAGTTATACCTATAGTTTAACATATTCCCCTACTTACAATCGCAATTACCGCAACGTAAACGCCATAACCCGACATCAAACCTGCACCCCCTTGAGTGGGTTGTCTAACCTAAGTCACGTACCTTTGAATACGTACAAGAATACTACGTACGTACCTTTGGATTACAATGTATCGCTTTAAACAGTAAATGGAAATAGACAAAGAGTTCAATAGAGATGAAAGAAGGCACTTTTTAATTGAGACGATAAAGGAAAAATCGTTTTTGACGATTTTTGACTTTTTTTAACCGGATGAAGCTTCAGACCTACTCTTTAAATAGCCATAAGCAAAATTTATAATGAGTTGAGCGTTCGCTTTGTCCCATTCACACTTTTCGGTCAGTATTGTTGGGCCGATGTACCCTGAACAAGTTTCAAGGATATTTAGAATCCTGCTAATATTATAAAATATGTGAAAGTTTGTAATAATGGATGGATGGATGTTTCTTACTCTTTCACGCAAAAACTACTGAACGGATTTAGAGGAAATTTTGTATGGAAGTAGTTTAAGCTCTGGATTAACACATAGGCACTTTGTCCCTGAAAAAGTAGCTGTACTTTTTCGGGGAAAAATAGGCCTATGTGTTAATCCAGAGTTCCCGTGGGATACTGTATTAATGCAAGCGGAGTGCATTACTCATATTATGCAAGTCAACCGCAAAAGGCATTTCTTTAAAATTAGCGCTTAAATCTCTGCTTGTGAATGTACAGTCCGTACACTCCGTTCGGTTCCACTTTAATCTATACGTAAACAAAAAGAATAGGATTCCAAACAGGCGTCAATCTCAGTTAATTTCTGTGCCTTTCAATTAAAAATGAATTCTGTTTATTGGTTGTATCAAGAAATCTAGAATGCATTCTCTCAGGGGTCGCAGGTTTTTTATACTTAATTGTAAATGTGGCCCTTTGAAGGGCTCTGCTCCCCCTCCCCACTGGGGGGCGCGCTCTTCGGTTTGAAAACCTCTGCAATAGCACAATTACACATTTATTTGGTCGACCTTCACCTTTTTGTGTACGTTTGTATAAAATTGGCATTTAATTACGTTTATATTAACAGCCTCCGTGGTCCAGTGGTTTAGACGTGGCTCTCGATTCGGAGGTCGTGGGTTCGATTCCCGCATGGGAACAACAACAAAAAGTTGTTTTTAAGTTTGGTTAGAACAAAGCAGACTGATCACCTGATTGTCTGACAAGAAAAGATGATCCATGCGTCGGATGGGCATGTAAAAGTCGGACCTGCGCCTGATCTCTTGCCAGTCGTGTCGGTTATTCGTCCTACTAGGTTTAGAGTGTAAAGCAGGAGTTCTCTTGTATACTGCGCATACACTTGAGTACTATAAATTACTCCTGTGAAACTAGTCTGATTTCAATGAAACCGGCCCCCGTCACCGAAATAGGTGTGGGGAGTTCATATTAAATTTAAATCATATTAAATTGGATATAAACAGAGTACTTGTATCTCCGTTCAAAATACTCTTTAGGTACAATCCTAAACAAAGTATGGGTGTAAGGTGCGTCACAAACTTACGCAACTCGCTCGTAACCCTAATTTTATGACCTTTCTATTTCTGCACGATCATTTGGTAATATTTGTTCGAATTATTACCTAAGCAGTGTTTGGGATTCGTGTAATTCATATTAATGGCCGCTAAAAACTTTTGCAGTTAATTTATTTATAGAGAGTCGGTGGTTTAGTGGGTAGAACGCTCGAATTGCACTCGAGACGGTACAGATTCAAATCCTCGTTGAGGACTTTATTATTTTTTTTAATATAATGAGCTAAAAAACGATAAGACGAATTGCCTGAGGGTAATCGATTACAAGCCCATAGACACTCGCACCACCAGAGAAATTATCTTTACTTTAGTTAATGAATAAAGTCCAATTTTGAATAGCTATCTCAAAAAATGCAGCATCAACTCGCGTATAGTTTTGTTTCGGTGTGAATTGACCCTTAGATATTCTTAGTTATAGAATGTTATTACATGTAGAAGGAGCTTGTTCGAATTAACATAGACGTATATATTATAAATCTCAAAAAGTGGCAAAAAGTGTCTCCAGTTAAATGGTCCCACTTTTCAGATTTAAAGTATGGTGAAAATAAGATGGCTGACATTTGAAGTACCATACTTTTGTACCATTACAAAGATGGCGTAAGTTTTTGTTGTATGAACAATTATTGTTCTGTAAAATGTACGTCATATTTTGTTAATATAAGTTTATGTAAGGAACACATTTAGATAGGTATACCTAAGGTAAATACTTACTAGAACTATCCGTATACTAGTTAAAAAATAAAAGCAGCTTTTGTATGCATATAACTCTGCGTTGTCGCATTTCCTACCGTCCAACAACATTAAATGCAGAGTGTAAGTATAACGTTTGTACAAAAACAACTTGTATGGCAATTCTGAGATACTCGTTATATAAAACCTGTTTTGTTTATAAAAACAAAATGAATATTAAAACCAAAATAAATAATTTATATTATTTTTTATGTATTTTATTTTATTATTTTTTATTGTATTTTATTACCTACCTGGGTATTGGGTAACCGAGCTTCGGTCGAAGTTGTGATAAAAAAGAGATCACAAAAATATTAATCGGACCGAGATTCGAACCCACCACGTTCCGAATTTTCGAACAAAGTAAAAACTATACGTACGCATACTCAGACTCCAATCGGACTGACTTAATAGAATCGAAATTATTGATATATTGTTGCACGATGAAAGAAAAACAATATTATTTATAGCCTTAACTAAATAAACTGGCTAGATCGATTTTTCTTCCCCAAAACTCCCTGAATACTAAATTTCACGGTAATACTTGTAGTCGTTTTCGAGAAACCGATTAAATACAAGGTATTATGGTATTGTTACCACAATATCAATTAGTTCGGCGTAGAGCCCGGAAAGTGAGGAAGTGTATTAGTTTTATTACGAACAAATAACTTATAAACCATACAAACAACAAGGAACCACACACAATTTCAGAGTGTCCAATATCCATAAAACATTGTTAATCCGCAACATTTGCGAACACACAATACACTTCTCGTTTACTTTATACAACGAAGAGATTCCGTTGAATAAAACCAGATTTGTATAACTCAGTGTACAAGATTTCAACTTCGAATATGGACGAACCGAAAAGCTTTTTGGTGGTTCATTATAAACGTTATAAAGATATCAGTGAGGGGTCTTTCATTAGCAATCACGTAATTGATATTGCGGTGTGTTTATTGAACGTAAGTACCTACTAAATATAGGGTAACGGCAGGATAGATGCCCCAGTGGGATAGATGCCCCATTTCTAAAAAACCTAACTTCCTAAACTCGAGACTAAAAAATAATAGAGTAACTAAGAGCCGCAATCACCACGCACCTCAGTTACAGCGTTGCCATTTGGCAACTTTGGTTGCCATTTTGGCAACATTTGACCCAAATTTGACCCTTCGTGGCAACCAAATGGCAACCAGGCTCAAATGGCAACATTTTGGCAACTTTTCGACTTGTCGCGCGCGCGATCATCAGTAAAAAAATATCGAATAACTTTCGCAGAACTGAACACATCGAAATGAACAAAATCAAAATCTTGAACACATTTTTATTCCCAAATGAAAACAATTCATAATTAGTAGATAAACAAATTGTACCCGTATTTCTACATCCAAAAGATCTACTTTGGTAAAGCTAGAGATAAAAGTAATTTTATGAAAACTCTAAAACAAAAATGGAAGAAAGACGTGTGTGTCTGTGAGCAGTGTGTAGTGCACATGGATATAGTACCTATGGATAGAAGACTCCGAATTTTGTAATTGCTAAAAAGAACTGTATTACCTTGGCAATAGAGTGTATTTCACAATGCACGTATCATAGAGGCAAATCCGAGCCGAGCGAGATAGCCAGAAGGGAGGCTATGTGTCTCGTTCTTGCATGTTGCCAACCAGAAAAATGTTGGTATTTATAAAAAGTAACTTGAAAAATCTTAGATAAAACGAGTGTACTTTATTATTATTTTATCAAATGTTTATAACTATATCATATTCTAATTAAAAAAGTTAGATATAGTCATATAAAACTAAATAAAAATGCAGTTTACATTAAATCCTTTTCCTTCTTTTTTTATTAGATCATTATATAGGTATCATTCGCAAGATAATAGATACGCCATTACACATATTTTATGCTGAACACCAGATAATATTAAATTTGAAAATAGTTTTTATTTCTTACTTCATGTATCTCCGTAACTATGTTTTTATTATTTATTTGATGATTTAACAGTCAAAATGGTGAAAAAATGTTGTGTATATTCTTGTCGAAGTGAAAGTTATGCTGGTTGCAATATTTCGTTTATTAGTAACATTAGTAAATTAATTGTTAATGTTTATCTAGTTATTCTAGTATAAAAGTGTTAACATAAAAGCAACTTACGTTATTAAGAGTTATAATTGTACTGCGTTTTGTTATAAACTAGTCAGTAGCGACTCGCCTAGAATCGTAGTAAGTACTGAGAAAAAAACGTGTGAAGTCGAGTGAGGCTGGGACTATATGCACAGGAATCCGGAAGGCCGTAGAGAATTCTGATCATTGGAAATAGAAATCTGTGCTAATACAATAGAGTTGAAAATTGAAGTGTCAGATGTCGAGCTGTCATAATATATGACATTGACGTTTAACTCGACTCATGTGTTGAATTTTCAACTCTATTGTAATAACACAGATTTCTATTTCCAATGATCAGAATTATTCTCTACGGCCTTCCGGATTCCGGTGCGTATATCTCTACCCTAAGGCCTTTAATGATAATATAATACAGTTTTTATAGATTTCCCAACAATGAAGAAATGCGACAAAAATGGCTCAATAGTGTTTAAGTAAGGCAGAGAATTACATAAAAATCTGTTATAATATATCAATGCAGCCGTCACTTCAAACCTTCTTGATTTTATACTATTCAATCTAGTCGACTTTTAAAGCCTCAGCTGTATGTCATTCAGTGTTTCACAATTTGTCTCACACAGCTTTGCAGTTTACCACAGCAGAAAATATTATTGTCACCCTACTAGAAAGGGACACACGGCCTCTCTTCCAACCTCTCGCTCGGCTCGTTTTTTTGCTCACAGTACTCGGTCCTGTTGTTATACTAGGTCCATTGTAGTGCAGTGCAAGGAAAGTTTTTTTCGTGGTTTTCTAATACTTTTGTTTTTAAATCTATTTATAAGTTCTTAATTTTTTTCATGTTTTTAATATTGGATTTTAAATGCATGGGCACTTACACATTTTTAACTCCCCGCTAAGAAAATCTCAGATTTTCAAAAATCGGGCAGTTATTGGTTTTACCCCGTTTTGTAAAAATCGAATTCTCATCAGATCTCGACGTTCTGAGGTTACAGGAAGCTTCCTTGACTAGTGACTACCCCTCAGACTAAAGAAACCCTACTATCCTCGCGAGGGGTCACTATTTCTGTATGTATGAATGTATGTGTGTGTGTGTGTGCGTGTGTGTGTGTAAGTATGCAAACCACATTACTTTTAAACATTTTGACCGATTTTATTGCGCCTGGCGCATACAATTTGGACCGATTCGGACAGATAGATTTCAAGAAATCTCGAAAAAACTCTTGTTTTTTTTTTTTTTTTTTCGAATAACTTTTAAACGGCTTTATCGATCAACTCCAAAAACTTATCAGCTCTTAACCTTGAAAACCACGTCCATCGCCGCAAAAAATCGGTTGACTCGTTCGAAAGATATTGTGATGGAAAAAAAACGAAAAAAGTGTTTTTTCGGAATTACTCCGAAATTTTTTATCTAAAAATTTTTTGTTGTCGATTAATTCAAAGGACATGAAAAACTGCATCGATTGCCGTCAATCGCGTGAAAATTGGTTGATTCATTTCAAAGTTAGGACAGTTTGAAATTTCAAAAAATAGTGTTATATAATAACTTTCATCTTATAGAATTTTGTACAGATTTTTTCTAATGGCAACCTTTGGTTTGACATGGCAACATTTGACCCTAAAAATGGCAACCTAGCCTGAGTAGGCTCTGGCAACACTGCTCAGTTAGCTACGGGCCATCTTGCGGTGAGGATGCGTTTCGCTCGTGTGTGCATTAATCTCCGCGGCGAACTTTACAAACACGTCAAATTTTTGAAGGTTATTTGATGTTGTATAACTTTATAAGTAGTTATTAATTCCGTTATATTTTTTTACTACATCAATATCTTTTGTTTTTTATTAATTAAAAAAATACTTGGGCATCTATCCTTATCAAATAGGATAGTTGCCCTGATTTTTCGAGGTATAGGTGCCCCTAGGGACATCTATCCCCACATACACCATGTATGTTTTAATGTATGAATTTAGAAGGTATTAGTATTTTTGACATTGATGATTCTACAATTGCAGAGATTAAGGCAGTGATATAGAACCAGAAACACCTTCGAAATGACTGGATCCAATGTGTAAAGTGTCAGAACTGGCTACATGAAACCTGTACACTTTTCAGAAATTAATGCTCAAGATCTGTGGAGAATGTGGAGAAACGATAGTACTACCTGGCTAAGCATCATATAAGCAGGATTACTAAATGAAGATCTTTATTGTGTTATTTTAATTTCTAAAAAAGAATTACTTTTATGATTATGTTAAAACTTAATAATCAACATTAATATTTATTTCTTATACTATTTTTGTTCAACAAATGCTTTTGAAATTTCATTACGATTATGTTATTTGAACTGATATTAGAGTTATATTGTAACGATGACAGTTAAATCATGTTAAAAACTGCAAAATGCTTTTCATTCTTAGGCCCACGTTTCATGGAGATAACTTCTATTTTAGGATTAGCCTTCTACCTATTACTACTGCTAAAACACCAGTTGTCCTCAAAACCTCATAAAAGTTTGGTTGAGTTTTTTGTTTATACTATATGAAGGGCATCTATCCTTCTTAGTATTTTCGTGGTGGGGCAACTATCCAACAGGTAGGCATCTATCCTCCAAAAAGGCGTTCCACAAAATCAAATTGCAAAATCTGTATTGTATATGTCCAAAAAACTAAACACAAAGGATTAAACTATCTAAATTCATAGACTTTATTTATATAATATAAATATTTTTCAAATTAGGAGGATATTTCAAAAAGTGGGGCATCTATCCCGCCTTTACCCTAATCCTACTAAAAAAAAGCGCGTACTTTTAACATGAATTTTATAATCAAGTAAGGTAACCAAGTGTAAAGTACAATCGGCATATCTGCAAAGTTCCTTCTCGACCTTACTTCTAATATAAGCATTCTCCTTTGCATTAGGATGTCTCAAAGTATTAAAACACCAAAGAAGTGACCGCGTCGACTGCTAACGTGGCTATAATCCATTCTTACACGTGAGTATGTGTGGGCACGATTCATCGGCACTGTTAAGCGACTTTTATCTTATTATTATCATCGCCTGGTCGAGCGACAACTTGTTAGATTGTACGGCAGCATAGTTTGCTCTAATAGCAGGCATTCGCACTTTCTGGACAAGGGCTTAGGCTTGTTATTTTATCAAAGCATTCTTTTATTAGAATTCAAAAATATCTTGATATCAGTACAAATATCCGAATATTGCTTCTTAGTAATTTCGTGATCCTATTATCGATAATACGAAAGTAATATTCTGCTCTTTGTTAAATATTTATCAAAACAATCGAAAAAAATTTAGAAAGACCTTAAAGAATCCCTATTATAGTATTTTATAAAAAAATCCAGACCTTGTAATAATAATATTATATAGTTGTATAGAGTATATTATATTCTATGCAGATTATTTATTAAAAAATAAATTATTCTGTGGTTGAACCTACCAAGTAACGTAATTATCACAAAAGTAAATGAGTGTAGACTAGTCTTAGATAAATACTTAGGTTCTTCATGCTATTTACATAAATGAGTTACCGCTGATTTAAATGTTAAATCCAATATTTTGCCCTTCTTGCAGAATACCAAATCGGGTGACGAATATCTATACTAATATTGTAAAGCTGAAGAGTTTGTTTGTTTGTTTATTTGTTTGAATGCGCTTATCTCAGGAAGTACTGTTACGAATTAAAAACATATTTTTGTGTTGGATAGTCCACTTATCGAGGAAGGCTTTAGGCTATATTATACTAAGTTCAATACGAGCGGAGCACCAATCAAGAATGTTACATCTTTTCCAAGTAAATACGTTATTCATTACAAGCATTTAATCTTGAAGAAATTTGCCGTTTACATCATTTGATTTCGATGAGGATTTTAGAAGATATCGTAGTAATAAAATAATAATGTACGGCGCTCAGCGCGAGCGGGTGGCAGTCTTGAGGTGGAAGTGCTTCTACGAAAATGAAGTCGCGGGTAAATTTTAGCGAAATCCCAAAGTAACTGGTCCACGCGGACGAAGTCGCGGACAAAAGCTAGTCCAAATATAAACTAGCTGTTGCTAGCAACCCAATACTACTATACCATATTTTATCAAAATCCGTTACCTAGTTATTGCGTGAAAGAGTAACATCCATAAATCTACTCTTAGAAAATTTCGCATTTATAATATTAGTCAAGATTTTAATGTAAATTTATTTTAGTTTGACAGCTTCCTATTAATAGTGTGCTCATTGAAGCGTGGTCCCCAACGACCTGGGCGGGACGCTCGAGAGGATTACTTCCAGCTGCAACTGACTGAACTTCTTGTCCAGTTAACGCCGCGGCTAATTGCTTGTAAAACTAAATCTGGTTTCGAAAGGTTATGTTGTGATGTAAATTAGTCAATTATTTTAATGTAATAATTGAATTACGCATATTTTTTTTAAGGTTTAGGTACATTTTAATCACAACTTATTATTTTAATACACAGCCTAGTTCCAGCTAATAGTTGCTTGAATAACCGTCGAACAATTCCTACCACCACCACTGTACCAGTTCAGTAGCTACTGTGTCCACTTGCGCAGAGGGGGAATAGAATACTAATAATTGTATTTTGTAAAGAAATATGTGCTACGCTACGTCTACATACAGTGCTACACTACGTCTACATACAGTGCTACACTATGTCTACATACAGTGCTACACTATGTCTACACACAGCGCTACGCTACGTCTACATACAGTGCTACACTATGTCTACATACAGTGCTACACTACGTCTACATACAGTGCTACACTACGTCTACATACAGTGCTACACTATGTCTACACACAGCGCTACGCTACGTCTACATACAGTGCTACACTATGTCTACATACAGTGCTACACTATGTCTACATACAGCGCTACGTACGTCTACATACAGTGCAACACTATGTCTACACACAGCGCTACGCTACGTCTACATACAGTGCTACACTACGTCTACATACAGTGCTACACTATGTCTACATACAGTGCTACACTACGTCTACATACAGTGCTACACTATGTCTACATACAGTGCTACGTACGTCTACACACAGTGCTACACTACGTCTACATACAGTGCTACACTACGTCTACATACAGTGCTACACTATGTCTACATACAGTGCTACACTACGTCTACATACAGTGCTACACTATGTCTACACACAGTGCTACACTATGTCTACATACAGCGCTACGTACGTCTACATACAGTGCAACACTATGTCTACACACAGCGCTACGCTACGTCTACATACAGTGCTACACTATGTCTACATACAGTGCTACACTACGTCTACATACAGTGCTACACTATGTCTACATACAGTGCTACACTATGTCTACATACAGTGCTACACTACGTCTACATTCAGTGCTATGCTACTACTACGGACGTCTACACAGAAGGGATGACAGTGCGCAAGCATCGCGGCCCAACTGTATATTTTATGATTAATCAAATAGAATACTTTACATATAGTTAGGTACGTGTTTCTAATTTCTGTAAGTATCTAACAAATATTACAATCTTTGCTTTAGAAAATGCAACAAATATGAAAGCGGCGATTGCTGTAGAAATCAACATAGAAATTTCGCATTTGCTTGAATATTATTTGTATTTGCTTGGAAGTCTGCATAATCAACGGAGATCCTTTAAAGTTTTAAACACAGATTGAGCCGATATCACGTATGAATCTACTACTTACAGTAAACTCCAACTGCGAGTGCAGTTGCATAAACAAACTCCATCTGTGGTTCATAATGTTATATTTGTAAACCTACATAATATCGACGTTAGAAAACATAAGATACACTAATTTGCTGTAAGTAGGTAATAGTCTAGTGGACAAGTTGAAAATGGTACAAAATAGAGATACTGCTCTTAAAATTATGTGCGATAGCTCATTGGATCCGGAATGACGTCTAGAAAAATGTGCCAAAAGCACAGAAAAAGTACTTGAAAACTACTAGATTAAAAAAACGTATTTTACTTCTATAGATAAGTCATATTAAGATCGTGCCATAAAAGTTAAAAAAATATTTATACTTTGTTTATAACAATTTTTTTACTTTACCAACATTACTTGGATTTTTAAGTTTTTGTTCAAGTAATAATTGTTTATAACTTTTGCAATTTTTTATGTTATTATGTATTTGGCACATTTTTCTAGACGTCATTCCGGATCCAATGAGCTATCGCACATAATTTTAAGAGCAGTATTTCTATTTTGTACCATTTTCAACTTGTCGCATAGACTATAAACCTACAAAAGTCAAACTTTTCATCAGAGCTCAAAACTGAAATTTTTTTACAGAAAAAGTACTTGAAAACTACTAGATTAAAAAAACGTATTTTATTTCTATAGATAAGTCATATTAAGACACGTAGATTTGAATACTATGTTTTTGTCAGACAAATTTTATAAAAATCAATTAAGATGTTTTCGACCGATTTTGGTTACAAACACTTAAAATTATCTTGGTAACTCCTTGGAAAGCTACTAGTTTTTTAACACAACCCTTATAGGTTTTACTATGACGCATACCGTAGAGATGTGAACGCATCAACTAAGTTACCTAAATCTTGAAGTTCGTCGTGAGTACAAACGATAAATTAATGAGCCGCTCAAAATTTTAACGTTCGTAAAATAGGATAACTGGGACGTAAGCCATCATTTAGAATATCCATTTTATTGTTTGAATATAAAGCAGTTTATAGCCCTTTGATTATAACACTAACAAATTTATACGGATTTGGTTTATGTCATTTATATTACCTCTCCTGTTTGCGTCGATTATTATTATTATTTTGATGCAATACTTATTACAGTGATATTTCCTGGTACTAAGCTTAACTTAGTGACGCCTGACACAGGACCAGTCGCGAGGGGTTCATATAACTCCATTCCTATCGGCTTCCCTTACCGCTTACCTTTTGAAGACTCTTATCAAAATCCCTACCTATTATACAGGTTACGGCTTCCCTATGGAGGAGAACCAGCCTTCGCCACTGCACAGGACATTGCGAGTTGCTGGACAGTTAAGATGTTTTTTTACATTATAAGTAAAAAAATACTGGTCTACAAAAAAATAAATCCTTATGTTTTATGCATGATAAAAGCGTGTATACAGCACATGTAATATTATATACAGGATGTCCCAGAAGTCGACGTCGTCCCTTCGAAGGCTGATAGACCAGCTCATGACTCACCAGAATATCGTAATATGACCTTAGTAAAAAATCTTTAGTTTTCGAGATATTGGCACTTTTAATAATTTCTTAAAAATTACACCTCATGTCAGTTTTTAGACTGCCGCAACTACAATTTCCCGTATTGTGGGATACAAATTTGTATGCTTGTTGTTTAACTTGTCACGTTTCTGATCGTTCAGCATTTGAGCTATTCGATAATATTGTAATAAATTATTGGACTAATCTAAACTTATTATTGGTGGAATATTTCAACCGTTCGCCATCTTAGGCCCCTTAGGCCTTAGCCTAATTGAGTCTTCGACATCAGAAGTGGCAAGAACATCACGACCCACATAGAAAGACCCTTCGGAGCATAACGTGCAAAGGGCAGAATGAGCATGACACGCAGGATGAGCAAATTGCTTAAATCGCAATTGAACAAATGCGTAGAGTCCAAAACGTGGAGGAAACTAAAAGTTTTCCGACGAAAGTAATAGAATAATAGATCGAAACTGATCACAATTACACTAGAGTCAGAAGAGTGTATTACATGCATTTAGCATTATGAGATGGGGTGAATCTTCAAGCTTCATGGTGTGAAAGCAAGATGAAAAATAATTAGTCTGCATTCACTTTCCAATTACAAAGGATATTGGGTACACTTAATCCGTAGCGGTTACTTAGTACACAAGATTCTTGAGTTGAAGTTGAATTGTATTGATCGCTAAAAATATTATAATAACAAACATAAGAGATGGAAAGAAAAAACTAGAGATAGATATAAGATCCTGTGGTCAACACACTGCTCGCAAATGCTTTGTTTGTGGTTGTACGGACACAAGTCAATTGATTGTCCTGCATAAGGAAAAGTTTTGTTAAAGACGTTTAGCTGAACATCAAATCTAGTTTAATAGCAATTCTGAGATATGTCATGTATTGTTTATTTTTATTTTACAGCGGGAGACAAGAACACTATGTATTGACATATTTGAAGGGAATTGGCGATAAATCACGTGGCAGATGCAGTTCTGCTCTCTCAGTTTGGTAAAGAATAAAGGAGTTGATAATATATTGGGCATAAAGATTCCAACTTGGACACTCAATAACCGTGGTGAGCGTATTCCTTCCATTACAATATTTTTCTCATATAGAAGAAAAGAAGTAGAATTAATCTAGTATTGTTTATCAAGTCTCTTTCATTTGATACACATAGCGGAATTACCTAGCTAATAAAGATCATATAAGATGTTGCTTCTCTTGTTGCTAATGGCTTCATGGTCTATCCGAGTTAGCGCCTCTCAAACTAAGATTTTAGGTTAGATACTAGTTTGTGTATCGAACGACTGCATATGTGTGTACCTACCTACTTATATAGCGACGCGTATCTTGCTGAAGTCTGAGACGATGTGTATAAGTGTAATAATTTACTTCTTACAGTGTACTGCTATTTTGCAAACGATGCTATAAGAATGTATGACATAGTTGTTCAAATTTTGCAAATTTAAGTAATCTTTGTTATAATATAGAAAGAGCGTGATCTTGCGCGTTATCACGAATGACATTTTTATTTGAGTGTCATAATAACTTACAGTTGATTTCATGAGACAAAAATAAAAATAATATTTAAAACGAACATAAAATTATAGGGATTCGAAACCTTTGGATCAAACTGAAAATACAGTTTTGTCCGTTTGTCAAAATCTAACTTTGGAATAAGGATTCGCATGATACTTTAAGATAGTAGTTGAAAATTCATGTATTAGGCGCTAGAAGAGGCTCGCGAATAATTAATATATTGTACCATAAAGTCTAGCCAAATGGCAGTCACCAGTCCAATTAAGTTGAAACAATTTAAATGACATTAACGTAGCCCCATTCGAAAAAAACAAGAAAAAAATGAATATATTGTTCAGCAGTACTAATGAATTGTTCATGGAGATGGTTCATCAGTTTTGTTGGAATGTCAAATTATATTCAAAAGAGGAATTTAACGATATATTAAACTATAATTACGTATCTTAAATTTGTCACCATACTCATATAATCAATTAAGTAGTCCTCCTTTGTTGGAACTTGGAAGGCGGTTAAAAGTTAGAAGCGGTAGCTCACTAGAGGCGCATAATTGGTCCCAATTTTTTTGTATGAGGTCGACATTCTTCTCCGTAATAAGTGTTCTGTGATTAGGTAGCGTAGTAGACTGATGCAACTTCGAGTTGATGAGAGATCCGAGCCCCAGCGTTGGGAATGTTAGTGATCAGAGCCGAGCCATTGAAAAAATGTTTACTTAGAACAAAGAAATAACAACTTATTTCGATACGATACGAATGTCTAAAATATTTACTATAATATATCGAAATGACGAATCATCTATCTTCTGAACATAGGTTCCTGTTTTAAGAAAACGCAGGCATAATGAAAAAGTTAATATCCGATTTTGTTAATAATAATTGTTTTCCTAAGGTCTATGGAGTATTTAGTATAACGGCCCCCAAACCTTCAGAAAAATGAACCACTTGAACCTAACCGGAAATGTCAACCTATGGCAACGTCATCATATAGACACAACCTTACAAATTCCTTGGACACAACATACGTACTCTAGTTTGCAAAAAGGGACATCAAAGCAAAACACCAAACTTTGTCCTGATCTTATTTTTTCTGATATAAATTATGAGCTATTTGATCTTATAAATATTGTCAATTGATCAGTAAGGTTTTAAGTAGACAGTAATGGCAAAGTTTCATAAGCCTGAATTTTACTTGCGCATATTAAAACCGTGGACTTCAAATTGCAGTTACTTCCAATGAAGTTAAAGGATATCGACCAGAAAGTAACAGATGTAGAAGTAAGCTTATGAAATGTCAGGAGGAGGTTTTTCGCTACTGGTATATTCAGTCATTTCTGTGCCAACTATCAGTTATTCTGAACCCCAATTCTCGTAGTTGACTTACACTTTTAGTTTGCTTTTGTTGAGTTGTGGATGAGTCATCTTGTCATGAACTGATTTTTGGAGTTGTGCCCAATCAAAACGGGTTTGACGTTGGTTAGACGTTTGTGAGGGTGCCATTTTTACAGTTTTAATATAATATCGGGACTGGATCGTAACTGTATTGTTACGGAATTTGATTAGTAGAATCGACCTTTTGGTTTACTTTGTGGGCTTCGAATGTATATTGTTACACATGCTAAAATCAAATTGCCTAGAATATTGTGGTACTTAGGTAAAACCAAAATATACTTAAAAATTGCGTGACAGGAGACCTAAAATTATCGTAACGACTAGCAACGCATTTATGACTCTTTTGGTATGGTAATAAAAGCGACGGCTATGGTTATTTTCCATCAGCAATCCGATTGCTCATCTGTAAACGTGAAAATGAACCTCGAGTTGAATACCCTTGTTGTTTACGCACCAAAGTTGCTTGCGACCAAACGATTATTGAATTTATGAGAGAGAAACATATAATTTCCATCAGAAACTTTGATAATTCAAAAGTTTTATATTGATTTCAATATTTTTTTTTTTATGAAATATAAAACGGCAAACGGGCAAACGAGCAAACGGATCACCTGATGGAAAACAACTTCCGTCGCCCATGGACACTCGCAGCATCAGAAGAGCTTCAAGTGCGTTGCCGGCCTTTTAAGAGGGAATAGGGTAATAGGGGAGGGTAGGGAAGGGAATAGGGTAGGGGATTGGGCCTCCGGTAAACTCACTCACTCGGCGAAACACAGCGCAAACGCTGTTTCACGTCGGTTTTCTGTGAGCCCGTGGTATTTCTCCGGTCGAGCCGGCCCATTCGTGCCGAAGCATGGCTCTACCACGTAATGGCTCTTCAGCGTAATCGTTCTAATATGTGTTATGTTAACTTAGTGTAACAAGTTACAACTGCTTACTTTCGGCGGGAGTATTGTGAAACACCTGACCCTTCATTATTAATTTATTGTAGTTTGTATAGCTAGGAAAAATATGAAATACTTTTGACATTGTAACTTTCTTATCGTTCGCTCCAGTGTAAGCTCCGATTTCATGAAAAACTAAGATTCCCTTATATCTCGGAGAGTTGTGAAGGATATGATATTCAAAAAGGCTCAAAAGACGCGTATTCACGAGAAAAAAATAACTGCTGAAACAGTGAAATAAAAATTATATTTTATTCAGATTTTATTTTTAATTTTTTGGAGCTCGATAATTTGGAAACGAAGAATTATTTCAAATTTGCGAAAAATTCCTCTGGACAATTTAGTCAGCTACAATTTGAGCCTAAAACAAAGACGATCGGGTTGCCCTATAGCCTAAAGTTTTTGCGACAGTATTTTTTTCGAATTCTGTGGAATAATTTTCAATGTGCTCGATAGTCATGTGAGGCACTAAATCTTTATTTATTTCTTGTAAATGTTCTACCGGTTCGGTCAATGTTCTTTTGCTCGCCTGTCTCTGCTTCTGGATGTATTTATTAAAAAAGTTAAATGCAAAAATATTTTGTTAAAAGTTCGTGACGTGTATGCAATACGACGCTCTGTTTAGCACTAAAGTAAAATTATATTGGCTTTTGGTTTAATAGTAGGTTTAGTTATTTCACCCAGATGTTCGGCGCACTCAATCCGGTAATAATCTAAGCGGTCCAAAAGACATTAAGATTTTGAAGTACATTGTAAACTGTTTGTTAAAAGATGTAAACTGTGAATATTTTCTTTTGCACCTGTTAATTACAACTGCAGATTGCGAATGCGAATTGCGACTGCGGATTGCGAGCGCGGATTGATTGATTGGGTGCCAGATGGAGGCAGCCCATTGCTTGACGAGAGTAGGCACCGGATAGAGGTGGCCTTGTGAGTGGGTGCTGGATGGAGTCAGCCCAGTGCTTGACGAGACTAGGCACCGGATAGAGGTGGCCTTGTGACTGGGTGCCGGATGGAGGCAACCCAGTGGTTTTTTGTAGTGAGGTGCACCGGATGGAGGTGGCCTTGTATTGTACCAATGCTGCAGTGGTTGAATATAGTTAGCCCGGATGGAGTCGGCTCTTTAGCTGCCTACCGGATGGGAATATAGCAGCATCGTTTTTCGATATTGAGATGGTACATGTAAAGTGTGTGGTAAAGCATGTCAAGATTTATTTGATAGCAAGATTATGGTTGATATTGTGTTGTATCTGTATACTTCATGTGTGTACTACAAAATGTAAATTAAAACTTAACTCTGAGAACACTAGATAGAGGTTAGATGAAGGATGTTAATAGAGTGTAATTGACACAGGAGGGAGGTATTGATGTGTTAGAATATGATAAAATTAAATGTTATGTCCATGGATTAAAGCAGTTCTTATTAATTTTCCGAGCTCAGGTTGACCGAGTGAGAACCTTTTACTGTGCTGTCAAATGTTTTTTTCAGAAGCTTGGAACGAAGACGTGAGACGCTTCACACGGGGACCTGTGCATGGTCAGAATAGCCGTGTCGGAGCGTTGCAGTTGATGCACATGAATATTCTTCACACAAGGATCTCAGAGTCGCCAGGGTGATCTTGTCGGAGTGTCAACGGATTTGTTTCGCACAGGGACGTGCGAATTGTCAGAATGGCCGTGTCGGAGCGTGTTAAAGCTAAGATTGTCTATGATTAGAAACGTCAAGTAGTTTTTGCTATTTGGATGAGGTCGATGCCAGTATTGATAGATGTCATGTCATAGTGAGAGAATCGTTGTCATGGAGACTTGGTTATTATTTGCTTGGATTTGGAAATAATTACTGGATTATAAAATCTCTGGATAAAATACGGGAGTTGGGAATACGTGGCATCGAACTTGTCACGTTTCTGATCGTTCAGCATTTGAGCTATTCGATAATATTGTAATAAATTATTGGACTAATCTAAACTTATTATTGGTGGCTTTGATTAATTATTACATAGATACGTTATATCCTTACAAAACTGACAATATTTCTGTGCCACGACACACATTGACATGGGACGCGTGTCAATGTGTCAACGTCGCATAGTAACACAAAACATGCTATTACTCGCGGAGCACACTAACCAAAATTGGCCCGATTCGGGCCAATTCGAGTCTTCATTTTTACGCGTTTATAACATATCTACCTCTTTTTAATATTATATATCTATGATTGGTGGAATATTTCAACCGTTCGCCATCTTAGGCCTTAGCCCATAGATATATAATATTAAAAAGATAATATTAAAAAGAGGTAGATATCGACGATGGAAAACAGTAAGGGCGTATCCCGTTAGAAGGTCGTAACTAGACTACGTATATGGTAATAATCAGCTTTTTTTTCTGCGTCGATTGATCTGGGTCTGGCTGCTCTACGACGACATAAAATTTAAAAATAAGACAGAATTTTGAAAAATATGATGATTTTTTTTGGTGTAACTGCCCACAAAACTGCGTATTTATACTTTTTGGAGATACGACTTGAAGAAGTTTGTGTTTTTAATTAAAAAATATTTACGCCGTTCCTGTTTCAATGCGCCACCAATGTTACGACCTTTTTGCGGGAAGCAATTTTTATACTTCCTTTTATACGACATTTTAACGGTTTATATTTTTCTAAGGACAAATAAATACTTCTAAGGTATTACAATTTCATGGATGGTTAAAATGAACCCAATCCATGATAGAACCCTATTACTCGCATCAATATTTTGTACTTTATGTAGTTAATACGAGTCATAGGTCCCGTCATTTGTGGAATATTCCGGTTTATCTTACTTACGCCCCAGGCAACTTACCTCACATGCTGCGCGGACGCCACGTTGAAAGGTTGTGACTGTTTCGCCGTATAAACGAAATCGTGTTGCGAAAACTTTGCAGTGTATAACTTCTCTAAACAAGGTATGTTATAGAATTATAGATTTATAAAGATTTAATTACCTATTAATAAGTTCCGGGATACATATTATAATATATATTCCTAAGCTAAACTCGAATAATAATGATTGTAAACAAATCGAAAATACCGAATTCTGCGGGTAGGTATGCGTTGTAATTTTGGGTTTCTTTAGTACTACTGTAATTATGAAAATGACAACTACGAGTTTAGTCCACATAAGTATGAATCAGAGTACCTATGGTAATTATAAAATAGTATTAAGTAAATAGTTGCTAGCTTATAAGATTTAACAAATTTAGGTACCTACCTTTCTTAGTTTCAATTCATATTTCTTTTTAGATGGCCAACCGAAGAAAATGGATAGATGATCTTAAAACTATAAAAAATGACGAGGAAAATAATAATTAAGTTATTATTTTGAGCGAACAAATTTATAGAGATGGAAAACTGGTTAAGAAAACTAAGAATACAGAAAGTAAATACGATTCGAAGTTCCAATATTTTGGTTCTAAGTTTTGGTACTTATCGAGCTGACTGACAGCGTACCCGGAACTCCATCTCCTCGTCTTGGAACCAACATCGAACCTGGTAGTTACCGAGCTGCCAGCGTACCTCGATCTCCATCTCTACTTGGAACCAGCAATGAACCTGGTACTTACCGAGCTACCAAAGTACCCCGATCTCCATTTCCTGCACCTGGAACCAGCATTGAACCTGGTACTTATCGAGCTACCAGTTTATTCCGATGTCGATCTCCTCGATTTGGAATTGGAACCAGTAACAAACTTGATACTTACCGAGCTGCCAGCGTACCTCGATCTCCATCTCCTCGATTTCGAACCAGTAACGAATCTGGTACTTACCGAGCTGCCAGCGTACCCGGATCTCCATCTTCTTGATATGGAACTAGCATCAAGACTGGTACTTACCGAGCTGCCAGTGTAGCCCGGTCTCCATCTCCTCGACCTGAAACAAGTGGTGAACCCTCTACCTACCGAGCTACCAGCGTACCCCGATCTCCATTTTCTCAACCTGGAACAAGAGGTGAACCCTCTACCTACCGAACTGCCAGCGTACCCCGATCTCCATCTCCTCGACCTGGAACAAGTGGTGAACCCTCTACCTACCGAGCTGCCATCGTACCCCGATCTCCATCTCCTCGATCTGGAACAAGTGGTGAACCCTCTATCTACAAAGCTGCCAGCGTACCCCGATCTCCATCTCCTCGACCTGGAACAAGTGGTGAACCTTCTACCTACCGAGCTGCCATCGTACTCCGATCTCCATCTCCTCGATCTGGAACAAGTGGTGAACCCTCTATCTACCGAGCTGCCAGCGTACCCCGATCTCCGTCTCCTCGACCTAAAACAAGAGGTGAACCCAGAGACCTACCGAGCTGCTAGTGCACCCCGATCTCCATATCCTTCACTGCTATTGTTTTTTAAAGGTCTTTACCTATAGCAGGTACCCTGCTTAATATAATAATTACATAGTACCTATTAAAGTCAGTTTTCAACAAGTTGGGCCAATTAGAAATACCATTTAACATATTGTGTTATTTTTTAAAAGTTCAATAAATTTACGTTCAGAAAAGCTTACGATATTTTATTTAGCTCATTGGGTGTCTAGAGGTTTAAATTACAACTAATTTTCTAACTATTTCATGCATAATGAAAGTGCTTACACCCCGGTCCTGAGAGCAAATTAAAACGAACGCTAGTTACGACCGCTTAGAGATCAGCGAATTCTTATAAATTTATGGTTCAGTACTAAATTAGTGTCAAGATACGCCATTTTTGAGGTCTGCTATTTTTGTATACAATAGCTGTAACTTTAATAACTTTATTTTTAGCAATAGGAAGTTATTGACTTGTATTCCACTTAATGCAGGTTTTTATTTTAAAGTAATGGTATAAAAATTATGTTCCTACGATTTACCGTTAAAAAGATATGATTTAATTTCACTTATTTTTTTTGTTTTTTGGCTCTGGTGTAAAGTTGGGTTGGCCCGGGTTACGCCCTTGTTGTTTTCCGTCGTCGATATGATAAAAACGCGTAAAAATGAAGACTCGAATTGGCCCGAGTCGGGCAAATTTTGGTTAGTGTGCTCCGCGAGTAATAGCGTGTTTTGTGTTACTATGCGACGCTGACACATTGACAGCATCCCATGTCAATGTGTGTCGTGGCACAGAAATATTGTCAGTTTTGTAAGGATATAACGTATCTATGTAATAAATAATCAAAGCCTTAGCCTAATTGAGTCTTCGACATATAGATATATTGGCTAATTTTTATCTTGAAGTAATTGTGGAAGTTCAGGGAAGATTTAAACGGTAAGAAATATTGGAAAAGGTGTAGGTGTAGGAGTGATAGGACTAAGACTTAGGTTGCATTGTAGTTGTAGTTATTTATTCATTCCATTTCATATTAAAAACAGAACAACGTGTGTCGGAACTATAGATGCTGGCGGGAAAAATTCCGAATCATTCCCGTCGAATACTTCGGAAGTATTCCGAAATATTCCGAAACATTGGGAATATTTCAACTCAAAAAAAAAAACAGAAAAATTGCGCTTGGAAGTTGTAAACTAATACCCCCTTACTAATAAACGCTGTATAAGCTTTGAATAGTTATACAGTGTTTTGTTCACATCACACAAGTGACATTTTTAATTCGATAGAAGAAGACAAAACACTGTGTAACTATTCAAAGCTTATACAGCGTTTATTAGTAAGGGGGTTTATCTTTAGTTGTGTTGTGAGCGGTAGGTATATTTGAGTTTGTGACTTGATTGCACGTCGCATCATTTAATGAAGTCGTCAGAGGCCAGAGCACTGAGCACCTCTTCAATAAAGTCTTCGCTTGGTGGTGGTTTGAGGTCAATTGAGGTGTTCCGGCTTCATTGAAGTCGGTTCTATTGGTATCTACAAAAGTTCAATTAATAAAACCTCTGTATGTATTGTATAACAGATTAAAAAGTGAATTAATACTTTGACTTATACCTATTGTCAATAATTTTATCTTGATATATTGGAATACATATTCTAATTCGAGCAAGGTACACGTATTTTTATTTCTCGTCCTTACTGTTCCATCTTTTTACTTTATTTAAACATTATTTATTTCAACATTTTTTTATGTCACGTAACTATACATATAGTACTAAATAATATTCTTCTGAAAACTGCATCAAAATCGGTTCAGCCAAACGCGAGATGATCGCGGACAAACATACATATATACGGTTCAAACTCATAACCTCCTTTTTTAAAGTTGCTTAATAATACCAAAACCTGCCCCTAAGTGTAACAAATACTTTTCTGAAAACCACATCAAAACGTGTTTGCTTGCAAGGTTTGCCTTTATTGACTAGGCTATAATTGAATTAATTATAATTAATTAAATTAATTAACTAAATTATTAGGTATAGGTTATGTACCTACCTATGATTAATACCTGCCTATGCGACACGCGAATACTCGCGATGCGTACAGAGCTATTGTACATACAAAAAATATCAACATTATATACCTACTTAATCAATCCCATTTATAATAAAATAAACATTTATATTTTACTTACGTATGTGCCACTGAACAAATAATTCATTCAACCACCATACACCATAAACAAACACGTAGGTATATTACCATTACCATTACCAATTATTCCGGCGAAACATTCGAAAATTTCGAAATATTCGACGGAAACATTCGATTGCGGTGTACGAATCGTTCTCGCGCGGGGGAAAACTTCTCCGGGGAGCATCTCCCTCCCGCCCCGCCGTCTCGCTCGTGTGGCAGCGGCCGGCGGGCGACGCATAGAGGGCGGCGCGGCGGCGATCGACGATTGATGCAAAATACGATTTTTCAGCAAAAATAAAAATCTTAATTAAATTCATTTTGAATAATTCAAATATAAAGAAACTTTCCCAGAAGTATTCCGGAATTATTCGGAATTTTTCAGAAGTTTTGCAACTATAGTCGGAACAGCTAGTAGATTTTTAAAAGAATGCCAGTTTCTTGTCATCGATTCCATCGATTTCGTAAATTGTGTCATTTTATACTCCTGTTAATAGTAAAAACATGATGGAAAAGAATCAAAAGAGGAAGGAGACGTTTCGTTTTGTATGGATAACGGTCAGTCCACACCATGACGAGACGAGACGCGACGCGGCGTTGCATTTTTAAGACACTTCAAAATTGAACTTTTTTCACTAAACAAGAAGATACAGGCTGGATGGATGGTCAGGGTGCCTCCTTCGTTTCGATCTTCTAATGTTCGCATAGTGTTATAATCATTAACATTAATAATAAAAACTAACGAATGTTGTTTAATGCCTATTTATTTTCTAATATATAATTTTCTATTTTTTATATTGAAGAACGTGAAGTGAGAATAGATAAAACAGAAGAACGTGAGTCGGGATAGATATAACTACCTACCCCGACTCACGTTCTTCTGTTTTAACTATAAACTGGAGACCCCTAGAACGACGAACCCACAGGGGCTAACCGATTTTTTTTGTTGTTTAGTACAGTTTAAACCGAATGGAACGACATCGCTTTTAGCGACATACCGGTTATAACTTTGGGTTATAATCTATAACAATCGAATGGCATGGTCCCGGCCGATTCCCTAGTAGACTATAAAGCAAAGATACCGCGTAAAACAACATCGGATGTAGCAAAATATATGGCATAAAACGTCAAAATTATATCGAATTTCATTGAAATTATGTCGGCAACAACGACCAATCGCTTACTTGTTCCAGAAAACCATAGATGTATTATATTATAGAGCGCCAGTGGGACAGTTTTTTGGTTAGTATGCGGCGAGCCATGAGACTAATACTTGTCATCTTTTTCTTTGCTATTGAATTAAGAATGCGTCCCTTTCACAATTTTTTGCTGTGTTAGTGAAATGTGGCAATAATGAATGTGTCGCGGCACAAAAATATTGTCAGTTTTGTATAATGAATCCAAAGACTTCTAATGAATCAAAGCAGATAACAAACAATACAAGCAATTTTCAAACTTATTTTTAATAGTTTATAATGAATATTTTCACATATTATTAGTTGTACACTTTCCTTCACCACATCCGAGCCTCTTCCGCATTCTTTGTCATATACGCTTTGCATTTTTGCACGACTTATTTAGTGCAATTGTTGACAGCACATATATTAGTATAGTACAGGTCGCGCAACGGTTTATGAGCGCTCAGTGAAAGTGGAGGGGATCGTTCGCGCATGTGACCAATAGCAAATAATATATATTACTAACGTACCAATAGCGTGTCGGCAGCCACGTTCGGCATGCGTTCGACACATCTACATCTCCCCGCCCGAGTCCGCTACCGCCAAACACACCCAAAAACTGACTTCTGCGCATACCCCCTCTACTTTTGTCGAAAGATCTTAATTCGTTGCGCGACCTATATATATTTGAAACTCAGTTAAAATATAAATAAACAGACCTATTACTTCAAAAACTAAATGTCGTTAAGACTTCTTTTTTGTGTATGGAGATAGTTCTAATTTTTTCTACCCCCATTTATGAAATGAATCGGACAATTTATACGTCACTACAATAAGGATTTGTTCAGTGCCTTGGTACCACTAACGTAACCTAGCGGAATCTTACCTCATTATAAGATGTAAATTAGCAGGGCCGAGCCGCCCCTATGTGCGATGTGTGCGGCGCACACAGGCGCCAAGACGATGGGGGCGCCGCGGGCGGCTAAAACATGAAGATTCGTAAAAATAAGAGGCGCTTCATAGGTTTCGCACACAGGCGCTGCCGGGGGTCGGCACGGCCCTGTAAATTAGGTACTAAAAATGTAATCATAAATACAGTGATCTCATTACCGCCATCTAGTAGAACCCCTTGGCACCGCTTGCTACAACAAGAACCAAATTTAATTGGAGCAAAAAGTCATATCTACTACATCGTATCTTGCAGACGCCATACGGCCAGTTTCAATAACCTATCTATAACTATTTGTTAAAAACGTCGTCATTCAATCATTTGCCGGTTTTTTGCCATACAAATTTGACTTTTGTAACCAATGTTATAGATAGATAGGTTATTGAAACGGGCCGTAAGTCTTTGGGTGGTTTCGATTTTGTGTCGGGTTTTGAAGTCGAACATTCAAAATAACTACCATTTCGCAGCTACGCTTGCCAAACCTAGGCAAGCGTAGCTGCGAAATGGTAGTTATTTTGAATGTTGAATCCATAATAATTTTCTTTGTATTTAGCGGTACTTACCCACGATCTTTTTTAAGTCAATTGTTTCAGAGAATTTATATGTAACCATAATGTAACGTAATTCTCTATGTTATCCATCATCTAGTCCACATACTTTTTATCTACCTAACAATAGCTTGTTAAGTATTAGCTATCTATTACCAACATGCATTTTAGAGTTTTCTCTAATTTCTCTTAATATAGTAAAAATTGCACTGAACAATCAAGACCCTTAATGTATTGAAGGTGTCTGAAAAAGTTGTACCTCTTAAAGGTACTCAGCTCGTGAGTCAGATCGTGCAAACATCGATCTTACTTTCGATCAAAAATTTATACTAATATTAAAGTTAGTTTGTTTGTATGTTTCTTTGTTAGCATTGAATAGGCTCCGAAACTACTGGACCGATTTTGATGAAATTTGGCACAGATATATGTATAATTTTATGTCAAAGACTGTACTAAGTAGTTCCATATTATGTCAAGCATTAAAATATATCTCTGTGTGAGAATAGCACAAATTTATGGAAGAAATACAACAACAACAACGTTATATACATTCAGCTCTTCTTTTTAATGGAATCTTTGATGAGAATAAAACATAATTTGGTACATATTAAGATTGTATTTTTTGCTTACTTAGTCATAAAAAAAACAAAACATTAATTTGCAAAACATACTATCCAATAGTGAAAATGCTACGGAAACGAATTTCATTTGGCAATATCAAGTAACAAATACAATATAATGCGTTTACAATAAACATTGTATATAACTAACAGCATACGTACTTGCCATTCTTAAGTCTTCGCTACCCATAACTATGCTGAGGAATAAACTATGTACTACAAGGGCGAAGGGTTCTTATAACTCCATTCCTATCGGCTTACCTTGTCACTTACCTTTTGCAAACCTTCATAGAAATCCCTACCTATTATACAGGCTCCGGCTTCCCTATGAAGGAGAAGCAGCCTTCGCCACTGATGTACTATGTACTTACAAATATAATTTTATAGACATAGAAAATTGTATACATCTTTTATGGATTTATCCATATTATTGTTTAAAAAAATATTAATATTTCAAATAGACTAACACCTATAGCTTCGTCGAAACGATTATTATGTATTATTTTGAAAAGAAATTGTTTATTTATTAAATACTATGACAGAATAATCATATAAAGGGCCATCGTCATGATCCAACCTGCAACTCCAGCAGCCAGTCAATAATGGTGCGGACTTACTAGTCCGCACCATTATTGACTGGCAAAAATTTAAAATGATTGACACGATTGACAATGGACATCCGCGGAAAATAGCGCTAACAAAAAAATGTAAGCAAAATAGCAACCGCTGGCATTATATTATAAGCTTTTACATAAATAATGTCATAGGTCAGTATAGCCCTTACAAGTATCGGAAAGGGTTAATTCTACATAAGACGTACAATCGTGATAGACTAGCACAGATACTTTATATAGTCTGTAAAAGCAATATATACACGACTCAGTTGGCATAAATGCATATTATATACATTATGCATACATACAGAAACTGCATACATACAGAAACTGCAATCATAGTACATTGAATTGTAAAAACCGTCAGATTGTAATATAAGTACTGAAATTGTAAAAACTGCGGACGCGAATATTCTGATTATAATTTCAGACATTATTATTTTTAAATAATATCCGCTTGTCCGCTTCAATTTGACACTTGGCTATTGACAAGCTGCTGGATATGCAAGCTGGACGGTCAGTAAGGCCCTTTAGATTAAAAAAAATTTAAATCGTGTGCTACTACTATAATACTATGATAACTGTTATAAGTGTACTCGAGTACTATGGGATCTCGACTATAGAATACTTAATCAATACATACATAAGGCACTGGTTTCGGTTAGCAACATAATATTATTAAATAATATTTATTAATGAAATCAAGAAATTTACGTTTGTACTTTAGTGAATAATAAATAAGTAATAATAATAATATTGTACAACTTCATAAACTACATGGTAACACAATTGCAACAGGAAGATTAACTACAAATAACCTTATAAAAATATAAAAATTGTAACGTCTTTCATGTACAAAAGGTTTTAAGAAAAAAAAATCCGTAGAAGCAATGTGGAAACTTATATTTATCGGGAGATGAAAATCGTAATGAAAATCTTACATTGCTTACAACGAGAATATACATTAAGGGCCTACATACCTCACAATATTCTAATACATACTTAAGGTGGTTCGTTTCCCATACAAAAAACAATGGACATTAATTAGGTAATTTCATACTATTACTACATAAATTATATGCACATCTATTTATTTTGCAATACAATTTATTTTGCGACAATTGTATTGCAAAATAAATAGATGTGCATATAAATTTATGTAGTAATAGTATGAAATTACCTAATTAATGTCCATTGTTTTTTTGTATAGGAAACGAACCACCTTAAGTGTCGGGTAGCTTATTCGGAACTTTGTCGCTGCTAACTTTATGTCGTTCGACAGAGACAAAACAAGCAAATAAGCTATCTGACACTTATTAGTATACTAGCTGATGCCCGCAACTTCGTTTGCATAGAACTTACTGAAGCGGAACTCTATTTTTTTAAACGGAACCCTAAAATAAAAGTTGCCTATGTTAGACCTTATAACATCAGCTATCTGCCAGTGAAAGTCCCGTGAAAAGCAGTCCAGCCGTTTCGGATATTAGCCGGAACAAACAGACAGACAGACCGACAGACAGACAGACGGACAGACAAAAATTTTAAAAATTGGTATTTCATTGTAAGTACCGAATATACTTTCATATGCATCAAGTGAAAAGCTGTTAATTTGAAATTACAAACAGACACTTTAATTTTATTTATCTGTATAGATGTATAGATATAGATGTATAGATATAGATTGTGAAACAGGCCCTTACTCAAATAGACAGAACCCACGAGCTAACTGCATCACATAAATTTAAAAAAGTGCGAGTCGCACCGAGGGTTCCGTATAAATATTTAAGTAGATGGTTTTGGACTACAAATTTATGGTTATCGGATTCTTATACAATATTTCTCAGCTTGTTATGTACTTTTCAAAAAGCTAATAAAAACTATGCATATCCCCTATTTTTCATGAGTATAAAAGTATGCGGCATAAACGGCTAACTTTTTAACTGCTACAGCCTACAAGGGATTGCAGACTTGAGTAAATTTCAACTTGACGCCTTCATGTGTTCGTAAGACACACAGACTGACAACGAAGTGATCCTTATATGATTCCTTAAAGGTTCCGTTTTTACGGAGTTCGGAGCGCTTAAACGTGCATTTTAATAATAAAACTAAGAATAAAAAATATAAAGTGAAGCAAGCTGTGATTCTCATTAAATTATATAATATCTCTTGAATTCACACGTCACCCTGCGTGTGACATTATATCACGACAATTATAACGTTTGGCAAAATTAATTTCGGAAATTTCGGGCACATGATTTATTGCTGATGTAGGAACGTTAAAAAATGTGAAACTCGAAAAACACACGCACTCTCTACGACATTAAGAAAGTCGTTGACCTCATACGGCTGATTTGTATCTAAAACGTAATCAAAACCTTAGTAATTAAAATATGCACACTCTACGACAGTGAGGAAGTTGTTGACCTCATACAGCTGATTTGTAATCAACTAAAACGTTATCAAAAGGTTAGTTCTAATTAAAATATGAACACTCTCTATGAGAAAGTGAGAAAGTCATTGACCTTATACAGCTGATTTGTAAGTAACTAAAACGTTATCAAAACGTCAGTAATTACTACTCTACTACTACTCCTAATAAAAACTTAAGTTTTGACTTCATCTATGTGAGGTCAATGACATTTTCAGTGGTGTAGAAAGTAGATATAAACTTTTTCGAGTTTCTTAATTATTTTTCTATCGAAAATTCTTAACTTAAGCACTACCTGAATCATATGCCGAAATTCGCGTAATTAATTTTACGAAACTTTATAATATGCTACTTTAATAATTTTTACATTTAATATGACACATGAAAAAAATCAATTTTTCATAATATACAAAAATTTTTCGTACAACAGGTACTCAATATAATATAATATTAATTAGTTTCGCTGATACTACGTGACCGATTTCACGCTACAAGTCGACAAAATCGCAACCGAGATTAGGTACGTTGAACACAAACGTTGACAAAAAAAATAGTTAGCGCATAGCCAAAAAACGCGTTTAGCGGAAACTCAAGTTGAGGTGGTGCAAGTTGAAATAGTAAGCGAGTGCGTAAAGCGCGATGCGTGCATTGAAAAGTAGAAAGAGCCCCGAACAGGGAACACTTTCTACGTCCCGCCGTCAACGGGGCTGGCTCATGAGTCGCTGGCACTGCGCCAGGAGGTACTTCTTCTGCTGCTCGTCGTACAGGAGTATGACCTTGCCGGAGGCGGAGCTGGGGAACATGCCCAGCACCTTCCTCTTGGCGGTCGGCACGTATACGCCCTTCGCCGTCGCCGTGGGCACGTCAGGTAGCTCCGACCACAGGTACGTCCACACGATCTGTACACCAAACTCAATAGTTACATCGTTTCCTACAGTGCAACTGTTTACTTACTAATAAAAAATTAACCAACGAATAAGCATTCCATGACAAAAGTCCGTCAAGTTACTTTTAAACATAGGAAATTGGCAATATGGAATTGCTTATCCGTTATGTAAATATTTTCATAGTAAGGGGTTTAATGTCCCAAGGTAAACGTCGTCTTTCTATGTTAATGACAGACGATGTAGGAAAAAAATAAGTATTCCCGAAAGACATTTAATTTACGGTTCAACTTCAATTTCTTTTTATCCATTGCTAGATGATTTATACAGTATTCTCCGAGCGAAGTTATTCATCCTATTCATCTTGAAATACTGAATTATATCTATTCATCTTGAAATACTGTAGTGCCTTGGACAGGCGGTTTTAAATGTCATATGATTGCCCAAGCACACACGGTTTTCTTACAACATAGTCAGCCTAGTCCAGAGGAATGACTGATCAATACGTCTGGAGCCAACCATGTGCGAGTTTTCTCACAATGTTTTCCTTCACCGTTAGATCTAGCTACTACACTTACTTCACTTGCTATTACACTTAATATGTGAAAAAGTCTCACTGGTACATGCCACAACCTGGAAATCTATCCTGCAGTCTTTTTTTTTTATGAAATAAGGGGGCAAACGAGCAAACGGGTCACCTGATGGAAAGCAACTTCCGTCGCCCATGGACACTCGCAGCATCAGAAGAGCTGCAAGTGCGTTGCCGGCCTTTTAAGAGGGAATAGGGTAATAGGGGAGGGTAGGGAAGGGAATAGGGTAGGGATTGGGCCTCCGGTAAACTCACTCACTCGGCGAAACACAGCGCAAACGCTGTTTCACGCCGGTTTTCTGTGAGCCCGTGGTATTTCTCCGGTCGAGCCGGCCCATTCGTACCGAAGCATGGCTCTACCACGTAGTGTAGAAGTGCGAATCAAACGGTCTACTCACTAGACCACGGAGCTAAATTTAGTAGACGAATAAACCAATGTTTGTCAAACGCATAAATTGTTTTAGCTTTACTAGTTGAGATATAGGATATCCTAGTGGGGTATTACTGAAATATTATTTTTGACTTGGAAGATTACTTTTCCTGTACTTATAAAAGTGCTTAATAATGGTTTCAAGTTATAATCGTCATATTATCATACGGGTAAGGGTAAGCTGCCATAAGTGATACAATATTAACGACGTGTCAGCGGCACCGAGAATTACCGCATGAATATTGTATGAGCGGAGCTGCTACTTCAAATATAGACTAAACTATAAGAGGATCCTTTTTTTATGTAATCAGAGGTGGGATAGTGGGGGAATAAATTTGAACAGCTGCGGTCCTCTCGACCATGAAACCTTTTTGGACATTAAAAAGGTAGGGAGTGAAAATAATTAATTAATATAGCACTTTACGGTCACATACCGTAAGACTACCATTCCATACGTTATTCTTTAGATTGTTAACGTTTTATTGGAATGAATCAACCACTAATAGGTGAAGCAAATTAAAACTAATTAGTGAAAACCGCATTCCAATCGGTTAAGCCGTTTCTGTTAGACACGCCTACAAACGTACAGACTAACAGGTGCTATTCGACCCTTATTTGAACACTGTACAACGGGCACTAGTCACTACAAAGTAACAGCCTCCGCGGTCTAGTGGTTAGAGCATTAGCTCTCGACTCGGAGGTCGTGGGTTCGATTCCCGCATTGGAACAACAATAAATGTTGTTTCCATGTTTGGTTAGGACAATGCAGGCTGATCACCTGAATGTCTGACAAGAAAGATGATCCATGCGTCGGATGGGCAGTCGGACCTGCGCCTGCGACGGATAACCGACACGACTGACGAGAGCATCAGTCGTGTCGGTTATCCGTCCCACTGGATTACGAGAGTACAGGAAGAGAGAGTGCTCTTGTGTACTGCGCACACACTTGGGCACTATAAAATTACTCCTGCGTAACTGGCCTGGTTTCAGTGAAACCGGCCACCGTCACCGAAATCGGTGTGGGGAGTTATCACTACAAAGTGTTGTGTGTGCACTGCGGAAGTAGAGCAGCCTGTACCTGCCAGCCGCCGAACACGCTGTTCCGCTCGAGGTAGAGCAGCCTCTTGTCCGTGCACAGCGCCACCTCGCGCGCCGGCACCGTCCACACGTGCGCCTCGTACGTGTCCGTCGACACGAACTTGCCCTGTGGAAATCCCGAGAGAACGGTACATTTTATTTATTAGGTAGAAAATATTGAGCGCGTTCAGAGTAAATTTCTCAAAATCCTTTGTTATCGTCACTTTCCCGGTCGTTCAAATTTAAATTACCTTGATAGACTCATTTATTTCAAAATACAGACTCTTGAAAATCGTCGTATATTTCTCGACCTATCGTATTTATAAAAAATTATAAACTACTTTGTTGATTCACGGGAGCTACTGTCTCAAATTAGTTTTAATATTAAATTCAGTGCACGTAGAGCTAGTCGTACAAACTTATTTGTCTTACAAGTTTATAAAAATAATATTTCTTACTTTAACCCATTAACACGTATGGCCCGTCAATATAATAATTATGCTAAAGATAATAAAACGTTGGACATTTTTAATAATAACAGTAAAACATACAATAAAATTGTAAAAAACATCCTCCATAGCATGCTTACCTTAGAGTGTTCTGAGTAACACACGTTGCGTCCTATTGTATTGTATATAAATTGTAGTTAATGTTGAGCTATCATTTATGTCTAATATAGTATTGTGTTTTATAGTGTGCACATATTTGTTACGTTGCGATCTAGATAAAAAATTTGTATCAGCAATTTGTGATTTGTGAAGATTGTAATGTGTTGTGCATATAAATAAATAAAATTTTGCGGCGATAGAAAGTAGCCTATGTTCTAATACAAGCTACAAACTATCTGTAACTGATTTCATTTAAATCCGTTGAGCCGTTGAGCGTGAGGACAGTTAAACATACATACAGTCATACACGTTATTAACTAACTTTCACATTCATAATATCAGTGTGCTGACGTCCATGGACTCGTGTCCATGGCACGACCGAAACTGATTCTTTCTTTCCTGATATTAAAAGCTATCAATGAGGATGTTTGATATTTTTTCTGCCGTAAGAGGGCAGACCCAACGCACACAAAGCGTCATCTGGTGGCGTAAGTGGTATCAAAAACAGACAATAAGAACTTTCGATTCTTTTTCTGTCATCAGACGGCGCTCGGTAGCACGACGGTCCTTGTCGTGTCAAAAAGCTGGCAAATGACACGAATATAAAAACACTAACTTAGAGCTCATTTTCCTTTTTAAAGTTTTTTCTTTACTAAAA
This sequence comes from Glaucopsyche alexis, assembly GCA_905404095.1. Taxonomy (NCBI): domain Eukaryota; kingdom Metazoa; phylum Arthropoda; class Insecta; order Lepidoptera; family Lycaenidae; genus Glaucopsyche; species Glaucopsyche alexis. The sequence continues at coordinate 6,160,681 of FR990048.1, forward strand.
ACATTTTTATTAAAGACTAGATGTTGCCCGCGACTTCGTGCGAGCAAAAGTTAATTTCGCAGAAACGGTACATTTTTTCGCGATTAAAAGGATATAGCCTATGTCCTTCCCCGTGGTCTACTCTACATCTGTGCAAAATTTCATCAAAATCGGTCTAGTAGTTTCGGAGCCTATTCAATGTAAACAAACTTTTCCTCTTTATTATATTAGTATAGATTAAACTTTGGTGTCCAATCACAGAATCTTTTGTCTGTATCACCTTTTCCAGTTCGGAGAGCATCTTGTAGCCCTCGGCCTGCGAGCGCGAGTAGGGGCGCACTCCGGCGTCGGGCTGCAGGTAACGCGCCGGGCGACGCTTCGTCACCTCCTCGGACATGTCCGCCGCCCTGTGGAAATTTATTGTACAACTAGACGTTTCCCGCATTTTTCTGTGATAAAAAGTAGCCTACGCCAGGATTTTTTTTCCGGTCAGGCTATTTTACTCTAGTATTCTATGAATTATAATCTTAGCCAGTAAATGCAATATTAATTCACTTTATCTCTCTTTTTTAAGAGTTATATTTTCGCTGTCATTCGATTAAGTTAAAAATCGGAGTTTAGAACATTAATTTTTAATTCACTTACCTGAATATTAGGTCCAAAAAGTGATTTTAAGCTATTAGTACACCATTAATACATAAGGTACAAACTACTAAAGTATGACTAGAATAAGAGGCATTACAGATGGGGAAGATATTATAATATTTAAATAGTATCTTCGCCGTCTGTGACGCTCTTAAAAGCAACTAAAGTTATTTAGCGTTAATAAGCAGTTACTACATGCAAGCGTTATTGGCTACAACCCAATCACAAAAACTTACAGACAAACACAACAAGATACTTCAATAATTTTATACAACTACACTTGCGTGCAAAAACACTGCTTTAAAAACTATTCAGGTAGCTCACGGCAGGTTTATATTGCGTAGTGATGTGTTTTCACTAAAAATGAGAAGTGATTGATTTCAAAATTATTCTCATATTTTGCATGAATGAGGACGCGACGCGGCCATGCATTTCTAAGATAGCTATTCAAAATTTGACTTTATTCACTACGCAAGAAAATACGCGTATCTTTTGTTTTCGTGTATCTTTTTATATAGAGACTAAAGTTACATGTTTCCAGGGGACTTGTAAACGATGTTTGAGAAGTTATAAAATAACTGTAATATTTTGCACACAAGCAGATGAAAAATTAACACGACTTTGTTTTTTTTTTAATAGCTTATCTTAAAAATGTACCGTCGCGGTATGAACCGACCCTAAGACCATCTTACAATTTCTATAATAACAACAATTGACAAAATTATTATTTGAAGACACACGCTAAACCGAGCGGCAACGGAATGACGATATAATATTATGTAATAGTTGTGAGTTGATGCTGCAGTCCGTTCAGAGTTAGTTACCTCGCATTTTCTATGAAAGTGGTTCTTATGTCGATGGCATAAAGGTCCTGTCAGAAGTAAATTAACTACGAACGGACTGTACGGCCGGCACTCGGCTTGGTCCAGCATCCTTAAGCCTGCGATATGATCAGTCCTTAGCAAAATTTGTTGTTTGAATAGAATAAAATTATTAAGTATTAAAATTCAAAAGATATAAATGTTTGGGTTCAAAATAATATATAATGTTAATTTTAATATAAACTATTGTAATATATTATATTATTAAGCTATGATTTTATACAATGCCAATGTAGTTTCAACGAAACGGTCGATTGTTCTGGAATAATTATTTTTATTCCGGAACATGTATTATGACAGTGAATTTAGATGGCCTACCACTAGCAAAACTACAATACGGCCAATGTATCTTGGCGAGTCTGAACTTCGCGCAGAAGGTTGCGCATTAGCTGTTTCTAAGTGTTTTCGTATTTATTTTATTTGTATTAATTGGTCAACTGTATTAGGGAAATTTTATTAGTACATACCTAGGTATATAAAAATAATACAATAACAGTTTCCTTCACGAGTTGTACATGCGCTAAAGTTCGCAGAGCCTATGTTCAGACCCGTCAAGATACAGCGGCCGTAGTGTACTAGCCAATTCCGTTACTGACGCTGTTAGTTTTCACATTAGTAAATAAAGAAAAAACACTTTCAATTTAATTATGAATATTGATTAGACACATGAATTTCAATTCAAAAACTAATTATGATAATAATAAGTGTTGAACGTCATTCATCCGTTCGTATGATAATGAAAGATACGATTTATCGCACTCTCATTTCACAAGTTATCATAATATTTAATACTACGTATCGTACTCAGCCAAAAAATAATGCACACTAGCCAAATATCTCTTTTTAAGGGTCAACTTGCATACTTTTTGGCCAAGTACAGAAATTATGAATGTAAGTACAATTCATCGTTATCATCATAATTTACGATTCGATTTGTCATACGTTCATTTTGTGCTACATCGAATACGTTACGCGATAACAGCGTAAACTAACAGCATCGAAAACTACATTCGGGGAAATGAACCTCGTGACGGACGCGAATAGGACCGACGTGAAGTCGACGAGACCGGCCAGGGGGCGCACGAGGAGGCCCGCGACGCCGCGTCCGAGCCCCGCCACCACACCCCCCGCGCCCGCCCGCGCCCCCCGCAGCGGCTGTGTCACCACGCCGCTCACTCCCTCCACGACGCCCTACACCGTACCACGGTAAACAGAGAACAGTAGGACATCTAAGGCCGGCTGGCGAGTTATTTGCCTACTCTCGCGTTCGCGCAAGGGCTGTCAAATAAATGCTAAAATAATCTTGGTTAACGCGAGCCGTCATACTTCTATGCGCGTAATCGGTCACGGCACAGCCCGCACTGAGAGCGCCTTATCATTCCTTATCGAGGTGTGTGCCTGCGTGCGGATAGGCGCCCGGCACGCACGCACACGTTCAAACCGATCGCGGTACGTTTGTATGAAGATGTTCTACTGTTCTTATACTGTGACCGTACACAGCACCAAGCCAGAGATGATACAGCATACGCCCAGGCCAAAGCCCAGAGTAGACAGGGCACGTCCTCAGGCCAGAATACACTGCGTACGCCCAGAGGCCAGAGTACATAGAGCAGGGTAGAATATACAGGAGATAGAATCGCACAGCGTATGCACAGTACAAGGCCGAAATACACAGCGCATAAGGCCAGAATGCACAACGTATACATAGAGTACGCGTGTCACGCAGTCTTTACATAAGTAGAGTGTACATAATGTACACACTGCACAGTACACACAGCGAATAAAATAGACGCCACAATACATAGACGACGCGCGGCGTAAGTTTTTATTCCTCGCTGCATACAATATTTTCTAGTTTATACCAATTTACTTTAAAATATATAATATTACATTTAAATATGCATCTAATATACATATAATCACTAGTGATACACCCATGCTGTCACTAAACTAAAATCATATAGGAATAAATATAATACAAGAATATTGTTATTTCTTAATGCGAACGATTAAATACTTAATAAATTCAAAATACAATAAAAGTCTATACAAATTATTTGTGCAAATATTAGTTACGAACTAAATAAGAACAAATTCCATCACCGATGAAGCCATGCATACATTTGAACGGGGGTCTACCTCTTTACGGCGTCGAAGGATCCAGACGCAAAGTCCACTACCCCAGAAGTGGGCCGCGCTACGAGCCCTATGGCGCCCATGCCCAGACCCTTAAAGAACCCTTCCACGCCATGATCTCTGGCGCCCTCTATCGGTTTAGTGAACACGCCGGTAACTCCGTCCACTACGCCCTGTTTTGATGATAATTAAACAATTAAAAAAAAATAAGTACCCAGTAGCCACCAACATTAAGTAGTATCGAGCTGATGATGATGACTTATAGTTAACATACTCGGTTAAGTCGCCTTTCGAACAAAAAAAAACTATCTACTAATAAAAATCGGTTCATCCGTTTGGGAGCTATCATGAGACGCACAAGCTATACACAGACACGTAAACTTATAACACCCAGGGGGGTGCATCGGGGGTTAAAAACTAGTGATATCGCTGCCCGCGCTTTCGCAAATTATCTTTCGGGAACTGTATTTTTTATTTTAGTACAATTTGACTCAGATATGGCGCTTAGCCTCTGATATGGCGTTTCAAATATTTCACAAGTCAAATGTTAGATTATTTTCCGGCCAAGTGAAATTGTTTATTAATTTCTAAGGACACGTAACACACTTTACGATAATTGGATTTAGGATGATTTTCATTTTGACAGATGTTCATTGTTTATAAAATTATTTGCTCTTGCGGATTTTACTATAGGTATAGTATTAATTTGTTTCCCAATAGTTCGCCTCCTGGAATAAACGATATAATATTCTTATGTGTAGATAATCTGAGCGTAGTATATATAGCATACCATAACGAGGCCCTTTCCGCTTCTGGCCAGACCTTCCTGTAGGTTGGTTGGCGGCTTGTTGATATTGTCACGTCGCCGGCGCTGGTAGTCCTGCGTCAATTAATCAATGAATAAATGATCATTTGTGCAAAAGAGAGAAAAAAACTTCACTCTCGGCTCTCGTATCGCTCTTAATATGGCTGTCTCGTGTTTCATACGCTTTTAGTCAAATCATTTAAAATGTTGACCGATGAATATTGATTTGCTACATACTGTATCGATGCCAGGTAGGTATTTCGCGCGAGAGAGGTGGAAATGGAGAAGGAACTTTACCTTGTCGAAGGAGAGTGCGGCCAAGCCGTGGCCCATGGCGCCGGTGATGCGCGACACGGCGCCGGCCGCGCCGCCCACCGTGTGGCCCACCAGCGAGCGCACGCCCAGCATCAGCCCCTCCGCGAACTCGCCCGGCCCTTGGATCGCGCCCTAAGATCATATTAGCCGGTAAGACTCGCATATTCCAAAGACATTCTACACGTTCCATTTAAATCGCTCAATATTTTTCTTCTGATTATTTTTTTTTCTTCCGACCCGTGAGTACTGCATTACACACGCGATAAATATCGATTGTGTAACATATGTATTTAAGTATCACATATTCTTTAAATTATTTCCATTTAACATTACTATAGTCCACAGTAATAGCTTCTAATCAATGCGTAAAAACTCAACTATTACTCGCCAAAAATCGTGCGTATAAATTGCTTGTCGAGTCGCAATGAGCATAAAATATATTTCATGAAAGACTCATCTCATCTATCAATTTCACAAAAAAGTTCCAAAACTTATACAATGGCAACACACACAAACTCACTTGAATTGGCTCATAGAACAGATCTTCGACGCCCTTCTTCAGTCCGATGACCAGGCCGTATGGGTTACCGATCACGTCCAGTCCGAGCACCAACACATACAGCTGCTTCAGAGCTTGCCCCGTGTAGTGGCTGGTCACTTGGCTGATCAACTCCTTCTGTGATAGAAACTCGTAGTTCCTCTCGTAGTATGACAGCCTGAAAAGATTTGAGGTCATTAATTGAGATGGCACGGGAAAACATCCAAAATATAATATAGTGAGTAAAGACATACGTGGTTTTCCAATCAGAGCACTAAAGTGCATTATGCGGGATAATGTTTAACGTTGAATGTTTCAACTACAGCAACGCTTCGCACAATCGAGCACTCTCAAAAGTAGTGCTTTCGTGTATGCGAGCAAGCGATACCAACATCAAAAATTTTCAAGTGTTTTTTCTTTAAGTTGGTATTGATCGAAAATTTACTTAAATATTAACGTTAGACGTACTTATTGTTTATTGTTGAAAAAAAAATTAAAGATTTCGTTTCGTCGTACTTTTTTGGAAATAAGAAAAGTTAATTCAGACTATGTTAATAAATAAATATAAGTATGGATGAAAGTTAAGTTAATTCAGTTAATTAGGTTAATTAATTAGTTCGGTTAGGTTACACTGAACTTAGCGCACTCTGCTGGTGCATTTGAAAAGTAATTCACGATCCGATTAAGCATCAGCACAATTCGGCATTGTGCGCCACTGAGTCGCATTATGCTCTCTAATTGGAAAACTACCATAATGGAGTCGAAAGCAGCAGTACTCTGATGATGCAGTTTTATTTTTTGTTAATATCGAGCCCGTTACTCCTTTTAGCATTTTTTGCTATTCCTCATGGTTTCGAATTATGCCTATTACGTCCGCTTAAAAAATTCACCTTGTATCAAATAAAACTATTCTATTCAAGGCTTTTGTCCCAAAAAGGCCAATGAATAAATAGATAACGATAATAAAGGGATAAAATGATTTTGTCCTGTTATTGACTGAGACTGAACATAGATTTAAAAAAAGAGGAATAGATATAGCTTTCGATTCGATTGGACTACTACAAGCATATGGTGTTTTTACTATAGTGTGGGAAAATTGTGGGCCGTTAAAGGGGACGTCAAAATTTTCAAATTCTGATCGATTTAGATCGCTCTTTGAAAGCTGTTTCTCTATACGTAAGTATATATATTTTCTACTCTGTGCTATAAATCAGGGTATAAAAACCATGGAGAATAGAGGTAAGGAGAACCATCTCGTGTATTAAAAAGTGTATGTTGAAAGGGAGCAAGATAAGATGGCGCTTTAGTAGCGGGTGGAAGAATTTCAAAAAGAGCGCCACAAAATGGCCACAAATTATTAGAGTAACTAACCCACAAAGCATAGATACCAGAAGGTCGATTCTGCTATTTTAATCCGACAATAATGTAGCTTCGTTACTGTTTCGATACAGTCCGAATCCTATCAAACAGCAAAATGGTATTCAACTAAACTTCAAACAAACGTCAAACGACGAATTACACCGCGATGCAATTATCATTGTATCGAAGCTTGGTTGTAGAATGAGCGAACCACTTATCCATAGAAAATGGTATTCTCGTATGTTTATAAACTTAACTCCAATTTGACTCGAACTGATCCGTCAACCGGAATTCTTTTTCACTTTGACATGTGGGGATGCCATAACATAAAAATATTTATTTTACGCAAAAATCTATTTTTTTGCCTTCCCCTCTCTAACCGCTCGAAAAATGTTTTCCGTCCGTCTCAGAAGACCAAAAGTTTTGTGTATGCGTACACAAATGTGCATAGCCATGCCCCAAATTCGATGATTTTGTGTAATGTTTGAAAAAATCACGAGCAGGAGACGCGCCTTAACTGACAATAATTGGCAACACTGGATCATACAAACGTCAAGCAACAGCTGTCTTTGTACAAGTTTGTGCTCGCTTTATTTATAAATTGTAGTCAATATCATTGCAAAATGACTGTGTTGGGATTTTAAATTTACGAAAATAGTGTAGTAGTATAGACTTTCGGTCAATTTATGATAACAGGATGATAAATTTATAATGAATTGATGGTAAGTTGAAAGTCTAAGTTAAATAAGAGAATCGGGCCTCTGGAGTCCGAACGTAATGTTAAAATAATGGTCTCAATTTAGGGGACAGATTTTTGCCGGTAGAGCGCGTCCTAGTCCCAGTAGCGGTTTGAAATTACGCGGGAAGTAATGTTGCTATATTGACAGCTCTGGTAATTTTTTTTATGAGAAACGTGGATTTAAATCTATTTAGATAAAAGTTTTAGGAAATTCTTAGAAACTGTTCACGAAGTATAGATACCGTAGAATACGGTAATTGCCTAACGGTAATTTAAAAATAATTGTAATAAATAATAGTATTGGCAACACTCGGTATAATAGTATTGGCAACACTCGGTACGTAACAAATTCTCGCACAGCTAGTGGCAGAAAAGAGAACTAAGATCTGGTCCTATTATTGTGTACATAATTACTATGGAAAAGCCTATACCGTTCGGACTCCTGCAGGTCTAAAAAGGCCACTTGCGCAATATCATCGCAATATTGCTATTTGACACTGTACGGTTCATACACCTTGAGATGCTGTGCTGCTATATGCTGAATGCTGAATGAAACTAAGATGTTGCTGCTAATATATATAATTCTAAAACATAAAATGCTAATGCTATATGCTAATGAGTTACTACTTAGTCCGCAATGCGCGACGGTTTTGCGTGAAGTGTACTTAACACTAAACTTATGTCTAAAATGAGCGCGCACGTGAAATATACAAAATGATGATGATGCGTTTATATTTTGGACTTTGTACGGTGCAATCTGTCAAATGAATGCATTTCAGCCAATTTCTGCATATGAATTTTATCCAAATCTTAATATGAATTGCAATTCAAGTGGCCATTTTACGATCGCTGTCATCTTTCATACAGTAATTCATAAGAAGAATTGAAAATGAATTGCCAAAACGGCCTTTTCAGACCTGCTGGTATCTATACTTCGTGAACTAACCAATAACTAACATTCAAATAACTTCACTCCATCTCTTATTGCTAACTTCATATTATTTCCACATCCTACACTAGCGCTATTTCGGTGAGTTTTCGAACTATAATTTGGTATTTACGGGTAGACACTTTTTCAAGTTATCCCCCATACAAGATGGTTATTCTTACCTCTATTCTCCATGATGAAGATTGGTTCTGTCAAATGTACGTCATAGCCTATCCTGAGTTTTGAAATATTTGATTAAAACACTCACTTGAACACGACATCGTTCATATCGGTCAACGTCACGCCGATACTCTGCAGCACGGTGCCGATGAACGATGGCAGCTGCGTGGCTCCGCCCAGAGAGAACGATACGTGCACCTGAAAATACATTTTAAAAGTAGCTTTCTTTATTTCATAGTTGTTTTTTTTTTCGAAGGGAAAATCTTCAAAAGATCATCCTAAACTCTCTTGGGGATAAGAGCTAGGAATGTGTGGAATATGTATACCTACTAGAAACCTCTCGGTGGTCCACTTCAACGCTATTAAAGAATTGTGAGATTGCATCTGAACTACGCCAGTTCTTATTTCGTAGTTAGGAATAACAATAAATAAAAATCACTGCGTCTACCAAAGAGTAAGATATAGATTTAAAAATAGCGTGTTTTACTGATATGTAGTTAAAAGTAAAGTTTTGAATACAATATAACAACTTCCATATTCTACTATACCTTAAGCGGCGACAAATGTAGGTCGTCATAGAAGTTTTTGAGATCCGAAGCCGCGCCAATCGCCGCTAGCGCCTCCAGCGGCTGCCCGGCCCTCTCTAAGTCTTGTTGGAACGCGTCCAACTAAAACATTGACTTATATATTACTGTCGCCTAACATGCCTTCAATTTCACTCAGCAAAAAAGCAAAACTCACGACCGAATGGCTCCGCGAGACTCGAGAATAGCGTACGCAACATTAACAAGACAATCTAATATTAGTTGTATGACCAAGTTTTATGAAGACCAGTCTATACTCTATTACTAACCGCCTCCTGCTCGGTGAGCTGACGCTGCGGGAACATTCCCAGTATCGCATTGATGAAGCCCATGTCCACCTTCACGTGGAACTCCTGCACCAGCAGCTTGTAGTACTTGTACTGGCGGACCTTGCTGTGCTCCATCAGTCGCTCCACTATGGACAACTCGATGAACGGCTTGATGCCTAAAAGTGTCTGGTGATTATACAAACTAGCGAGAAAAATGGAAACACATTTATACAGATGCGTTTCCAAAGCCCATTAATGATAAACAACACGAATGACAATGAACTATGTATGTGTGCGTGTGTTTGTGTGTGTGCGTACCTCTGGGGTGTGTGCATGTGTGTGTACGCACCACTAGGATCGGTGGCGGCAAGCGAGCGCGGCGGCGGCACGGGCGCGAACACCACGGGGAAGGTTGGCAGCGGCAGTTGCTGGTCGATCTGCAGTCGGTGCAGGCGCGCGTGCAGACGGCGCGAGTGCGCGGTCAGGCCGAGCGACGCCCATAGCCCCGCCTCCGCCGTGCGCCGCAGCAACCGCCCGGATGGACGCAAAATGCGCATCTCTTCGAAGTTCACCTGGCATTGTTGTTGTTAAATAAAATAGCCCGGTCAAATAAAGTTTTTACAACGTACGGTTGACGCAACTGTATAATATGCAAAAAGAATAAATCAGATTTTTTTATAAAAGATTTTTTCTCTTTAATATCAAGTGTTATAAGATTATTTACCACAATTATTGCTACTGTGAAGACATGGAAAATAGTTTCTATATCATTCTAGAGTTGCATATAACTTAACCACTTTCCAACTTTTGACGTATTAAATAACATACTTCGTATTATGTAATTCATGTTTTACCTCTGTTTTGTCATTGAGCGAGACGACGGGCGAAACATCCTTTACCACTTTTTCCGTGATATACTTTTGGTACGCTTCCTCCAGTTCCAAAAGTTTTGGGCCCTCTATCTTTTTATATCGACGACTACCCAATTTACACTGCTCCCATATGATTCCAGAGCTGTAAAGAAATACAAATTGTACAGTATAGAGCAGGCATGACTAACCTTTCCATGATTGCGTGCCACTTTTTATTCTAGCATAACCCGTTAGGGCCGCACATCTATAAAAATGTACAATTCGTCAACAAAACCCCAAAAATCAAAGTTTCTCAACATTACCAAATATCGTTATAAACGCCAGCATCAGCTCGATGTCGACGGCTTTCGCCTCGCCGACCGTGTGCGCCGGTCAGCAGCGTACCAAATGCGCGCCAAATAGATGCTTCACATCAACCCACCTGGAGATGGACATGTACAGGATCTCCTGGTGCTCCACGTCGTTGACGAGGGACTGGCCGATGCCATGCATCGCCAGCACCAGCTCGGTGTCGACCATCTCCGCCTCGCCGACCGTGTGCGCCGGTCAGCAGCGTGTCAAATGCGCGCCAATAGATGCTTCACATCAACCCACCTGGAGATGGACATATACAGGATCTCCTGGTGCTCCAGGTCGTTGACGAGGGACAGGCCGATGCCATGCATAGCCAGCACCAGCTCGGTGTCGACCATCTCAGCCTCACCGACCATGTGCGCCGGCCAGCAGCGTGTCAAATGCGCGCCAATAGATGCTTCACATCAACCCACCTGGAGATGGACATGTACAGGATCTCCTGGTGCTCCAGGTGGTTGACGAGGGACAGGCCGATGCCGTGCATCGCCAGCACCAGCTCGGTGTCGACAATCTCCGCCTCGCCGACCGTGTGCGCCGGTCAGCAGCGTGTCAAATGCGCGCCAATAGATGCTTCACATCAACCCACCTGGAGATGGACATGTACAGGATCTCCTGGTGCTCCAGGTCGTTGACGAGGGACAGGCCGATGCCGTGCATCGCCAGCACCAGCTCGGTGTCGACCATCTCCGCCTCGCCGACCGTGTGCGCCGGTCAGCAGCGTGTCAAATGCGCGCCAATAGATGCTTCACATCAACCCACCTGGAGATGGACATGTACAGGATCTCCTGGTGCTCCAGGTCGTTGACGAGGGACAGGCCGATGCCGTGCATCGCCAGCACCAGCTCGGTGTCGACCATCTCCGCCTCGCCGACCGTGTGCGCCGGTCATCAGCGTGTCAAATGCGCGCCAATAGATGCTTCACATCAACCCACCTGGAGATGGACATGTACAGGATCTCCTGGTGCTCCAGGTCGTTGACGAGGGACAGGCCGATGCCGCGCATCGCCAGCACCAGCTCGGTGTCGACCATCTCTACCTCGCCGACCGTGTGCGCCAGCCAGCAGCATGTCAAATGCACGCCAATAGATGCTTCACATCAACCCACCTGGAGATGGACATATACAGGATCTCCTGGTGCTCCAGGTCGTTGACGAGGGACAGGCCGATGCCGTGCATCGCCAGCACCAGCTCGGTGTCGACCATCTCCGCCTCGCCGACCGTGTGCGCCGGCCAGCAGCATGTCAAATGCGCGCCAATAGATGCTTCACATCAACCCACCAGGAGATGGACATGAACAGGATCTCCAGGAGCTCCAGGTCGTTGACGAGGGACAGGCCGATGCCGTGCATCGCCAGCACCAGCTCGGTGTCGACCATCTCCGCCTCACCGACCGTGTGCGCCAGCCAGCAGCATGTCAAATGCACGTCAATAGATGCTTCACATCAACCCACCTGGAGATGGACATGAACAGGATCTCCTGGTGCTCCAGGTCGTTGACGAGGGACAGGCCGATGCCGTGCATCGCCAGCACCAGCTCTGTGTCGACCATCTCCGCCTCGCCGACCGTGTGCGCCGGTCAGCAGCGTGTCAAATGCGCGCCAATAGATGCTTCACATCAACCCACCTGGAGATGGACATGTACAGGATCTCCTGGTGCTCCAGGTCGTTGACGAGGGACAGGCCGATGCCGCGCATCGCCAGCACCAGCTCGGTGTCGACCATCTCCGCCTCGCCGACCGTGTGCGCCAGCCAGCAGCATGTCAAATGCACGCCAATAGATGCTTCACATCAACCCACCTGGAGATGGACATATACAGAATCTCCTGGTGCTCCAGGTCGTTGACGAGGGACAGGCCGATGCCGTGCATCGCCAGCACCAGCTCGGTGTCGACCATCTCCGCCTCGCCGACCGTGTGCGCCGGCCAGCAGCATGTCAAATACGCGCCAATAGATGCTTCACATCAACCCACCTGGAGATGGACATGAACAGGATCTCCAGGTGCTCCAGGTCGTTGACGAGGGACAGGCCGATGCCGTGCATCGCCAGCACCAGCTCGGTGTCGACCATCTCCGCCTCGCCGACCGTGTGCGCCAGCCAGCAGCATGTCAAATGCACGCCAATAGATGCTTCACATCAACCCACCTGGAGATGGACATATACAGGATCTCCTGGTGCTCCAGGTCGTTGACGAGGGACAGGCCGATGCCATGCATAGCCAGCACCAGCTCGGTGTCGACCATCTCCGCCTCGCCGACCGTGTGCGCTCCGGTGGCCAGTAGCGCGTCCTCAGTGAGCAGCAACACACGCTGCAGACCGTCGAGGAACGACACCCACCACACGTGCACTTGCTGCGATATCCTGAAGTATTTTATGACATTAATTGTTCAGATCCAATTTAATTGTAACGTAAACAAACTTGACTGATTTATACAATTTACAGCTACTTAAAAGTGCACGTTTAAATTCGGAACATAATTCGAAATTCAACCCCTAAACGATTATGAAACAGAAGTTGAAAAATTTCTTGAACTTAACGAGTAAGCCATGGACATTGGACATAAGCAAGAATATACTATGTATTATAGTTAATTTGCTACGTTCTATGGTTTTTTTTTTTTTTTTTTTTATTTAAAAAAAAAATTAAACATCAGATTGTGTATAAACTATGTAACTTACACAAACTCTCCCATGCCGTCCTTGCGTAAATCGTTTTCGTACTCCTTCTTCTTGTGACCCTCCATAATGAGTATTCGCGGACCGGCTGGGTTGTCCCAAGTGAACAACATACGGTTCATCGGTGCTAATTTTCTGTAAATATAATGTACTAATATTAATATTACACTTAGTGTATATTAGATATGAGCGCCGATGGGTGGTAGGTCGGCGGCGGCGCGCCGGCTTTTTTGGGTCGGCGGCGTGACCTTGAAAGGGTTGAAGTTTGTACTTGGTAGTAAAAAAAAGTGTAGTTCATTCATAGTTATAAAATACTTTTATTTATTGGGTTACATACAATTGTAACGTAGTTACATTTTATTTAATTAAATTTCGTTGAAAACGATACACCCAACGCCATCTATGGTATATGGTGGTAACTACGGTTATGAATTCAATAGTTATCGACTTATCGATTTGAATCTAATTCTTTTTAAATCTAAACATCATAATTTTTTTTTAAACAACTTAAATACACCAGTTTTGCGTTATTAGGTTATCATTCTAAATAACTCAATATATTTCTACTGTGGCAAAAAGTCTTAGCTGTGTAGTCAAGGTAATTTAAAAAAAATATATTTTTAGGTCGGGTATAAAAGCCTGACGCGCGAGTGACAGTTCCTTTTTCCATATCTCCTTTTTGGACATCTTAAATTGTATTGAGTTGTGGTTGCTTTAAATTTCCACGTTTCTAAGTTCAAGTAATTTTAAACCCGTCTTCACGGTGAGTTCTGTGTCTGTGTCTATAAATGTGTAGACTTCGCTTTAATAATTTTATATTGTTATTTTCCAAATTACTTTAAATATCAAATTGTAGGTAAATGTCAAAATTGTTTTTTTGTGGAACACGTGGAGGTTCCCCGTTTAATAATTAGATGCTAATATCATGGTGGGCCTGTTTTATCAACACGCATTCTTGTAATTTCGCCTAGTTTTATATTTTTTATGTTTATGCGTGTTGTAAATTTTAAGCTGTCAAACTTTTTTTACATCATTTAAGTTTGCTTTGTAAACCTTTTATTTTTTAAAACGTACTCTTAGTACCTTTCATTTTAAACTGTAAGGGACCAGGGCCCTGATTTCGAGGATTCGAGATCAAGGCCACGGTACCTTAAGCAAGCTCTGCATATGTGGACCTACCGTTCCAGGGTTCTGAGTTCCGGCTGGAACAGTTCCTGTATGGACTACACCTGATCCGACCAGATACCATCGTTCCGGTCTGGACAACCCCAAGCCACACAGCATACCCAGGACTGTCGGTCTGAGCTTGGCCGTTAGAGTTGTCGGACCCTCGTCACTGGACCTCGCAGACCGTGGGATACCCCTGACTGTCTTCGACTAGCTAAGTGCCGTGTGCCAATTATCCCCATACTACACCTCCACCGCCCAGGGCTGAACCAGACTTTGCCGGCTAACCGACCCACGCCCCTTTATCTAGACATCTTAAATTTTAAATATAATTAATTTGTTACAGTCTTGTGTTTCCCTTCTAAACACCCCGTAACAACTGGCGCCCATACGTGTTAGTCTGGTTCAGCATTGGATTGGATTCAGGGTCTCTGGTCCCAACCTGTGTGTGTGTTGTGTCGTCTTAGTACTAAGGTAGTTATTAGTACCCTATTATCTTGGTGTAGCGTTTATATATTGTAATAAACTCTATACTGCTCATCTTTTTTGTAGACTGTATACTTAGTACTGCATTATATGTAGAACTCATTTTGTAGTTAGTTCTTATATCTTACTGATTTGTAAATCATATACTTTTTTTGTATTTTTTGGAGAATACATCTCATTATTTTTGTATTTTCTCGACACAGATATACTCACCTTTAAGATTGTGGAAAAAAATTCTTGAATTTAATTGGTAATTTAACTTTTAAAATAGAATTTAACTTTTGATAAACCCGCTATTGACTTATACTGAGAAAACTTAATTTCCTTTTTTAAACTCAAATTTATTTAGTAACTTAACTTAATAAACATTACAGTTGACTACTCACCTAACCTACTTTGGAAAAACTTTACTGTCTTTTCAAATTTTAAACTTTTTTTTTCAAATCTTAACTTTTTTCAAAAAGTTTTTTTAATATGCCTGGAAAAATAAAATTTATTTCTCTTCAAAAGGCAGAATTGGAATATGAGGTCTTAGTTAGGAATGAAATACCAGCTTCTACCGTTGTGGAATTAAGAAAACAAATACTAAAATTAGTTGAGCTTTACCCGTCGGAGGACATCTTAGACTCCTGTCTTCCCGTAAAAGATGATTTGTTAGGAATTGAGGAAACCCTGACAAAAGTTAAATCACAGTTGGATTCTCACTCTGACGGTAACTCGTTGCTTAGAGCTGAAAATAACTTAAACCACATCGAGTATAGAATTAATAGAATTTCATCCGATAATATTGAACCTTTTGCCGAATAATATAATTCTTGTTTACAGAAACTTCAAAATTATTTAGGTTTATTACACCAATTGAAGGGGTCTAGTAGTAATTCTGTGTTGCCAGCTCCTGCTGCAGCACCTATACCCCCTTTAAATATTACGGTACAGTGTGAAAAAAATAATTTGGCTGATTTACATAAAATTAAGTTTGATGGCAAGTCTTGTGTCCGCGCGTTTATAACCAGGGTGAATGAGTATTGCACACAGCATAACATTAGTGATTCGAAGATTCTTTCTCATGCTTTTGACCTTTTTACTGGTGATGCTTTACACTGGTACAGAAGTATTCATCAAAATATTAAGAGTTGGTCGGAACTTTTAAATCTTTTATATAGTGACTTCGACAAACCGAGTTTTGATTATAGGTTCATGTCAGAGATTCGTAATAGGACTCAGGGCGAAAAGGAGACCATTACCATTTACGTTGCTATTATGGAAGGAATGTTCAACCGTCTTGTTAAGCCTGTCCCAGAGAGTGAGAAAATAGAAATCTTATTACATAACATTAAACCTTGCTATGCAAACATCTTAGCTTCTTCACCTACGGTTGTCACTATTGAGCAACTTAAGTCTCTTTGCAAAAATTATGAGGACATTCACTCTCGACTGACCTTATATCACGAACCGCCTAAGGTAACGTCGGATACCTTAGCGCCTGACTTAGCTTATAATTTTAATAATGATAAATCTGATAACAAACAAAATTTTAATAAAACTTTTAGGCCTTTTCGTAATAATAATTTTTCCAATAATAATAATTTTTCTAATAATAATTCTAATAATAATAATAACTTCGCTTATAAACAATCCCATAATCAGGTTAATAGTTTGCAAACAAATAATCCTAAATTTTGTTTACGTTGTAGGGTTAACTCGCACAGCTACTATGAGTGCACAGCTGATAAATCCAAGATATTTTGTTTCGGCTGCGGCAACCCTGGCGTACGACGGCCAGACTGCATGCGCTGTCGTAGTAAACCTACTCATTCAAAAAACTAGTCTTATCGGATCGTGTTATACCTAACCATACCGACCTTGAGGATCGGAAACAATGGGTTAAAACCGTAGGTACTTTTTTCAAATTCTATACAATTAATACGGTCCGATGTATTGATAACAATAATTTAGATTCTCGACCTTATGTCAATATACATATAGACTCTTTTAGCATGCGCGGTCTTTTAGACTCTGGTTCTTGCGTTTCTTTGTTAGGTAATAATTCTCATTTAAATATTATTGAGTTAGGCTATCCTCTCAATAATGACGATAATAATATTTCAATTTTTGCTGCGGGCGGTCAATGTTTAAAGTCTATAGGCTATATAAATTTACCAATTCATTTTGAAGATCAATTTCATATTTTAAAAGTATACATAGTACCTCAGGTTACTTATGACCTCATTTTAGGTATTGACTTTTGGCGTATTTTCAAACTTTGTCCTAAATATTTAAATTCAATTAATTCTAGTACGGCTAGCGATCCAATCACTTCTCATCAGGTGACCCAGCCGGCTATTAACGGCTACGAACATTTAAGTTCGTCTGAGCGCTCAATAGCCGATGATATAATTAAACAATTTCGTTCTATTTCTTTTGAAGAGAAAGGTTTAGGTTTAACTTCACTTATTACTCATAAAATTGATACGGGCGATGCGTTACCTATACGTCAACGTTATTATAGGATGTCGCCGGAAAAACAACGTATTTTAGTTGAACAGGTTGACGAAATGTTGTCTATGGACGTCATCGAGCCGTGCCAATCTGCTTGGAGCTCTCCTGTATTGGTTGTGCCCAAGAAGAAAACAGGTGAATTTAGATTTTGTTTGGATAGTCGTAAATTAAATTCTGTAACTAAAAAAGACGCTTATAGTTTACCGTACATTTCCGAGATTTTGGACAGCTTACACGACGCTCGTTATTTAAGTACTATCGACCTTTCTAACAGCTTTTGGCAGACAGCTATTAACGAGTCTGATCGTGATAAGACTGCTTTTTATGTTCCTGGTCGCGGAATGTTTCGTTTTAAGCGTATGGCTTTCGGTTTGACGAACGCACCTGCTACGCAGCAGCGTTTAGTAGATGCTTTGTTTGGTAATTTTGGTCATAAAACTTTTTGCTATTTGGATGATATTGTTATTATTAGTGAGGATTTTAATGAACATGTAGCTACTCTTTTGAGGGTTCTTCAAGTCCTCAAAGAGGCAAATTTAACTGTTAAGTTTGAAAAGTGTAAATTTTTTCGGCCTCAACTTAAATATTTAGGTTATTTAATCGACGGTAACGGTCTCCGTACTGATCCTGATAAGGTAGCCGCGATTGTAAATTTTCCCACGCCTACTTGTAGGAAAAGTGTTAAACGCTTTCTTGGCACTGCCACCTGGTACAGAAGGTTTGTGCCTAATTTCAGTACTCTGGCAGGGCCTTTAAATAAGTTGACGTCTACACGTAAGAATGCCCCTCCTTTTGAGTGGACTTCAGAGGCGGACTCGGCGTTCAACAAACTGAAGGAGAGTTTGGTCTCCGCGCCAGTACTGCGCTGTCCCGACTACAATGAACCCTTCGAGGTTCATACGGATGCCAGTAGCTATGGTATTGGGGCCATGCTCACCCAGAAGTTCGATGGGAAAGAACACCCTGTCGCATACATGAGTCGCTCCTTGACTAAACAGGAGAAAGTCTACGGGATTACTGAGCGTGAGACGTTAGCAGTTTTGGTTGCTTTAGAACACTGGCGTTGTTACCTTGAGAACGGTAAAAAGTTTACGGTTTATACCGATCACAGCGCGCTTAAGTGGTTCCTGTCTTTGTCCAACCCCACTGGTAGGTTAGCTCGCTGGTGTGTCAGACTATCCGAGTTTAATTTTGAAATTAAACATAGGAAGGGCTGTGACAACGTTATACCGGACGCTTTATCTCGTGCGGTTAACGTGAACGCAATTTGTAGTTGGACAAACTATACCGGCGCTGATACCTGGTATCTTAATATTTTTAACGGTTGCCATAATACGCCATCTTCTTTTCCAAATTTTACTATTAAAGACAGTAGATTATTTAGGCTTTCTAAAAATAAACATAATTTAACTTCTGAATTTTCTTGGAAAGAGGTAGTTCCTAAAGATTATCGTGAGGAAATTATTCGTGCTAACCATGATGAGCCCACTGCTGGTCACATGGGAATTTTTAAAACTTATAGGCGGCTCGCACTTAATTACTTTTGGCCTAATATGTATCGCGATGTCGTCACTTACATTTCTAAATGTTCTAAATGCCTACAATATAAGTCTCAAAATCATAAAGTTTTAGGTGAAATGGGTCGTCCTAAAGACTGTTCACGACCATTTCAAGTCATCTCGGTTGACATTATGGGACCTTTACCTACTACTAGAAAACGTAATAATTTTATTTTAGTTGTGACTTGTTGTTTTTCTAAATTTTGTCTTATTTTTCCTATGAAACGTGCTACATCCGATATTATAATTAAAATTTTAGAAGATAGTGTTTTCTTAGTGCACGGTGTTCCACAAACTATTTTAATGGATAACGGTCCTCAGTTCATTAGTAACGAGACCAATAGACTTTTCAAAAAATATAATATACCTAAAGTTTATTTAACACCGCGTTATACCCCCCAGGTGAATACGGTCGAACGCTATAATAGGACCATTATCACTTGTATTTCGACCTACGTAGAAGAAGACCATAGGTCATGGGATGTACATATACCCGAAATACAATTCGCCATCAACAACTCGGTGAATGAGGCAACCGGCTTTACACCATCTTTCTTGGTGTATGGTAGGGAACTAGTGTCTTGCGGTACTCACTACTTAGATACAGACAGTATTAAAGACCTTGTGTTTTCGCCTCGTGACGCCTACGCGGAAAATTTAGGGTGTATGGCATCTATTTTCGATAGCGTTCAGATGCGTCTCTGGCAAGCTCATGTCAAGAGCACTGCTCAATATAATTTGAGACGTAAGCCTGCGGAATTTAACGTTGGTGATGTCGTTTTTAAGAGAACTTACTTTCTAAGTGATAAGGAGAAACATTTTAGCAAAAAATTAGCTCCTAAATTTATAAAATGTAAAATTGTAGGTAAACGTTCTCCTTTAGTTTATGTCCTGCAAGACATGCAAGGTAAAGACCTTGGTGCCTGGCATTTGAAGGACCTTAAGCTTCCCATCTTATCAAAATAATGGGTCAGCTGTTGTAGGAAGGCTAGTAGATTCGCGCTTTACTCAGACGCTGTTCGTTATCTTTTTATAATAACGATATAGCTAAGAACTTTAATATCTTAGACTGGTGTTGTTTTTTCCTCTTTATGGAATACAATACTCGTATGTTAGGGCGTCTCGGATCATTATGTTGTGTCCGAGTTGCAAAATGCAAGTGGATGTATGTATGTGATGTATGAATATAGTGTGAACGATGTATGAAAGGTTGTCGGTTGTTGCGCGTTGACACAAGACTAGCATTTAACTTCCACTGTCGTAATTTTTTCTTTAAACCTTCTTTTTTTAAGTTTTTTTTACCCCAACCAATATTTTCTTTTCTTTTGTCTGTTTTGTAGTTGTTTCAGGATTTTTTCCTGGCAGCAGGCAAAAATCCTTCGGTAACAGGGGGGGATATGTAACGTAGTTACATTTTATTTAATTAAATTTCGTTGAAAACGATACACCCAACGCCATCTATGGTATATGGTGGTAACTACGGTTATGAATTCAATAGTTATCGACTTATCGATTTGAATCTAATTCTTTTTAAATCTAAACATCATAATTTTTTTTTAAACAACTTAAATACACCAGTTTTGCGTTATTAGGTTATCATTCTAAATAACTCAATATATTTCTACTGTGGCAAAAAGTCTTAGCTGTGTAGTCAAGGTAATTTAAAAAAAATATATTTTTAGGTCGGGTATAAAAGCCTGACGCGCGAGTGACAGTTCCTTTTTCCATATCTCCTTTTTGGACATCTTAAATTGTATTGAGTTGTGGTTGCTTTAAATTTCCACGTTTCTAAGTTCAAGTAATTTTAAACCCGTCTTCACGGTGAGTTCTGTGTCTGTGTCTATAAATGTGTAGATTTCGCTTTAATAATTTTATATTGTTATTTTCCAAATTACTTTAAATATCAAATTGTAGGTAAATGTCAAAATTGTTTTTTTGTGGAACACGTGGAGGTTCCCCGTTTAATAATTAGATGCTAATATCATGGTGGGCCTGTTTTATCAACACGCATTCTTGTAATTTCGCCTAGTTTTATATTTTTTATGTTTATGCGTGTTGTAAATTTTAAGCTGTCAAACTTTTTTTACATCATTTAAGTTTGCTTTGTAAACCTTTTATTTTTTAAAACGTACTCTTAGTACCTTTCATTTTAAACTGTAAGGGACCAGGGCCCTGATTTCGAGGATTCGAGATCAAGGCCACGGTACCTTAAGCAAGCTCTGCATATGTGGACCTACCGTTCCAGGGTTCTGAGTTCCGGCTGGAACAGTTCCTGTATGGACTACACCTGATCCGACCAGATACCATCGTTCCGGTCTGGACAACCCCAAGCCACACAGCATACCCAGGACTGTCGGTCTGAGCTTGGCCGTTAGAGTTGTCGGACCCTCGTCACTGGACCTCGCAGACCGTGGGATACCCCTGACTGTCTTCGACTAGCTAAGTGCCGTGTGCCAATTATCCCCATACTACACCTCCACCGCCCAGGGCTGAACCAGACTTTGCCGGCTAACCGACCCACGCCCCTTTATCTAGACATCTTAAATTTTAAATATAATTAATTTGTTACAGTCTTGTGTTTCCCTTCTAAACACCCCGTAACACAATTACAATGCAATACAATTTATGGCACTTTTTGTAGTGATGAAAAAGACAACGTAATAATAAAATTCCAAAGTAGGACTACTTTGGAATTGGCAGTTAACTGTGCTTTGATTCCAAAGAGTTATCACTGTAATCTTTTATTTTTATTTTCGATGTCCACGTTTTCAACAAGTGACGTCGAAGCCATTTATATTTGATTGTGTAGGCTCTCTAGTGAACAACCAATAATTGCGGAGATCTCAGCCTGAAATACGGTGCAAAATCTCCCAAACAAGCATATCTGCCAGTAGGTGGCACGCCCCCGTAGTCTAGCGTTATACACGTTGTCTTTCCTAGATCTGTCCGTGAATCAAATTATTTTTCTTTCTTAAGGTGGACATTAAATGGGACCCAGTCCTCCATGGAAGTTATGAAAACTAGGTAAAGATTCTTAGAAGACCTTGATCATGGCGTCAGATGCCATGTCCATAGCAAGTCTCTCATGAAGAGATTGTTGCAGTTATCCAAATAGAATGGAGGCCTGTTTCATCCTACCTGCCGTCATGGCCCTGAGAACAACCTTTTAGCCTCTATAATATAAACAAGCAGAGGAAGTGGAGTCAGGTCAAACGAAGTGGTGGGTGCCGAAGAGAGCGCACCCATGACTATCAGACAGGCCAGCCTCTGTACACTATTTAATGTTTTGATGCAGTTGACCTGTACAGCTTTTTTTCTGCGTTGTGTGGCATACCACACTACGCATATGTGACAATCTTCTCACTATAGCTGTATATAACCAAGCATAGTATTGTTTTCGACCGAAGTAAGTCCCATAATATCTAGGATCAATTAATTAATATTATGGTTTAAATCAATTTTCCGCCAAATAATACCCACATGCAACCTGCATGATGGTGTGGGGCTTTGCACGATCTTGCTGACATTGTTGCTTGTGTGGTGGTGGTGTTTGAACGATCTTGCTTCTGAGTGTACTGTTATATCCTTCCAATGTTCCCTATATTCCTTACCTAAGTTATATGCATATTCCTTCCACTGCAGTCATCAATCCTATTGCCCTTATATAAACATCCTCTACCGTCCCTCCTCAGTCTCTTTCCATTCCAAATCCATGACGGTCGTGTTCTAAATCCAAACCGTGTTTTAATTTGTAACTTCTATTTTCTAATTTGTAACTTCTATTTTCTAGTGTTTAAATAAAATCCTTTTTTAAAAAGGGGGCCAGAAAAGGCCTTATAATAGTACGCTTAAGCAGTGTGACAGGAGGGAGGTGCCTTACGCATGCTTATGCGTGCACTCACACATTTGCTTGCAGATTGTGGGTATTATTTGGCGGAAAATTGCTTTAAACCATAATATTAATTAATTGTTAGCTATGGATTTCCGCAAAGTAACGCCTGATTCTATTAACTATCTAGGATCAATCCAAGATATTTGACCTCACTTGTAAACGTGGTAGTTTTCTCAAAGAGTTTTGGGGGTTTTAGTCCCTTCAACTTCCTATTATTGGCGTTAGGTATCAAGACTATGTCTTAGTAGCGTTGACTGTTAGCTTGACCCTTTTGCACCTGATTGCATTAGCAGTAGTAGTCAGATGCGCATTTTCCCACCACTAGTATCGCTAGATCGGATTAGAGCTTGGCTCTCGACTCGGAGGTCGATTCCCGCATTGGAACAACAAAAAAAATGTTGTTTTCAAGTTTGGTTAGGACATTGTAGGCTGATCACCTAATTGTCTGAAAATAAAGGTGATCCATGCGTCGGATGAGCATGTAAAAAGTCGGACCAGCGCCTGATCTCTCGCCAGTCGTGTCGGTTATCTGTCCCACTGGATTACGAGAGTACAGGAAGAGATAGTGCTCTTGTGTGCTCTTGTATACTGCGCACATACTTGTGTTCTGGGCACTATAATAATAACTGCTGACCTGGTTTCAATGAAACCGGCCACCGTCACCGAATTGTCGTCAGCGATATCCTTGAGCATAGAACCTTCTATTGTACAGTTATTTTAGAAGCCTATTCACTCCCATGGACCACTTCAGTGGCGACAGTACCCCACTCCTCCCTGTGGGCATCTTTGGATCAACCTCCTCCTAAGCGTCAAGATATCAACAATCCCATGATAGTTAATAGTTGAATTATGTGATCCACTATAATAATTCTTGAAGCCAGGCTATCAGGGTAGTAGATCAGGTTGAGTTTTTGCCGAACGTGCGGCGCCGTCAATATCTAAGAAGGTGGTTAACGCAAACTTCTTATCCTCAATGGCTTTATCGATGCGATCTACTAGCTCGATCTACTAGCTGCATCAATTCATTAGATCTGCTTTTTTAGTAACCATATTGTCTTTTATACAGAACTCTTTCGACGAGATAGGTGTCACTTATATGCTCATAGTCACTGACTGAAATTTCACATTATGACTATCCCTCTCGCTCAATCGGCGCGCCGATGTATTTTCGCGGCGGCGGCGGCGCGGCAAAATCGGCGGCGGCGGCGGCGCGCCGGCGCGGCGCTCATATCTATATAAAAAATAACATAATAACATAATACATTTCATATCAACAATAACTTATTTGTACGTGGGGTTTTTTTACTGCTTCGGAAAAAATATAACATTTAAATGTAAATTTTACCAACAACTAAATCTATTATGAAAGTACTTGCGTCGAAGCTCAAGTGTATACAATTAGGAAAATATTGCGAGCGTAAAAGAAAGTGCTCAACGCATTGCTTCACATCGCCAATTAATTAAAAAATACTTTAGAAATAGAGTGACAATAACTTTTAAATATGACGTATATTTTTCGATATTGTTTTTATGCTAATTCCTGTACCTATTATACACTGTTTAAAAATAATCAACCGTTATAAACAATCAATCATTATTTTGGCCGATATATGAAAAATGCTCCGATTTCGAATAAGTCGTAGGGAGCGTTCAAGTATTACGTAACGCAGTTTGGGGCGGAGGGGGTCTTGTAAAACGTTGCGAAGCGTTACAAGGGGGAGGGGGTATCCGAACAATGCGCTACGTAATATTAAAAGTTTTTAGTAATAGTAGTTATTTTTGCGACTTTCAGATACTTTTTGCAACATAATTACTAAGAATTTTGTCACTTTCGTGTTACGTAACGTCACAAAGAAGGGGAGGGGGTACAGTAAAATGTTACGGTGCGTTACGGAGGGGGGGTCTAAATCTTCAACAATTGCTTTACGTAATACTTAAACGCTTCCCTTATAAACCAACCCAATATTTTTCATAACTCACTTGGTGTTGACGTTCTCCTTCTCGTACAGCACGACTGTGTGCGGGGTGTAGTTGACGATGAGCGCGGGCGCGTGGCCGGGCCGGTACTGCCGCACCGTGATGTACGTGCCGCCCTCGCTCAGCTGCGTCTCCACGTGCAGACCGCCGTACTGTGCACAGTGTGATTTATGTTACGGATCCATATACCCACCTATATACCAGATACCTACGCATACACATATACGTATGCACTTACGCATGCACGCAAACACGCACGCAAACATACACGCACACAGAATAACTTCTTCCTTGATGTTCCTCTGCAATCATCGTATTTCTATGGCAATGACAGATGATGTATGGAACACGAAGTTCCCGAAAGACGTCCACAAACCTAAGAAATAGTCTATCTCTCTCCATCTATCTCCACTAAATGAAAACATACAAATTAGGTGAATGGCTAATACTTGCCCTTACGAACCATACTGGTCAAAATATTATATTTTGGTGTTCTTAAGCTTTTTTTATTTAATCACTTGTACTTATTTACTCACCTAGTAAATATAATTAATCACGTAATTTACTGGCTGTTTTTATCCGCACAAGGCATTAACACCACAGATTCTTTGAACAGGATCAAATAAACAGCTATGTACGTAGTTATCTTTCGATTTAATTGCACTACTACAAGCAAATGGTTATATATGCTTGTAGTATAGCCGTTGAAGGAGACGTAAAAATTTTCAAATTCGGATCGATTTGGTTCGTTTTATGAAAGCTGTTTCTCTGTATGTAAGTGTATATATTTTCTACTCTGTCATCTGTGCTATAAATATTATGCGACGATACTACCTCGTTGTTAAGTTTGAGGCACACGCTGTGCTGTTCCGTGTATAAGAATGGTGCGGCGTGCTCAGTGGAGCCGGCGACTCGCAGCAGTAACAGCTTGTCCTCCTTCTCTATCACCGGCCATAGAGGAGCACTTGTGTTTTGTTCCACCTACGGAATAAAACTAGATGTCATGGACAATTTCGTATAAAGAGTGATTTACTCTATTCCAAGACACAAATGGTAATCTGGGGGCCTCTACACGCATGAATCAAATCAGGCTGGATTAAAGATAGTCGAAAATAGTAATCTCACAAATTATATTAATTCGCGACTAGCTATTAATAAAATAAATCCGTTATTTTGGTAACATTACAGGGGTATAAGGCAGTAGGGTATAACCTTATAAAGATCAGTTTCCACGGAGACCCTAATACGACATATTCGATAGAATGTTATTCACATTTCCGCGGGTAGACTGTAAGTTGATATAAAATGTACAGTACCTCTCTCCACGGGTCGCCAGAGCGATGCAGTTCCTGGTACTGGATGGCGAACGGACACTCGTTGATGATCAGGAAGAACGGTGTGAATATCACCATCTTAGTCAAACTGTTGAACGTTAGCTGATTCGTGACCGCCACCTACAACATATTACGGAAAAAAAAATTACACCAAAAAAACAATATTGATAAACGCTGTTCTGGACCACTACTAAATGCGTATACAATTAACAATCAGTTATGGGACTGTTGGTGGAGAATGGTGATAGTACCAACGAAATAAGGAGTGGTCATTTGCAAGAACGAGGGTGGACCTCGGTCCTGCAAATGACCACTCCGAAACTATCGGGCACGTCCAGGGAGAACTTATCCGAAATTCGCCGTACTCGACTCGTATCACATAGACATCCGAACTTTAGCAATGCAGACGTTAGATGACCATGATGATGGAAGTACCAACCTGGTAGGTTCTGCCCTCGTTCCTGCAAGTGACCACCCCGGAACTCCCGGGTACGTCCAAGGAGAACTTGTCCGACCACTCGCCGAACTCCACTCGTATTGCCGCCTTCTTCTTACCGAAGAAATTCTTGGCTCGGAACGAGAACAGTATTTGGTCTTTGTAGTCTTTCGGATGGAATATCACGTTACTGGACTCATCTGCATTCTGAAAGAGAATTTTTTGTTATGCGATATATTCTTATATTTAAACCGTATAATATTTATTATTTACCATTAATAACCCATAAACGAAGCAGCCTCCTTTAATAAAAAAATATAATAAAGCTTTAATGGGGAGTTATGTAAATATTCCATGCTATTATATCCATGCATATTATTACAGCAATTCAACGGGTACATTCGCCGAACGTTGAAACAGTGCAGGGAATAGTGGTGTTTAAACCCATCCTATTTATAACTAAATTAGCACTCGGAAATTTGCGTGGTACAATCAAACGCCAAGACAAGAAATACTATAACGTTGCACTCACCATGTCGCTCAAACATGGAGTGTGACGTCTAAAAAATTTACCGCAACGAAATTCTTTTATCTGCAAACGCATATACATATTCTGGGCTTTAATGTATACTCAAAAAGGACTACGAAAATATATTACATAATATTATATTCATGAACATGAAAACATGCAGCGGATTATAATAAAGCATCTAAGAATCTAAAATTTTATAGTAATCGTATGAATGAAAGCATCTAAGAATTTAAAATTGTAAAGTACTCGTATGACTAAATAAATACATTTAAGATTCTTATACGCTTAAAACGAATATTAGAAACCAAAAAAAAGGAGCCAAAAAAATTTTGTTAAATTTTGCAAAGCCAATCAGTATTTAGTATAACTCATATGCGGGTGGGCAAACCAAAAATAAGGCGATACGTCCATAGTTCGCAGTACCTTATTAGGTGTGCTGGAATCTTTTTCTGGTTTCTTTGATTTCTGCAATCATGGAATGCATAATGACGAATCGTCAACATTTTGAATGTGTGATCTCATATTTCAAGATTCAAGTAAAAAAAATATTATTTTTAAACTTCATGTAATCGAAAATATGATATTTAATCTAGGAACATTTTTAATGTTAATTACAATAGATACTATTTTAATATTTTTTTTAATTTAGACTGCAATTCGAGATAGTGACAACAATTTTTAAACGTAGTTAGCAGGAACCAAATAACTACTTAATAAAATTAATTTATATTTTTTTTTTTCAATTACTTATTATGACAATAACACATTATAATCATAAACAAGAAACTAATGTTTAAATATTATTCACACAGAGATTTTTGTGATTACAATTTCTTAATTATTTTTTTTCAAGAAATCGATTTAAATCAATCGAATGAATCGATTATAAGTAAAAACTACATTAGGCTTGTGCAGTAATTTTCGGTAGGTTTTGTGGGTTCAAAATCCTCATTCCTGTAAACTTAATGAATCATATACACTCACCCGGTAACACAGCGTGAATCCTGTCTTATTGAGCATCCAGAAGGGACAGTAGAGCGACAGCACCTGGGTGCCGTCCACCGCGGCGCTGTGCATACCGAGCTCCAGCGTCATGAGCGCCGGGCTGTCGTGCGACTCGAACGACCACACTGACAGCTCGGTGTCCTCGGTGGGCAGGGCCTTGGTGCACACCCAACACTTGTCCAGGTAGTTTTCGATCTGCGAAAGAGAGGATGGACATCTTTCTCGCTCTCCTGAAATTTGTGGGAGTGTTTCCGTGAAAGGCAACAATGTAGAAGCCAGGGAGAACGCACTTTTAGTTTCTCTACAATACAGGTATAGATGATTTTTAACAAGGCAGTAGATTTAACGATGAAAGAAGAAACTCATACCCCTTTGGCCCTTACCAATAAAAATATTCAATGTTGCTGTCTTTGTCTGCCAAACTGTCAAATTATGATACGCTGGAAAAGTCATTTGACAGACAAATACGGCAACATTGAATAGCTTACCAGTTGCCTAAATATTTTTATTAGTTATGGGGATAGTATACATTCGCCCAAGCACGATCAATTTGCGAAAAAGTATTCAAATTCATATCGACAGAAAATTGTATAGACGCTGTGATAATTTTAATTCGATGACGACACGAATACTTTTACGCAAATTATTCGTGCTTGGGCTATAGGATACCATAAATATGTAGTATTCAGATCAGCGTCCGAATCCGTAACGAAAGCATATTATTATCAGTGCATCCCTTTCTTTCAAACAAATAAGCAGTACTTATCCTTTCTTCCATTATTGTCACCTTGAATCGGCCAATCCTTTCTCCAAATTCCTTCTCTCCCCGCCTCAGCACATTGACACAATTGTTTCGTGAAATTTAAACATTAGGCTGTGTGGTCGCTGGTTCAGATTTTCACTGATGTTGAAATCGTCTGCAAAGTCACTAACCATGACGACGATAGTGGCACGGTGGGGCGCGAGGTGCGGCAGCGGGAACATCTCCCCGGGCTGCAGGGTCTGCGTGCGCTGCTGGTTCAGCTGGGAGACCAGCACGGGCACGGGCAGACAGTTCTGCAGCCGCACCGCCGGCCGCAGCACCACGTCGTAGCAGGAGGACGCGAACGTGTGCCGGGTAGAGTTCTCAAAGAACACCTGTTCCATGCTGCCCACCGCCTGAGAGAGAGGATATTTACGTCCCGCTTTTACAGTTCGTAGTGAAAATACAAATCTAACATATTATATATCTGTGATAAAAGAAAAAGAGTAGGAAAGTAATAAAATCGAATCAAATATTTGAAAGCAATAAATAAGGTAAAACATATCAAATTACGAACCTTCAAATAAAATTTCTCTCCGCTCTTTTTATCCTTGGAGTCACACTGCAGGAGCTTGCTTAGTTTCACCTCCTGTTGTAATTCTCGCCATATGAATGGTTGCACAGACACTGTAAAACCTAAAAAATAAATTGCAAATATTAAACCAAATGACAACTTCGTATCGTGATTGCGTATTGCGGCGCCGCAACGCACCGTGTGCTTTCGCCCTTACCCAGGCTTGCGTTATTTCGCCGCGAGGATTTAAAAGACCAGCAATATTAAAAACATTAGTAATAGGCAGTAGCAATCTATATAATTGCGATTGTGAACACTTAAAATACTAATTCAACAATACAACCCGCAGAACAGCTGAGCCAGCCAATGCGAGGCTTTGAAATTTTAAATTTCCAATACGTTTTGTATCGTTTTAAACCTGATTTTTTTTCTGTTTAGATATTTTTATTTGTATACAGCTATTTATTTGTAAACCGTTCTTTTATTAAACAATTTGTATAAAGTTTGAAAAAAAAATGTAACTTCTCTAATGCTACACACCCATGGCAGCGAACATCGCTTTCAGGCGATTCATATTCTCATTTCCTAGTCTTATAGTAAAGTTCTAGAACATTCGATATACCTTCGACGGAGAAGAATATCTCGGCAGTGGGCGTGTGCACCGCCTGCAGCGGCAGCCGCAGCGTGCCGCCCGGCTTGACCTCGCCGAGGAGTTTCACCTCGTTGCCGCTCGGCGTCATGTAGTACACTGACACGTTCACAGAGAGCGTGTTGGTGACCTGCAATCATTGATTTAAAAAGTAGGGACAGGCCTCTCGGAACATTTTGCATAAACCCTATTCATACAACAATTAGTCTGACTGACATTAATTTGACTTGATAGACGCAGCGTCAACAACCTTTTCTCGGGTCTCCTCTCCATAACTTCGACCCCGATTCAGCAGTCGCGTAAGGGTCATTTTAACGCAAAAAGGCCATGTCATTATGCCAGTAATATATAGTCAAATGAAAAATGGTCACAACTCATAACTGCTTTTTCGGCTAGTGTCAGCAATATATAAATGTAGCAGAGCGTTTTCTCTCACAAAATCACAATAATAGTGTTTAAAAAAGATGCTCTACAATCTGAGTATCTCTTTTCAAAGGTCGATGAGCATTCTTTATGGCCAGGCACGATACAGGGTGTGAGAATACCTGCACCACACTCCGCAGGTACACGTGCAGCGCCGCATCCTGCATGACGACGTCGGATATGAGGCCGCGCGCGTCTGCCGCGCCGCGAAGAGGGAAGAACCGCTTGTCCGCGCGCTCCACCGGTATTTGGAGCTCTTCGTTGTCCTCTATCTAATGAAAATATTAGACTATTTAAGCGCGAAAGCCCATTAGGCGGATTTCTGCGACGGAACTTCGCGTAGTTCCGCCTGCAATTTACACACCAGACACTTCCGTCGCGGCAAAATTCAGAACAGAAACGAAGTTTCATTGCGGAATCTCCGCTTATTGTGTTAACACATTTAAAACGTTTTTTACATAATCAACATCATCACGAACCCCACTGCTGGGGCTCAGGTCTCTTCTCAATGTTAAGTTGGGTCAGGCTGTATTTTTATGGAGTTAAAAGGGCGCATAATACTACGTTTACACCAGTAAATATTACACGTAATACAATTAAAAATTAAAATTTACCTTAACATTCAATTTCAGCGGTGGCGGGGGTTCGTTCAGTTTCATCAATTTTTTAGCGCCATTTTTTAATTGCAGAGGAACGCATGCGCCCGGCTCTAAAACGACTTCCCTTATAAGAAAAAAAAATTAGGTATTATTAAGTTTAATATTTTCACTATTTTTTCTGAAATCTCTGTATTAATGTTTAAATTAGTAAATAATAATTATAAATTGAAAGTGAAAAGTAAAACATTTTTTTACCATGCTCGAAAAAGAGAAAAAGTTAACAAGCATGCCATAATACGAGCAGACGGATCGCCTGATGGTAAGCGATTACCGCCGCCCATGGACACTCGCAACAACAGAGGAGTTGTACTTGTAACTCCTCTGGTGTAGCGACTTGCGTTCCTGGTCCTTCAAATCCCCAATCCCCCACTTGGGCCTCCGGTAACCTCACTTACTCGGCGAAACACAACGCAAGCGTTATTTCACGCCGGTTTTCTGTGAGGTCGTGGTATTTATCCGGTCGAGCCGGCCCATTCCTGCCGAAGCGTGGCTCTCCCACATACTCTACTTCATGTATTTATTCTACCCTATTTACGTCCCAACGGTTTGCAATTACACCCAGTATTTAATACATTTATGTTTATACTATACATAATATATTTAAGATGTTTACTATACTATATACTATACATCTATATAATTAATACAAAACACAGAAATCCTTTTGTTCGCTTAACCACTGATTACTTACTTATATTCAGATGACGTGTACTCCTCAGTGGGGAAGACGGAGAAGTCCTTGTTGTTGTCGAGCATGAGCTTGGCCGTCAGCCCGGTGCAGTTGTGCATAACGTATGGCGCACCCACATACTTCTTTTCGGATGTCTTGAAAAAGTACAAGAATTGATCCTCTTAGTAATAAGTCAAAAATGTCAAAAATTATTAAAGAAAGTTGATATTTTTGTACACTTTCTGAACGTCGCGCGTCGGTCTACATAATTCCTACCATCAATAAAGAGACTTT
The DNA here is from genome assembly GCA_905404095.1 of Glaucopsyche alexis. Classification (NCBI taxonomy): domain Eukaryota; kingdom Metazoa; phylum Arthropoda; class Insecta; order Lepidoptera; family Lycaenidae; genus Glaucopsyche; species Glaucopsyche alexis. The sequence continues at coordinate 6,192,837 of FR990048.1, forward strand.
TCCAATGTATCAGACAAATCACAGCAACATCGATTATTTTACCCGTTGTGAAAATATTTTTATAAGTATTTGTATAATAATAATATTTTTTTTTTTATATTTATTCCTTTAATACTAGTTGCTTAACTTATAAGTATGATTTTATGTGCAGAAGTAGTGAGATTGAGTTGTAGTCGCCTAATTACTAGGGACTGTATAAAGAAATGTGATACGTTTGAATTCGATAGAAGGAGACAAAACACTGTATAACTATTCAAAGCTTATACAGCGTTTATTAGTAAGGGGGTATAGGTTATAGCTTTTATACCTAAAAAACTGAGTACATAAATCTAGCGTAGGTTCAACGTTCAAGTTGTTGTATTAATTTTACATTCTGTTGTAAATCTTACAAATACAGTACAATCTTATTACTATTAATTTTATTATGCGTTCCGTTTGACGTGCGAAGTCCATTATGAGAGTACATCGTTTCCTTTTCCTCGCCTGGTCGCTAGATGTCGCTGCTTTCGCTACCTTTTCGCGCCAACTTAGCCCCCCTACCATCTGCAACTAAGTTTACCGCCCGAAACAAGCCGCCATTTTCGTCATTGTTGCGTCGTTTTTCAAACCGAGCGCATGGTCGTAACAAAATCTTATAAACTTTTGTTATATTATTAACTAGCTTTTGCCCGCGGCTTCGCTCGCGTGAAATTCGAAAATCGCGTAAGCCTCCTTTGGGATCATGATGTTTTCCAAAGACTAAAAGTTGCCTCCCTGGTCTATGTTACTCTCCATCCTTTCAACTAAGGCAAAAATCAAGTCAATTGGTTGCTTCGTTTGGGCGTCAAGGAAGGATAAACAAACAAACAAACAAATAAATAAACAAATAAACACACTTTCCCAATGGAAGTATGGATAACAGGAAATAGTATTTACAACGCTAAACGCTATTAATAAGTTACAATTTACATGTTATTCGGTACATAGAGCTTCTCTATATACAACGTTATTGGTAGTACTGTCTGGTGCAAATACAAATAGGCTAAATCGTCGCTTACGCGTGAAAGAGCCACATACAGTTGACCATGCGAAAAGCAGCTGGTGGATAGATCTAACCCTGCAGTACCTAATGTTTGCCCTTGCGCCTTATTTATAGTCATGGCGAAACATACACTTATTGGGAACTGCAAGCGTTTAAATTTAAACGGGAAGTTGTCGGGTATCAGAGATATCCGAGGTATAAATACTTGCTCACCAGCACTACACCCTGTTATCACCTCAGCCTCTATAACATTGCGCTGCAGAGCAATCACTCTTAGCCGGGTTCCGTTGCACAATTTGGGCGGACTTAAGTTTCTTAAAAGCATTATAGGCACACCGACTTTCAAAAAGATTTTGTGACTTGGAAGTCCCGTAGCAGACAAAGAATTTAAAAATTCTATTGGGTAACTCGTAGACTCATCCTGGTCCATGACTCTATCGACTGAAATTATACTCCACACTTTCACCAGATATACGTGCCAGTATTTTGTTATTAATACCTACAGCTTGATCGTTGCGAGGGGCCAGAATAGCTCGCTCGCAAAGCCAAGAGTTCTCACGATCTGTCAAATGTTGCTCCAAGTTACCGTAAACGGACGAAATAAGTTCATCTAAGGATGACACTGTTTTACACAAAGTTGAAGGTAAACTTATTCGTCCATGTTCAGCAGGATATCTATCTTCACCGATTTCAAGTAACAAATCGGAGAACTGCTGAGCGTTTGGGTTGCCACCGATTCTGGCCCTCATGCTGATAGTAAGCTGCAGGCGTATAACCCTAGCCCAGAGACTGGAACTTTTCAGGCAGGCATTTATTTCGTCAGCTTTGGTATCTCGAGTGACTACTGGCAGCGTTTGTCTGAAGTCTCCGCAAAAAAGTACTGTTATACCTCCCATTGCTCTGTTATTTTGGCGAATGTCCTGCAACGTCCTATCAACAGCCTCCACTGCTTTACGGTGTGCCATCGTGCATTCATCCCACACAATCAAATGACAGTCGCGCAAAACTCGTGCTTTGTCACTGTTTCGTGATATATCGCAAACTGGGGTTTCAGTGATATCCAACTGCAGTGGAATCTTGAAAGTGGAATGGGCAGTTTTTCCGCCTGGCAGTAACGTGGCCGCTATGCCGGAAGATGCTACAGCTAGAGCAATTTTGCATTGACTCCGTATCTCTGCCAGGATGATTTTAGTTAAAAATGTTTTTCCCGTGCCGCCCGGAGCATCTAAGAAAAACATTTGTCCTGAACCATCGACAGCGCTGGCACAAACACGATCAAAAATTATCCTCTGCTCCGGTGTTAAAGCAGGTATACCTTGGCGTAAAGTTTCATAAATTTCGGAGTGATTATAGTTGGTTTCAACTGTGTACTCCCTGTTTCCTCGTTCTTCATTTAAAGGTTCAGGCAAACCGTAGCTTGAGAGAAGACCACCACCGATGGATACAACGATATCCTGAATATTTTTTAAACAACGACTTATAACGCTATCCCGCAGTTACTCATTTAATTCGCCACCTTCAACACCTTGTCCCATTTCATGTAAATAGCCCTCTGATAAATTATTTCGGTATTTTTGCCATAACTGTGCGGCATCAGATAAGCTGCAAAACACCAGCATCACTGAAAATAAATGACGTAGACGATGTGGGCTATCACTGACGCATGCTTCAGCCAAAGTATCGTCCCAGTGCTGGTCATCGTCTAACAAACCACGTGCCCGGCAAGCGGCTTGAAAAGTTGGGTACGCAACATTTTCGTGCATTCGTAGCGCAGAAAAAGAAGTCAGACCACGTATAGTAAATAGAAGAAGACGCAGGACGCAGCACTCACTGTTTTTAGGGTGGACTGTGTATACTCTTCCCAGCACATGATCGCCTTGTAAACGCCTGGCCAACCCTCTACCGCTGTCCCTTTTTTTCTGCGATTAAAAATGCCACGTTGTTTATCATAAGTGTAGAAAGATGGAATTTCATCATATAATAACGTTTTGGCAAAATTGTCCACCGAGCATAATTGGAAAAATGCAAGCAAAGTTGTTTGTCTGGGGCTTTCCAAACGTTCCCATATATTCTGAGGGTCAAAATATATACGCTGTCCATTTTCCAAATGCACATCAAGGTGCATGACTGGTGGGTGTCTCTCATGCAAGGGAAAACTGAGTGTGCGCCAAACTGCTTCAGAGGAACTAATATACCTGCCAGATTGGAAACGGGTCACTTCATCGCGGTCATTACTCCTCAAAGCAAACGTCGCCTGGTCGCTTCCCTTGTTCACGTACTTGCAGATGTACTTGATGGACTGTACGCTGTTACACATTTCGACGTTTATGTCCCGTGTATATTATGAGCCCGGAAAGTTTTTGATAAAACAGGCGAATAAGGTACACTCCATCTATTGTCGACGGTAATTTGCTGACTACGAAGCCTCATGTCAGCAACAAAGCCACCTCTTTGTGGTAAACGTCGACGATACCCATTTTGGCCTGTCACTGTGTCGATAACTTGCGCACGTGGGTATTTTTTTGTACAACGGCCATCTCGCATGCATGGAGAGTCTCTATTGAGGGCACCGCATGGACCATGGACCATATGCGTCTTTACAATGTCATGTAGAACGGGATCCTCGTCAGGGTTGGGAAACTCTGCGCATATTAAGAGATCGACGTCGCTGGGGCGAATTTTGTCCTGTAGCCACAGAAGAATGTGAGCATGTGGTAATCCACGCTTTTGCCACTCGACACTGTAAAGAAAACATAAAGTTGTGCCGAAAAGTTTCTCTTTGGTAAGCAGATCCATCATCAGCTTTAGTTTTAAATTAAAAACACGTGCAATGATGTCGTGCCTATCAAAGGAGGCTTGTCCTTCAAAAAGCTCGTTGGTGATTTCACTCCACTTTGGGTTCGTAGTAAAGGTAATAAACAGGTCTGGGCGCCCATACTTCCTGACATAACCGAATGCGTCTTGCGTGCGCTCATGCATGTAGCGGGGCTGCCTGTAAAACTGGACGGTAAAATCACCAGTCGACCCAAATCCTCTGCGTTGGTATCTTACTGCATGGCATCTTGCAAATCAATATAATTTTCCGCGCGTAATCTTCGCTGATTTGTGCGAATAAAAACCAGTCGCTCGGTTTAAATTTTTGCGTACATATCAACCACAAACTGACTAAAGAGACCGCGAAAACGATGTAAATGAGCAAAACGGCCTTGTCTTACTTGTAACATATAGGAGTAAAACTGTAAGGCTGAAACTTTTTTTGCAAAATTTATTTCGCCAGTAGTAGAGTATAGCTGATACAGACCGAAATTATAGCCATCTTCGCCACGATAAAAAATGAGAGGGTATTGTAGCGCATCATAAGCGCGGTGAGTTTCGCTAATTCGTTGCAAACGATCATCTCTTGTACGTAGTACTATATCACGCTTATCACACTGCTGATCAACCAATACAACAGCAACTTCGTTGGTCGTGGGAGCGTTGTATCGACCACGATGTTCAGCACTTGGTCGACGGTCAGCATTAATTACAATTTTATAATTGTTTTTCTGACCTTCAGGAATGGATTCCAGTGCAGCCTTAAAGTTACTGATGTACGGGTTGATTTGATGTAGCATGGTTTGTAGCTCAGTTATTACACTTGAGTTCAAATTTGGAATATGTCGATTTCTTAAATTGACTTGTTCACAATAATCTGAGACAAAGTAAATTTGTAAGAATTTTGGTTCGCCTGCAGGTAACATCGACCCTATCAAGTGATACACTTGTCCTTGTATTTTAAACGTGGGCATAAATGACCCTTCCACAACTTGCTTTGCTCCGAATGATGTCATCTAAAATGCAGAGTTGTAAGGGGATTTTAAATACCAGATGAAACAGTTGGAAGAAGACAAATATATTACCTGTGAAAACCGTATTCAAATCGGATGAAAACCGTATTCAAATCGGATCAGTAGTTTTCGTGTTAAATTAAAAAGTTTGATACAAAATCTTACCCCCTCCTTTGTTCCCTTAGAGGGGTGGGGGGAAAAATTTTATACACCAGATGTTAAGTTGGAAAACACAGTAAATAATATGAAGTGAGTCCATTAAAGAAAAAAGTTTGATACAAATTCTGACCCCTCTTTGGTCCCCTTAGAGGGGTGGGGGGAAAAAAATTTATACACCAGATGTTAAGTTGGAAGAAGACAAATATATCTGCGAAAACCGCATTCAAATCGGATCAGTAGTTTTCGTGTGATGCCGGAACAAACATACAGACAGACAGACAGACAGACAAAAAAACTAACCACATTTTTGGCTTCTATAGCGATGTAGTGACACCCCCCGCTTATTATTTTTTGAATATCTTTAATGTACAGAATTTTCATTTCTACAGTTTTATTATATGTATAGATATAGATTTCATACCAAAAAAAAATTAGTCGCAAAGTTTTAAAAAAAATATCAATTAACTTTCGAGATTGAAGTAGAAAGTAAAATTAAGTTTGTCTTCCGTTACCTTGAACATATTTTATTGTTTAGCGCGCCTATTGAAGGTGATAGTGATAGTTCCTCGGATTGCTCTACGGATCAAGAAGGGCCACCAAGAAAACGCCAAAAAACGTAGTCGTTCGGGGGAATTAGAAGAAAGGTTTGACGTATTGGCACAGCAATTGGTGAGTCATTTAAACAATATTTTAACAGCGAAATTCACTGCATCTACGGAGGTACCACAAGTGAACACTCAATTGCCTTTGTCGGAAAACAATAGCATGTAACACGCTTCTGGCTTTTTAGATAGTTCGCGACCGAGATCCGGTGAACAGTTTCTATGCCCACCAAAATTAGATGCGGGTAGTATTGTAAACCTAAACGTTTTGGTTAAAGAACCGTCCGTACCAAAAGCGATACAGACACGTGTCGATAAAATTAAGGATATGCAAAGATTTGACTCGCCCGATTGGAATGCGGTTAGATATACCGATATTCAGAAAAAATACGCGGCCTTTCTGGCTTTTACAGAATTGAAGGTAAATGAAGAACTACGACGTTTTGAGGATCCTTTTACACCATTACGTTGGTTCCAAATGGAACGTAGTTTTGCAGCGTTATCTAATGCATTTTTAGCCCAAAATGAAGCCGTAAATTATGCCTTGCAAAGTCTAATCGATTGGTCTGCCTCTGCAGATGTTCAACTTAATGCTTCTTCTATTTACAATAAGTTAAGTCAATTATTTGGTAATGATTCAGATTATAAGTCGGTGTCACACGACATACTACAAATTATTTGCGGAAAACGAGCCGTAGAGATCTCGTTAAAAAATTAAAAGATAAATATATGAGAGAGGATCTAGGTAAAATTCCGCCTTCTTGCGAGTATAATATATGTTTGAACCGGGTCAGTTATCCAACTATTTACAAAAGATTGGTGGAGTGGATAAATTACAAAAACAATCATTTGCTACCCGCACCCGGCCAAAATCGCCTGAACCTTCGACGTCTACGGGTAACGCAAAATCGTTTCGCGGCCAACCAAATGTCAATTATAGATCGAAACAGGCCGATAATAAACATTCGGAGCGTTTTATTTCCAATAACTCGTCCGGTAAAAAAAGGGGGACAGGAAGAAAATATAAAACCGAGGGTAGAAGATCGGGATTTAAAAATAAATGACTCTGCAAAATTTTTTGGCGGTTGTCTGATGCACTTTCGAAATATTTGGACTCATTTCAATCCTCCCAAATCAATATTGCAGTTAATAACGGGTCTCAGAATACCATTCAACAAAACGCCGCCGTTAGTTCTTCCAACAATGGATGTTTTAGCAAAATATCAAACTCCACATTCTCAATTAATGTCAACCGAAATAATTCAAAATTTGATTCAATTAAAAGTTTTAGAGCCGGCTCCCCTGACACCTTCGTTTATATCTCCCCTATTTATAATTCCCAAATCCAACGGAAAAAATCGAATAATTTTCAATCTCAAGGCATTAAATCGGTATATGCAACCGAAGCATTTCAATCTGTTTCACCATCATCGAGTGCCCAATTTTTTACAACGCGGGGATTGGATGGTGAAATTGGACCTAAGTCAGGCCTACTTCCATCTTCCTGTAAACAATCAACACAGAAGGTTTCTCCGAATCAGTTATCAAGGTCGACTGCTCCAGATGACATGCCTGCCATTTGGCCTAGCAGCAGCACCGCGGATTTTTGCCTCTGTAACGAACTGGACGGCAGACATACTTCGCAAAAAAGGTCTGAGGTTAGTGGTCTATCTAGACGATTATTTGATAGTACATCAGGACAAAACTACACTCGCAGCGCAGGTAAGCCTTGCAATACACTTTTTGACCAGTTTAGGTTGGTCGATCAATATGGAGAAATCGGTAACAACACCAACGAGGTTAATCGATTTTCTGGGAGTGGTATGGGACACCAAATTCAACACGAAGTCCCTACCCACAGACAAAATAGAACGTGTCCGTCAAATGTTGCGAGTTCGACTCGCAGCCGTCAGTTGGAACCTAAAACAAGCACAACGCTTATTAGGCCATCTCAATTTTGCAGCCTTCATCACCCACCGGGGAAGGCTGCATTGCCGGTTACTACAGCGACACAGCAACAAACTCAGGAAGTATCCACGATCGCAAAATCGGTATCCAGAAGAGGTGCTTACAGAACTGTGCTGGTGGCTGAAGAATATCAGTCAGAAGTCAGCTATTCATCTCCAAAGAATGTCCACGAACCACGTCATTACCGACGCGTCGGACATTCAATGGGGGGCCCAAGTAAACAACGACATGATAAAGGGCCAGTGGGAGCATCACCAGACGGCATGGCATTGCAATCTGAAGGAAATGTATGCCGTGATAGCAGTTATATCCGCCAAAGCAATGGAGCTGCAGAATTCGACAGTGATCCTTAAGAGCGACAACAGAACGGTCGTGTCCTATATAAAAAACGAAGGAGGAACACGATCACGTCTACTGCTAAATCTGACTCAACAGCTGCTGAAATTGGTAGACCGATTCAATATTGTACTTCTCCCTCACCATCTACCCGGTCTGTTCAACACCGAAGCAGATCACCTATCACGAAACCGCGCCGCAGCCGAATGGCATCTCACAGACAAGGCAACGTCCAGACTGTTCAGTATGTGGGGCAAACCAGATCTAGACCTGTTTGCGTCACAGACAGCACACGTCGTAGCAGACTATGTCTCGCTAGACTTGTCAGACTCGAACGCTTGCTTTCACGACGCGTTCAGCAGATCCTGCAATTATCGACTTGCATGGCTGTTCCCGCCGCCCAGCCTAATACCCAGGGTTCTGGATCATCTGAATTCCGCCTCAGGTCGCGGAAGGAGTCGCTAGTGGATACAACGACAATGTTACCGCCAGCACAAGTCAGCAAGTTACACCTGGAAGCCTGGCTCATTTTGGGTGGGATGCTCTAACAAATACATGGACGCCGCAGGAGAAAAACTTATTGTCATCTTGTTGGAAACAATCTACCATAAAAACTTATGCCCCTATTTGGAGTAGATGGGTCGGATTTTGTCAAGAAAATAGCTTTAATTTTCGTTTACCAGAACCTGCAGACGTAGCTAGATATCTAGGTTATCTATTTTTAACGGATGGTCTCTCTTATCGAACAATTCTCGTACATAAATCAGTTAGGTATTGCATCCGTTTGCGAAACAATATCTAATATTAAAATTTCTGCTAACCCGATCGTAAAACACATGTTAAAAGCTATTTCCTTGGCAAAACCTGCGCCTTCTAAATTACCGATTTGGGATGCAAGGATTTTGATTAGATTTTTAAAAAGATACAATATTAATTTGAATAGTCTTTATCAAGTATCTAGACACACAGCTGCTATTTTGTTATTATCGTCTGGTCGTAGAGTACACGACCTTACTCTCTTACATATTGATAGTCAACACTTTTTTGATAATTCTGACTCTATAACCTTGCACCCTGCTTTCGGTTCAAAGACTGATTCGTCCTCTTATAAGCAATCTAGTTGGACATTTTTATCCGCACCTGATAAGAATATAGATGCAGTATATTGGTTACGAACTCTAGTAAATATGACAAATTAAATTCGCGAAAATACTACTAATTTATTTTTAGCAACTAGAAGCCCTACACGGCCAGCTACTGCAGCAATGATCGGTGGTTGGATTAAGAGGCTTTTATCCGAGGCTTGGGATTCATGCGTCAGCGGGGAGTTGTAGATCAGCAGTCTCGTCTTTAAATTGGGTCGAAAATTATCACATTAATGATATTCTAGCCAAGGCAAATTGGCAGCATGAAAATACCTTTAGAAAGTACTATTTAAAACAAATCAATAACAGAGAAGTAATTGAAGAATGTTCTCTGTCACAATATTTTCAGCCTAATTAATAGTATTATAGTAATAGTTGATATTAATTTATATCTGTGATTTTTGTTACTTATACGATTTAATTAATTATAGGATTATTATGTTCAACACATTGTTGCGTTTTAATCAATTAACAAGCCACCAGGAGATAACAAACAGTCTCTCATAATGGACTTCGGACGTCAAACGGAACGCATAATATAAAAATTTTACCTTCAAATAAAATTTCTATTATGCTTCCAAAGACGTCCGAAGTCCCAGTAATGTCTTCCTGGTGCAGTTCCCATTATGAGCCAAACAATGACGAAAATGGCGGCTTGTTTCGGGCGGAAAACTTAGTTGCAGATGGTAGGGGGGCTAAGTTGGCGCGAAAAGGTAGCGAAAGCAGCGACATCTAGCGACCAGGCGAGGAAAAGGAAACGATGTACTCTCATAATGGACTTCGGACGTCTTTGGAAGCATAACAAATAAAATTTCTATTATAATTTTTCTATATAACTTACATCTTCAATTTTCAGTTTCGACGCCGACGTGTCTGTTACAGCTGCCGCTGCCGCAAAGGAGCTTCCAAGTTGCGTTAGCACCTGGAATATACATTAACCCTCTTACTAATAAAAATATTTATCCAGTAGATAAGCAATACAATGTTTTATCCTTGTCTTATGCGTTGGAAAAGTCGCTTGATAGACAAGTACAAAACATTGTATTGCTTATGTACTGGATAAATATTTTTATTAGTAAGGGGGACAATATTTTATTAAGTAGTAACTGTATGGGTATTTTTTTACAGAAGAATTTTAGTAAGAGCTTCGTGGCCTAGAGGGTAGACCGTTGATTCAAACTCAAAAGTGCAGGTTCGATCCCAGGTTGTGACGTGTACCAATGAGACTTTTTCAGATCTCAAGTAGGATTGACCAATCATTCCTCTGGACTAGGCTAACTGTGTTGTGAGAATGCCATGTGTGCTTGGCAACCATATGACATTTAAAACCGCCTGTCCAAGGCACTACAGTATTTCAAGTGTCGTTACTTCCCTCTGAGGATAATGTAAATCATAAAAAGGAAAAGGCCATTTTGTGTACCGTTTTTTTACTCTGAAACCCTTATTTAACGAAACGAAATGCAAGCGTTTAGAGTCGGTTTTCCGCGAGGCCGTGGAAGGTCCGCGAGGTCTCTCACTGTACTCACTTCGATGCCGCTGCTCGTGACGGTGAGCTCCAGCGGCTCGCTGCTGGATATGGTCACAGTCTTGTTGGGCTGGCGCATCGCGATGTTCTGTATGTTCGTCGCCTCGTCCGTCGTGTCTATGGCCAGCTGGCTGTCTGCGTTCGAACGCATCACCACCTAGGTAAGACATTTTGGGATTATTTTGAAAGTCAAAGTTTTTGAAGTACTACTTGAATGTGAAATATCAAGGTCAACGCTATCTGTCGGAAGCTACTTATGCTTCTTACATAACAATTTTCTACATAACGGTTTTAACTTTACTTTAGGCGCATCGAGAACCTTTTTGTTTTTTAAATGATGAATGAAATTTCAGTTTTGCCTCGTGTACTCTGTCACGTCATGTTTTTTTTAATATTTTCTTTTCTTTTACTACATGTCCTTTAGATTATATTTAACTGACGCGCAGTGACCTGGCGATCTCTCACTCACCTCCATTTTAAGTTCCCAGGGCACATGTTTATACTGCGAGTCTTTGAGCACCTCGACCGGCTCCACTAGGGGCTCCCACACCGCGCGCCCGATATTGTAGTACGAAACTTGCATCGCCCACGTCGACTCCATGTAGAACTGTCGCGAATAACATTATTACTATAATATTGACAGTGTAAGCATTCCGCACAAGTAATGATTAATTTATTTGTCAATCTTAAATCTATATATTTTACAGGACCTCATATGACAGACAAGTAAGTAATCATAATAACTAATAAAGTAAATTTATCTAGATAACATTTTCATTTTCAGACAATTTTCAGTGAGCACCATAACAAACAAACAAAAAGAAAATATAATTATAGACTTTTCGTCCAGGAATTAACACGGGAGACATGTGATAGATTTTAACAAAACTCAATATTCTCTAAACTGATCGTTTCGTGTCTTACCGAGACCTTGCACAGCGCTCCATATACTCACATCAGAGCTCCAGTCCTTGGCCTGCGCTTCGAGCGATGCCTGCATGACTAGCACGGGTATAGTTTCGTTTCCGATGTCGATCTCCAGAGCTAGCAGTATGGCCGGCGAAGATAACATGCACACCTCGCCCGCCGGCGGTGTGGGTGCTGGCGAATTCTCCGCGTCTATCGCTTCTTGGGCTTCCTCTGTTGATATTATAGTAGGAGCATGGAGAATAAAGATAAGGAATACCATCTCCATTCATGAAAGTGTCCGTAAAAAACGTTAAATAGGGTGCGCTACAGACGCAACGGGGTGTAAAGCTGCGCGTCCAGTGCATCGGAATCGGAGCGTACGCAGCGTACGGATTTTTTTTTAAATTACTTTAGTGGAAAAATATGATGAACTTTACAATCTAAAAATTCTAAAACATCAACGTTATCATAACCAACTGAGGAGAGACGATATTTGGGATGAAGTTGAGCAAATAATAAATAAAAATTGTAGAATATAGTGAAGTTCAAAAAACTTTTTTCGAGTCATATGAATGTACCCAAAAAATCTATTTTCATCTTCTATTAAATCAGAATATAATGTATGAAATTCTCCGAAAATTAATCTTTTTGAGTTTATATTATGATTTATGAACCCATATCTTTCGTTTCCTCTTGTTTCTCTTTTCCTCTTCTGATAAAATACAGCAAATTACAACAATATATCTCGTCACTATCCTCCATAATGCAAATGCACGTTCAGGCTGACGGACTAAAAATAACTAAATTGCCGATGATGAATCCGAATGCAGTGGACGCACCCCATCGGCATTTCGTAAATGACGACGCTCCGTACGCTGCGTACGCTCCGATTCCGATGCAGTGGACGCGCAGCTTAAAGCGGAAAAATTTAAACGGATAACTAAATCTTAGCATCTTCTTCGGTTATATTTATAAAATATATTATATATATATATATATATATATATATATATATATATATATATATATATATATATATATATATATATATATATATATATATATATATATATATATATATATTATAAATATAACCGAAGAAGATGCTAAGATTTAGTTATCCGTTTAAATTTTTCCGCTATATATTTATATATATATATATATACATATATTTACTATGTTTACTATATTTACTCTATTCTCCATGAGTAGGAGATAGGAACATTGACTTATACTCGCATAAAGACAGATCTTGTCTCCAACGCGTTTACCGGGGCCGAATATATTATGGAAATAAAACTCGAGAAATTGACGTAAATATAGCGTAAATTTCTGTTTTGTTCAACGAAGAAACTTTATGCAAAAGGTTCTGAAAGAACTATCTAACCTTTTGTCTATGTCTTCTATAATTCATACATACATACATACATATAATCACGCCTTTTTCCCGTAAAGGGGTAGGCAGAGACCACTTTATTTTTATAATTCATGTTTGTTTAAATTTATTTTGAAAAAATATATACCTGTCTTCAAGAACCAGTATGAGCTAGGTTTGAAAGGTTGTATCTCCCAAAGGTCTTTGTATATTATTGGTTTGTTTTCTTTTTCAGCGTTGTCTTCTTCGCGACTGGTAACGGTTGCCAACACGCGACTTAATAAAGCAATCGTATCTATAAAAAAAAACAAATTGGTGTTATATTACAGGCCAATCAAATAATACAAACTACAAAGATAAGGTTAATAATGTATGTTTTGACTAGTACGATTTGCACACAATTAAAAACTTGCACGAAATATCGAGAAAATTACACTATAATACATTTTGGCTACAGAATTTTAATGATAGTATATGTACAACACCTTGTGATACAATATAATTAATGTTATAATAACTAAACTTTCCTATATTATCATATGTAGTATATTTGAAAGTATATTTATTTTGGATATCAGAATGGAGAATTCTGTTAAATAAAACCTGCATTAATACAATTACAATCAAGTCCCGATACGCTTACACTCTCAAACGGTGTTTTTATTAACGTTAAACCAACGTGAAACGCGCTCTGATTGGTCGAAACGTCATGATAACATGTCGCTTCACTTTCAATCCAAACAAAGTAAAATTAGGTCTATTTTAAATACGAGAATTGAGGTTCTGTTTATCGTGCATATAGGTACGTATTTGCGTTAAAGAACGTACACCTGTAATGTAAATCTAGACTAGAAACTGTCGTAGGGCTCCATAATTGGGTACACGACTACATCTAAAATATTAAGTTTCATTAATGTATTCAGAAATTTTAAGGCATTACTACTTCGTAAATGTAAAAAAATATAATATTTTATTTATAGTTTAGTCATTAGATACATCTAAGAAGTACAAAAAAAAATTTTTTTTTCTTGCTAAATTAGTAAACAAAACCTACATAATTCATTTACTTACATCATATACAAAAACTTTTATTATGGTATGTATGAACTTAAACGCACAAATATCGGAGATATTTACAAATATGTTCCTGCGGCCGTATACTTCATACGATTTTACATGGACGTGACGTCATAGCTACGTACGACTTTAGTATGGAGCGTTTTCACGGGACTTGCGAAATTTTGCAAACAAATCGCTGTACCTTTGAAAATATTGACTTTTGATATACGGTTTCTTCTAAGAAGTTACTCATATTTAAGAGTACTATTCATTTATGCAATAAAAAAAATTCATTCGTGTAGCCTATTGCGATTTTGCATCGCATCGCAAATATCTGCGAGCTCGTATATGGGCTCTAGTATACAAACTCGCGGATGCGTTCGAAATCGCAATTATGTGCGGACTGCGGGAGCCCTTACCTTGGACGACCTCGTGGCTCAGTGGTTAGCGCAGTGGCGCTTCACCCGGAGGTCGCGGGTTCGAATTCCGCCAGGGTACAAAATAGTTTTCAGTATTCCTGGGTCATGGATGTGTATTGAATATGTGTATAAATATAATAAAAATCTTAAATATAAGTGTAGTATGAAAGTATTAAATATATTTCCGTTGTCTGGTACCTGTAACACAAGTTCTTCGGATACTTACCACGGGGCCAGACTGACGTGGTGTGAAGCGTCCATAGATATTATTATTATAATTATTATTACCTGGCGACACGGTGATTTTGATGTCAGTGATCGCGATGTCGACGTGCATGCCGTCGCCCGTCTGCTGCGACACCATGAGCGCGAGATCTGCGGGCGCGAGCAGCGTGCGCGGCGCCGCGCGCGTGCGCACGAGCATCTGCAACCCCGTCACGCCGCCGTCCATCACTAAACGTTCCTCCGTGCGACGCATCTTCAGACGCATCTCCATCTGCGAATTTATAAGTATTAGGCTGGGATTATATTGTCCAGAATCCGGAAGGCCGGAGAAAATTCAGAGCATTTAAAATAGAACTCTGGACTAATACAATATAGTTGAAAGTCGAACACATGAGTATCGCATTGTTAGGTTTGACATTGATAATTGACTTGACACTCGTGTGTTCAATTTTGAACTCTATTGTACTAGCGTTCGTTTACTATCGTTTATCGCCCAACTATTATTGGGCGTTTTAAATTACAGCAGTTTTTGGGCGTTTCGCTTAATCTGTTACTTATATAGGTTATATTATGTACTTAAAATGCTAATTTACTACATTAATATATACAGGGATCCGTTATAATGTAAAGTTGACAGTGTGCTAATATTTAATAACCAGGGTGCAAAGCTAGTTTTACAACAGAAGTCCATCGTAAACGTTAATTAAACTCACATTAAGCACAAGAGCGTCACAGTCCTTATGTTCGAGCGACTCGACCAGTATTATATCTGGCTGCTCAATCTTGATGTTGATGGTCATCATTGACGCCTTTTGTGGCTCCGTGGCGGTTGGGGCGGATACCACAGATGTTTTCTTTTTCTGAAATTACAAAAAAATGACAAACACATTGAGTAGGTATGGATATCATGGTAGAAGGTGATCGCCCCCTTATACCCTTTCACCGACAAAACCCAAGTCACAAATACATTGTTAGCCTTTTCAATGAGGATAACTTTTAAAAGCTTGTGTTAATGTTAACATAAAACCTTATATTTTTTTATTTCAAATGGGTTTATAAATCTCTCTAGGCTAATGTAGGATAATATTTTACTCACAGCGATTGTATCCAGTGATTTTTCGTTAGGTTTAATGACTTTGACGTCATCATTTTCATCATTTCCCTCATTCTGTGGCTCTGCAGCCAGACCGGTCGTCGCGAATTCCGCTATCTTGTGCAGGAAATCCATAGCGAGGATCAAATTAAAACTAAATATTCTCATGTCAACTGCAATATAAATGTTTCGGATATATCATACTTCATTTTTATGTACTATTTATTTATTAGGTTCACTAAACCAGGCAAACGCTTAAAACTACTACTTAATTAAGTCTTATAATATAATAGGTATTATAGTAGTGTATGACTTTCTTAAACACTGCATGCTTTATACTATAGGTTCAGATAAAAATTTAAAATAGATATATATTAAAATAGTTATTAAAATAGAAATGAAAAATTACATAAAAATCGTAATCGTGATAGCTAATATAAAATAACTAAAACATACTGAACGTGTCTGAATTTTTCATAGTGTATGTGATGTCTATCATGCTCCTAACTTTATCCATGGACGACTCCATGAGAGATAATTCTGAATTCGCGTCGTTTGGTTCGCGTCGTCTCTCTAAATATCTGAAAATCAATTATCATTATCATACAAATCATAATGCATGTAAAACGCAATGAATGCGACGCATATTGAACTAATCTCAATGGACAGTTATTAAATATCGATATATCCGCTACAGATGCATTTATCAGATGATCACCAGATTCTGTTGACCATAACCCCATAAAGACATCGATTCGCCAATGGCTGATACGCGCATCTAGCGACCTCTATTCCCATTAACCTAATAACCAAGAGCATGTCAGGACATGTCTAAGGAGGGTTTCGTAACTATAAACGCGTTATATGTTTTTTTTAAATTTCTTCAAAGTTAATGTCCGATTTGGTTCAAAATAATTTTCCTAAAGAGTTATTAGCATGATCTATTAGCATAGAAAATTGCTTGTTTCTAAGTCTTCAAGTTTAGAAATGCCAGGTTTCATACATAACTTTATACAAAAAGTTATGTATAAAACTTTGCCTTTATTTTTAAAGACCTATTCAACGATACCCCCACACGATGGGGTAGAAAGAAAAAAAATATTTCATCCCCACTTCACATGTATAGAGAGCCACCTTTAGAATATAAAATTATTATTATTTTATGATGCCAAATCCGAGATATATAGACAATCCATTTATATTCATAATTACCGTCGCTAGAAGCGCGGACAGACAGACAGAAGGACGGACAGAGGGAAACTATAAGGGTTCCTCACAAGTATTACGGAACCCTAAAAAGGGGCCGATCCACCCGCGACCTCACCTGGTGATCTTGTCGCCGCGCGCGGGCCGCGTGTCGTCGAGCGTGCAATCGAGCAGCAGCACCGCGGTGTGCAGCGAGCCGTCCGCGAACATGCGCCCCTTCACCGACAGCAGCGCGAGGCAGAACCGCGCCAGGTCCACGTCGCGGGCCTGCTCGCTACCTTCCGACTGCGAAAATGATTCACATACATAATACATATACAAATGAGAGTCACAATAAATCAGCTATGTATTATAATATGTCACCAGTGGCGAAGCGTGTATAGAAGCCGATTCCCATCGGCTTCCCTTTTGTGTTGGATACATTTCAGTAACTATAACAAATTATTTCGAAAACTAATTCACTACAGCAATGACTTATTGTACAAGCTATAGCGTGATGTAGGGCCGCGCGAGCGCCATCTATGCAACGGACATCACAATATCACATAACCCGATAAATAACGGCTTATCGCATTGTATAAAAGACCTTATTTCGTTCGAAATAAAGTTGAAATTTAAATATGCCGTCCTATTGGACGGCCAGTTCGAATTTTGAAAATCGTAATACGGTGTCTGAGGGTTTCAGTAATGAAATATATGTTTCATTCTATAACAGTCATTATTTCGTTTGTTTTAAGGTTAAATTCAAACTGTAGGCCTAATAACTCTTATTACGTTTTGGAAATGAATGACAAAGTATTTGTACAATTTTATTGGTCGAAATTATCATTAAATAAGCCGCTCGGAGACCGGTTATGGTCTCTCATTGGTTGAAAATCCCAAACATTAGAAAATTTCTTTTGCCATTTTTATGCAAACGACAGTCGACTACATTCCATATTATGCGTTGTAATTTCGTTATAAATTATTCGCTAGTTTCTTGTATTATTGTAATTTGTAGTGTATACTGTAGTGTAAAATATTATATTTATATTGTGAAGTGTACTTATTTGGATTGTAAAATGCATTATTGTGGTGAGTAGATTCTAGTAGGCATAGTATTTACATTATTGAAACGATCGTGAATTTCTTAAAATGGCGTTAATACATATTGAATCAAACAAAACTCTAACTCTGTACCGAAATAGATAGAATCCCACGAAGCAGCCTCTAGGTATGTATTTACTATGTACTTGTTTAATATGCATAAAGACCATAGTGGCTTCCCTCTGCGGAAAAACCACCCTTCGCCACTGTATGTCACCGTAATATTGTATACCGTATATATGTATATACGTTCCGTTTTCTAATTTGACGAGTTTCAGTTCGTTATATTATAGCAAAACGAAAAACAATACGTAATATTGGAAACATAATGTTTATTTGACAATCTGTCGACATTTTACAATTTCACTAGTTACATTACAATCTAACGGTTTTTACAATTTTACGGTGACATATATAATGCTATCTAATAGCAGTTATACTATATTTTCTTTTTATTACCTTCCGGGTAAAAAAGTGAGGTTTATGGAAAAATAATTAATGACCTAGTTTATCCTTCTTCAATAAAACGGCTATTTCTCTGGTTCGAACCATATCAAAAAGAATTCTATTTCAAACAGCGTTTAAGGCAAAGCTTTGCATTTTAAAGTCGTGAAAATTTACTGAAATACTTACCAAAACATTGTTCATGAGATTTATCACAAAGCTGTCCATAGTGAAGGCAAACTTAATGGTCGTCCTCGGCTTAGTGTCGGTAGGCGTCACTGGGCTTATAGACGCTTTCGTCTGTACTCTAGACGGCTGAGTCTTGACGGTCACTTTAGAGACTTTAGCGGTGGTTGGTTGTGGTTTGATCTCTTCAACCTTCTTCTGTCCCTCTTGAAGATTTTGATTTAGAATTTTCATTATACTTTTGTAGTCACTCTGACCTACGGTTATCTACAAAACAAATTAGTTTACTTTTAAAATCAAATTTAACTTAAAATATTTAAAACACTGCAAGTTGTAACTTACGGCAATCGTCTTCATTCGTCCGGACACATCCAAATCCGGTAACGCCTCATACCAAGAGGACAGGCTTCTCTTAACCAATAGTTTGAAACTCGTCGGTTTCAATAAGTTTCTCTCTTGAGCTATCTCATGAAGATCTTCAGATAGAACTACGCACGACACTTTCATGTTCTCCAATTCTAGTAACAATTCGTCGACTGTCACCGTGTTGCTGGCGTCCTAAAAATATGGCTATAGTTAATTTTTATTAAAAGATTTATGTTTGTTAATTAAAAAAAACATTATTCATTCTACTATACTAGTCTGTAGAAAGTAAAAAAATTATAAATTTGTACTTCAATTACCAACACCTTCAATAGTCACAAGTTGAGCTCCGTAGCCTAGTGGGTAGACCGTTTGGTTCGCACTCGAGAGAGTGCAGGTTCGAATCCCAGGTTGTGGCGTGTACCAATGAGACTTTTTCAGATCTCAAGTACATTATACGGACGCTCTAACGGTGAAGGAAAACATCGTGAGGAAACCCGCACATAGTTGGCCCCAGACGTATTGACTAGTTCATTCCTCTGGACCTAGGTTGACTATGTTGTGAGAATGCCGTATGTGCTTGGGCAACCATATGACATTTAAAAACCAACTGTCCCAGGCACTACAGTATTTCAAGAGTGATTACTTCGCTCGGAGAATACTGTATAAATCATCCATTAACGGATGCAAAGGCCTAAGTTCAATAGTCACAGCTGATTCCGGTGTGTTATCAAGTAAAATAATTTACTGCAGCAGGCAAGTCCTAGACGCATGCGCAACGCGAGCTTCGCGCGTCGTGGAGTTTTTGTACGCACATGTCTCAAGTAAACGCCAATACTTACAGCAACAGGCAAATCGGTGAATTTATTGTTGAGATTCATTCGACCCAAGTCAATCAGCATGGCGTTCATGCTCTTCGAGTTTTCTGGCACTATAATGATGGGTGCAGCTAGACGCACACGCAACGACAGCTTAGTGGAGTTTTTGTACGCGGTCTGCACGTTGGCGCGTGCCGCGTCCGCCGCTTGCGATGAAGCCTCTATGATCGCCTGTTGCGCCGTTTGGAAGTTGTTTAGGAACTCCTGCGCAGAAACATTGTGGTTCAAAAACAAATATTGCTATATCAACATCCACCACAAGTGCCAACAGCATGGGGTTAAAATAAGAAATATATGATAAGTGTTAACGCAGGTTAGATGCATACGCAGCAGGATATGTAAAGAATCGGATTGGTCAAATATCGCGTCATAACTCGCTACGATTGGCCGCCGATGACGTGATATTTTTTCTATGAACTAGGGGTTCACACGAATACTCGTAGTTAGCACTATAGATCGCAACGCCATGTTTTATTGTACGCATCATTCTTATAACTAAAATTAGAAATAATTGTAAAATTAGGTTTAGATTTGGAAAAATATACGCAATATCAGTCTATCAACTGTTTCTCTTCACTCCTCAAATAATAAATAAGAAACACGCAGCCAAACCAGCGCAAACGCATATACATAAAATTTGGTCCATCGTTCCTGGATATTTGGAGAAGTTTATTAGTTGAGAGACGCTATTTGGTGGAGAAGATACATACAGTGCATCATCGTGCTTTCGATTGTACCAGCCAGCTGACTTGCTATTATTCGCCGTAGTAGTTCCTGCTTACAGTTTACTATATACGCTTCATTTTCAAACCGTAAGTACTTACAGCTTTTTACTACAGTGAAATGACTAGCTCTGAACAAAAGGTTGAAGAGATGTTAAAAGATTTGAGGAAAAAACGAGGTTTGATAAAGTGTAGGTTAACAAACTTTAAAAAATATGTTTCCTCGTTTCAAAACGTTGATTTATCTGTTCATCAGCGAGCAGAGTTAAAATTACGTATACCAGGAGCTCAAAATTTAATGAATGATTTCAATCAGGTGCAAAGTAAGATTGAAGATCTCGTACCGGAATCGGAATCCGATAAATTAATCGAATCACGCGCAGAATTCGAGAAGGAATACTATGTAGTTCTTGCTATGTTGGACTGCATGGTAAATCCCGATAGTTCCGATGAAAGGTCGGTTAATAAGTCCTTTGAATGCTCCTTAGTACATGAATGTAATAATCATAGTGGTGAGTCCGTTAAATTACCTACTATATCTATTCCTAGCTTTGACGGTTCAAATGAACACTGGGTTGAATTTCGCGACACATTTATGTCTCTTATTCATAACTCGAAAACAATACCAGCGATTCAAAAATTTCATTATTTAAAAGCGAGCTTAAAAGGCGACGCTAAGGTGGTTATCGAAAATGTGGAGTTTTCGTCTAGCAATTATCAAGTAGCATGGGAACTTTTGATACACAGATTTAATAATACTCGATTAATTATTCAAAGTCACATTAAGGCTATTTTTTCCATTCAACCTATAACAAAAGAGTCATCTGTGCAATTAAATAAACTCATTGATACTATCTTAAAAAATATACGATCTCTAAAGATTTTAGGTGAGCCGACTGAGTATTGGGATACACTAATTATTTATATTGTTGTGTCAAAGCTGGACCCCGCGTCAGAACGCGAGTGGGAACAGTATAAAAATACATTTTATAAATTAAACACAGATTCTAAAATACATTTAAGCGACTTATTGGACTTTCTTAAAGAAAAGGCCGATTTATTAACCACACTTACCGTCAGCCACTCGAGTAAAGTTATTTATAGTAACGTAAATAAAAAATCAGTTTATAATCATAACGCATCTAAAGTTCATTGCAATTTAATAGCGGAAAATAGTAATACAAATAGTAAATCACAAAATAAAAGATTACGTTCGCAGTTTATTAAGCTATGTTTAATGTGTAACAGTCAACATCCGTTATACTCATGTCAAAAATTTCTTGATCTTAATCCACAAGATAGACTTAGTTTTGTGAAAGATAAAAAATTATGTATTAATTGTATGCGTTACGGCCATTCTGTGGAGGCTTGTATTTTCGGTCCATGTAGAAAATGCGATCAAAAACATAACAGTTTAATTTGTGATGCTATTAAGTTCAAAAATAATACAGTAACGTTAACTATGTATGGCCACGGTTCAAGTGAATTTCTTCCTCCCGTTTCAGTGAATGATAGGAACGCGCACAGCTGTTCTCAATTGCAGTCACACAATATGCACGCGCACAGCAACTTATATAACGACGGAGATAAAATATTTTGTCCAGATCAACTTGTCATATTATCAACGGCTATGGTCGAAGTGTGTGGACAATCGGGTGAGTATTACAGCGCACGCGCAGTTCTTGATAGCGGTAGCGAGCGTTCTTTTATCTCACAATCGTTATGTAATAAATTAAATATACGGATCTTACAGTCCACTCAGCATATTCACGGCGTAGGTAATTCTATTACGCGATGTTCGCAATCATGTAACATTGAGTTAAAATCGCGCGACGGGAGCTTCACTGCCCGTATTCAATGTTTAGTGTTGCCTCAAATAACCTCCAAGTTGCCTACCACTACGTTAAATTCAAAATATTTTAATATTCCTCATAACCTATCACTGGCAGACCCTACTTTCTACGAATGCCAAAATATTGATTTATTGTTAGGTGCGGATTTATTTTGGGACTTACTGATAGATGGGAAAATTCGTCTTAAAAATGGTTCTTTTATTCAAAATACTAAATTAGGTTGGATAGTTTCCGGTGTTGTTCAATCTATTCCGTGTAAACAAAAGGTGAAACACGTTCAGTGTAATTTTTTATCACAGTCTACAGATATGGTTTCGCTAGATCAATTAGTTAGGAGTTTTTGGGAGTTGGAGGAATTGCCTGCGACTTCTAATGAAATATATTCAAATGAGGAGTCTGCATGTGAGGAACATTTTTTAAAAACAACTAAAAGGTTGTCGGACGGACGGTATTGTGTTCGTTTGCCATTAAAACAATCTCCTAAAACTTTAGGTGATACACGCGAACAAGCGACTAAACGCTTTTATGCATTAGAAAAACGTCTTGAACTTAATTCTAATTATAAAGCTATGTACCGTGATTTTATTCATGAATATATCAATTTAGGTCATATGAGTCTTGTTGATACTTATAGTGATACGCATTATTTTTTGCCGCACCATGGTGTGTTTAGACAACACGCTGCAACGACTAAGTTACGCGTAGTGTTTGATGCTAGTATGCCATCTAGCACTGGCGTATCACTAAACGACCTGCAAATGATCGGACCTGCAATACAGGGTGATTTAATTTCAATATTATTACGGTTCCGTGAACAGAGATATGTCGCTTGTGCGGATATCGAGAAATTCTATCGTCAAGTGCATATAGCTGAAGACCAGCGTGACCTTCAACTCATCGTGTGGCGCGACAATCCCTCGGAACAGCTGAAAGTATACCGCCTAAATACCGTAACGTACGGCACGGCGTCAGCGCCCTATCTTAGTTGTAGGTGTTTAAAAGATTTAGCGCAAAATTGTGGGGTTCCGTACATAGCTCACACTATAGATAATTGCTTCTACGTAGATGACTTAGTTGTTTCTTCTAACAGTATTAAAAAATTAGAGAGCATCTGTGAAGGTACTAGTAACATTTTACGTGCAGCATGTATTAACCTGCGTAAATGGATATTTAATTATGACCGCTCCAACTTAAATACAATAGTTTGCACGGACAATAACACACAACAGTTATCTTTGTTCGATAAAATTGTACAAAATAAAACTTTAGGTATCGGTTGGAATAGTATAACTGATGAAATTTACTATTTATCCCAGATTCAAAAGGATAATTTTATACGAACTAAACGTGTTATATTATCATCCGCGTCTCAGATATACGATCCATTAGGACTGCTGAGCCCGGTGATAACGGTTGCTAAAACTTTGTTACAAAAATGTTGGTTATTAAAATTAGAATGGGACGAACCGGTTCCCGATGATATTTTACAAATATGGAATAAATTTATCGATGGATTGTCTTTTTTACGTTGTTTGCGTATTCCGCGTTATGTAATGTGTATTAAACCTACTCGCATCGAGTTACATATTTTTACAGACGCGTCACAAATTGCGTATGGTGCCTGCGCGTTCGTTCGCACTATCAGTGCATCAGCTGATGTTACTGTACGCTTGCTATGTTCCAAGGGCAAGGTCGCGCCTACTAAACCCACGACTATACCACGCTTAGAGTTATGCGGTGCTTTGTTAGGGGCGCGTTTATATAACAAATTAAATGGATCACTAAGTTCAAATTTTGATAAAGTAGTATTTTGGACGGATTCTACCATCGTTTTGGGTTGGTTAGGTATGCCTATTAATTTGTTAAAACCTTACGTTCAAAACAGGACGACGGAGATCCATGAGTTGACAAAAGAACATTCGTGGCGTCACGTGGCAGGGAAGGATAATCCAGCCGATTTGGTATCGCGAGGTCAAAATTTAAGCGCGCTAATTTATTCATCTTTATGGTGGAATGGACCAACATTTTTACAAGATATAAATTTTGAATTACCAGATTTAAAACAGTGTAATTTAAATTTAGAGGATTTACCCGAAACTAAAGCATCTAATGTGTGCTGTCATAGCGTAAACCAGTTTAAAGATAACAATTTATTTGACTTTTCTCGCTTTTCGCAGTATATGCGACTGAAACGAGCCGCTGCTTATGTTTTACGTTTTATCTATAACGCGCGCAATGTAAACAACAAGCGGTCCGGTTCACTTTCTGTCGAAGAACTAAAAAGTGCGGAGTTGACGTTAGCAATGTTTAGTCAGCGGGAATCATTTGTTGATATTTTAGACTCGATTAAAAATAAGCAGCCTATAAAGGGTTGTAGTCAACTTTCTAAATTAAATTTATTTATTGATTCGAATAATTTAATTCGAGTAGGGGGACGTATTCAAAACTCGCCCCATTTTGAATTTGATAAAAAATTTCCTATTCTTATTTCCGCTAAACACCATTTTTCTATTTTACTTTTCCGGTTTGAGCACCAGCGTTTGCTTCACGCGGGACCGCAGCTACTTCTATTCTCATTAAGGGAGATGTGGTGGCCCGTCGGAGGCCGGAACCTCGCTCGGAAGGTGGCGCGTTGTTGTGTGCGGTGCACACGATTGCGACCGACGACGGTCACTCCTATTATGGGAAACTTGCCCAAAGAACGTTTAGACCCAGGGTTTCCGTTCTTGCGGTGTGGTGTCGATTACGCTGGCCCAGTGTTTACGTTGAACCGTAAAGGTAGAGGAGCTAAATTACAAAAATCTTATATATGCCTATTTGTATGTTTAGTAACGCGCGCAGTCCATCTGGAATTGGTGAGCGACCTTTCGTCGGATGGGTACCTTTTAGCTTTGAAGCGTTTTATTGCTCGACGTGGTAAACCGCGCGACATATTTTCGGATAATGGAAAAAACTTTGTCGGCTTGATGAATGATTTCAAAAAATTTTTAGCTTCTTGTTCTGAGGAAATAAGGGAATACGCAGTTTCTCAAAATATTAACTTTAAGATGATACCTTATTACGCTAGTCATTTCGGGGGATTATGGGAGGCTGGAGTAAAAAGCTGTAAGCATCATTTGCGACGTGTGGTAGGAAATGCACATCTAACATTCGAAGAATTCAGCACGGTACTGGTTCAAATCGAAGCTATTCTCAACTCCCGTCCATTAACTCCTCTCTCCACAGATCCCAACGATTTTCTCCCACTTTCTCCAGCTCATTTTTTGGTTGGCCGTCCACTGACTGCACCTGTAACGGCCGAGGTACACGACGTTCCTGCTCATCGCCTCACACGATACCAGCGAGTAGAACAAATACGCCAGCACTTTTGGAACCGATGGTCTCAGGAGTATGTGTCTGAACTTCAGACCAGGAGTAAGTGGCACCAGAACAGAGGAGACCTTAAGGAAGACATGATGGTCTTGATAAAAGATGACAACTTGCCGCCGATGAAGTGGAGCTTAGGCCGTATCGTAAAAACGTATCCAGGCAAGGACGGAGTATCAAGAGTTGCTGATATTCGCAAGGCAGATGGCGTAGTACGGCGTGCATTTTCTAAGATTTGCCCACTTCTTCCTTCTGAATTCTAAGTTCGAAGATTTGTTGGAACCTTCTCCAGTTTCCAAGGCCGGGGAGTATGTTAACGCAGGTTAGATGCATACGCAGCAGGATATGTAAAGAATCGGATTGGTCAAATATCGCGTCATAACTCGCTACGATTGGCCGCCGATGACGTAATATTTTTTCTATGAACTAGGGGTTCACACGAATACTCGTAGTTAGCACTATAGATCGCAACGCCATGTTTTATTGTACGCATCATTCTTATAACTAAAATTAGAAATAATTGTAAAATTAGGTTTAGATTTGGAAAAATATACGCAATATCAGTCTATCAACTGTTTCTCTTCACTCCTCAAATAATAAATAAGAAACACGCAGCCAAACCAGCGCAAACGCATATACAATAAGCTTTAAAAAGTATTAAGGGCATGCGAAAATAGATAAGAAAGAATACGTTTTAATACAGAAAGAAGCCACTGAAATCTTTTAACTCATTTTTAAGCAACGTTTATTAAACAAAAATCATTTTTCAAGGCAATGAGCTAAATTTAAAAAGAACTACAATATATTTATAAGCTTTAATTTCGTGAATAAGGCTATACTCTAGTTTAAAATCTCAGTCAATAAAAATACATGTCCAGGGCTCCAGGCACTTCATCTCTTTTTTCTTCTATGTCAGTTAGTAGAGACAGAACGATTTTTTTCTCTAATTTTACTGAGAGTATAAAGCAGAGTATAAACTGATTTATCAACGACACTCACCAGCATAGAGCTGACGAACCAGTTGAGGAACACAATCCGCAGACAGTTAATCTGCGCGTCCACCGACATATCCACTTCGCTCGCGCACTGCTCCGTATTGTACACCACTATCTGCACGTTGATGACGTCACCGCCTAGCACTTTCAGGATCTGAAAAGTATGTGTATATACTATATTTATCAACAGATCCAGAAAGTGATATTTTAGTACCTACTTAATTGTTGCTGTAAAATGGTCTACTCCAGTGAACGTTATTCAACTGAACCACAACATCCTACTCATGATAATATATGTTATTGATTGTACGTTGTCGAAACCGGTCGTGTAATAATATATAAAAATTAATGTAAAATACTTATTAAAGTGGAAATAGTGCAAGAAGTATTGTGTATTATTACTGTGAATCATGATAATATACCAATGACAGTCATAACTTATTGGAAATTTTGTTGTGCAACAATATGACAGTCTAATAGCACCGCTTCTTCCTCCGCCGCAAGCGGTGTATCACCGTCCCTAACTTTGAATTTTGGATCGAGATTATATCTATCATAATATTATTATGTAGTTGTAGCCAATCTGCGTCCATCGATTTTGTTATCATGCTTTTTTGGATACGGTATGGAAACGGTAAAGAAGTATTCATGTCAGTAAATCGTAGCCGCACTCACCTCTTTGTGCACGGTGAGCGGGTTGAGATCATCCACTCGTATGTTCCCGACGCTGCAGTCGAGTTGCGTATAACTCGCTTTGATAAGTAGCGCAGCGCGCGCGCCCGTCAATGCGATAGTCGCAAGCGGCCGCGCGTCCGTCGCAAAACCTATCTGTACTGCGCGCACTTCCGCGCACACTCGTAGCTGCACGCTCTCTACCTGCTTGCGTCGCGACGCACGCGTCACGCTCGCTGTGCGTACACGAATATTTTTAAGTAGGGGCTTTCACAGGAGAAAAACGCTGAGCATAATAATAAAACATGGCGTATAATTAGAGAGTGCATTTACAAAAAAATCATAAACACATATTCATTGATTATATATTATATGTATCACGCATGGAGCCAAATTATTGCGGTCAAGTCGCATTTGTTAAATTGATATTTTTAAGTAGGGAAATGATCAAACGCATTGTTCGTCTTAAGTTTTTTCAATAAAGTTACTATAATATATTAGACCTACCTTTTGGTTTTCCAATAGAAAATTCTTCATCCTCGGCAATAGTTTCCAACTGACCAGCGTTAGCGTATCTATCTACTGTGCTCGTTATAGATTGGAGTCGAGTCTAAAAAATACAATTTGTTAGTTGATACAAAATTATTTAAGTATGTATTATAAGTTACATTTTAATACTACTTTGGGCTATAAAATATTTAAAAAATATACCTGATAATTGTTAACGACAACCAAAATCTCTTGCAAGCCTTGAAGATGTAACAGAACTCTGAGCGTCGTGAAATCCAACTCAATCAACTGCTCTACACATCCGTAGCGACTGCGGAACTCTGGACATTTCTTGTCAACCTAAAAATATTCAAGTCAATTAGTACTGAATTTTATAACCTATTTTATTTAAGCAGACACGAATTAAATTTTTCATAGAAATGTATTGCGTCTTAAATATGTGTACATTTTTCTAACAAATTTTTCGCCTTCCATGCTTATAATATAACTTTTTTTAAGAACTTTATATGTACACAACATAATATACTGTCGAAAAAAACTCGAAAAAGAGTTCAATTGATACTGTAAAAACTTTATAGTCGGTGGCCAAAGAATCTTAAAAACTTCTGCCCCCTTACTAATAAACGCTGTATAAGCTTTGAATACAGTGTTTTGTTCACATCACACAAGTGACATTTTTAATTCGATAGAAGGAGACAAAACACTGTGTAACTATTCAAAGCTTATACAGCGTTTATTAGTAAGGGGGCTGTAGTTTAAAAACAAATTAAATTTGAAAAGTGTAGTACTTAGGTTTGCATGCCAGTATAGTACAACTCAATCTATACTGCTATGGTTTACTTTATTAACCGACTACGGTGAGGCCAAAATGAAGGGTAATGATTTTGCCAGTATATGTATGTATGTATGATTTTTCCACCGAAGTGACTAAGCTACTGGTCAGATTTTAATAAATGGGGTGTCAATAGATTCGTAAAAATGGCCCGAGTAACATAGGTAACATAGGTAACATAGGTAACAAGGCATATATTAACAACAATAAAATTCACATAGTCGAGTTAAAGTTTTTATAAAAATTGTAGTTATTTGCTTAATGTGAACACGGCATCATTGGTACATTTAGACATCTGTACGCGTGATTCACTGTCATCTTAACGCGAATAGACTACTATAACTATCGCTACTTTACTCACATTTCTATACGTAACGGCGAACAAGTACTGGTCGGTGGCAGCTTCCATTATCGCCTCGGTGTCGACATCTGGCGTGTCTATCATCTGTATAGTGTCGTGCCCCAGTCTGTGGTGCTGCATGTTGACGGCGCCAAGCCGCACCGTCGCCTCCAGTGTGAAGGTACGTTGCGTCGCCGTTATTTCTAGAAGCTTCAGCGAGAATACTAGGAACTTGTCGTAATCATCGTCCATAGCCTTCCGATTCACGCTCAGTTCGAATTCTGGAATCAATTTCGGTTATTTTTAATTATGAAAATGATAAAATAAAACGCCCGAGTAAATTAAAGTTTATGTGGAAGAAAGCTAATATTTTTAAAACAACGCTTAGAAATACATACAATTAATAACAATACCTTAGATTAACACTCACTACTGTACGTTTGATAGAATTAAGTTAATTATCAATCTGTCATAACATTTACATTTTTTTTCTATTTATGAGACAAAAGAACCCTTATAAAGTTCAAACTTAAAAATTATATAAATTATTATAGGCAAATTTCGACCACAGGACGACCTCCAGTTAATATTAGCTTAGAAAAGAAATATTCGGGCTTAAGGTGCTCCCTCCCTCACTTGGAGCATTCGCGTGTAATGTAACGTTACATATCCGAACATTACATAAGTATAGGAGGATTACCGAGCATTACAATGCGCACCTTGTAATGATCCCGTCCGCTCGGCGCTCAAAAACGTTACATTACACGCGAATGCTCGTCAGTCAAGGAGGTAGTAGTGTAATGTAATGCTCAAAGTCGAATCTATAATAATGTTACATTACACGCGAATGCTCCAGGTGAGGGAGCGCCTTTAGGTGAACATCATCTTGGCCAAACACCACCAGTAGAATCAAAGCGACCCTGATCCGCGATTAAGAGGAAACACTCTACAAAATCGACACTATCGACACTAACCGAATATCTCTTTCCTCTGATGGTAGGCAATTACCACCGCCTCTGGAAATAAATAATTACAGAGATCTTACGGGCATAGTGTAAGTTACCTTTCATAATAAAGAATGCTTCCAATTCTGTAAGTTGTACGGAATGTTCTTCATCTTTCCTTTGTTTAGATCTGGCAGTGTCTCGCTTTTGTTTCTCCGCCGGGTCTAAATACTTTAGGAGCGAAAGAGTTGACGCTCTAGAGTCACTCGCCTAAAATATAAACAACAATAATAAAAAATATAAAAGGAAAGGTCATAGTCAAAAATTCATATTATTCATCATCCATATTACGATTTTATTCTTGCTCATAACTTTTCAGGATTGTCCTTTTGATAAATTTGGCAACCATTTCATTGCTGTCAAGTCTATGTAAATTTTTGACATCACCTTTGGCTACATTTACCGATAGACAACATATTATACTATATAGTTATGGATGAAAAGTAAAACTATGTCTTCTACAAACTAAAATCCTCTATGGTCTACATGTATTTTGAATGAAACTATAATCAAAACACTTAAAACTGCATATTATTATACTACCTATAGTAATGTAATGTTTTATACTATAACCCCTGTTACTAATCAAAATATTTACACAAGGGATAAGCAGTACAATGTTTTGTTCTTGTCTGTCAAGCGACTTTTCCCACGTATCAGACAAGGACAAAGTATTGCTTATCCACAGTTTAAATATTTTTATTTGTAGGAGAGTTGATCTTTAGTTTTTTACCCGACTGCCACAGAAGGAGGTTTATGTTTTTCGAGTATGTATGTATATTTATTTGGCACGCTCTAGATTCTAGAGCCTAAACGCGGCTTGTCGCATTTGAGCTTTAGATGTATCATTTGATTTGTCTTAGTTTCGTCAGTAAGAGTTACACTGGGTACATCAAAATTATTTGACGCAGTCGGGTATTTTTTTTTAAATTAATAATAGTTATTTACATTTATATGCGTACCTCATAAAGTGTAAGTGGTATACATTTCTATTTTCCAATACAAATAATGTAACATAATATTAAGTGAGTATAATACACAAATTGTTAATCATAAGAAAAGTTTACCAAAACGTCACTCTCTTCGATCCACATGGGAACATCAATCTCTTTACCCGTTACCAAATATGCGAATTTGAAGCAATTTATCTTTAAATGGAAATATTTATTTTAATAAGTAAATAATAATAAAATAAATAAAATAAAAAAGAATATAAAATTCACTTACCTTTAGTTGTGTGCTTTCTTCTGAACGTGGTAGTGGCATACTGACTAATATTTCACATAAGGTTAATAATCTGTAAGAAAATTAAGCACGATTTTGATATTTAAATAAGGACCTTAAAGTTATGGGTATAAATAAATAAAATGTTCTAAGAATTTGTTATATTTTATGACGCCATCAATTTCGTAACATGCCTTTTTGGCAAGAAGAAGTTCCAACTAATTATCTGGCTTTTTTTCCCAACTCCTTAAACATTATACTAACACTATATCATAATTTCAAGTTGCCTCAAACATGTTTTTTGGGCATTAAAAAATTCACTTTAAAAAAATTGTATTTTGGCTAAGTTCTGCTTCTTCTACCTTCTCCCATCCAGACCTGCAGTCTCGCGTTGAGGTACAATAGGAGAAGTAGAGGACAAGGTTTCAGCTTGCCTCAAACACCTGCTCTAAATTTCCTAATATTTTCCTCCATCTATTTAGTTTAACAAGAATAATTTTACAAATAGAAAAGTCAGTCCTGAAGTCACAAAATCTATTGTCAGTTTACATATTGTTTTTAATATACCACATATTACACACAACACTATATTGCCAACTTTACCACCGCTCCGGCTTACAAGCAAAATACAGAAATAGCGCGCGCTTCCCTGGTACTACTTCTTTATACACACTTCCATCTAATTTCAAGAAAGTACACATATTGCAAGAAAGGAAGGAAAGATAATTATAATCTTTCCTTTCGCTTCAATCCAACTCTGTTCAAACCTATAAAAATAATCTAAAGTAAACGTAAACAAGAAGTTTAAATTCGGACAAAATATTATGCCATGGTATTTCTTTATTGCGCGGTGGATATGTGTAATTTAAATTGGCAGCATTATGTGTTCTATTGTTCTCTGTTTACGTTTACATTCAATTTTATCTGGACGGAGTCTCGATCAAAAACCTACCTCTCCTCAGACACACTGACGGCGATCTTCTCCAGTTCGCCTCTGACCTTGACCTTCGGCAGTCTCGGGTCGTCCGTTATGAGGCACTTGTGTATCTGTATCACGAGGTTCGTGGGCTGCAGCAGATGGAGGGGCGTGGCCGAGTTAGACGCGATAGACGACTGCCAATCCTCGTTGGGTGATGCTACCACAATCTGAAAAAAGTTTTCTAAGTTATACATCTTAATAAAATAATTTAAAAAAATAAAAACACCCGACTGCAAAAAAGACAGATACCTAAGCAACGCACTAAAAAGACCGAAACAAGGTTGAGAAACAGACTACACTATGAGCTGAAAGTCTAAGTAAAATAATTGACGTTATGTTTGGTAGCAGGCGGGACCCATTCGCAAATTATAAATCGTACAAAAATATATGGGCCCGCCTGCTTAGGTATCTGTCTTTTTTGCAGTCGGGTGTTTTTATTTTTTTTAATTATTTATTTTATTTTAGATTTTTTTAGTTTAACCAACACACGTTTGGTCGATTTAAAGCAAAAATACGATGATAGGAACATCAACATATAGGTTTTTAGGCAGTAGACTGTCTAAAAACCCATATGTGAGAATGGTTGTTACGCAACTTTAAATCGATATAGATCCTAAACGGTCAGTCGAATCGAAAAATGTTGAGAGAAACCTAAAAATGATTTTTAAATACCTATTCAACGATACCCCACTTGACATAGTCTGTTAACTTTCATTTTTTTATTTTCACAATATGGCGTCCAGTAGTCGCCATATTGAATGTTCACTAACGTCATGTCTTTAGTGACACTCGCCGGACTAAGAGGAATCGATTGACATGCGAATCATAAAACTCGGCCCAGGCGTTTGGTATTTATAGTGCTTCGAAGGAACATACATACATACATACATATATACATACATACATACATACATACATACATAGGCTGATAAACACATTACCACTCCTTTGCGTTGCGCAGTCGGATAAAAAAAGGGGGAAATAAATCACATGGGCACGCTCACCGACGGCCAAAAATGACACGTTGAATAGCTGATAACCGAGTCTCAAGTTTTCGTGAAAACTCGTAAGTAACTACACAAACTAACATAATTTCTACGTGTGTAGTTGTGTACATAACAATATAAAGACGCTTTGTTATAATTACCGCTGTCCTTGGATACCAGAGCATTGGTGTTTCTGATGTTTAAAACCTCTTATGAGCCGAATGTGGATACCGATGGGCGGTACCCTCATTTGGTGAAACGCAACGCAACAGTTATTTGACGCCGACTTTCCTCGAGACTGATATTAGTGCCGAAGGTTTTCAAAATATCTGCATCTCGGTGAGCGTAAGCGTGATCCTGTCGTATCAGCGAGCTGGCGCATGATGTTGGCGTTGCTGCGCCCACTGCGGTACAGCGCCTATGCGACCGGTACGGGTACCGCCGAACGCACCGACACCGCACCGAGTTGCATCACCGCGGACGCCTCCCAACTTTATCAATGTGTATATTAAAATACCTGCATCTCGGTGAGCGTAAGCGTGATCCTGTCGTAGCTGCTGTCGGCGAGCTCGCGCAGGATGTCGGCGTCGCTGAGCCCGCTGCGGTGCAGCGCCTGTACGTCCGGCGCGGGCGCACGCGCCGCCGACCGCACCGACACCGCACCGAGTTGCATCACCGCGGACGCCTCCCAACTTTATCAATGTGTATATTAAAATACCTGCATCTCGGTGAGCGTAAGCGTGATCCTGTCGTAGCTGCTGTCGGCGAGCTCGCGCAGGATGTCGGCGTCGCTGAGCCCGCTGCGGTGCAGCGCCTGTACGTCCGGCGCGGGCGCACGCGCCGCCGACCGCACCGACACCGCACCGAGTTGCATCACCGCGGACGCCTCCCAACTTTATCAATGTGTATATTAAAATACCTGCATCTCGGTGAGCGTAAGCGTGATCCTGTCATAGCTGCTGTCGGCGAGCTCGCGCAGGATGTCGGCGTCGCTGAGCCCGCTGCGGTGCAGCGCCTGCACGTCCGGCGTGGGCGCACGCGCCGCCGACCGCACCGACACCGCACCGAGTTGCATCACCGCGGACGCCTCCCAACTTTATCAATGTGTATATTAAAATACCTGCATCTCGGTGAGCGTAAGCGTGATCCTGTCGTAGCTGCTGTCGGCGAGCTCGCGCAGGATGTCGGCGTCGCTGAGCCCGCTGCGGTGCAGCGCCTGCACGTCCGGCGCGGGCGCACGCGCCGCCGACCGCACCGACACCGCACCGAGCTGCACCACCGCGCATGCCTCTGAACTACAAATAGGATATTGACTGATTATTTAAGAGTGAAAACTTCACTGGCGTCGTTGTAACTGGAAAATGGAATTGAATCAGTCAGTAATCACAGTTAAAATTAACATGCCCTACACGGATTGGAATAAGTTGTGTTATAAAAACTATGGTTTATGTAACGTCCATACCTATTTACTTATTCGGCATACACAACAATTGAATTTAAAACATGACAATAAGTTACAAGATAAACGATAGTGCGATATAACTAGCAGTTATCTTTCAACAGCACATGCAACTAGCCCTAAGAGACAACCGCAAACATTTTTTTGCATTGCATATAATATTAAAACTTATAAAATGAGCAGTATAAGAAGACATCCCACATTATGGACAATTTATTGGACTTAATGCACATCGCACCTTGTCTCTTGATTGTTTAAAAACTTACCCTCTATATATGCCAGTCTGAGGTATGATAATATACGAAGCGGCGATATCAATATCTAAGTCGATAAAGGTGTGTTGATGCACCGCATACTGCATGCCTAGCGCTGACTTTTCTTTCAAGTCCGACAGCTTATTTTCAGCAGCCGCCTGTAGCCTGTGGCAATTAAACACATTTAATACATGAAAGAGATGCTTAGCATTTATACAATTTTATATACAATACATACAATGCAAGTTTATACAAAATCTCGAATTAATATGTTACATTGATCCTCAGGGTTGCCTCTGCTGCCTTTCAATCGTAACTTGTTTATTAGGTTTTTTATTTACCCATCGAGGCGAATATTTTTTTTACTACTTTACATTTTATTATTTTACATTTATTTATACAACAGCACATTTTTACAGCTTTTAAAAATATAAAACAAACTAACGTGGTAAGCGCAGTTGATTCTGTTGGCGGCTTAAACACGTTGACTATCTCTATGACAGTTTGCGCGTCGTACGTAATCTGTAACGGGCGCGCCAATACCTTTACTCGCTGGTCGCAAGAACCATCTGTGAAGAATTTTATATAATATTAATAATTGAATCGAAAATAATTATAAAATTCTAGCAAAATAAGAGTTTGATTCATCCTACCTCATCCTACCGACTGCGCCACTTAGAAGGAACAAAAACACTTCGTAAATATTAGTACACTTACCTAAAGGATTGGTTTCGAACACGACGTTAAGGAGGTTAACGTCTTTAGTGACTTCTTTCGAGGTGACCAGTTGCGGTTCGTAGTCACCCTGCTGCACGCCACTCACTGTGAACGCTTGCATTGATACGTCCACTCTGCAACAAAAACAAATTTAAATTGTTGGTCTCAATGCAAAATTTCATAACCAAAAATGTATTGTCCATACTGCATCACTGTCGTTGTAATATCTATAGACACCTCCACACCACAAGAAATCTACGCAAAAGCTGGATGCATGTCGGCAGTTGCCGGCGGTCACGGCAGCAGTACTTTCCGGAGCGCGTTGATACTCGGCCACTGTCGCATGTGGAGCTGCACGCAGTCAACTGCGGCGTGCAGCACCTGCGCCACATCACTGTCGCCCAGCTGCAAGTGGTCGAGGCATTATTACGTACCGGAGCGCGTTGATACTCGGCCACTGTCGCATGTGGAGCTGCACGCAGTCAACTGCGGCGTGCAGCACCTGCGCCACATCACTGTCGCCCAGCTGCAAGTGGTCGAGGCGTTATTACGTATCGGAGCGCGTTGATACTCGGCCACTGTCGCATGTGGAGCTGCACGCAGTCAACTGCGGCGTGCAGCACCTGCGCCACATCACTGTCGCCCAGCTGCAAGTGGTCGAGGCGTTATTAAGTACCGGAGCGCGTTGATACTCGGCCACTGTCGCATGTGGAGCTGCACGCAGTCAACTGCGGCGTGCAGCACCTGCGCCACATCACTGTCGCCCAGCTGCAAGTGGTCGAGGCGTCATTACGTACCGGAGCGCGTTGGCGCCGGGCCGCTGACGCATGTCGAACTGCACGCAGTCGACGGCGGCGCGCAGCACCTGCGCCACATCACTGTCGCCCAGCTGCAAGTGGTCGAGGCATTATTACGTACCGGAGCGCGTTGATACTCGGCCACTGTCGCATGTGGAGCTGCACGCAGTCAACTGCGGCGTGCAGCACCTGCGCCACATCACTGTCGCCCAGCTGCAAGTGGTCGAGGCGTTATTACGTATCGGAGCGCGTTGATACTCGGCCACTGTCGCATGTGGAGCTGCACGCAGTCAACTGCGGCGTGCAGCACCTGCGCCACATCACTGTCGCCCAGCTGCAAGTGGTCGAGGCGTTATTAAGTACCGGAGCGCGTTGATACTCGGCCACTGTCGCATGTGGAGCTGCACGCAGTCAACTGCGGCGTGCAGCACCTGCGCCACATCACTGTCGCCCAGCTGCAAGTGGTCGAGGCGTCATTACGTACCGGAGCGCGTTGGCGCCGGGCCGCTGACGCATGTCGAACTGCACGCAGTCGACGGCGGCGCGCAGCACCTGCGCCACATCACTGTCGCCCAGCTGCAAGTGGTCGAGGCGTCATTACGTACCGGAGCGCGTTGGCGCCGGGCTGCTGACGCATGTCGAGCTGCACGCAGTCGACGGCGGCGCGCAGCAGCTGCGCCGCGTCGCTGACAGCCAGCTGCAGGCGGTCAAAGCGGTATTACGTACCGGAGCGCGTTGGCGCCGGGCCGCTGACGCATGTCGAGCTGCACGCAGTCGACGGCGGCGCGCAGCACCTGCGCCACATCACTGTCGCCCAGCTGCAAGTGGTCGAGGCGTTATTACGTACCGGAGCGCGTTGATACTCGGCCACTGTCGCATGTGGAGCTGCACGCAGTCAACTGCGGCGTGCAGCACCTGCGCCACATCACTGTCGCCCAGCTACAAGTGGTCGAGGCGTCATTACGTACCGGAGCGCGTTGGCGCCGGGCTGCTGACGCATGTCGAGCTGCACGCAGTCGACGGCGGCGTGCAGCACCTGCGCCGCGTCGCTGACAGCCAGCTGCAGGCGGTCAAAGCGGTATTACGTACCGGAGCGCGTTGGCGCCGGGCCGCTGACGCATGTCGAGCTGCACGCAGTCGACGGCGGCGCGCAGCACCTGCGCCGTGTCGCTGACAGCCAGCTGCAGGCGGTCGAGGCGGAAGTGCGACTCGACGGCGACGTAGCCGGCAGGCAGGTGCAGCGGTGCCGTGTTCTCCTGGTAGTCGATCGCGCGGAACAGCTTCTCCTTCTCCTCTGGAGTCATCGCTTTCTCGAACTGTTTCACTGCAATGTACCGTAAGTGTTTAGCGTTTCATTGCGTACAATTTGTAAGCACGATGACAATTTAATTAGCGACATATTCGTGCAGTCAACATTTTTTTTACATATCAAAATAGGCAAGCGGACTGATTTTTTTTTATTGCATAAATGAATAGTACTCTTAAATATGAATAACTTCTCAGAAGAAACCGTATATCAAAAGTCAATATTTTCAAAGGTACAGCGATTTGTATACAAAATTTCGCGAGTCTTTATAGCAAAAAAAAATTTATTTTTTTTGCGAAATTGGTAAACAAAACCTACATCATTAGTTTACTCACATCATATACAAAACATTCATTATGGTAAGTATGAACTTAAACGCACAAATATCGGAGATATTTACAAATATATTCCTGCGGCCGTATACTTTATACCTGCTTATAGACGGGTCTGGATAAGTTTTGAGGGTGCAAAAATTCTAAAGTCTTTTATTTTTTGCATATAGTTTCCGGACCTTCTTCTTAGTCTAAAATTTGATTTTGTGCCATTTTGGATGGCTGCGTTTGTAGCAATTTAGGTTTTTGTGTCTTTCATGGATATTGTCCCAGAAGTAAATTATAGCAAAAATTTTTACTTTCACGATATTAAGGAAAGAGTAACCGATGCACATATGCAGTTTGAGTAGTATCCAACCAGGGGTTTCCTGGTATTCGGCTACTATATAAAACATGGTCCCACCAGGCCCACAACTATTCTAATGTCTGACAAATCTTAAAAAACTGTTCAGAGTGTTAATATCTTAGTCTGTAAGAAAGATGTGCCACATTCGGCAATTTCGTATAAAGATATTCCATTTTTTTTCCTCAAACTTGCTATAAAAACTACTAATGAAACTTTTAGTTAGTAGAGTTCATATCTATGTGATGATTATGGTGTTACAAAACACTTTCTATAAGTTTAATCATGTTTATCCGCGGGATTTTTTATTAGAATGTAAAAAACCAACTTTTATCATGTATCAATGGCGAATACGGGGTGCGGGACTCTCGCCACGCGGGGAGGGGCCCAAGTTTCATATTAATACGACAAAATGAAATGACAATTTATGTGACAACTTGACAAGTAATAATGTTCTAATTGCGAAATTTATAATTTCAATTTTAAATTTATTTCATGTTTAATGATGCCAAGACGAGACCATAATATTATGACTCGCCAATAAAAAATGTCTTCAGATCTCGTCTAGAACCTTCTGACTCCACTTGAATTTACAAACTCGTAAAGTAGAAAATAGGCTTAAGATAAAAAATATTTTAGTCACTGTTCATAGCTTTTCTGTTAGAGAACACAATGTTCTGGCACAACGACGACGCTCGAATATTGCTAGTGTGGGGTGTACCTTATACAAAAGCTCATGAAGTAATGAAACGCTCAAGCTATGCATTTTGACTCATTACACGGATCGCGCTAGCTGTTATTTAGTGGGAAGTGGAAAAATTCTAATGTTGCTGAATTTTTTCTGTACCTATATGTAGTTGATAGAGTAGTCCCTAGGGAGTTAATAATTAAGTTTTGTGCCATGTCTGCCTATTGCCTTTTCAGCAATTCGATTATTTGTGGTTAATTTTTCCGTGGCTGCGTAACGTGAGACTTTAAAAAAATAAAAAGTCAAGGAGTGTTCCCAAAAAGGCAAGCAAAGTTTAAAATTGATGTAATTCAAAGGTCAGTTATACAAAAAACAAAATAACTTAAAAATAAAAAAATCATAGCTTCTAATACTACTTACTGTACCTACGCGGGCGGAGCTGCGGGCATCAGCTAGTTTTAACATAAAACTAACAAGCAATAATAAACAAATAAAAATTCAAAAATAAAAAACCTTTTATTTCCAGTTTCACAAATTAATGCTTTTTATAATACTAATTAAAAATTATAATAAAATTACAAATTAAATTAAGACTTTTTGGTGTTAGATAACCGAAGTTTCATGTGGAAGCCTATCGGATATCAAATTTTATTGTGCATTTATGTATTGTATAAAATCAGGCGACAATTACATTCAGCTTCGTCATTCGTTCTACGCAAACAAAGTTGCGGGCAAAAGCAAGTTTAAATTTTGTAATCGCTGTAAAATGCGAAATATAAAAATTTTGAAATGTAGTCGAATGAATGACATTTTATCACACACATTTACGTATATGTGTAATGTGTATGTTGTAGTGCGAATATTCCACAATACTTCGACCGCATATTATAATAATATTATTTTTGCATTTTATTATTTAAACCCTCCATGAAAAAGGCACAAACTTGGAATATAGATTCTTTATGACTTAATAATATTGAATACGTGAACTTTATTTAACGATTATGTGTTTTTGGAGCGCTTTTAGCTTAGGGAAACTAAAAAACTTAATTTCTCGAATCGCAGTCGCTTAATGTGGCACAAAATTTGGAATTAGGCCTATTTTAGTGGTCTTAGACAGAAAATAGTCGTTTATCACACTTTAGATTTTTTGCCGGTACTGTTTTCAAAAAATGACCCTAAGTCATTTTTTACTGGACGAAAACGACGCAAATTAAGTCTCCATACTCTGGAAGCTGTCCCAGTTAAGATACCATTAGTATTTTAAACTTTAAATCAATATTGCCACTTTTATAGCCATATAAAAAAATCAACCACAAATAATGGAATTGCTGAAAACGCAGTGGGCAGAAATGGCACAAAACTTAATGATAAGCTCCCCAGGGACTACTTTATCAACACACAAAAA
Organism: Glaucopsyche alexis; assembly: GCA_905404095.1. NCBI lineage: Eukaryota > Metazoa > Arthropoda > Insecta > Lepidoptera > Lycaenidae > Glaucopsyche > Glaucopsyche alexis. Next base: position 6,233,450 of record FR990048.1, read on the forward strand.
TTCAGCGACTTTAGAATTTTTTCCACTTACCACCTCGAATACGCCTAGCGCGACCCGTCTATTAATACACTTTAATCCAATAGTGACGTCATTTGTGTGGCGATTTTAGTATGGGGCGTTTTTAGGAGGCTCGCGAAATTTTGTATATAATTCGATGTACCTTTGAAAATATTGACTTTTGATATACGGTTTCTTCTGAGAAGTTACTCATATTTAAGAGTACTATTCATTTATGCAATAAAAAAAAATTGTCCGATTGCCTACTGTAAAGTGCCACTTAGAAATTCAGAATAAAAGTAGGTACTTCGTCAATATTTTTCAAGTAAGTTACTAATATTGTGCACTCACTGATGGCGACGCCCTCGGAGATGTCCTCGTCCTTATTGGTGCCGCCGTACCACCAGCCGCTGAACCAGCCGCGCGACTTCTGCGCCTCCTTCTCCAACTTCCCTAGACGTTCCACCTGCAGTTGTATTGTATAGTGTAGTACAAAAATAAACAAGTATAAAGTAGCGTAGTACAAAAATAAACAAGTAAAAGTAAACAAGTGTAAAGTAGCTAAAAAAACAAGGAATTCATTACGCTTAGCGAAGACTGAAAAGCATCGCGCGCGAATGAAGGATATTATTTTTTACCCGACTACGGCGAAGACAAAAGGAAGGTTAATGATTTCGGGAGTTACGAAAGTATGTTTGGTGTAACAAACACCGTAGCGCCTAAACTATTGGTCCTATATTATTAAATTAGGTGTCACTAGATTCATTATATTAGCTCAGTTAACATAGGCTTATATAGCCATTTACGTAGTCGGGTTATAGTTTTTATAAAATTGTGTTATTAGCAACTGTTCTTCTTCTTAAACTAATTACCTCTAATTCAATCTTCTGTCTAATAACAACCAAGTTAAGCAGATCTAGTTTCTTCTCAGCCTCGTCTAATAAGCACTTCTGTTCATTGGACACTTTGCCTTTACAAGTTAGTTTGGACTGGTAAGCACTAGCGTAATCCTTGCAGAGTTTCCTGTGCGATAGCATATGGGTCCAGTCCCAGTTTCGTCGACGTCTTTTAACTTCTTCCTCCAGTACGCTGGTGTAGGCAAACTTCCACCATTCTTTGTAATGACCTCTGTATGTGGTTAGGTTAGGGCGATACTTTCTGAAAAATTGAATACGCACAAAACGTTTTGAATATAAAGACAAAACTAGAAGATATATATATTCAAGTCTTAAATTAACGTTGAGTGATTTTCGCATCAGTAGTAAAATATATTATTTTAGATAGCTAAAATATACTTAGTTTGATTTTTTCTCATTATGTTAAATGACATTTTTATGCACCTTTTTCTTTCCTTTATGACAGAATAATATTTGGATACTGTCGTGTATTTAAGTTATTTTTAGTATCGCAATGTTATGATGTTGGCAACACTAGATAGTGGATACATAATCTGTGAGAATGTCTGTTGGGCACTTGGGATTGTTAATGTAAAATGTCGTGTGTTGAATGCCTGAATAAAAGTCTATCTACGATAAGTATTGTCGTTTCATGATCATCCACTAATCTACTCCGTGAGCACCTTGGAACCCTGGTCACCTCGCCCAACAATAAACATCAAAGCTGCAATTTTTCCGACTGAATCGGAAGAATCAGAACTAAACACATTTCGTTGAAAATAAACAGTCATTATACCTACTCTTAACCAGTTGTTTGTTAAGAGGCATATATGCGCCTTAGCCCTTAGATATAATTACTTACTAGGGTAAAGGCCTGTTTCACAATTTTCTAATAAGTGCTGGAAAGCTTATCCGGATGTTTTGTCACTTTCTTACTTTATATCTAGCGAGAAAGACAAAATATTCCAATAAGCTATCCGACACCTATAATTGGATTGTGAAGTGGCCTTTAATATTATGAGAATTGTTTATACCTATAAGGAGCACCTTTGCTCATCCTGTCCATAGAGTCGGCCAACAGCATCATATCCTGATATTGACTCTTGGTCAAATTCACAGAGAGCTGTTCCATGTGTAGACTGAGTATCACCTTGGGCACCGAAAACTTTGGCGTGTCCCCTTCTGGTTTCGGGTTCAGCTTTAACTTTGCAGTGGCATTTATTGGACCAAGCACTGTGAAATGAAAATAAAATGATCAATAACCTTACCAAGAGCATGTCAGGACATGTCTAAGGAGGGTTCCGTAACCAACGCGCATTAGGTTTTCTTTAAATTTCTACAATAATTATAATACAATACTTTTTCGAAATATAAAGTAGCCTATGTCCTTCCCCTTGGACTACTCTATATTTGTAACAAATTTCATCAAACTCGGACCAGTAGTTTCGGAACCTATTCAATGCAAACAAACAATTTTCCCTTTATAATGTTAGGTATAGAATAAGCACTTACCTATTAATAAAAAATAATTAACACCGCGGAAACGTAATTATATTAATTTACAATCTAATTTGAATTGTATTTACCATACAGATATGTGTCGGGTTTCGACGATTTTGTAGCAATTTCATTTTGTAATTTGCTTTTAATATCTTGTGAATCTATCTTGGCATAAAGATGCGTCGTGGGATTCCAATAAACTGCTAGACCTTCTAAGTCGCATATCTGTAAAAGTACCATAGTTAGTATTATATTAAAATGTTTGGGATATAATTAATCGAGCGAACAAAAAATAAGTTGGCGGCTGCACGTGAGCATACTGTATTACTGAATTTGGCAGCGAATTAATATGTTGGCGACTAAATTACTAAACTGGCGAAAACACTCGGGTGACAAAAAAATCTAAAGTCGGCAGATAAAAAGAGGCGAAATTTAATCCAAATTAGCACCGACATTTATAAGTTGGTGACTTAATTTCCGAGTTGGTGACCATTATACCATATAAGCAGCTATAAAACCAGATTAGGTTGATAAATTAATGGCTGCTAAAAATTCAATTTGCAGGCTACGGAAAATCCTATTTTTGGATACTGTTGGAGTATGTTTTTCTTTGTCATGGGTGTCATTTTCTAGGTTTCTGGGGGTGCAGAATAATATGAAAATAATATCTGTTTCGTAATTCCACAATGGCGTAAATTTTTGTTATTAAAATTAACAAGGTTGTCCTTTTCCCGGTTTCTGGGGGTTCTGATTACAAAATTGTCTTCCAATTTCATTTTCCAAAATGGAGAATATTCAATGAATATGAATACTAAATTAAAAGATCTTGGGGATGCTAATTAGGATTGATGATTATTATTACAGTATGTTATGTAGTTCAAGGTACCAGCTATGTATAAAAATTTTTCAAAATTCAGGATTCATGAATTTTTCTGCCATTCATGAAGCAAATATGCGATTTCTAGGTTTATAAGGGGGAGCAAATTTTCATTATTTTTGCAGTAGGATGCACCGTTTCTGAGATAGAATCAATTTTATAAAAAAAGAAGTAATGCTGTACATTGAGATACGACGGATGTATAATTTATATGGAAATGTTGGAAAATTCAGGATTTTCGTTTTTTTTTTTCTCCCATCATGAAGAAAATATGATGTTGCGGTGTTCCTAAGGGGGACGAAATTTTCATTATTTTTTCAATAGGATGCACCGTTTCCGAGATAGAGTCAATTTTATAAAAAAAGAAGTAATGCTGTACATTGAGATACGACGGATGTATAATTTATATGGAAATGTTGGTAAATTCAGGATTTTCGAAAAAAATTTTCTCCCATCATGAAGAATATATGATGTTGCGGGGTTCCTAAGGGGGTAGAAATTTTCATTATTTTTTCAATAGGATGCACCGTTTCCGAGATAGAATCAATTTCATAAAAAAAGAAGTAAATGCTGTACATTGAGATACGACGGATGTTTATAGCTATAGAAATGTTGGAAAATTCAGGATTTTCGGAATTTTTTTTCTTCCATCATGAAGAAAATATGATGTTGCGGGGTTCCTAAGGGGGACGAAATTTTCATTATTTTTTCAATAGGATGCACCGTTTCCGAGATAGAATCAACTTTATAAAAACATAGTAAATGCTCTACATTGAGATACTAGGAATGTATAAAGCTATAGAAATGTTGGAAAATTCAGGATTTTCAAATTTCTTTTTCTCCCATCATGAAGAAAATATGAGGTTGTTGGGTTACTAAAGAAATTTAAAATGGATGACTTTTTTGTAATCAGCACCCCCAGAAACCAATAAAAGGACACCCATATTATTTTTATGAAATTGAGTATGTCCGCCATATTGGAATTTCAAAATGAATGTCATTTTCGTATCCAGCCAAATATCCAGCACTCCCAAAAACCTGGTAAACCATATCAATTTTACGAAAAATAATATCCGCCATTTTTAAATTTCAAAATTAATCTACACAATAATCTACACCCCCCTAATAAAAACCGAGAAAAATAAAAAATTGGGAATTTTCTACGCTCCTTTATGTTTTTTTTGTGTGCGCTCGTTTTGCTGCTTGTATGTTTTTTGAGTTACCTACATCAGGGAAAATATATGTGCCTATTCTTAAATTAAATGTGTACTCACAAATTGTCGCCAAGATGGTTATTTAGTCGCTAAAACATTATCTGTCTGCCAGTTTGGAAAATTCGGTGGTATTATTTAGTCACCAGATTAGTAATTTTTTTTGTTCCTTACATTCTTTCGCCAACTTGGTAATTTAGTATTCAATATTGGGTATTTTCACATCCAAAATTTAATTGTTTTGTCGCAAGTTTAAATACATGCCAAAATGTTTTAATTGTTGTATAAATATTTGTATTCCAAAATATGTACTGTATGTCAAACTGAACTGAAATTTTTAGATTTTTAATGATAATAATTTTCAAATGTGCTAGACTTATTTTAAGTTCTATTACAGTAATTGTACTATTAAGAAGTGCCTATTACATTATAATATTAATTAATTCTCATGACATATAACAAATGGCATTGAACTAATTACAATTACGCCATGATTCTAATTTCATTATACCCAATGACATTTGCATAGATAGTAGACATCAGTGGCGTGGGGTTCCAATAGCTCCATTCCTATCGGCTTCACGTAACACTTACCTTAGGAAAGCCCTAGCCCATATGGCTAGGGCTTCCCTATGAAGTAGAAACAGCCTTCGCCCCTGGTAGACACCAAGAATTTACACCGAAAAATAAATTAAATAATAAACTATGCATTAAGAAAAAGTGTCAGATCTAAACAGTAAAATAGTAATGAAAGAATGAGTAGCTCACTTTGAAAATTTTTGTGACCGCTTCTTGTATGACGGTTTGTTTCCAATTCTCGTCTGTGGTATGTACAGACAGGTTGTGCAGGGTTATGCCGAAGGAGAACGGCGCTTTGGGGTTAGTTATACTGTCCTCGTATCTAATGTGTATGTCCGTTATTTTAAGTTGAACGTTTTTGATAATCTGCGTTACCAGTTTCTCAACAAATGTCTCGTCCAGTTTGTTTTGGTCTGAAATATAAAATGAAGTGAGAGTGATTCGAAAAACTAGATGTTTAAATCTAATCTAAAAAGCGTTACATGCATAGACGTATTATAGACGAGGCATGTTGAGACAAAAAGTGTCTCCAGTTATTGGCCCGACTTCCGAAAATTTTGGGGCCATTTTGACATTTGAAGTATAGTGAAAACAAGATGGCTGAAGTTTGAAGTTTGGTGAAAACCAAGATGGCGTAACTTTTTCTTGAATAAAGATTTGTTCTATCAAATATACGTCATAACTCATAAGCCTATCTTGAGTTTTGAAATTTTTGGTTACATGCAAATTGCAACTGAAATTCTAAGCTATGGAGATCCATCCTTATCATTGTAGAACTATAACTTGCAGATCCAGTATTACCTAGCATTGTAAAACATAGAATGAGACAGAACCACCAGTGATTGATGGATATGATAATAATTTCAATGTTTCACATCTGTTTTATGTCCCACAAAGGTAGATATTTACCTTTCTCTGCTTCTTTTTTCTTAGCTTCCTCCACCCTGGCCAATTCAGATTGTTTGGCTGCAAGAGCCATTTTCTCCTCCTTCTCTGGATCATATTTAACTTCAGCTGACGGATTGACGATCAAAAAGAGTCTTTCGATAGTCGCCTCAACTGACGCACCATAGAGGTTTTTCCATGGTATTTTGAGGACAAGTTTGCCTAAAATAACAAATTAAATGTATACTATAGCTTGACCGCTGTAAAGTCGACCCTCCCGATGGTATGCGGGACGCGGGGCGGGAGGTATGCACGGGTACACACGGCATTGTGGCCACAGAGATTTATCTCGAGATATCTCAAGATAAATATTCGTGTTATTGTTTAGGTGAATGATTATAATTGTTTGAGTCATGTGAGTGTGGCAAATAATAGACTGATTCTATATTTATTTTTATTATATATTATTTTTATATATACACAATTAATTAAGCAACTATGTTAGATTTATTGTTGGATGTAACTAAGTAAAATAATCGCATGTGTAGCGGGCACAATGCTTCAACTGCGCGAGCTCTAGCTGCGTACGTTATTCGACGTCGGTGGCCGACATAGGACTGATTGATTGGTTGAGCGCTACCCGCCCCCGCGTCCCGCGGACCATCGGGAGGGTCGACTTTACAGCGGTCAAGCTATAGCTTGTGACACGTACCTAATAACACAATTAAAGATCAGCTCACGCTACACTAAAAGGTACTCGGCGCCGCACTCGCAAATCGAACTCTTGCAATGAAACGCGTATCTTTTTGTGTAGCGAATAAAGTTCAATTTTGAATCGCTATCTTAAAAAGTGTGTGCTACGTCGCGTCCGGTGTGAACTGACTCTTAAATTGCAAAACGACGCTCTAGTCGCTCATGTCCAGGGGTGGTCGACTCTGTATGAATGACCTTGGACCAAAAAGGGGGCAGTTCGGTGCGACAAGAATGGTTATATTTCAATACTATGATTCGTGCGTGGAGGTGGTTGCTCGGTTTTGTTGGAATGTAAAATTTAACTCTAAAGAGAAATTTAACGATAACTTAAACTTTAATTACGTATCTTCAATTTCCCGCCATATTCATATAATCAAATATATAGTCCTCCTTTGTTGGAAGGCGGTTAAAAGTTTGAGGGGGCAGCTCACTAGAGGCGCTATTTGGTCCCAATTTTTTTGTATGAAGTCGACCTTCTTCTCCGCGAGTAATAGTGTTCTGTGCTCATGTCATGTTATTGAGTTGTGAAAATGTTTTCAGATTTGTGTTATACACTCGTTATACACTACAGCAAGTTCTATGATAAAAGCTTGAACTAGATATTTTGTGGGATATGTAAAGACAAAATAAAAAGTTGAAAAGCAAATTATTAAAACCCATTCTATAAGAAAAAAATCTGCGACAATAATATTAATGCTAATTAAAATAAATAAATATAAATTGCTTTTACTTTATCAGTAGATAAGGATAAAGGTGAAGGTACATTGTTAGATCACTAAAGGGCTCTTCACTGTAATGCATATTTTACATGCAGAGCTGTTATAGACTCTACAGCGCTGCATGTAAAATAACAAAAACAATAGTCAACATTCCAATAAGTATTCCTCCATAAATATTTAAAATATTTGTTAGTTTTTTCAATTCAGGTCATTTATTTTTTTCTTTCTTAATGAATGTAACAAGTGCTCATATAATTTATATATTTTTTGCTTTTTTGGAGACAAATACCATCCAAGCATGATTCATGACTCTTATCAAAAATTTACATGTAGTACCTATACTCAGAAGATAAAAAAACAACAACAAAGGAAAATCTGCGCGGCAAACAATTTAGTACAAAATATAAGATTATCATGTTTTATGATAGAGATAATTTCTAGGTAATAACTTAACCGTTACTTAGGGTAGTTCGTAGTAACTATTTATTAATCTGTGCTTAGGGTCACTCACACTCTGACCCGACGCGGAACATTTTAAAATAGGGATTTTATTTTGAATCCCTTAATTGAATCCCTATTTTATCTATGGCGTTTTTCGCCCAATAAACAACCTCAAAATAGCAGCGATTTCACACCGTCACGTCAGACTTAACTTGTGCGCTTTAGAGTACTGAATTCTTTGGTCCTTTACGTATTAAGTTGTGTATTTGAATTTTGAATGGATATGATTGATAATATTATGTACTATGTAGCTCCATTACCAAAATGTAATCTTCAATCCCACCAAAAACATTCTGTAAAAAACTAGCCAAGTCTCGATGGAGCTGCTTGTTTATCTCTAAAAAGTAATGAAATCTAGACAAAATCGTGCCAAGTCTAAGGTTCCTTACTGCGATTTCTTTATTATTATAGTCAATGTTGAGTGACTTGGCCGTTGAACATTCTTTATACTTTAGTGGGTACAAGTCAATTTTGTATACATTTGTAACTACCTATGTTTGTTAAGCGAGATAATAGCCCATACTGGTATTGGTAATTGGACGCTAGTGTCTCATTTTAGGCTGTTGTTGATTGTACAATACACGTATTGGAGCAATGGTGTCATGGAGCCCCTTTTGTACCCTTGCGTGCCCTTCAACGGCCAAGTCACACAACATTAACTATAATAATAAAGAAACCGCAGTAAGGAACCTTAGACTTGGCACGATTTTGTCTAGATTTCATTACTTTTTAGAGATAAACAAGCAGCTCCATCGAGACTTGGCTAGTTTTTTACAGAATGTTTTTGGTGGGATTTCACTTCTTTTTGTAGAAACGTGGGCATATTGATTTATTTTCCTAGATTTTAGTGTAATTTATTTATTTAATTTGTGTAATGTTCGAGTAGAATAAAGTTCGAGTAGAATAAAGGGGCCTGAAAATGCGGCAAAATGGTTCTAGTAAAGAATGGTACGGCAGTGTTTGCTTCGCGCTCGACTTGGCGGGGGCACTGCCGTGCCCCCAGATCGACGTTCTGGTCTTATCTAGAGGTTCTCAAATAGGGGCCTGAAAATGCGGCGAAATGGTTCCAGTAAAGAATGGTACGGCAGTGTTTGCTTCGCGCTCGACTTGGCAGGGGCACTGCCGTGCCCCCAGATCGATTATCCTAGTTTTTATAGTTTTCCCTTTATGTGGCCATTAAACCCCAACTCTGTACCAAATTTCAGCTCTCTAAGTTTATGGGAAGTACTAGTTCTATTTTGATGATCATGAGTGAGTGAGTGAGTGAGTGTCGAAAATGCGAAACTTTGCTTTCGCTTAACTTCGGAACTAAATGACCTACAGACTTGAAATTTTGGATTTTAAGTACGTGACTATAGCTTATTGGATGACGAAAATTTCTGCGTTCTGGTCTTATCCAGAGGTTCTCAAATAGGGGCCTGAAAATGCGGCGAAATGGTTCCAGTAAAGGATGGTACGGCAGTGTTTGCTTCGCGCTCGACTTGGCGGGGGCACTGCCGTGCCCCCAGATATTTCTATCATTTGTTTATTGGCTTCCTCCCACTATGCATTAGAATTTTTTTTGTCAGGAACACAATATTACACCAAATAAATGACATATAAAATTTGCGCCACGCGAAGTTAAAACACGCGAAACAGTACATTATAGGTCACCTGATAACGGAATTGTCGAAACGAGTGATCTTATTAATGTTATTAGGTGACTGGTGAGGTCACACGGTTGCAAGGTTATAATTAGTAACACAATGGAATACAGATTTGAGGGTGTGATGTCATTAGCATGTTACACCATCGCAATTAGATTCTACACATACTAGCGATCTGTTTTGTTCAGATTTCCAAGATATACTATGAATTATCCCGCGGGAACACTGGACTTTTCCGGGATGAAAAGTAGCCTATGTTTTAATCCAGAGCCTAAACTACTACAATACCAAATTTCATCGAAATCCATTTGGTAGTTTTTGCGTGAAAGAGGAACAAACATCCATTCATACATCCTCACAAACTTTCACATTTATAATATTATATTAGAAGATGTGACAGTCAAAGTTAAAAGATTAAAATGGAAATAGACTGGTGATATACCAAGAGGCATTGAAAAATGGAGTAAAACCATACTTGATTGGTACCCAAGAAAAGGAAGGAAAGGAAAAGGAAGAAACGAAGGCAGACAATTCAAGAGATGGACTGATGAGATTAAATCCATAGCAGGGAATACCTGGACTAGACAGGGGAGGAACAGGGAACAATAGAAAGCTCTGGAGGAGGCCTTTTGCCTTCAAGGCAAACAAGCAGAACAGATGGAAAATAATAATAATAATTAACATCATGCTTGAATAAAAAGGCTTGATTGATTGATTGATTGAACACAAATAAAGATAGTGTGTATTTAATAGTGCTTTTTCTTTATATTTCTGTTTTTAAAATGGACAACCATTTTTTACAGAATAATAATTATTTTAATTACCTTTCAAATATCTGATACTTTATGTTATTAAAGCAACAACCGGTCGCTGACGTGGCACACACTGTATGTTATGGCCTAGTCAATAAAGCTTATATTGCGGTGGCCGCATTGTGATTCTTGTGATCATAATAAGAATGTGTCCTTAACATGAGGAGAGTTAGGTTAGGTCAGTGACTGTAGCTCACCCTGTTAGGGGATAGAGCAGAAGAAGGTGCTGCTGTAGCAGGCTCTTTTTTTTTTATGAAATGAACCAGCAATGAGCAGACGGATCTCCTAATGGTGAGTGATTACCGCCACCCATGGACACTCGCAACACCAGAGGAACTCCTTTATTGCGAACCGCATTCCTGGTCCTTAAAATCCCCAATCCCCCCCCTCCTCCTTGGGCCTCTGGTAACCTTACTTATGAAACACAACGCAAGCCTTACTTCACGCCTGTTTTCTCTGACGTTGTGGAATTTATATTCAACATTCGTGCCCAAGCGTGGTTCTCCCACAGTAGATAATAGCATACCATAATAGTAGATTATGCACCCAGGGGATAAAGCAGTGTCTTACGTCACGGGCAGCATATTGGACCCTGAGCGTAACGAGGGACTCTAGAGTTATGTAGAGTCCTGAGTGAAGCGAGGGGTTCAAGCTGCCCAAGACGAAGACAAGCTTTATCCCAGAGATGCATAGTTGCATACTCTACTTTTCATACCTACTGCGAGGCAATAAAAACCCAGGGCTACATAAATAAAACATTTATTTTGTTAAAAGTTAATATTGATATTGGACACATTTGTCCAGTTATGGAGAGACAGAGTAATATTTTTATTAGGAACATTTATAGGTGGTGGTGGCATTTATTTATTTTTTCTTTTGTTATAGGTGGCCAGTTCGATTTTCGAATAAACTCTCTTGACAATGCCATATATTATTGAAAACTCTATGATAGATACGTACATATTATGAGTTTTCATACGAATTTTAACGTTCCAAATTCAAATCACTTTAATACCTTGGGAGTTTCATACAACATTATCTTCCTTGGGAGTCAATGACTTGCTTTACGTTAAGATTGTGTGATATATAATCGGACATTGTCGAGCAGGTGGTATGAAAAATATATTGCTTACTATTTATGATTTTTAGATTAATATTTAGATTGCTAGCTACACACTGCACACTAATGTACTAGCTGTTAAATTGAAGTATATAGTATGTACAATATTTATTTCAGCACTTATAGATTATATGGCAAGATAAATAAGTGTAAATGTTAAAACCTGATGGTTAGCAAGCAAAGTTATAAGCAATAGTTTAAAAAATAACATTAACTTAGGGGACCCCGTATCAAAAATAGTCTTGCCCCCCAAGAGTGATAACTAATAAGAAAAAATTTGCTGGGGGGGCCCCATATAATTGATACAGTGGTAGCTAGGCCCCTGTCTTCATGGAATATAGAATATTGGTCCTCATCTACTTATGACAAGACATGGATAATAACATTTAACAAAAAGTTTTGCTAAAAATAATTATACCTAATTAAAGTATTTTGCAAAGTATTTTACAAAGAATAAAATACTTTATTGTTTAAGTGTGTGTTCACTAATAATAATAAATCAAATACGTCAGCAAATACCTAATTTAAGTAAAATTTCATTGTAGATGAATTTGTGTAATTAAAAAGTTCTGCTAACAATATTATTAATGTGAAAGTTTGTAAGGATGTATGGATGTTTGTTACTCTTTCTCGCAAAAACTACTGAACGGATTTTGATGAAATTTGGTGATGTAGTAGTTTCGGCTCTGGATTAAAACATAGCATACTTTTTATCCCGAAAAATACAGTGTTCCTGAGGGATACTATATATATACGCGGGCGGAGCCGCAGGCAACAGCTAGTATTTCTATAAATTTATTCATTTTCCTTGAACTATAAAAATATGAAATAGGTATAGTACACACCTAAATGGCCATACACAGTTTGAACAGGGATGTTGAGTTCCTCCAGGGCATTTTGTTTCAGGATAAGATTTTCCAGAACAACGTCGCCTGAAATAAAAATAAAACGGTGCGAAATTTCGATCATTGAGTAGAGGATGACATCATACACTAGTTTGAAAACTTACCACCCCATATTCCAAGTTTAAGTTGTGACCTATTTAAATTTTCGACATAATCCCCCAGGAATCTATTAAGCACGTCTACAACGATGGATTCGAAAACCATAGTATTTTTTTTTTTTTGAATAAAAGCTTAAAAGTAAATTCGTAAACACTGCTGCATAAAGTTACATATTTACGTAAAAAGAGGATATATGAATATTATAAACGGTCCGTAACTTATCCTATTTATTCTGTTTAGTGTAGAAGTAATACAAATATGATAGCACTGTTGGTAATATTTTTAATTGCGATTTATTTCGTGGAGAAAAAATTCCAAAAACACACTTTGACACACAAATGTGAATTCTGATTTCTGTCAAAATGTAAAGTCATAACAAATGTCAATGTTTTTTTTTTTATTGTGACATTTCAGGGCCACACATGGACCTAGGAATAACAACAGGTACTGTGAGCACTGTGAGCAAAAAAAACGTGCCGAGCGAGAGGTTGGAACTTGGAAGAGAGGCTTAGATCATATACTACGGGATACGCCTTACATGAGCTTTCCCCTCTGCCGAGGTATAAGATTTTTGAATCTAATGCGTTCATAAAAACTATTTACGTAATCGATTTTAATCATTATGTGCATCGGTATAGCATCGAAAGGACGTCCGAAATGCTCCGCTAAAAATGCTGATTTATGCTCTTATATCCTGTAAAAACAAGTCCAACACGTCGAATTTAAAAAAGATGGAATAATCTTTCATTTGTGAGTATTTTTTTATTTAATTATTGTATATTTCTATTTAAATGTAATTTCGTAAAAATCGACGATGTATCGAATAGCGGTGTAAACGAGACAAATAATCGGAGAATATTCGATGATGACGTAGGCGCACTCCCCACGAGACTATCATTGTTAGATATAGAATTTTAGTCTTTATTTCCTATGTAATAGATTCGAATTTTATTATGGCACTTAATTCTCGAAACATGGCGGAATTTTTTTATTACTTTTTGAGTGACGTGACAATCACTAGAATAACGATGTCGATAAAAATTAATTTTTTTCTTGGTATACTAATTTTATATTTTGTGATGTAAAAATATTGGATTGCTTTTACACTTTATACGACGGATCAAGCAAGGAGTATAAAGTGTGCATGTATGTACGTGATGTTTATTATTTACCTCACCGCAACTTTGAAACTTGAAAGGCTGAACAGGTTATTTGGATGTTTGAAATATATACTAGGGTATCGTTATAAAATCAAGATGTTCCCAGCCAGAGGGACACAAGTATTCCTTGTTTGAAGCGCAGTTCATTTTTAGGGTTCCGTAATACTTGAGGAACGCTTATAGTTTCGCTCTGTCCGTCCGTCTGTCTGTCTGTCCGCGCTTCTACCGTTAGCCTAAGTATGAATATAAATGGATGAAATTTGGTACAGTCATAAATCACAGATTAGTAATAGCATGGACGAAATATACATAGACCTACAGATCCCATACGTACGTAATTAAAACGTACGACATTTTTTAATTTTCTTGTTGACCGTTAGATGACGTTGAGTGTATCAAATTACAAAATTAGCCATATTTATTTAAAAATAAAAACGCCATCTCTAGGACTATATTTGAAGTACGTCATAAGTTATCTTATATTTAAAAAAAACGTCAATAGATGGCGCTAAACAAGTTATGGTTGAGCCGCTAATAAAGACTTAGACTATGTCCAGAAACTGCGTATTCTTACGCACGCAAGGTCTACGCACGTAGTCGAGGTACTAGGGCCCCATACATTGCGTCCAGAAGCTACGTGCGTATTATTTTAGCTATGCGCGTATCGTACAAAATTGACCTATTAAACCGCTTTGGTTGATTCAGGCACGGATCCAGCTCTCAAACGAAGATGTGGCCCGAAAATTTTGATTATATTATTTCCTTCATAACATGGTTATTAGAATATAAAAAAAGAATTTTATTATTTTCTTTATAATATTATGTTAATTAAAAGCTAACGCGCGGAGTGAGTGAGAAAGTTTTTCGCTTATTTAGCAAAAAAAATATTTTGTTTGGTAAAAAAATAAGCTTTCAATATAGGTACCTTAAACAAATTAACATCAACTAAGATTATAAATTAATTAAATAAAAAATATATGCATATATAGTAAAGAAACATACACAAATTATAGATTATATAACATCGGCAGGAGTAATTCCTATCGGTTCAAACAAAGTATTATTTTTTCTTAAATCTGTTGGTTAGTAAATAAAAAAGGGCCGAAAATTTATGGAGAGGTGACAAATTTTGCGTTTTCTTCAATCTACCTGACTAAAGGTCCGCTTAACACTAAATCCACTACTATAAATATGTATTTTAACAATAATATAAGTATGACCAGCAGGTAAAAAGCACCAGGTAAGACTCAAAAGGCTAACAATACCAATACTACTACCCACTGAACCTATTTTGATTATAAATTAATAGACCTTGAAAGTATGCACTCACAAGGCTGTTGGGGTTGTGGGTATGCCCATACCACACGTATAGGTGCTCCGCCCCTGACTCAATAGATGCAGCAAAATTACGCAGCTACCTCGAGTACGCGCGAGACATAAAGTGAAAGAAAAATGTTTTTCTCGCTCCGATTGTATGATTCAAAGTGAGACAGAAGTATTCAGTTCATTCGTTACACAGCATTCAGATCGGTTGACACTGTTGGCATTTTACTTTACAGAGTGTTCCGAAATTTTGTGCTGTCAATGTTTTGTCAAAACCAATTATTTCTGAAGACACTTTATATTAAAACCTTCAACACACAATTGATATCGATTTGAAATAGTCAAAAGTGTCATCCCCTGTATTTTGGAGTGCAATGAAAGCGTAGTAAGATCGAGTTGCCAAGTTTCAAAAAATATTTCTCCCTAAAACAAATAGTACGGTTCCCGTGGATTTTACCTAGCATGCGAAGACTCTCAAATATAATTATTAAAGCACTTATGCCATATCGAAACTTCATAAAGTTACATAATACGATAAAATATATAGGTACTTACCGTTAAAAATCAAAAAAGTTACATACCAAATATGTAAGTATTACTTATTTAGAAAAACATACCTATAAAGATCTTTATACAGTAAAACTACTTTGCTAATATCTTTCGGAAGTCCCACACATGCTTTCCAACATCCGTCATTTCCGTAGAAAAAAAAACGATGATTGCTCATTTTCGAGCAAAATGAGTAGGACAATAACAAAAACAATATAATTTTGGCAAGTTGCCTTGCACCAACAATGAAAAACAAAATGTTAATGTATGATTTTAAGAACGAATTGTGAATATGTATTATTAAAATTAAATGTTTAGATAATTTAACGTTATTATTTAAATTCGATTATAATTATAAAATAACCAACAAAAATAATATTTACCCTAAAGCGCCATACTCACGGGCCAAGCAGCAAATCCAGCAACGGTACTTATAGTATAACAGTATCATTATTGTCAATAGTGTCATTCATCATCATCATCATCAATCATTTATAATTTTTGCCTGCAAATCCGCGGCCTTGTGCTTGTAGGTGTGGTCAGTATGACCCATAAGTCTGGCCACAGACGTTCTAAATTTGACATTCTTTAAGAACGTCAAATTCAGGTCGAAGGCAAAGTTTCCATACAAAACACGCATAGCCCACACACGTGCATAATCTTTCAGATTCTTAAATGTCAGTTCGAACTTTAAGAATGTCAATGAAGAACGTCTGTGGCCAGGCTCAGCGTATGTGTGACATGGTGTCTGAATATATAAAATTCGAGGAATTCCCTCGATTCCTTATGGATCCCATCATCAGGTCACCACTTTGATCAATCATCACAGGGATTAATTTAGGATTATATCCTTTATTAAAATAAAATCATCAAAGTAAAAAATAAATGAATATCGGTCCACAGAAGGCGCGCCGGAAAGGCGGCGGAGTAATCGTTGAACATACAAAAAAATATATAGCCGCCAAACCTATAACCGCCTCCTTTTTGGGAATCGTTTAATAATAAAGACAATTTAAAATTGTGGAACATGAATATTTTTGACGTGCTTTCTATTATTATATCTTATTTTTTTATTGATTTAGTAGAAAATAGAATTAAATTTAGTAGAAACGCGTATCTTTTAAGACTGAGGAGTTCTGTTCAGTGCTTTTGAATTCAGGATATACATTGGTGCAAAATCTTATTTTTAGTAGCATATGCTTATGTTACTTCAGGAAAAGTCTAAATCATTATATGTGTCCATATAAATTTCGAGGAGTCCCTCGATTCCACATTGATCCTATCATCATGTCACCGCTTTTTTCAAAACGGGACAAACTTGAAATTATACCCTTTACATCAAAAAAAGAATTTTGAAAATCGGTCCAGAGACGGCGGGATTATGGTATAACATACAAACAAAAATAAAAAAATATATATATGTTGCCGAACGTATAGCCGCCTCTTTTTTTGAAAGTCGGTTAAAAAAATAGTGTGCTGTATATATTACTTATCGACAAGCAGTTTAATTGCATATTTAAATAACACAAGCATAAGATTCTTAGCCCCTTCAGATACTTTTCTCCCTAAATTTAGGGAAAAAGTCCCAAGTTGGCATCACAGATAGACCGGCAGAAATTTTGTTGTGATAAGATAAGAATCTCTACGTGCGTAGGTTTACGCAGGCTTACGCAGTTTCTGGACATAGTCTTACCTACCTATATACAAAATTTCTATAATTTTCTTTATTTTGTAATTTCTCTACGTGCGCGTGTGAGGATGAATTAATATTGCCATGCATATAAAATAGATACCCAACATTCTGGAATTATATTCAAATAAGATTTGTTTATTAGTGTTTATATAAAGTGTACAATTATTTGACAAGATATTATTTTGGTTGTGTAATAACCAGTATTTATTTACGGCGTTTTATTAATTTGAAACACCTCTATCTTTATACCTTAACCTAAGCAACAATCTTGTTAATCGATTTTTGAACTTGGAATTAAAGTTTATAACGTCTTAATTTCATTTAAATAAAAAAGTCTCAGAACAAAAGAAAATTGTAGGTTTCAAATAAAGTTAATTGTTAAACTTTTGGTTAAACTATTAAAACAGAAAGTGGCAACACTATGATCTGCCGGTCCGCCGCCGTCCCTACTCCGTACCATAATATCTATGTTTCGTACCATATTTATGTTCGGATTGTTGTGAATTTAGAGGTGGGCGCCGACCTAAAATTTGCCGGCGGCGCGGCGGCGCGCTGGGGGAAATTGGTCGGCGTGGCGGCGTAGCTGTTTTTGTAAAAAAAAAACGCAATTTTTAGAAGCGAAAAGTTTTATTCGTTTGTTTTTACAATGAAGCATAGGTATACAAAATTGCTTAAAACGATTCTCCCAGTAATGCTTGTATCTATACAAATACACTAGTTTTTGTTTCATTGAAAAAAACCGAGTATTAGCGGATTATATTATAGACATTTCAAATTGTCGTAAATTTCGCGGCCCGTAGCAGGCGCTCGTGGAGAGTGTGACGTCACGGCACACTGCTGGCCGAGTTACCTAGTACAAATAATGCTTGCGCTCAACTATTATTGCAGTGTTTTATATTGTTTCTCCGTAGATAAGGTAATATTAAGTTTAATATGTGTCTATTAGTATTTAGTAGTGTAATATTAGTGTATATAATATTGTAATTTATGTGCAGTAAGTACAACGGATGACGGATTTGAATTAGAAACGGTACCAGCCTGAACAACACCATAATAAAACAATATTTAAAAATGATAAATTAGTTCTATTTTAAATTAAAATAGAACTCATTTTCAAGTTGGCTGGTACCGACTTGAAAATTATGAAGATTGGGTAGAGAAATAAATTAGATGTTCAGTCAAATTTAAAAGGGCTATTTGAAAAAATAAGTTTTATTTCATGCTTTTTTGTGCATTTTTACTTTGGAAGTCGGTTTAATTTTTTGTTTAAAATATTTTTTCCCTTTCTATTGATATTTGTAAAATTATTAAAAAATTATGAGATAGTTTAAAATAAACGATCGAATATATAATATTGAATACGCGCCATTAGCTTTCATTGGATATTGTAAATAAGATGATGATGATGATGAAGATTACTGTAAGGGGCCATCCACATATTACGTCACGCAAAATTTTGACTTTTTGAACACCTACCCCCCCCCCCCCCCATGTCACGCTTTTTAGTATCCCTGTACCTGTATTTAACATGTAAGCGAATTTTTGGATACTCGGCGGCGGCGGCGCCACATGCATGGCGGCGCGGCGGCGCCCACCTCAAGTTGTGATTGCGTTCCTCGTTGTGTTGTTGTATTTTTCTCAATTGCTTTTAGATTTCTTTTAAATACGATATTGCGCTTGCCTACCGGAACTGATAATCTGCCTACTACCTGTGACCTACCTATTTTGCCTCCTGGACTCCGATAAATCGCCTTATTGTTGACCTGTGCTTGTATTATGGACTTTGTGTGCCTACGATTCGGACTATTTGTTTAAAAATTCGGAAAGCTTTTTCCATAAACAACTTGGAGAAAATGTATACCAATTGCGTACCTATATCACAATTGTGGCAATAAAAGCAATGAAATTGCTATGTTTCGGTTTCCTGTAAATGATCCAGACCGCTTGATATTCTGGAATCTGGATACGAAACTAAAACTAAAAATCGAAAAGTATGAAGTGGGCCCTTAGGCTGGGAGTTGGACTATATTTTATGCTCCAGAATCCGAAACACCGGAATTAAATTCAGAGAATTAATTAATTAAAAATAGAACTCTGTGCTAATACAATAGAGTTGAAAATCGAACACATGAGTGTCGAGTCAAATGTCAGTGTCATTAGTCATATAATATGACACACGAAATCCTTTTTCAACTCTTTTGTTACACAGACTACCAGCAGGCTTAGCATGCACATTGGATGTGCATGCATGCTAAGCCTGCAAGAAAGACAAAATGAGATGGAAGAAACGTTAATACCATTCGGAATTCAGAATAGGTCTTATTGTAAGGCAGCAAGGTTGATGCTACGTCGTTATGAGAAAAAATATTTCTTTTCTTCCCGAGCATTTCCGCAATCCGCAAATTTCCCGAGCTTTTGACAGCTAAAGTAGAAACTTTTTTTTAATTTAACGTCAAATACTCTATACTAATATAATAAAGAGGAAAAGTTTGTTTGTATGTTTGTTTGTTTGCATTGAATAGGCTCCGAAACTACTGGACCGATTTTGATGAAATTTGGTGTAAATATAGATCCCACCAAAAACATTCTGTAAAAAACTAGCCAAGTCTCGATGGAGCTGCTTGTTTATCTCTAAAAAGTAATGAAATCTAGACAAAGTCTTGCCAAGTCTAAGGATCCTTACTACGATTTCTTTATTATTATAGTTAATGTTGTGTGACTTGGCCGTTGAAAATCCATACTTAATATTATAAATGCGAAAGTGTGTCTGTCTGTCTGTCTGTCTGTCTGTCTGTCTGTCTGTTACCTCTTCACGCTTTAACCGCTGAACCGATTTTGATGAAATTTGGTACAGAGATACTTTGAGTCCTGGGAAAGGACATAGGATACTTTTTGTCCCAAAAATTTGCGGTGTTCCCGAGGGATAATGTATTATTATTGTGTGTACTTTGACTGTATTTTACTGCTAAACGGTTGAATTGATTTGAATGAAATTTGGTATGGCAGTGGTTTATGCTTTGGACAAACGCCCAGTCTACTTTTTATCCCAAAAATATACAGTGTGCCCGAGGGATAATGTTTTAATTTGTGTACATCCATACTTCCATATCCATACTTCCATATATCCATATATCCATATATAATATTATAAATGCGAAAGTGTGTCTGTCTATCTGTCTGTCTGTCTGTCTGTTACCTCTTCACGCTTTAACCGCTGAACCGATTTTGATGAAATTTGGTACCGAGATACTTTGAGTCCTGGGAAAGGACATAGGATACTTTTTGTCCCAAAAATTTGCGGTGTTCCCGAGGGATAATGTATTATTATTGTGTGTACTTTGACTGTCTTTTACTGCTAAACGGTTGAATTGATTTTAATGAAATTTGGTACGGTAGTGGTTTATGCTTTGGACAAACGCGCAGTGTACTTTTTATCCCAAAAAGATAGAGTCTTCCCGAGGGATAATGTATTATTTTGTGTACTTTGACTGTCTTTTACTGCTAAAAGGTTGAATTGATTTGAATGAAATTTTGTATGGTAGTTGTTTACGCTTTGGACAAACGTGCAGTCTACTTTTTTTCCCAAAAAGATATATAATAGTGTTCCCGAGGGATAATGTACTATTGTGTATATTTTTTTAACGTCTTTCATAGCTTAAGAGTTTAAACCGTTTAAATGAAATATGGTATGATAGTGCTTCGGACAAACAATTAGTAATTAAATAGAGAACGTAAGATAAGGAAGATACAGATTTAACTTAGAGTACAGTCGGGAGTGGCCAAAAAACCTCATTTCTCGCGGGCGGAGCCGCGGGCAAAAGCTAGTTCTTTATAAGTTAGTGGGTACAAGTCAATTTTGTTTACACGTAATGTCATAATGTTATACCTATGTTTGTTAAGCGAGATAATAGCCCATACTGGTATTGGTAATTGGACGCTAGTGTCTTATTTTAGGCCTTTGTTGATTGTACAACACATGTATTGGAGCAATGGTGTCATGGAGCCCCTTTTGTACCCTTGTGTACCCTTCAACGGCCAAGTCACACAACATTAACTATAATAATAAAGAAATCGTAGTAAGGATCCTTAGACTTGGCAAGACTTTGTCTAGATTTCATTACTTTTTAGAGATAAACAAGCAGCTCCATCGAGACTTGGCTAGTTTTTTACAGAATGTTTTTGGTGGGATTTCACTTATTTTTGTAGAAACGTGAAATATTGATTTATTTTACTAGATTTTAGTGTAATTTGTTAATTTATTTGTGTAATGTTCGAGTAGAATAAAGTTAATTGTTCGATTATTTCTTCTTGTAAACATGTAAGTATAAGTATAAAAGCTAGTCTAGTCGTATCCAGAGTTTTCCTTTAATTTTATTTATATGCGTATTAAAATCAGAAGGGGAGGCATTCGCCCAGAAGTGGGACGCTACGGGCTAGATTAAATTAGAAGATGTGTCCCACTTTACTGGATTTTTGCAATGACAGTCGATTTTTTTATGTACCAATAGTAGAAGGGGGCATTACCATATCTCTAATCAGCTGAGACCAGCTGAGGGTTCTTCATCAGATACTTCAGACCTTCGATTTTTGACATCAAATGAAGTGGCCCACCAAGTTGAATATTTTTTGTAAAGGCAGTATGTCGATCTCTAATAGTTTGGTTGGGCTCTTGTGTTTTCTAATAAGGGTCACCAGGTACTCCAGATCTTCGGTTATCCTAGTTTTTATAGTTTTCCCTTTATGTGGCTATTAAACCCTAACTCTGTACCAAATTTCAGCTCTTTGAGTTTACGGGAAGTACTAGTTCTATTCTGATGATCATGAGTGTGTGACTGAGTCAGTGAGTGAGTGTCATAAATGCGAAACTTTGCTTTCGTTTAACTTCGGAACTAAATGACCTACAGACTTAAAATTTTGGATTTTAAGTATGTGATTATAGCTTACTGGATGACGAAAATTTCTGCGTTCTGGTCTTATCCAGAGGTTCTCAAATAGGGGCCTGAAAATGCGGCGAAATGGTTCCAGTAAATAATGGTACGGCAGTGTTTGCTTCGCGCTCGACTTAGCGGGGGCACTGCCGTGCCCCCAGATCGACGTTCTGGTCTTATCCAGAGTTTCTCAAATAGAGGCCTGAAAATGCGGCGAAATGGTTCCAGTAAATAATGGTACGGCAGTGTTTGTTTCGCGCTTGACTTGGCGGGGGCACTTCCGTGCCCCCAGATCGATTATCCTAGTTTTTATAGTTTTCCCTTTATGTGGCCATTAAACCCTAACTCTGTACCAAATTTCAGCTCTCTGAGTTTATGGGAAGTACTAGTTCTATTCTGATGATCATGAGTGAGTGAGTGAGTGTCGTAAATGCGAAACTTTGCTTTCACTTAACTTCGGAACTAAATGACCTACAGACTTGAAATTTTGGGTTTTAAGTATGTGATTATAGCTTACTGGATGACGAAAATTTCTGCGTTCTGGTCTTATCCAGAGGTTCTCAAATAGGGGCCTGAAAATGCGGTGAAATGGTTCCAGTAAAGGATGGTACGGCAGTGTTTGCTTCGCACTCGACTTGGCGGGTGCACTGCCGTGCCCCCAGATAAAACCACGGGGAAGGACATAGGCAACTTTTTATCGCGGCAAAATGTACGGTTACCCCGGGATTTCCTTTTGCGCGTACGAAGTCGCGTGCAACATCTAGTCTTACAATAATGTCAACTACTCCACATCATGGCGCTCCTAGACAATTAGTTTCAGTCTTTATATGTAGGTAGAATATTTCTTCTTTAAATTTATTTCTTCGGCTCGCGTCGCCGCGTCATGCTAAGCCTGCTAGTACGAGGAAAAACTTTGGAAAAACTTGAAACGCTCTTATGCCAAAGCATAGAGCGTGCGGACGGATACGGTGTATCATTTTCAACCTTATACCTTAGCAATAAGGTTCAAAATAAAGTTCACCTGATCTGTCCGCGACTGCAAAATGACTTGTCAACCGTAATTTCAAACATTTTTGATTTTCATTGCGATTACCTACTTATCGTTTAATTCAATATTCTAATTAAGTTACACTTTGATTTCGTGTAGTTTTCTATTAAATAGGTAGGTATTTTAAGCAAAATAAGATTTCTTGGTATTTTAAAGAGTTGTATTATTTTTTATGATAGGTAGGTAGGTACATATTTAGTTTTGTTTTTATAATAATTAACATTGTCTTTTTATCCAACCGCGATAACCCATATTCACGCGAACGAAGTCGCGGGCAACACCTAGCTACAATAATTATTATGATCAATATCTACATTATACAACATTGTATTGTACCTGTTTATATAAGTAGGTACCTACTTTTATGAGACATTCGATGCTTTTGCGCGCCATCTAGTGATCACATTTGGTACCCTAATACTACGCCATCTACCATAATTGTCTAAAAACAAGCTGCTGAGGTTAATTTTTTAGGATTTAGAGACAATTATCAAATATCAGCCTTTGAACTTTAAAATCACACTGGAAAGAGACTGAAAAATATTTTTTCTTGTTTAAAACAGAACATAATTCATTTACTTCGCTAATTTGTGCAATTTATTGATTTTCGTGCTACAAACTAACGCCATCTAGACCTAAGCAGTATCCGGACCTTTTTATTGTGTACGTTTTAAATGTATGGGATCTGTCAGTCTATGTATATTTCGTCCATGGTAATAGATAGCTAGATCATAGATCTCGGATTTGGAATCATAAAATAATAATAATTTTAGTACCTGGGCGACTGTTTATTGTAATATGGTGGGTGGTGTTTAGGTGATAATCTACATAAACTTAAAAAGTAAAATGTGAACTGACAATTATTATTATTTACAATCGATTTCTGTGTAGATGTAAAACAATAAATCTCGGATTTGGAATCATAAAATAATAATAATTTTAGTACCTGGGCGACTGTTTATTGTAATATGGTGGGTGGTGTTTAGGTGATAATCTACATAAACTTAAAAAGTAAAATGTGAACTGACAATTATTATTATTTACAATCGATTTCTGTGTAGATGTAAAACAATAAAAAATAAAAAAAATATAATTATATAAACTTGAACATATAAAAAAAGAAACAAAAGTAAGGCACCGAGCAGGTTTCGAACCCGTAACACTCGTTTCTTGCCTTTCGCGTCTTATGTCCCTACTTGGGTTAAAATTAGCACATTTTGACGTTTTCAACATCAGCTGTGATCAGCTGTCAGTTGTTCCACTAGTCACAAAAAATGCTAAAAACGAAAATTTCGAAATTTTCATTAATATCGTTATTTCGCTAAAGAAACACCATTTTGTGGTAAAAATTATCGTAGCGTTTTGGGCAAAAATAGTGCCGTCTGGAACAGGCTATTAGGAATAACATCATCATTCATCAAATAAATCATGAAGCATAGATACCAGGAGTCCGAACGGTATAGGCCAAGTATAGGCTTTTCCCTTTGAGTATCCAACTATAACGGAGACGCCATTGTCAGGCGTTCCCCGCTGCCAAAGGTTAGACCCTCCGGTCGTGAGGGTTGTATAAAACTAGTTGCTGCGCGTTTTTGACGTATTCGGAAAATTACAGCGAGGCGGAACGAACCGGAGCAGAAAATGCCGACTTACTGTATTTTTTCCTGCAAAAACAGATCGGAAACATCAAATAAACAAAAGGATGGTATTACTTTCCATGTGTATGTATTATTTTGCCTAAATATTAACAATAATTGCGATATATTAGCAAAAATCCAAAAATTTTACTCGATGAACAAATGTTGCTACTAAATCGTACAACATCCAAAAGACATTGGGAACTTTTTGCCCCGCTTTTCGAAAAGTAGCGGACACAAACGAAACTTATCACTGATGATAGATACTATTTTCCACTTTATTACCATGCATTTTTTTTTTCTGTAACATTTGGGAATATTGAGATAATAAGGTTTTATTATTGATGTAATTTCACTATTTGCACTTTACATTACACCTACATTTTAATAATATGATCACAAAAATACGCCAAATGTCTATGATATAAGCGCTGTGGCTTAGCAGCGTCTAGTCAGGTAAAAAAAATAACCAGTTTCGCTGCCTGCGCGCATCGCTCGAACAACCTATACGCAACGCGCAGTCCTTCGTCATCTGTCTATATAACTATACAATAAATAAACAATTGGTGATGATGATGATGATGACTATTAATTATTTAGTATAAAAAATGTACCCCGAAATTGTCAATGTAAAAAACTAATCATTTTAGAAAAAAATATTTTCAACTTAGTCTCATCATATCTCAGAATTCCCATATGTCACAATATAGCGCTTTACGTGAATATACCTACTGATCTAAAGCTTTGAAATAAAGTATGTTTCTTCTTTGTCCGCCGTGGGGCATTTTTCCATACTAAAGTTCCCAATGTTATTTAGGGTAATATTTAAAAGTAGTAATTTATAAAAACTTCTATTTCATATTCGTTCTTGTTTTTACTATTTCATAATGAAGAAACATGACTAATTATTTAGTACACTATTTACAATTTTGTTTTTCTTCATGATATTATTTCACGAAACACATTGAAAATTTGCAAATTATTATAAAATAATTATTCAATTGTGTTAACAAACTTTTGTTTATATTAATTATTATTTATTACAATAAAATATGTGCGGATAAATTTATCCTGAAATTATGCATTTTTAATTTATAAACAGGCCACACTTCATAAAAACTGAGGGTTGTGACAACGTAAAAGAAATATCGATATCTACTTTATCAGTATGTTATTCTGACCATTATTTTTTTAGATTTCCTAAAAATAGGATGATTAGGAATGCCTGGGTCCAAGCTTGCGCTAATAATTTTTCTTTGTTTCCCAAACGTACGAGTACAATTTGCTCGGTGCATTTTGAAGTTTCATGTTTTATTGTTCAGACGAACAACAGTAGGAGATTAAAACAGCGCGCCTTGCCAACTTTGAAATTATTAAAGGTGCATTTTATAATTAACTAGTTTTTGCCCGTGAATTTGAACCAATCTTTGAACTACTTATGGTGAACATTGGTAAACATTGAGGTGGAACAGAACTATTATAAATGCAAAAAAAACGTATTTAGGGTGGACCCTATTTATCATAACGATTCCGCATTTTTACTTACCTCCACCTTTTTTAACCGACAAAAAACCGAAGGTGGTTCTCAATTCAACACATACTTACGATTATAGTACGATTTTGGTATTTTTTTTTAATTTAATAATATAATATATTTTAAATATAATATATGGATGCTTCACGTCATGTCAATCTGGTCTCGTGGTAAGTTCTCGAAGAACTTGTTTTACGGGTATAGGTGTACCAGAATCTCATGGCAAATAGGGAAATAAAATTTTGTAGTGTGCAATACTGGAGAAATTGGATTAAACGATCTTGATACTGGTTAATTTTTAGTTAAATCGAAACTGTCTTAAGTTGATTTCCTTTTTCCTCCTCTCCTCCAGGCATGGAAAATAAACCATCATTCGATGTGCCATCGACGATTCACCGTATAGTAGTACTGGAAACACCTTTAAGGAAGTCACAATAAGTATCTAAGAAAATATAAAAAAACTAAAAGTATCAAAACAACTCACTCTAACTTACCGGTCAAATCTACCACGAGCTTTAAATTATAAGATTGAGTTTGATTTACACCTTCTTCTTCCTGTATTTTAAGATAGACATTGAAAACAATATTTCTCGCTTGAGATCGAATTTCCTTTTTCAACACTTTCACCAAAACAACAAATTCCAAGAACATATTCACAAAATTTTAGCAGCGGTTGACAGATCACGTACTTTGATTTGACGGGTCATACTTGACATTGCCATATGAAAATCACTTTTTTTTTTTAAATGCCATCAGATTCTGGTACACCTATACCAGTCAACGGAAATATATTTAATACTATACACATATTTAATATTTTTATTATATTCTACACACATTTAATACCTACACACCCATGACCCAGGAACACAGAAAAACTTTATTTACTTCGGCGGGATTCGAACCCGCAATCCCCGCCTTGAGCACAAACACGCTCAACCACTGAACCACAGAGGTCGTCTAATTATTATTGTAAAGATTTTACTTCTAAATTCATCCTATTGTCACTAAATGGTAGACCCACGGACTCCTTTTTTTACAACAACAAATAAAAAGCGTGAAGCGTGCTAGATAATGGGTTTCAACACGTATGAGGCTAATTCTTGAAGCTATTATCTATTTTACTTTAGTTATTACGGCTGCTCCACCCGCGTAAATATACTATCGGTTATTCCGCGGGAATACTCTATTTTTCCGATATAAAAAGTAGCCTATGTTTTAATCCAGAGCCTAAACTACTACCATACCAAATTTCATCAAAATCCGTTCAGTAGTTTTTGCATGAAAGAGTAACAAGCATCCATCTATACATCCAACCATCTATCCATCCATCCATCCTCACAAATTTTCACATTTTATACTATTACCTACTAGGATAGGATGTGAAAATTTGTGAGGATGGATAGATGGTGAATGTATGGATGTTCTTTAATATTGTAAAACATACTTTTATTCTATCGTCAATAGTTTCCGCAGCGCATGCGACGAAAGTTGTTTAATGGCATTTTTGACACCTTGGGTTACGTTACTAAAGTTTTAGTAAGAATCCCTAATCTTTTCTAGCAATAAATATAGCCTATTTTACTCAGGGTGAATGTAGCTTTCTAATGGTGAAATAATTTTTGAAATTGGCACAGTAGTTTTTTAGTTTATTCATTACAAACATACACACAAAAATACAAATCTTTCCTCTTTACAATATTAGTATAGATTATTATTATATACTACCTAGGTATATAAACAAATATTTTTTTAAACGACGTACAGTCAGATTAGACCGCAAATTAATATTTATCTATACTTTCTCTCATTAGTTATTCTATGTCTAGTTAGACTAGTTAGACATACAGAAACTTATAAGAGAAAATATAGGTAAATATTGAAAAAATCGATTTCGAATT
This sequence comes from Glaucopsyche alexis, assembly GCA_905404095.1. Taxonomy (NCBI): domain Eukaryota; kingdom Metazoa; phylum Arthropoda; class Insecta; order Lepidoptera; family Lycaenidae; genus Glaucopsyche; species Glaucopsyche alexis. The sequence continues at coordinate 6,261,720 of FR990048.1, forward strand.
GATTTCGCTCAGAATAATTTTCCCTTAGAGTTTTTAGCATAGTCAATCAACATGGGAACTCACAAGTTTCTATCTCCTATAGTTTAGAAATGCCAGGAGGATGACCAACTTATAAACCATTATGGAGACCGATTACTCGAAAATGGTTGACTTTGTAAAAAGGTAATTTATAAATTCTTATTTCAATTTTAAAATACCTATAAACTATACAAAATTTCATTTATATATATATATATATATATATATATATATATATATATATACAGCGTGTCCCGACACCTATATCGGAGCCTTTAGTGGTAAAAAATATGGAATTTTTTATCGACAAATTGCGCCTCAAATTTTATTTTTCTCTCACGTTTGTAAATTGGCAGCCATTTTATTTTTTGGTTACCAAGACCCGGGCTCTCGTACTAATTCGACCACCCCTACTCATGTAAATGTCCTAGGAACATAAAAAAGGTCTCATTTGATAGCTAAATATGTGGACAATAATTCACAGTTAAAATGTTTTAATTTTCTTTGAACAGAAAAACAAAAAAAGGTAATTAAAAAAAATATATAGGCTTTTTGTGAAAAATCTAGGCCATTAACCTGCTTGTTTTTTGTTCTAAAACGATAGAAGAGGACGTTTGCTAAAATAAAATACAAACCTCTTTACTCTCAGTGCAATAGTTTAGAAGTTATAACAATTTGTTTGTATCATCTCAGGCAGGGGGCCAGCCAGTCGTCTTTTTCAAATTGTTATAACTACAAAACTATTGCACTGAGAGTAAAGGAGTTTGGTATTTTATTGTAGCAAATGTCCTCTTCTATCGTTGTAGAACAAATAATAAGTAGTTATAATAATTTGAAAAAGACGACTGGCTGACCCCCTGCCTGAGATGATACCAAGAAATTGTTATAACTTCTAAACTATTACACTGGGAGTAAAGAGGTTCGTATTGTTTTTTAGCAAACGTCCTCTTCTATCGTTTTAGAACAAAAAACAAGCAGGTTAATGGCCTAGATTTTTCACAAAAAGCAAATAATTTAAAAAATAACCAAAAAAAAACTATATATATTTTTTAAAGTACCTTTTTTGTTTTTCTGTTCAAAGAAAATTAAAACATTTTAACTGTGAATTATTGTCCACATATTTAGCTATCAAATGAGATCTTTTTTATGTTCCTAGGACATTTACATGAGTAGTGGTGGTCGAATTAGTACGAGAGCCCGGGTCTTGGTAACCAAAAAATAAAATGGCTGCCGATTTACAAACGTGAGAGAAAAATAAAATTTGAGGCGCAATTTGTCGATAAAAAATTCCATATTTTTTACCACTAAAGGCTCCGATATAGGTGTCGGGACACGCTGTATATCTATACTAATATTATAAAGCTGAAGAGTTTGTTTGTTTGTTTGTTTGTTTGTTTGAACGCGCTAATCTCAGGAACTACTGGTTCGAATTGAAAAATTCTTTTTGTGTTGGATAGTCCATTTATCGAGGAAGGCTTTAGGCTATATAACATCATGCTAAGCTCAATACGAGCGTAGCTCCAATCAATAATGTTTCAAAATCGGGGTGTTTTTTCCCTTTTGAGAGCTTTCGCTGCGTACGCTGCGGAAACGGTTAAAGTTTCGCTAAAATTATGTATGACAGAATTGTTCCCCTTTAAAAGTTCTAAAAAAAAGTCCGCGACAGTATATGTCTATCTTTTAAGGTTGGCTCACAATAACCTTTTTATGCTAACCAAATTTGTTCTAAAATTAAGCATTATTTGTGAGGGTGTTTTCATAAAGATGATATTAATCCTTATCCAAATAAATACGTTATTCATTACAAGCATTTAATTTAGAAAAAAATTGCCATTTACATCATTTGATTTCAATAAGTATTTTAGAAGATATCGCAGTAATAAAATAATCAGCGCGCAATAATGATGTGCGGCGCGCTGCGGGCAGTCGTGAACTCGTGAGTCGCGGGCAAGCGCTTCTCCTTCTATGTAAATGAAGTCGCGGGTAAATTTTAGCGATATTCCAAAGTAACTACTCCACGCGGACGAAGTCGCGGGCAAAAGCTAGTATATATATATATATATATATATTCATAATTATACATGCTAGAAAGACGGACAGACAGACGGATGGTCAGTGCAAATTTATTAGGGTTTCTTGAGTATTACGGAATGCTACAAATTGGTTGTACGCACCAGCCGCTCCGCAAGTATTCGCAACACTGCTAAAAATGCTAAAATTCTTCTTCACGCTGGATGACGCTTCCATTTTTGCATGTTTCAACATTTTAATACTTATTTACTTTATGATACTGAGCGAAATTGTAAATTAAATATTGTAGTTAAGATTTAATAGATATAATTTTTAAAATTTACTTTTGCCACACATAATTATTACTAGCCGAACTCATCGATAGTAAAACATCGATAGTGTCAAGCACTAGCGGTGCGGTCCCCCCTCCCGCAGAAAGTGGCGAGACCTAAGATAAAGTACCTAGGCGAGACTTTTTCGCATAGAAATTAGCTGTCATGTCGTCTCCGTATAGTTGGATACTCAAAGGTTCAAAGTGGCTGCTTGGCTACCAATTTTTTTAACGATACGACTGAATATGTCATTTAACGCACGCTTATGTCAATCCCATACATTTTTTATTCACGAAGTTCGCCGTCGATATTATTTAATGCATCTTGTCTAGCCCTCCTGGTCCTATTATTGTGTACATAATTATTATTAAAAAGCCTATACCGTTCGGACTCCTGGTATCTATGCTTCATGATTATTATATCATGAAGCATAGATACACGAAGTATAGATAACAAGGAGTCCGAACGTAATGTTAAAATAATGGTCTCAATTACGGGGACAGATTTTTGCCGGTAGAGCGCGCGACGGTCCGACATGCACTCGTTTGAAATTACGCGGGAAGTTTAAAGTTGCTATTGACAGCTCTGGAAAGATTGAAATCTTAATAAATAAAAGTTTTAGGAAATTCTTAGAAACTGTTCTCGAAAAATAGATACCGTAGAACACGGTAATTGCCTAACGGTAATTTAAAAATAATTGTAATAAATAATAGTATTGGCAACACTCGGTATAATAGTATTGGCAACACGCGGTACTCGTCGGTCTCGCACGCCTAGCGGCAGAAAAGAGAACTAAGATCTGGTCCTATTATTGTGTACATAATTATTATTAAAAAGCCTATACCGTTCGGACTCCTGGTATCTATGCTTCATGCATAGATACCAGGAGTCCGAACGGTATAGGCTTTTTAATAATAATTATGTACACAATAATAGGACCAGATCTAAAGGCGTGTCTCCTGTTCGAAACATTACACAGAAAACATGAAACAAAAACATTTGTTTCCATACACAAGCTGTCTCCAGCTACAGAAAATGTTTTTGGTCGAAACAAAACATTTTGTCCAGACACGATCTAAGTTCCGACGAGGAAGACGTATTAGCGCTCGCAGTTTTAGTGATTGTAGGTGTAGAATCTAGGAGAAAAGAGGGGTTCTGAAAAGGCCACTTTAGGTGTTTCATAAAAGTATTTTTTTCAACTCATAAATATGTGCGCCATTTTACGCATTTCTATTGAAAACTGACAAAATTGGCGTTTTTTAATTAAGTCAGGCCATATATTATGAGCGATCACAAAAACAAACACAAAAAACACAACAAGCAAAACTGTAACCCTAAAAAACCTGTACCTAGGTGTAATGTGAACGATGTGAACACTAGATAAGAAATGAAACATTTCTTCCCCTCTCTACCCGCGCGGGAATGTTTTCCGTCCGTCTCCGAAAACAAAAACATTGTCTATTCCTAGAGAAATGTGTATAGCCACGCCCCAATGTTTCATGTTTTGTGTGTAATGTTTCGAACAGGAGACACGCCTTTAGTTCTCTTTTCTGCCGCTAGGCGTGCGAGACCGACGAGTACCGTGTGTTGCCAATACTATTATACCGAGTGTTGCCAATACTATTATTTATTACAATTATTTTTAAATTACCGTTAGGCAATTACTGTGTTCTACGGTATCTATTTTTCGAGAACAGTTTCTAAGAATTTCCTAAAACTTTTATATAATAAGATTTCAATCTTTCCAGAGCTGTCAATAGAAACTTTAAACTTCCCGCGTAATTTCAAACGAGTGCATGTCGGACCGTCGCGCGCTTTACCGGCAAAAATCTGTCCCCGTAATTGAGACCATTATTTTAACATTACGTTCGGACTCCTTGTTATCTATACTTCGTGATTTATATAATAAAAATTTCGTTTCATTTACTGGCAACCATAGAAAAAAGTATACATATAGAGCTGGCAACTAGAGGTGGGATATAACAGGTAAAATACGATACCTGTTATACCTGTTACTGTTATACGTAACTACCTGTTTCGGATACCTGTTAAAAAATAACAGTCATGTTAGTAGGTACGTAGTATAAGTACTCAGTTCGATTACTAGGATGGAAGGCCGTTCAAGTATACTTGAACGGCCTTCCACAACGTTTACATAAATTCCTGATATTGTAAATATATTTGTTCTTAATTTGTGTAATGTTAGAATTTATAACACTGTAGACTGTACATTTAATTATAATTTTTAATTAAATATAAGTATAATTTTATTTTATCGTAATGTGAAGTCCTTTTTATTTTTGTTTAATTTAAAGCCCTGTTCTTCCCCCATAGGACAGGTTGCGCCTAGTTTGGGGGATAGAACAAAACGTCGATATTTGTAAACTACTTTGCATTAAACGATTTATTTATATATTAACAAGTTAATTTAAAAAAATGTTTTTTTTTTTTTGTATACAGAAATTACAAAAAAAAAATTAAGTAACAGTACTAACCATTTGCCAGTTTCAAGTTAAAAATGCGGGAAAAAAAATATTCGTTAAAATTTTCATCACCGTATTTCTAAATCGTCAAGTCCAAAGTCTAGTTAAAGTCCAAATAAACAGTCAGGGTAGTCAATGAGTCGTCAGTCGATTCAGTAAAGTGGTAGACGTTTTACTGAAACTTCCTGTGGAGTTTTGGCGGAAAACCTCAAAATAGCACGCATTTTGTAGTTGTATCACTTGCCCACATTTGTACACGACAACGAATATCTAATGGTAAATATTCTACCAATATTAGGCATTAACAACCGAAATAACAATAATTTTGAAAGAAACACAAATACACAATTATTTTTGAGTTGACTTTAGATTTTTTTTTTTAATTGATTAGTTGATAGTTCAAAGAGAATAAATAATCAATACTCCCTAGGAGCTTTCAGTAAAGCTTTTACCACTTTACTGAATCGACTGACATGATTTTAAGTGCACTAGCTATTTATTTGGACTTTGGACTTGACTACGGTGCGGTGTTGAAAATTTAAAAGAAAATTCAATTTCCCGCCCTTTCAACTTAACACTGGCAAATAGTTCGAGGACTCTGCTTTTCCGGTTGAGTGCGTAAACAAGCGTTTTTTTCTTATTTTGCTAAGTAGTGTGTTTTTATAGGTTTTTGTATCATATTTTTGCTGTTGAAAGTTTCATTACGTGTTCTGTGTCCGTTATATATTGTGAAAGTCCTATTGTAAGTGTAGTTTTAGTTTGTTTCGTTGTTGTGTCTCGTGGTATTTTAAGGTTAGCTAAGTACTTGCCGCCATGGATACCGACCCACCCGACCCGGGAGGAGGAGGTCTAAATGGTCAGGTAAGACAGCAAGAGAGAATGGAGGTGGACACTACCAGTTCCAGAAAACGTGCAGCAAATACGGAAATTAATTCAATTATTGCTAAAAAGGTAACTGATAGTGCTCATTCCACGCCCTCTATCCAACTTAATTATGTCAGCCCGGATTTTGAAAACAAAAAGTTATACAGTTCTGACGATGTGGCGCCATTTGTTGTCCACGTATCAAAATCTGAATCGGATTCTGGCTCCAATTTGCGCCCTATGCAATTTGGACAATTTTTGTATAAAAATAACATTAAAAACATCAAAATGGACGGAATCAAAAAGATTGGTCGGAATCGCATTTCTGTCGAATTCGTCTCCGCCATCCATGCCAATTCCTTTTTGGACCTACCGGCAATTACTAGTGCTGGATATGCCGTTTCGATACCATCGTACAGCATATCTCGCATGGGTATGATCCGTGAGGTACCAGTGGACTGGTCTATGGAGGAATTAGTAGAAAATTTAGACGTTCCTACCGGTTTTGGTACAGTTGTTCGGGCCCGGAGGCTGAGTCGGAAGACTTTCAATGATCAACAACAACCGATATGGATACCCACACAATCTGTTGTTCTGACATTTACTGGTCAGAAACTACCCCCCAAAGTTTACTGCTATTACACATCACTTCCCGTAGAAATTTACAAATTACCAACAATTCAGTGTAATAAATGCTGTAGGTTCGGTCACATCAAGGCACAGTGTAGAGCTCAACCAAGGTGCTACAAATGTGGACAACAGCACGAAGGAGAAACTTGTACAGTAGCAACCATGTCCTGCTTGTTCTGCTCAGGGAACCACACGGCTAATAACTCTTCATGTCCTGAACATATTAGACAAAAGGAAATAAAGATAGTTATGTCGCAAGAAAACATTTCATATATGGAAGCCTCAGCTAGATTCCCACAGGTACGACGCTCCTTCGCTGAATCTGCAAGAACATCTCCATCAGTATTAACAGCCACAGTTTCCCGACAACAGTCAAAATCTCCAGTTACAACTTCTTATAGAAAAACTGTATACATACCCCGCCGTCCCATTTCTCCTGTGACTCCTGGATACGACCACCAGGCTCATAGGAATATTATAGAAACACCTTCTCAATCTGCAAATGGGTGTGCGTTTCCTCCCATTACTAATATGACCCCAAATGATAACATTATTGACACACTAATTAATACTCTTATCCATTTAGTCTCCCGGTTTGGTGACTCCGGGCTACCGAACAAAACTCGTACCAACTTGACTCAGTTGCTTAATGCTGTTATTAATAATGGCTCTGACAGTGATCCAATGGAACTGTCGCAGCATCAGGAGAAAGAAATCTGAACTTTTAAACTTAATTAATAATTATAGACCATCAATTATTGCCATCCAGGAGACATGGTTAAGTCCGGGGTCACGGTTTCGTGTCTCGGGCTACCCATGTTTCCGGGATGACAGAATTGATGGCAAGGCTGGAGCAGCCATTCTGGTCTCCAGTCGATGTAAATACTCTTTGTTTTCCCTACCTGTGCATAGCAACTCTTTTAATATTGTGGCCGTCCGTGTTGTAAATACTATATTTATATCTGTGTATATCCCTAATCCTAACCCTTCTATCCTGTCGGAACTTGCCTCGATTATTTCTTCCATTCCCCACCCCATGGTTGTATTGGGGGACTTTAATGTCCACCATACATCCTGGGGTTCCTATTTCAATGATTATCATTCTACATTGTTATTAGACATGGTAGATGATAACAATCTAGTGATCCTCAATGATGGGTCTCCCACTCGGCGGGTCTCTCCTTTACAGAACCCGAGGAGTGTGGTGGACCTCTCATTGTGCTCCCCTTCCATCTCTTCTTTGTGTTCGTGGTATGTCCTCTCCGATTCTTGTGGTAGTGATCATTATCCTATTTCTATAACTATAACAGACTCGACAATACAGACAATAGCACCCAACCCCCCCAGACTCAAATATAAGTTAGAAAAGGCCGATTGGAATAAGTTTGCAATTGCTACAGATGCTGAAGTTGGCCTTATTCCCCCTATTAACACAAATAATGTTCACACCCAATATCAAAATCTAAAAACTGCACTCTTACAGGCTGCGGATAGGTCGATCCCCCTAAAACAGTTAGGAGATGGCAGATTGTCACCTCCCTGGTGGGACTCGGAATGTACCTCAGCATGTAAACGGCGTAAGGAGGCTGAAAGACTATATTCAAGAGCCATGACTATGGAGAATTTTATCAATTACCAAAAAATTGCAGCCGAGGTCAGAAAACTACTTTCTGAAAAAAAGAAAAGTGGTTGGCACCAATTTTGTTTATCTCTCTCACCTTCGTCCAGACCCTCGATGGTTTGGAAGAATATAAAGAGATTTAGGGGTTCCATGGCAAGCGATCACCGTCAGTCCAATGACCCATCTGAGTGGATTGATGCATTCTCTCAAAGGTTGGCGCCGTTTACGGCTCCTTCACTTGAGGAATCTACCACATATATATCTACTGGCCCTTCTTTTGATTATTTAGATTCCCCATTTTCTCTGGAGGAATTACGACTAGTTTTAAGTTCATTAAAGGATACTGCTCCCGGCGAGGACGGAATACCTTACTCATTTATAGCCAACAGTGGATCAGACACCCAAACAGTATGCCTTAACATTCTTAATGGCATCTATCAGTCGGAAATTCCTCCCGAGGAATGGCGCTCACAAATTGTTTTACCTATCCTTAAGCCGGGAAAACTTAGCAGTGAACCTTGTAGTTACAGACCAATAGCTCTTTCGGCCACTTTCTCCAAAATTCTAGAACATCTCATTAAAAACAGACTAGAGTGGCTAATGGAGGGCAAGGGTACTTTATCCAGGACACAGTTTGGTTTTCGGAAAGGCTTTAGCACTATGGACGGTTTAAGCACCCTTGTGACTGACATACGCATTGCCTTTTCGAAAATGGAACATGTGGTGGCGATGTTCTTGGATGTATCATCTGCGTACGATAATGTGTCTCTTCCGGTGCTCAGGCAAAAACTGCAACAGCTGAATGTCCCTGTGAAGATGACTAACTACATTTGTAATAGCCTCTCCTCCCGTTCCCTTAACATTTCCCTTCATAATTCCAATATCTCCACTAGAATCGTATACAGAGGCTTACCGCAAGGTAACGTCCTTAGCCCGCTCCTCTACAGCATTTATACCTCCGACCTAGACCTTACCGTTAATAGTTTTTGTGAGGTTATTCAGTACGCAGATGATTTGACCATGTACATCGCCTCAAAGGATATAGCGGAATGTTCCGCCCGCCTTAACTCTGCCATTAGCTACTTAATGGACTGGATGGAAAGACATTCACTTTCCATCTCCATACCTAAAAGCTCCGTTGTTGTCTTTTCGCGTTCCAGAAGTATACCAGATATAATTATTCAATACAACCAGCAAGTTTTCCCGGTCAAGGATAAGGCTAAATTCTTAGGTGTGTTTTTAGACTCTAGGATGACTGGTGTACACCATATCAATTACACAGCGCAGAAATGCGAGAAAAATTTAAATATTCTCCGATCACTATCTGGTGTGTGGTGGGGCTCACACCCCTATACTCAAAAACTGTTATACAACTCGCTTGTCCGAAGCCACTTAGACTATGGTTCCTTTCTCCTAGAACCATGTAATAAAATTCCACTAAAATCACTAGACAAAATTCAATCTAAAGCACTGAGAATGGTTGTTGGAGCTATGAAATCGACACCAATCAATGCTCTCCAAGTCGAATGTGGGGATCCGCCACTTAACATCAGGAGGCAATGCCTGGCGGACAGATTTGTGTTTAAACTTTTTCAGTATTCTTTTCATCCACTTATAGGCAAACTTCATATTCTTTCCCAACTTGTTGACTCTTCCAATTACTGGTCACGCAAAGAGCTCCCCTGTCTTTTGGTCAGCTACCGTAAGATTACCCACCTCCCTTGTCCTGTTTTTCAATGTGCTCTTAATCCCCTCTTTTCTACCTCCTTTGATGCACTTACTTTCTCTCCAAAAGTGCTGCTAAATTTTTCCATAGATAAGGGCTCCCCATTAGCCAACACTCAATTTCAAATCATCATTAATCAACATTTTAGGGACTGGCTGCTTATTTTCACAGATGCGTCTAAGCTTTTAGAGCGTGACTGTGTTGGAGTGGCTGTTTGGATACCAAAAGTAAATGTTATTTTAAATTTTAAATTACCGCCAGGCTCCACGGTATTCACAGGGGAAAGTTTGGCAATCCTGGAGGCACTATCCTTTGTTGAGTCACATCGTCTAAATAAGTCAATCATCCTTTCAGATTCCAAAAGCGCCTTGGAGGCCATTAAGTCTAACCAGTTCCGTTCTAAAAGTAAATCTCCTATAATCTTGAAAATAAGACAGCTTCTCTTTAGGTGTCACTCTGATAACATTCAGGTCGTTCTGGCTTGGATACCAGGGCATAGTGGAATAATAGGCAATGAAAAAGTAGATGCCTTTGCCAGACAAGCTATAACATCAGGTGGCCTCAGTCAGTATAAACTTTATTGTCAAGACTTAATTCCACTATCTAAAAGTCACATGAACATCAGGTGGTACACTGAATGGGCCAGAACAAGTGAGAGCAAAGGCAAGCATTATTTTGAAATCCAAGATGGCATTCCAGTTAGACCATGGTTTTTCAAATATAAAAATGCAAGTAAAACAGTGTGCTCAACAATCTGTCGAGTCAGACTCGGACATTGTTGCTCGCCTGTATTTCTTGCAAAAATTAGGGTAAGGGACAGTTCCCTTTGTGAGTGTGGACTGGATGAGGGTACCTTGGACCATATATTTTTCTCTTGTCCTAAAAATCAGTATTCCCTTTACGATCTCCTTCCTCTTTCTATTCCCCGCCCTATAAATTTTAAATCTGTTTTGTGCTTTGTAAATACTTCATTTATTAAAATCTTATGTACATATATTGATACTAATAACATAAAATTGTAATTAGTTACTAACCCCTAAATGTTTGTTCTAGATTCTCTCAACAGACCTCAATAATTAAACCGTACACTTGTTTTGTCATAAGACCCTCTTCAATAGTAGAGTTATCTTCACCTACTCTGACATTGGCAACTCATTACGGAGCCATTTACAAAAAGAAGAAGAAGAAATAGTTCGAAGCCGCAACTACTATAAAAAAAAGTCAGAACTCGTGACAAAATATGACCTCTGTCTATAACCCGACCATATGTAATGGCACGTAGTGTATATGGGATTTGTTCTTGATTGACTACAACCTGAATTTTTTACTAAAAAAATACTAATTATTTCTCATTCTAGCAAGTAGTATATGCATATAAGTGTAAGAGAGACATACAGAGTATTTAAATACTATGTGCCTTTCGTTTTTGCATATGGAGTCGTTGTATGTGTAACAGAGAGACAAGATCGGACTATAGTATATCGGTAACACGTACGCTGTACTCAGGTAGTTATTTTTTACTTGTTACGCTGCTAGTAACTGACGTATTCTGTTATGTTATTTAATAACTGTTAATTTAGTAACTGGATATCGACTGTTATGTGTTATTTCCTATTACCTGTTCCTTTTTACCTGTTACGTTAAATACGTACCACCTCTACTGGCAACACTACAAGAAAAATGTCTGCCGCCGCTTGCGCACCGTTTTATCTTGTATTTTCGGTTTATTTTCTACAATTATTAAACTAATTTTGATTTTCCTGCATTAAAAACGTTGAGTCGAGCACCCTGTTCCTCCGTTATAGTGTTTTAGTGAAATCAAGTGTTTTTTTGTGAGAAGTTCTGAGAAAGTGACTCTTACATTGTTTTGTTTGTTGTGTTGTTTTGTGAGATTTTAAACCGCTCGGGCGTCGCGCGGCACATAAATACAAATAAAAACCACCAGGATGGGCGTCGGCCGGCACATTTGCCCATTTTTATTGCTATATTTTCTGTTTATTCTCATTTGTAAATATCTGGATTTTTATCTGTGATTGAAATTTATTTACTTAGTACAGGGATAAAACAAAGCTGTTATAGTTTTTTGTCTTTGCTGTTGTACTCAATAATAAAATAAATAATTGTTTGTCTCAGAGTAAAGAAATTTGACACCAATTTCACTCCACTCCACTAATCATTGATGTTTGGTTAATTTTGTGCACAAATCACGAATTTTTTTATATATATCGTTATTTGAACACGTATTTATTTAATTAAATAAAAACTTTCGTATGCGTGTGATATAAATTTTCGCCATAATTTAGCTTCAAAAACCAACATTAAAAAATTCATTTCCAGTGAAATCATGTTTGATATTTTGCATTATGTAGTTTATATTTCTTTTAATTTATTTTTTCATTGTGTAGAACGATTCTTCTAATTTCTAAAAATGTATAATGTGCCAAGGTTTTACTAACAATTCAATAATAAAAATCGAAAAAACAAGCGCGGGTGCCTTCTGGCGTATAATACCGCATAACGCTCAAGGGGGGTCATGGATTTTTTTTTTACATTGGCCTGTTTTGTTATTAAATAATATGAACAATATATCCACAGAATGTAATTAACGCAAAATCAAATTAAAAATGTTTTTTGTTGAGTTTAAAAACTAAGAATTGGGAAAAAAAAAACAATTCTTTTGTGTTCACATCATGATTGCTTTTATTCGTTAAGTTTTTTTTAAATTCCAGTTACATCATCATATAAGGAATTTATTCTATTTTCTAAATATATATAACATGCAATAGTTTTAAAATCAATTGATTAATATAATCTTGAAAAACCGGAACCGGAGAAACCGCGCGAACGCCTTCAGTGCCGGACGCCGGACCCGCTGACACCACCCGCTTTTAAAATTTTAACAGTCCGACGCCCGAGAGGTTAAAGACTCGAAGTTCTGAGAAAGTGACTCTTACATTATTTTGTTTGTTGTGTTGTTTTGTGAGATTTAGACTCGAAGTTCTGAGAAAGTGACTATTACATTGTTTTGTTTGTTGTGTTGTTTTGTGAGATATAGACTCGAAGTTCTGAGAAAGTGACTCTTACATTATTTTGTTTGTTTTACAATGAACTCCATTAAAGAACACAAGAGAATGTGTTGCAAATGTGGGTCTTCAACTGCCAAAGATCACAGCATCACATTGTATCGCTTTCCTAACCCCGGCCCTAGAAATAGCCTACGGTAAGTACCGATCTTCTTACTGCAATGAAAATTTTAGGCTGGGCTTATACACCTGGCTATTTAGGCTTGCCCAGTCAGATACCTAAAAAGAGTCGCGCTGCCTGGAGGCCCATATAAAATTTACTAACCGCCTTACACACTCCCGGCCTGGTAAGCAAACCCGGTCGGAAAACATCTGAGTAACAACTAGTCCTTACCGTAAGACTACTTTTATGACTTGTTTGTAGTTTCATGAATCATTTGTAAAATGATCTGTAGTATTATACTCAAGATAAGATTCAGCTTGTATTTTTTGTCTCAATACTAACTATATTAATACATTAAAAAGTGCTTGATGAACTATTTGAGGAACATTGTTTTAGAGAGCTGTTTTTGCTTTTCCAGATGTGAACTATGGGCTAAGTATTGCTTTCCCAATGAAGCCTGGTCCTCTCTAAAGTTCCAAATGGAACTGTATACCAAACACAAAATGTTGTGCAGTAAACATTTTAGAGCAACTTGTTTCATTAATAATAAGTTGTTTAAAACAGCAGTACCTGATGTTAAAAGTGATGAGGTCAGTTAATTTTATTTACTAACTAGCCGTCTGAACACACATTCTGTCTTAAATGAAATTTATAAATAACTACACCTACTCCTACAACCTACACCTTTTCCAATATTTCTCACTGTTCACCTTCTCTGAACTTCCACAATTATTTCAAGACTAAAATTAGCCAAATTGGTCCAGCCGTTCTCAAGTTTTGAGTCCCTTAGGAATGGGATAAAAAGTATCCTATGTCCTTCTCCTGGTTTTGATATAGACCCCACCAATTTTCAGCCAAATCAGTTCAGCAGTTCTTGTGTTATAAATAGTATAACTAACACAACTTTCTTTTATATAATGGGTGCAACTGGAGACTGTCGTGAAACATTCAGAAGTGAATATAATCAACATATTTTATTATAGAGTCAATTTTTCTACTTGACATTGAAAATAAAAATCAGCTGTTGCATACAAAAGTACAAAGGCACCTTAGAACTTTTGTTTGTAACACCTGTTTTTTTTTCTTAAAAGGAAAATTGACTCTATACTAAAATTTGCTTAAATTCATGAGTATTTTTGCTCCTGAAAGTTTTTTGACAATCTCCAATTGCACCTAGTATATAGATTTAATCCAATTTAACTTCAATGCCACTTTAACATTGCAAAAAACATATAATGTGATTTAACATATAATGTGATATGCTTTTTACACATACAAGGGTAGGAGAATGATGTTTCTCTTATTTTCAGGATTCTATGGTTCCTATTCTCAGTGTCTCAGAAACAAATGATATGTTTGTTCCTATTGCCGGCACATCTCAAATGGTCATTCCTCTTTATATGAATGTCCCAGATCCTACTCATGTTACTGCACAAAATAAACTCGAAGTATTACAAGGACCTCCCGAACAGAAAGACGTTGACAAAATGAAAAAACTTCTATTAAGAGGAAAATTAACAAAATTTTTAGACTTCGAGAAAAATACATTTAAAAAATGAGTAATTTTTAAATGTATTAAGTAAAAATGAGGCAGTTACAGAAATTCTTTCAACAAAAGTGACTTCCACTTTTGCCTTACTGTGGCTACAAGGAGAACTTCAAAATTTTAAAAAGAAAGTGTCGGTGGAACACCCAGGAGAAAATAATAGCGTTGAGGCTCTATAAAAAGTCATCAACTTGCTATAAGTTATTACGAAGAATGATTTGCCTACCTACACCTAGCACACTCAAGTCATTATTAAATAAATTTAAAATGCATGTTGGGCCAAATGAAAAAAATTTAAATATTAAAAAAAAAATATTCCAAGTCTTTACTTCCATCTGAGAGGGAATTTACTCTTTTATGGGATGAAATGTCCATCAGAAAAAAATTATGGTATAACCCAAAGGAAGATGTGATTGAAGGCTTCCAAAATCATGCAACACAGGTAGCCTCACACGCCCTTGTTTTCATGGTAGTGGGCATCCGAAAAAAAGTGAAACAGCCAGTTGCATATTATTTATCAGGTGGCTCTGTGACAGCCGATAGATTGTCTGTATTGATAAAAGAGGTAAGCAGTTATCACTCTATGCTTTATGTAATACTAGTGACTTGCCAGCGGTTACCTGTGTAGCTTTCGTTACCATGCTAATATTGTAATAAAGTAGCCTATATGTTAATTCAGGGTGTTGGCTACTACATACTAAAATGTATCAAAATTAGTGCAGCTGTTTTGTGTGAAAGAGTAACAAACATCCATAACCATACAAATTTTCGCATTTATAATATTAGTATAGATTAGTAATACAGTGTGTTTTCTCTTAAAACTAAGCATATAGAATATAATTAATCATAGAAACTTTAAATTCATCCATGTCAAGAAAGAACTGTTTGTTATTAATGTAGCCTGTTCATTTATCTTTCCTGCGGATTTACATAAAAATTAATGTGCTTGAATTGTTTCAGGTTTTAAACTCTTGCTTTGAAGCTGGTTTAACCATTTGTGTCTCAGTTTGTGACATGGAAAGAGTTAACAAGAGAGCTCTGTGTCTCTTGGGAGCATCTGTGGAGTATCCGCTAATTAAAGTTGCTGAACACAATATTGTCACAATATTCGGCACACCACACCTCCTAAAGTGTTTTAGAAATCTATTTATAAAATACGACATAAAATTTATGACTGATATAACATCTGACAATAGACAAGGAATTGGTAAGTTATTTATTTGTTAACAGATAATAGAAACCATAGCTACAATGAACTGGTTTGTAATGTGATAAATACATATCAAATGCTGTTCCAAAGTTACGTTGATGTAGTAAATTGGATGGTATATTGCTTACTATCTAAAAGTAAAAAAATAGATTGTTTACTAGATTTACTGATTACTTCATTTAATTGCAAGTAAATTAACAATGCTCTGTTTATATTGTTGTTTATTATTTTCAGGAATCGCTAAATGGAGCTATATTAAATTATTCTATGAATTAGACAATAGTAATCCACATTTTGTTTATGCACCATATTTAAAAGAAGAACATCTTAACCCTAACTCGAAACAAAAAATGAAGGTTAAACTTGCTGCACAAATTTTAAGTCACTCAGTTGCAGCTGGGATTTATTCCAAAATAGCCAATGGTAAGAAAATACTTTTTTGCTTAGCTTATAATTCACTAGGTATTTGGTTTGTAGAGGTATGAATGATTAATTCATTCATAATGTGTTCCTCTGACACCAAAAAAATAGGTTGTGACAGAGGGATGAACAATGGAGAATCCCATAGGATTCTATTTTTATCCTCCAACCCAGCTGGGCGATCATGCCTAATTGATAACTTATCATGCCTTTTATTTATATGTATAGAAGTCGTCCTGATTCTACAAGTCATTTCTTACATAAGATTGACAAAATATTATTACACTTTTAAATTTGAATTAGGATGACAGAATGGAAATTGTATAAAATAATATGTTTGGGTTACTACGCATTTTGATGAAATTTGGCACAGATATAGAGTAGACCACATAGGCTACTTTTTATGGCGGTAAAATGTACAGTTTCCGCATGAAGTCGTGGGCAACATCTAGTATCTAATATTACAATGATGAGACTAAATTATTTTGTAATATGTGTATAGTATAAAAATGGGATTTGTGTATCATGCAAAAAGAAACAAAATGTCTTTTAATATGTCACCTTACATACATACTTCCATCTTGTGCTTCTAGTAACTGAATTAGTATTTGTATATTTTCAGGGGACATGCCAAGTGAGGCCATCTCAACGGCTAACTTAATAGCAAAGATGGACATGTTATTTGATAGTGTGAATGCGTTAACGCCAGATCTTAGAAGAGGCAAAAAGTACTTGACAAATATGAAAGAGAACACAGGACACATCTGGGGGCACGGTAGTGCCCCCGCCAAGATAAGCCAAGTGAAGCGCAAGGGCACTACTGAACCACCTTAATTCTCGAAGCGTTTCGTCGATTTTTTGAACCCTCCTAACTTAGGTTTGGATTGTACCAGATAAATGAAACTTTCAGGATTTGTTCCCATCAGCGGTCTCATCATCACGTCTTATACTTTATTTATTGATATCTAAAAACCCCTGATTTCGTCACTGACTCACTGATGATCAACAAAATTATATCGTACTTCCAGATGTCCTAGAATTATGGAATTTGGTATGTAAGCTTGTAAATGTACACAACTATCATAATAATTGTCAAAATTGGAACTTTTATCCTCCAACCCCTTAAAGTAGGAGAAGAAAATTAATTATCTGTAAAAACGCCATTTATCGCGTATATTATGAACTATGTTAATTATGTCGTTCTTAGTCGCTTAGATTGAAAACAAATTGATGAAATACGAAATATTGAAATAATTATTTCCAGAGTAGGTATTCTGTAGTAATTTCAACGGAAAATTAATCTTAAAGGTATCATTCTAATTATTTATTAAAGGGTCATTCGTACACTACTATTTAAGATGAAGTAAATTAAAATATGTTGATAAAGATTCAAATTACTGAAAAATACTTATTTTCCGTTTAAATTACTAAAGAAGTAAAGAATACTCAGAAATTAATTTTTTTAATTCCAGCTCCAGCAAAACCTGACAATCGGTAACAATAATATCTTGTACAAGTTAGGTCGGACAAGCCATAGCGCGATGTAGACCAAGTAAAGAGACATCTATGCGCTGCACGTTGCAACTTTGACACGAATATTGGAATTACAGATTTCTGTATGATCCTTTATAAAACGACTAGCAGACCCGTGCCCACTTCGTTGGGCGGTAAACATTTCTACTTGTAACGAAATTATGATTGTGATTTGGTTAATACTGAGTCCTATGGTTTATTTCCTAACTGCCAAAAGGAGGGTTATATTTTAACTGCTTATTGAAATGTAAGTATAATTTTTGCATGCCAATTTGCCTATATTGACGGGTGTCAAATAAGATAATAAATTTAAAAATTGAATAAATTATGTTTATTTTAATATTTTTAATTGTTCAAAACTTCTCTGATCATTAGATGTATCTAATGTATAATTATTTTGTACCAAAAAATACTGTCTTTCAGGAGTTCCTGCTCGAGATAACAAAACATAAATAATATAATTAAAATAAACTTTTCTTGCTGGTAAAGCAATTTATTTCTAGATAGATTGACATGTTGTATATAAAAAAATCGTCTAATATACTTAAATACGATGTAATACTGAAATACCGTTCCCGACATTCTTAATATTTATGCTACATTTTAAAAAGGTTTGCTAATTAAATGTAATATTATAGGTATTTGGTTTTTTATCAATAAGTAAATAATTAAAAAACCTCGCAAAATAAATAATTAAGGAGGTAAATGTGAAACCAGGAGCTGGGTCACCTGGTGAAACACCACGACTACTGATGCCCTAAGCTTTCGAAGAAATACACTATTCTAAAGCAAAAAACAATTTACGTGGCGTTCCCCAAGGAAGTGTGCTCGGGCCTTTATTATTTCTAATTTTTATAAATGACTTTCCAAAATACATTAATGAACCAATGACCATGTTTGTTGACGATTGTAATTTATTATTTTTTGACGACGGTAAATCTGATTTTGAACAAAATATAAATGGGTATGGTCGGCAAAAATTGTACAACTATTATTTTTCGTTTGTCCCAATTTTATTTGTTTAATAATTTGATAGTTTTTTGATAAATTTGAGTTCTTGTACATTGTTCTAAATAACGAGCTTCTTATGTGTAGATTAAATGACCACGAAATGCAGTATGCCTAAACATTTATTTTTTAAATATAATTTTTCTATAAGTACTGGTTTTACTCCCATATAAAAACTTTTTGTCCAACTGCTGCTTTTGTATGAAAAATTGATAACATTTCCAAAACTGAATTTGTTTCTCGTATTTTTAAATTGTTATTACGCTTTATGATACTTTTTCTACGTTTCCTAAACGAATTTATAAAAAATATCGCTTTAGTTACCATTTCAGTCGATTTCAAAAATGTGTCCACTTTTTTTATGAGTGTGTAACGTCATGAATATAACGTTTGTTTCTTTATGTTCTTTGAGTAATTTGGCAGTTTTTGCTATTTTCATATGGCATACCTGTCGAGCGAAATGCTAACATTCAGAAAGAAACATCGGTCATACTTGTTTGCGTAAGTAAAATTAAGATTTGTGTTCACTTGAAGATTTGTCGCTAAAAATATTGTCTATTGAGTGTTTGATTCAAAGGTTAGTACGGCTTATTGTGTTTTTTTGTTAACAAGATTTAAAAGATTCATTATTACTGAATACGGTAAATATACGTCCAAATCGACGACGACGATCATGTATACCACCACATTCTTGCAATAAATGATTTGATTTGATTTGATTTGAATCTGTAGTTGATTGGAATGAAGTGATATTTGGATTGTGTGCGTGTGGTTTGAGGGACCCACCTGAATATCCCCAAAATAAGTATAGCAAGTTTTAGTAGAAGTCTAAAAAAAATTGTAGAACAAATCTGGGAATTTGTAAAAAGATAGTTTAAAAGATATAGCCCTCAGAGTGTGGTCCCTCAGTTCAAACTAAAATTTAAGTATAGTGACTTTCTGTTAGTTTTCTCGTTTATTAGTTATTTGAGTTTTTCTTATACACAAGTGTGTGAACTGAGGGACCCAACATAATGGTATATATCTTCCAAATGCGCCGATAGATTTTGCTGAAATTTTGTCTACAAATTCTACAAATTTTCTACTAAAACTCTACGTAGAAAAATAATTAAAAAAGTCAGTAATATATCGCGAAATGAGTATGTCATTTTTGTGTGAACTGAGGGACCACACTTCGGTGGTTGTACCTTTTTTATTTCTAATGCTATGTATTTGATAAATTTGTAAAAACTTTTACAAAAGTTCTACTAAAATGCTGTAGTGAAAAAAACATAATTTTCCACATACTTTTCGAGATCTGGAAAATAGCGGTGTGTGAACTGAGGGACCACACTCTGAGGGCTATATCTTTTAAACTATCTGTTTACAAATTCCCAGATTTGTTCTACAATTTTTTTTAGATTTCTACTAAAACTTGCTATACTTATTTTGGGGATATTCAGGTGGGTCCCTCAAACCACACGCACATTTTGGATTTTAGGTTATGTCGCACGCTTTTTTACGTCATGAATGTTACAATGTGTAACGAAATGTGTAACGTTACAGTCATGACCAGTTCTAAGGCGGAGACTACACTTGAAAATCTAATTATATACCTGGGTATGGTCGCCAAAAATTGTACTTATAACATTCATGACATCGTAACTCACGTTACATACATGACCGAATGTTACGTACATGACCATTATAAAGCTTAGTCCATAATAATATAATCCGTCGTCGCCAAATTTCGTTCATATCGGCTTAAGTAGTTTTTGGGCGAAAGAGTAACAAACCCCAAACTCAAGACCCCCTCTCTAGAGGGGGAGAGGGGATCTAGAGGGGTCAGGAGAGGGGTATCTAGAGGAGAGTCAGGAGCATCCATCCATCCAGGACCCATCGGTCTTGAGGGGGCCTAGACCTAGAGGGTAGTCAGGAAGGGGTCAAGAGGGGGCTCTGGAGGGGGGTCATGAGAGAATCTAGAAGGGGGTCTAGAGCTGGTCTTAGGGGGGGGGGGGTAGAGGGGTTAAAAGGGTCTAGATGGGGGTAGAGGGGTCTTGAGTTTGGGGTTTGTTACTCTTTCGCGCAAAAACTACTTAAGCCAATATGAATGAAATTTGGCGACGAAGGATTATATTATTATGGACTAAGCTTTATAATGGTC
This sequence comes from Glaucopsyche alexis, assembly GCA_905404095.1. Classification (NCBI taxonomy): domain Eukaryota; kingdom Metazoa; phylum Arthropoda; class Insecta; order Lepidoptera; family Lycaenidae; genus Glaucopsyche; species Glaucopsyche alexis. The sequence continues at coordinate 6,282,450 of FR990048.1, forward strand.
ATGTATGTAACGTGTGTTACGATGTCATGAATGTTACAAGTACAATTTTTGGCGACCATACCCAAATAACTCTCTAATTAATATTGTAAAATGGGTAAAAGATAATAAATTAATTTTAAACTTTGACAAGACTAATATTATGACATTTGTAAATAAGAATAAAAATCGGCCAATATTAAAAGTTAATTATGACGAGCATAAGATAACAGAAATTTCAGAAACCAAATTTCTGGGGCTTCTTGTGGACAACGAATTAAACTGGAAATCACACATCGAAGCAGTATGCACTAAACTACAAAAAATTTCTTATGCATTGCATATTATGTTGTCGAAAGTCGCAAATATTGAAACTCTACTTGTCACGTACAATGCATATTATGTAGACTCAATATTAAGATATGGACGTAGGCGTAGCTAGGGGGGGGGGGCAAGGGTGGGCAATTTCCACCCTATAAACTACTTTGCCCACCCTAGACCCTAAACAGTATTGATAAAATACTTCGTGGTTGGTCCCATCACGGGCGTAGCCAGGGGGGGGGTTAGAAGTTCAAGCTCGCGGTGCTATATAGGCCGGCTGGTCCATGTGGATGACGACATACAGTGGCGTATTTAGAAATTTTGTGCCCCAGGCTAATTAACATAGGGATATAATTAATCGAGCGAACAAAAAATAAGTTGGCGGCTGCACGTGAGCATACTGTTTTACTGAATTTGGCAGCGAATTAATATGTTGGCGACTAAATTACTAAACTGGCGAAAACACTCGGGTGACAAAAAATTCTAAAGTCGGCAGATAAAAAGAGGCGAAATTTAATCCAAATTAGCACCGACATTTATAAGTTAGTGACTTAATTTCCGAGTTGGTGACCATTATACTATATAAGCAGCTATAAAACCAGATTTGGTTGATAAATTAATGGCTGCTAAAAATTCAATTTGCAGGCTACGGAAAATGCTATTTTTGGATACTGTTGGAGTATGTTTTTCTTTGTCATGGGTGTCATTTTCTAGGTTTCTGGGGGTGCAGAATAATATGAAAATAAAATCTGTTTCGTAATTCCACAATGGCGTAAATTTCTGTTATTAAAATTAACAAGGTTGTCCTTTTCCCGGTTTCTGGGGGTTCTGATTACAAAATTGTCTTCCAATTTCATTTTCCAAAATGGAGAATATTCAATCTTCGGAAAATGAATATGAATACTAAATTAAAAGATCTTTGGGATGCTAATTAGGATTGATGATTATTACAGTATGTTATGTAGTTCAAAGTACCAGCTATGTAAATTTTTAAAAATTCAGGATTCATGAATTTTTCTGCCATTCATGAAGAAAATATGCGATTTCTAGATTAATAAGGGGGAGCAAATTTTCATTACTTTTGCAGTAGGATGCACCGTTTCTGAGATAGAAGCGACTATAGAAAAAAATATGACAATGCTGTACTGAGATACGAGGGGTGTATCAATCTATAGAAATTTTGAAAAATTTAAGATTTTCGATTTTTTTTTCTCCCATCGTGAAGAAAATATGATGTTGCGTTATTCCTAAGAGGGACGAAATTTTCATTATTTTTTTCAATAGGATGCACCGTTTCCGAGATAGAATCAATTTTATAAAAAAAGAAGTAATGCTGTTCATTGAGATACGACGGATGTATAAATCTATAGAAATGTTGGAAAATTCAAGAGTTTCGAAAAAAATTTTCACCCATCATGAAGAAAATATGATATTGTGGGGTTGCAAAGGGGGGCGAAATTTTCATTATTTTTTCAATAGGATGCACCGTTTCCGAGATAGAATCAATTTTATAAAAAAAGAAGTAAATGCTGTACATTGAGATACGACGGATGTTTATAGCTATAGAAATGTTTGAAAATTCAGGATCATGTTGCGGGGTTGCAAAGGGGGGCGAAATTTTCATTATTTTTTCAATAGGATGCACCGTTTCCGAGATAGAATCAATTTTATAAAAAAAAGAAGTAAATGCTGTACATTGAGATACGACGGATGTATAAATCTATAGAAATGTTGGAAAATTCAGGATTTTCGAAAAAAATTTTCTCCCATCATGAAGAAAATGTGATGTTGCAGAGTTCCTAAGGGGGACGAAATTTTCATTATTTTTTCAATAGGATGCACCGTTTCCGAGATAGAATCAATTTTATAAAAAAAGAAGTAAATGCTGTACATTGAGATACGACGGATGTATAAATCTATAGAAATGTTGGAAAATTCAGGATTTTCGAAAAATTTTTTCTCCCATCATGAAGAAAATGTGATGTTGCGAGATTGCTAAGGGGGACGAAATTTTCATTATTTTTTCAATAGGATGCACCGTTTCCGAGATAGAATCAATTTTATAAAAAAAGAAGTAAATGCTGTACATTGAGATACGACGGATGTTTATAGCTATAGAAATGTTGGAAAATTCAGGATTTTCGAATTTTTTTTCTCCCATCATGAAGAAAATATGATGTTGCGGAGTTCCAAAGGGGGGCGAAATTTTCATTATTTTTTCAATAGGATGCACCGTTTCCGAGATAGAATCAATTTTATAAAAAAAGAAGTAAATGCTGTACATTGAGATACGACGGATGTTTATAGCTATAGAAATGTTGGAAAATTCAGGATTTTTTAAATTTTTTTTCTCCCATCATGAAGAAAATATGATATTGCGGGGTTCCAAAGGGGGGCGAAATTTTCATTATTTTTTCAATAGGATGCACCGTTTCCGAGATAGAATCAATTTTATAAAAAAAGAAGTAAATGCTGTACATTGAGATACGACGGATGTTTATAGCTATAGAAATGTTGGAAAATTCAGGATTTTCGAAAAAAAATTTCTCCCATCATGAAGAAAATATGATGTTGCGGGGTTCCAAAGGGGGCCGAAATTTTCCTTATTTTTTCAATAGGATGCACCGTTTCCGAGATAGAATCAATTTTATAAAAAAAGAAGTAAATGCTGTACATTGAGATACGACGGATGTTTATAGCTATAGAAATGTTGGAAAATTCAGGATTTTTGAATTTTTTTTTCTCCCATCATGAAGAAAATATGATATTGCGGGGTTCCAAAGGGGGGCGAAATTTTCATTATTTTTTCAATAGGATGCACCGTTTCCGAGATAGAATCAATTTTATAAAAAAAGAAGTAAATGCTGTACATTGAGATACGACGGATGTTTATAGCTATAGAAATGTTGGAAAATTCAGGATTTTTTAAATTTTTTTTCTCCCATCATGAAGAAAATATGATGTTGCGGGGTTCCAAAGGGGGGCGAAATTTTCCTTATTTTTTCAATAGGATGCACCGTTTCCGAGATAGAATCAATTTTATAAAAAAGAAGTAAATGCTGTACATTGAGATACGACGGATCTTTATAGCTATAGAAATTTTGGAAAATTCAGGATTTTCGAAATTTTTTTTCTCCCATCATGAAGAAAATATGATGTTGCGGGGTTCCAAAGGGGGCCGAAATTTTCCTTATTTTTTCAATAGGATGCACCGTTTCCGAGATAGAATAAATTTTATAAAAAAAGAAGTAAATGCTGTACATTGAGATACGACGGATGTATAAATCTATAGAAATGTTGGAAAATTCAGGATTTTCGATTTTTTTTTCTCCCATCATGAAGAAAATATGATGTTGCGGGGTTCCAAAGGGGGGCGAAATTTTCATTATTTTTTCAATAGGATGCACCGTTTCTGAGATAGAATCAACTTTATAAAAACATAGTAAATGCTTTACATTGAGATTAGGGTATGTTATTATTCGACAAATTTTACTATTCGAATAATTCGAATAATGGCAAAACACTATTCGAATAAATTCGAATAATTCGAATAATACGAATATTAGTAACAAACTTTAAATACAAGTAATATTATGCGTTTATATATACCTGCATATTTAATAATATCAAAATGTGACATGTTTCACAAATTACTCTAAAAAAATCAACGTCTTTTTGATAAAAAAAATCTTCTTTTAAGTTTCAAACTTAAAATACTAAATCGCAATAACTTTTTTAAAACTATTAACACATGAACAGTTTAGGTCTGGAGCAGACCATGGATTTGGTTGTCAACTAAGTGGTTTCTTCAAAAAATCAAGGAAAAGATCCTCTAGGGGAGAGAATTTTTGGAGTTTGTTTTAGAGGTTCGTATTTTTTGGTTTTTAATTGAGTTAAGCTATTGATCGATTCAACATAGTCAATCGATTTAAAGAGTCAGACCTGCAGTCTGACTTTTTAAATTAAACTTTTGGTAGTATAATTTAATATATACCTATAAAGAACACGAATATTACAGAACATATTTCTTTATTATTTATATATCAGTTTGTTTAGGATTGGAGAGAAATATATTTGCAGAGTTGGAACACTGCACAGAAATCGGAATGCACTGTAAATAGTGCTCTGTTCTAATATAGTGCAGCTGAAAACTCTAAACTTACGAGTATCGTGCTGTCATAATGGTCTGCTCCAGACCTAATCGGTACATGTGTATATAAACCGTAATAAGTAAACAAGATAAACCGTCAAAATAAAAAGCACTCAAAAAAGATTTTAATGCTGTGTTATCATAACAAAAAATTTCATAGTTGGTAAAAAGTGGGAGGAAAATCTTTAAAACAAAAATAACCTTTTTCCATTTTCAAGTTATTCGTGTTTTTGGTATCTTTATGTTGTCAATTTTTCAACGATGAGCCTTATTACAAAAAGGAAGTTAAAAAACAATAGATTTAAAAATTGTATCATAGCCTCGCTGAGTATGAGTTGATGGTTTTTCTGAAAGTAGGCATCAGTGCAGAAGTAGGCATCAGGCGTTATACTGCAAGAACAGAGTGTGTCATGTTACGAACCGTTCAGAAGATGAAGCAACGGTACAAAGAGACTGAAAAATATTTGACAAGGCCGTGCAAGACTTTGGATTGAATGGCAGACTCAGCGCTCGGCAAGACCGTTCATTTGTTTCCACTTGTTGAAAATCAACACTTAAATGCAGTTAAGATCAGAAACAACTTCTTCAGACCCGAGGGAACTATGTTACTGACGGGACAGTGAAGAAGTTTTGCTTAAGTAAATCTGATTCCCTTAAGACAAAGGGAAAGGGCGAGTGGTCTCACCTCGAGACCAAACTCGAGAGCCCTAGTATCGAGTAGCGACACTGTGATACGTCCGTGAACACATACAAAAGGATGAACGAGAATGGTCCAGAATTTTGGTCTCAGATGAGTGGATTTACTCACTAACTTCACAAGTTAAAGTGAATTTCTGAAGGGAGGCTAAGTAAACGTGACCTGGTAGGGGATATCTTCAAGCTTACTTTTCAGATAGAGTTCAGTATGGTCAGGTATAGTACATAATATACAATAAGCTGGCATACTTTCAGGAATCCGCGCTGAGTATGTGGCCACATAATGACAATTGGACCTCTACCCGGAGAAAGATATGGTCAAGAGATTCTTAAATATTCTCTTTAATGTCCTCACCTCAACCCGATTAAATATAGCCTGAGAAGAGCTTAGAAGGCTAGTCAGAAGCCGCAAATTATTACAGCCTATAGTTAGTACCCTCACAGCACTAAAACACGCCCTGATATAAGAATGGGAGAGAATATTGCATAATTCAGCTCTAAAACCTCGTTTTCAGTATGACAAACCTCCTCCAAGCTATTGTCAGGCCTCGAGGAGTTATTCAAAACTGCAATTTTATATAACGTGTAAATGTAGTCTGTAAGACTAAGATTAAAATGGTTAATTTTTGTTTAAAGATAAAAATAATATACTGATATATATAATTTATTACTTTTAAAGAACACTAACAAATCTTGTTATAATATTTTGAAAAGTATGAAATTTGAAACGATTTGTTAGTACAAGTGTTTTGCAGGCCAATGTAATACTGTAATAATCAACTTAACAGGTATCCTTTATCGTATCACTCTGTTCGTCCACCTGTCTCTGTTTCTATCTGCTCTTCTAGCTATATTGCGTCTAGATATCGGTTTTGGTTTGATAAAAAAATATAATTTTATTATATAGTTATAAACACTTCACGTGTATGGAAAACCATCCCGGTTGCCAAGTATGTTGAATATTATGTCTTTTAAAATAAAGGAAAAGTTCTATACATGACATTTACGAAGTCAACCATTTCCAAGTAATCGGCCTCTAAATTGGTTTCACCTCTCTCTGTCATTTCTGAACTATGAAAATTAGGAACTTACAGTTTTCCATGCTGGTAGATCATGGTAAATTCTCTTTAGGAAAGTTATTTTAAACGAAATCGAACAGTAAGGTTAAGAAACTAAAAATCGTATTACGCTTTATAGTAACAGAACCCTCCTTAGACACGTCATAACACGCTCTTGGTTAGGTTATTTTGACAAGCGTGTGAGTATGGATTTCTTTCGCTGACGCCTGTAGGAAATATTCACCTTAAATATTATTTTATTTGTGTATTCTTTCACAAATAGTGTAGTAAAATCTGTTTTAGGATATTATTGACGACAATATTAATAAATAATAAAAGTAATGTATTAAATAACGAAACATTCCGGTTTATGTACAAGTTTATTGCTATTATTAACATATTTTTGATAAATAAATAAAATATTTTTATTATTCGTTTTATTCGAAATATTCGAATATTGAACCCAGTCATATTCGAATAATGAAATCGTCGAATATTCGAATAAAACGAATATTCGAATATTCGAATAATATTCCCTAATTGAGATACATTCCTAGATGTATAAATCTATAGAAATGTTGGAAAATTCAGGATTTTCGAAAAAAAATTTCTCCCATCATGAAGAAAATATGAGGTTGTTGGGTTACTAAGGAAATTTGAAATGGATGACTTTTTTAATCAGCACCCTCAGAAACCAATAAAAGGACACCCATATTATTTTTATGAAATTAAGTATGTCCGCCATATTGGAATTTCAAAACGAATGTCATTTTCGTATCCAGCCCTCCCAAAAACCTGGTAAACGACACCCATATCAATTTTACGAAAAATAAATATCCGCCATTTTTAAATTTCAGAATTAATCTACACAATAATCTACACCTCCCTAAAAACCGAGAAAAATAAAAAATTGGGAATTTTGTACGCTCCTTTATGGTTTTTTTGGATGCGCTCGTTTCGCTGCTTGTATGGTTTTTGAGTTACCTACATCAGGGAAAATATATGTGCCTATTCTTAAATTAAATGTGTACTCACAAATTGTCGCCAAGATGGTTATTTAGTCGCTAAAACATAATCTGTCTGCCAGTTTGGAAAATTCAGTGGTTATTATTTAGTCACCAGATTAGTAATTTTTTTGTTCCTTACATTCTTTCGCCAACTTGGTAATTTAGTATTCAATATTGGGTATTTTCACATCCAAAATTTAATTGTTATGTCGCAAGTTTAAATACATGCCATTAACATATTTTGCCGCCACATGGAGCAGTGGCGGACTTTCATCATCTTTTTTTAACAGATTAATATCTAAATTCTAAGTAGGTAATTATACTTCAAACCCCATCTGAAAGATGATTTTAAAAGTTATTTTAGAGAAAAAAAATCAACTCTTTATGTTAAATGTATGCATTCAAACTAAGAAAGCGAGCAAATGTTTTTTACTCTTTTGCTTGTTAAAACTTTAAACCCTGAAAGACTGTTGTACTTTAGAAAAAAAAAAACAATAAAGTCAATAGTCTAAAACAAGGATCGCGAACCTATTGTTACAAGCTCCGTGAGGATTCATAACTTTATTGTAACCCTATTGTATATTTACTTATTTAGCGTTCATTGTTTATGTTACTTTTAAGTCTTAGAATACGAATTGTATATGTATTGATATTTAAGTTATTGTTGTTTATATTTGAGAAAGTATTGCGTTGAACCTTCTTAGAAATAGGACTAATAAATTTGTAACAGTAACTTAAAGCATAAGCATAAAAACAGGGTCTTTAGTTAACTTTCAAATTAGTAATGGTAATATTGCAAACAGATGTTGCGGCTGGACCTTTAGCCCAAGCCCAGACCCACAAGCTTGTAGGGATGCTCGATGTTGCAAAAACATCGATGTTGGCATCGATAATGACATCGATAGCTTATCATCGATGTTCGATGTTTATCGAGCACTAAACATCGATGTCAGGCAACATCGATGTTTTTTGCAAATGTTTTCACGGCCGACCGTCATCAATACATCTATACTACTAATATTATAAATGGGAAAGTGTGTGTTTGTCCGTCTTTCACGCCAAAACTACTGAACCGATTTAAATGAGGTACAAAGGACATAGGCTACTTTTTATCGCAGGGAAATGTACGGTTCCTGTGGGATACTTTATTTACAGTTTGACATAAAAACTATTAAGCCGATTATCGTGAAATTTGGCACAGATATAAAGTGGACCATGGGAAAGGAAATAAGGTAGGTACTTACTTTTTATCGCGGAGAAATGTACGGTTCCCATGGGATACTTTATTTACGGTTTCATGTAAAAATTACTAAACCGATTATCATGAAATTTGGCACAGATATAAAGTAGAACATGGTGAAAGACAAGCTACTTTTTATCGCGGGACATATAAGGTTCCCGTGGGTTACTGTCTCCGATGGCGTTGATATCACATTAGTGGTTAAATATTTTACCGCAAGTTTTTTCAACTGGGTTTCCGATTATGTGTGTCCGTGACATCGATGTTACGATGTTTTGAATAATGCAATATCGATGTTAAAACATCGATGTTTTATCGTCTAACATCGATGATCATCGAGCATCCCTACAAGCTTGTACCGACACAACTCATTCACTCGCCGACTAGTTAAGACGCACTTATAATTTGTACTCGTGTTAAGTAATTATAGAAATTTATAAGCAATATACAATAGGAGACCATCACTGCTTTTGATTTTGTCTTTCGTCACACTATGGCACACGTACCTATCGAATCTTCGAACCATTAGCATGCGACACAATATTTTGGGCACGTCACTGCTCACAAAATTTTGTAATTATGTACTTACTACGAAAAAAGTATGAAATAGATATTATATGACAAACCTAACATAATTAGTTATTTGTTATGTATTTTGCAACATCAGAAAGTACACTAATGTTACTTTAATTTAAATAACAAAATGATCCTATTTTCACAGTATTTTAGGGTTTAAAGTTTGAATAGATTTAACCTATTAAATAGGAAAAAATTTTTGCTCGCTCGCTTCGCTCGCTCGCGTTTAATATAATGAATATTTTATTATTAAGTATTTATGTTCTGTTTTAGCCGGTTGATTTTATAATATTTTTCCGAAGTTTTGAAAAAAATTTTGCTCGCTCACTTCGCTCACTCGTGTTTAGCTTAAATAACACATTATAAAATTTAGTACCTAGGTTTAGTTTTAGGCTATTGATATTTGTATATTTTATCGAATTGCACAGTCTTTCAGGGTTTAATGCTTAAACAGGTAAAAAGTAAAAACGAAAAAAAAGGGGGGCCCATTATTCTAATGTATACAACAACTGTCTCTGTGGCTCAGTGGTTCAGCGCTTTGGTGCTCAAGCCGGAGGTCGCAGGTTCGAATCCTGCCGACGGAACAAAAAGTTTTTCTGTGTTCCTGGGTCATGGATGTGTATTAAATATGTGTATAATATAATAAAAATCTTAAATATATGTATAGTATAAAAAGTATTAAATATATTTCCGTTGTCTGGTACCTGTAACACAAGTTCTTCGGATACTTAGCACGGGGCCAGATTGACGTGGTTAAGAAAAAAAAAAAAAAAGATCCTATTTTCACAGTCTTTTAGGGTTCAAAATTTGAACAAAAGAGATGTTTGATTTTGGGCCAGTTCTATGTACACTACATAGGTAAATAGGAAAAAATATGGGAATATCATAAAAATACGAAAAAATTAATTTGAAGAAGGGTACATGCGTACAAAAATGATTATTTGAAGAGTTTTTTATTGCGAGAACACTATCTTTAGGGCGGCCATGACAGTTGTTTTGACTTGACTTTTGACGTAGTAGACAGTTTTACGAAGAGACGTCGTCTTGAATGTCATACGTCTTTCTTTGTCAAAAGTCATGTCATTGACAAAATGACATTCTTTGGTTCATTCTGATGTGATCCGCCATGTTTTATTTTACTTTGTGTTGCTCTCCTTGACGAAGTTAATTTAAATGTACAAGGAAACGAAGTGAAATTAAACAAAATAAAGAATAGGAAACGGTTACTATATTACGTAGCTATATTTACATATACTGTACATAGGGCTGGCCCAGGCCTCATACATTTCTTGAACATCTCTTTTAACCTATTAAATAGGAAAAAAAATATTGCTCGCTCGCTCGCATTTAACATAAAGAACATTATATTATTTAGTATCGATGTTCTGTTTTAGCTGGTATATTTTATGGTATTTTTCCGAAGTTGACTATTATTCAGTAATTATATTTTATAGTTCGTATCGTTTGATTAGAATGTAAATAGAAAAAAAAAATTGCACGCTCCTTTCGCTCACTCGTTTTTGGTTTATAGAACATATTATAAAATTTAGCACCGTCGGTTCGTTTTAGGCTGTAGATATTTGTATTTTTACGAATTACACAGTCTTTAGGTAAAAACGAAAAAGAAATGGGGGCCCATTATTCTAATGTGTCCAGGGTCTTAAATAAGTTAAAGACGCCCTAGACAAAATCCCTAGCTACGCCAATGGATATGGAGTTGTTTTTTGGGGGAATTCCACAAACAATGAACGTGTTAGCAAAAGTGCATACATATTGTTGTCAAAACTTTACAATAGATTACCTAATGACATTATGGAAATTGAAGATTTAAATAAATTTATAATAAAATTAAAATAATTCCATTTGGAAAAAAAATTATGCAATTAAAGAATATTTAAATGAATTAATATAAAAATCTTAATAAAAAGTGTTGTCCTTCAGTGTTCCTTTGAATTTTCATAATATAGTGTCTTAAATAATAAATGTTATGTGTTATGTAATTAAAACAATTAAATGTAAAATAAAAAACTATACTAATAACTTGTAATATTTGCATGCCAAAAAATGGCAAAACATGTACCTACTATATTATATATTTTAAATTGTAACACCTTTAATAACATGTTTTATGCGAATAAAGAGATTGATTGATTGTTTGTTTGTTTCTTAGTTAAACCACTATTGTTTCGGCACCATTTAATAACACAGGACGGCATTATTAGTTTTTTTGCGAAATACGTATCCGTGTGTCAAACTCAACACGCGGTAGCGTAATGGCAGCCGATTGTCTTACTTTTACTGTCAATGTGTGCGTGCGCGTGTCGCTACGATACGGCCGTCTTACTTTGATAGCTACACTATTCATGTTACTGACGCGGTGTCCGCCTGTCCGGACCAAAATCTAGATAGGTATTTCATAATTTAAGCATTAAATTATGAAATACCTATCTAGATTTTGGAAAGGCAGCATTTGCATCTATAGAAACATTTTTGTGGATTCTAATGAACTGAACATTCCTGTTCAAACTGTGTATATAGAGCAATATTTATTCCTGTTCCATGACGTTCCTTTCTCCTTGATTCGGGTTTTATTCACTAAAACTCAGCTAAAACTACTTCACTAAATGTAACGGAAAACAGAACACAATAATAAGATTACAAACATTGTAAAAGTTAGATTTAGATTATTTTGTATACACTTTCTCTTGCTTTCGTAATTATAGTTTACATAGGTTGCAATATTGCGACATTGAAATTGCAATACAAAATCCCATAAACAGGTTCTACTGTCTTCAAGAGTAGGTACCATGGAACCTTACCATGGAACACAATATTGAACTTATTAATAATATTTTAACAAGGCAAGGAAAACAAAAATATTATCACATAATATTTCTTTATTATGGTATTTAATATAATTCTAGACTATATTTTACGAACAATTTGTTAATCCTTTTAATGAACAATGGAATGATACAGAAATTGAATTCATGAAAACCTATTTTAATATGCGTTTTGAACAAGTTTTGAATTAAAACGATCAGTGTTGCAAAGTACCTATGCAAGGCAGACAGGTAAGTAGGTATCATAACAAATAGCCTATTGACAATTTTCTTTGCCATATAAAAGATATTATGGCTTGTGAATTATGTTTCTTTATTGAAAAGATAAATACATATTATATTACAGAGATTATTTGGCAAATCACAAAAAAGCCTCTATTGAGCGGCGAGCGCATATCGGCAAATAATGAATGCTATTTACAAATCCTGTCAGTGATTTGTTAAAATTTTAATCTGTAAGTATAAAAATTATTATTCTAATAAGAATATCGGATGTAAGAATATATTAATAGTTCTAAAAAAAATTAATCAATAAATAAAATATTATTGTGTTTACCAATTTTTACTGCTCCGGCTCTGCAAAAAAATATTGTGAGCAAGCAGATTATATTTAAATCTTTCGCTTCTATGCTTATATTATATACCATCTATTTAGATGAGAATTTGTGCGTAAGTAAATAAATTTACATAATATGTAAATGACATAAAAAAAGAATGAAAAGCTAAAAAGGCACGTATATATAAAAGTTTTGTCAGGGACTATCTTTTTCTTAAAAACAAAAATGGATTGCAATTTGAATGTCTCTCTAATACTCGAGAACGGCTGGACCTATGTACCTAATTTTGGTCTTAAAATAATCGTATCAGTTCAATGATGGTTTAATATATTTAAGGATGGTATAAAATGGAAATTTCTGTTCATAGTTAAGGCCCTCCCCCGAGCAAAAGACCTTGAGGCGGTCAGCCGCATAACTAAGTTCAAAATTTTTCACATAACTTAGTTCAAAATTGACCAAAAAAAAAATGTAAACGGCGAATATCTAGCTTATGAGATTGCCTATCTATTGGTGTGTGTCCCAAATAAAATTAACTTGTAAATACTATGGAGACGCTGAAACTATAATTCAATGTTACAATCAATTATAGTTTCAGCGTCTCCATAGTATTTACAAGTTAATTTTATTTGGGACAAACACCAATAGATAGGCAATCTCATAAGCTAGATATTCGCCGTTTACATTTTTTTTTGGTCAATTTTGAACTAAGTTATGTGAAAAATTTTGAACTGAGTTATGCGGCTGACCGCCTCAAGGTCTTTTGCTCGGGGGAGGGCCTTAAGGCAGAACAACATATGTTGGGACAGCTAGTACATATATTAAATTAATACATATAATATTGTTGACTAACTTTCAAATTAATATTTTAAACAATTACATTCTTTTAGTTTTAAAATGATAAACAACAAGTGTTATTGTGTATTACCTATTTACTTACACAATTGATACTAATCATACATAGGCTAAACGAAGTCATTCTGATATTGACTAGCTAGTGTATCATCAATGTTAATGTAATTTATTTTATGTACTTTGCATTAACTCTTATTTTATATACTAATTAGGCATCACCTTACTAATAAAATTATAAACTTACAGTATATAGGCTAAATAATGTTTTGTCCTTGTCTGATATGTCGGAAAAGTAGCTTGACAGACAAGGACAAAACATAGTATAGCTTATACACCGTATAAATATTTTTATTAGTAAAGCGGTTACTGTAAATACTTATATATTATAGAAGTTTAATAAAAGAGTTGATAGAATAATACAATCATTACTGTAAGAGTGATATTATAATATCTGTTCTAAACTATTTTCGCCAGCATTTTAGTAACAATAAAATCTTATTACTTTACAAACAAAAGCATATTTTCGAAACACACATCTTTTGTTATATTACTATTTATTGCCAAAATATTGGCATTATAATTTTACACTTATTTTGTATAATGATAGTTTCAATTTAACAGTATGTACCTATTTAATATAAGCTGGGTGCATAATATATGTGACCAGCATCTAAACTCTAACCCCCTTACTAATAAAAATATTTTAGCTATTTAACGTCTTTGTCTAATACATTGGAAAAATCACTAAACATAATTTATAGACAACAACATTAAATAGCTATTCAGTTGGGTAAATATTTTTATTAGTTGTGGTGTAAATGGCCTTTAAGCAATATTTTATTATTTTAATTAATTTATTTAATAATCACGGACACTCAAGCACCACTCGTTTACTGTTTACTTATAAAAACACTATTTTATAAAAAATTAAGGCGAGGTCCAAGCCTACTTTGTCATTTCCCGTCACCTAGTCTACCTAGTCAGAGTTCAATTACCTACGAAGTGGAAAAAAATATGGGATAAAGTACACAATCCTTGACAGGATCTGAACCGTACACAATTTGGAAAAAAATAAAAACATTTCCTGAGTTAAAAAATCATAAAATCACCTCTATTTGGTGCAGCACCATACATTTTTTTTGTTAAATAATAATAATTAATATAATATACATATATACATATTATATTATATACTACATATTATATAATATACATATTATATTATATTTGAATTTAACCGAACCCTTTTGTGATTTGTCCAATATTTCAAAAGATGTTTAAAAATTACCTTGCTAACACCGTATTCTATATGAATATAGAAAATAGTGCTACGCAAAAAATAATCTTATTGCAATGCGCATAAGCGTAGTGTAAATCATTTTGTTTTTGAGCTTGGACCTTGCCTTAAAAACACAAACTTTTTCAATATTTTGTAGATGTTAAACTATTTACAAAAAAAATAGTATTATATACCTACTCGAATTTATTTAATTAATAATATTTTTTATAAACAAACGGTATTTTTTATACTTTTGTTCCATTATCTAATAAGTCAATAGGTATTATAATATGATTGGAGATTCGTAATATGCATGTATGACAAGAGCGGAAATATTTTTACGTAGATACGAAAAATTTATTAGGATTAACAGCTACTGAAAACATGTTTTGAACATTCATTACCACATTTTTACATCCTAAATTTAAAATTGGCACATTATTTTCATGAGTAATAATGAGTCTGTGTACTTAGATCTTAATATCGATTCACACTTTTACTTATACCTATATTCTCAGATTATAAAACAATAGGCAGATAGAACGCAACGAAAAGAGTGAAACCGCCTTTTAATCATGTGTGCGTAAGGCACTTGAGTAGCACTGTCGGTACACGCACATCTGTGTGCGTCTAATGATACCAGAAACAGAAAAAAAAACTCTGCATCTTTGTGTGTATATACGTATGGGAAACTGCAATAACTGTAAAATGGTAAAAATAAAGTGCCCCACAATTACAGTTATAAATACCTGAGCAAAGTGACATCGCTTTTTACGTACTCATATCGAAATACGATTGTAAATAAAAAAAAAGTATTATTATTATAAATCGATTATTATTATAACGTTGGTTACGAAACGAAATGCCCCCTCTCTCTCACACTCCTCATATTCAGCATTTAAAAACACAAGACGGTATTTTAACGTATTTACTACGACGCAACGTTACGATTTCGTGACGTGTAAGCGGTACGACGCGACGCTCTACTTAGCACTAAAGTGAAATTGTAGTTTTGGTCGGTTCACCCAGATGTTCAGTGCGCTCAATCTGCTTAATCTGAGCCTATATTTGCAGTAATGTATTATGCTAATACACAATCATTGTTTAACCTACGCATATTTGCGTACACGTACGCACGAATGCATACTTAACACAAGAATATTTTAAAGTAGCAGGTTGATTGTTGTTATACGTTTTAAGCACGTAAATAAAACCTATTACAGACAATAATATTTAATTAGTTTTAACCTACTCTTCACTAAAAATAACAGTATGTACAGTTAGTGCAATCCACGAAGACGCGCCCCACTATTACTCCTAATCGTTTATAGTATATGTGTGCAAGCTTTCGCCAATGTTTGAGTGTTATCGGTACACACTAATTATTACCTATGAGTGCACGCGCACACTACAATAAATAGACCAATAGGGAATATGCACGTATTTTTTTTTATTTTTTTTAACGTTTTTACTGGTTATAACATTACCAAAAATATATATAACACATCAAAAACATTATCCATTAAGCTGGAAAAAATGTTTAAAAATCACTATAATTTTTGCTCGGTTTAAACACGCCATTTTCGCGGGCTTGGGTTGTGACGTCATCGTACACGAAAAAGACAGTTGACAGATAAAATCATAGACGAGTCAGAGCATAAAATTCAATTTAACGTCAGTCATGTCATTGTCACTAAAGACAGCGTCGTGTAGCGTGACGTCACACGCGCGTCACCATTGGTCGCGACTCGCGACCAATGGTGACGCGTTACGCAATTTTAAATATCCCGGGCTGATTTTGCATTTTTTATATATTTTTTTCGGCTTAAATAGGAACTAAATTAAAAAAAAATCCTTTTAGTTATAATGTGACGACAATAAAGAACAGGGAAAAAATATTTCAGGCAAATTAATTTTTTATGCATATTCCCTATTAAGAGAAAGCGTCACGGTCAAAGGGGAAGATGCTCTACTTAAAATTGGTGGGGCGCGTCTTCGTGGATTGCACTATCTGTAAGCGTCAGGTCACACCAGATGAATATCTGCATTTTTAAGTAAGATTGAAAATTAAACTTTATTAACTACACAAGAAGATATACACTTCATTGCAAGAGTTCTAATTTTGAGCTGCACCGAGCTTAAAAATGCAGTGCAAAATTACATGTCGGTGTCAGCTGACCTGACCCTAAAGAATTTAAAAAAAAAACTATACGTCGAAACACTTTCGTAAGTGTTTAGATTATAAAAAAATAAAGTTAATAATAATTAATTAAACTTAAATCTATTTTATGTGAGTCTAATGAGCTCCATTTAAATTATTACCATTTGAGAGCACTGGCCTTTCTTCTATGAGACTCAGTGAGGAAACTGATATATCGTCTTCCTCATCTGTAAAATACAATTATTTACACTTTTATTTGTCATCTATATTTTCTATATTTAAAAAATAAATAAAACAGAAAAGGAGAAGTTTAAACTTTTAGTTTAAAGTTAAGTTTAACAGTATGTTTAAAACTTAAAAAAAAAAACCAGTAAAGTTTTTTTAAGGTTAGGTTGTAACAGTCAAGTGGTTTAGAGCTTGGCTCTCAACTCGGAGGTCGTGTGTTTGATTCCCACGTTGGAACAACAAAAAATGTTGTTTCCAAGTTTGGTTAGGACAATGCAGGTTGATCCATGCGTCGGATGGATATGTAAAAAGACGGTCCTGCGCCGATCTCTCGCCAGTCGTGTCGGTCATCCATCCCACTGGGTTTACGAGAGTAAGGGTGCTCTTGTGTACTGAGGACACACTTGGGCACTATAAAATAACTCCTGCATAGCTGGCCTGGTTTCTATGAAACCGGCCACCGTCACCGAAATCGGTGTGGGGAGCTATTATTACTATTAATAAATTATGAGGACTTATATTAAAAATAATATATAGATGACATACCTGAACTAACATCTGATTGATTTCGCGGGCTTAGACGGCATCCCTTTGAAAGGTAATTCTTTAACTTGCCTAAAGACGCGAGAATTAATCTGAAAATGAAATAGTACATTTCATAATGTTTTTAATATAGAGACAAAGAGAGACATACAATGCGACACTCCATAAATAAGCCATTTTGAAACAAGTAAACCTAGAGTTCAATATGAATTACGAATGTATTTTTTGTAACAAAGAAATAAAAGATTTTGTAAGCGATCTTAAAATTCATATTCAAACGATATTTACCCTAAAAATGGTGGACTGGGGGAGAGAGGCCGTGATAGATACTCCGGATGGAACTGTACAGACACAAAGTATGGATGGTTTTCAACCAAAGCAACTTCCATTCTAGTGCCGCTTTCATCTTTACCGACGAACCGGAGCCCGGCAGCTTCAAGCTGCTTTATATAGTCCGGGTTAACCTCATAACGATGCCTATGGCGTTCTTCTATCACATTCTTCTTATATAATTGAGCTGTAAAATCAAAGAAGATAATAAGTTTTAAATTTAGACAACCATCTTACTATATGACAAAACATTTATGCTTCTTCCTGTGTAGATTTATCTTTTAAACTATGCCATCGATTTTAATGCGGTCTTCAACAGAAAACTAAAACACTTTTAACAAAAGATGGTTTTACTATTTGAATGTGAGTAGAGTTGCGGGCTAAACAGTAATACTTTATGTACAGTAATTGAAAGAAATACTCGTATTTTAACTAAAATAGTATAAATAACCATTATTATTTAAATTAAATTATCCAATTTTGAAATTAAACTAAGTCCATAGTTATAGTATGAGTGCTGTTAAAAAAACTTACAAATAACACTGGGTTCTAATATAGTCTTCCTTTTTCCTAATCTCATGGTCCCTCCAAGATTTCCTGGATGATGTTCAGGCATATCAATCACCAGTTTGTCTTCGCAGTTTGGATCAGCCTCTGTAGTATTAGCATTCTTCAAGCCCAACACATTTCTAGCAAATTCTATAACTGCAGCTTGTAATCCTAAACAAATGCCGAGCATTGGTTTCTGTGTTTCTCTGCACCATTGGCATGCCTCTATTTTACCTTCCATACCACGTTGGCCAAAACCACCAGGAACTATTACGCCACTGAAAATATATAATTTGTATTTATTAACACATCTGTATGTATCTCTTAAAATTAATTTGAGGAAGAGTCAATCGACTAGCCATCAAACTTTGTTATTACCAATGATAGTTATACACTTAGCTATTATTATAGATGTTGATGGTAACTTAAAAAATTGTTTGAAATACCCACTCGCTTTTGCACAAATCCTGCCATGCTTTGTGATAGCTTACTGGATCATCATTTTTCGTTTTTTTCTCCAAGTTAACAGCTTCAATGTATGTGAGGTTTAGTTTGCTGCCAGAAGCTATGCAGGCATGCTGCAGAGCCTTTGTCACACTTGCATAGCTGTCCTCCAATTTTGTATATTTTCCTACGAGAGCTATATTTACTTCCTTTCGCAGATTATCCACTCTCTTAGCTAAGTTTCGCCATTTCTGCATGAATCTGGAAAACGTCAAATTATAATTATTATGTGTGTAAAACATTGTTTGATATCTAAGTAGCCAGCCTAAGGAATACTCATTGATTCTTCAAAATCTCAGCTAGTATTGTCTCTTTCACGATTAAAAAATTATGCACATCAATAGTATGTGTATTCGTTTAGGCTGGGTACTATACAAGAATTTTAAATAAATTTAAGTGTCATTTATAAAGAAACATACTTTCCAGGACGTGGCATAGTCATATTAAGTTGTAGTCTTTCATTCAGGTACTTTACAACACCTTGTGCCTCCATTAATAATGGAACATGATAAACAGATGTCAAATCGTGGATGCAAATTACCTGGAATTAAATATATTTTTACTAAAATAAAATTGTAATAATATGTAGCTCTAAATCCCGCATTTGAGAAAGTGCACATGTCTAACACAATATGTTGAGGCCTAAAGAAAGTGTATTAAAATAAGCTTTTTAAAATTCATAACATTATTTGTGATATTTTTTATATTAAGCTTGGAAATAAATAAACTTATTAAGCTTAGAAATACATAATATCTGAATGAATGTATGAAATGGTGTGAATGAATATTCTTTATTGCGTTCACACTGTATAACAAAGAAACTTAAAATTACGAATAACTTATCTACTTAGTAGGAGGCTTTATTGTTAATAGTAATTTCTTGCAAGAAACCCACAAGGAGAAAACTATTTATATTCCATCAAAAAAGTCAAAATCTGTTTGAATGTCCGTATATACTTTTGACGACCTCCGTGGCTCAGTGGAGAACGCAGTGGCGCTTTAGCCGGAGGTCGCGGTTTCGAATCCCGCTAGGGAACAAAAAAGTTTTCTGTGTTCCTGGGTCATGGATGTGTATTAAAAATGTGTATAATATAATAAAAATCTTAAATATAAGTATGGTATAAGAATTATTAAATATATTTCCGTTGTCTGGTACCCGTAACACAAGTTCTTCGGATACTTACCACGGGGCCAGACTGACGTGGTGTGAAGCGTCCATAGATATAAAAAAATATATACTTACTTGCTCTGGTGCAACATGACAGAAGTTGGATATTTTCTCCTTCACATTGTGGTTGATTGGTTTCTCTGATCGACACAAAATTAAGTCTGGCGAGAGTCCAAGGCCACGAAGCTCACGCACCGATGACTGTGTTGGTTTAGTTTTTGGTTCTCCAGTAGATTTAGGCTGTAAATAAAAAAAAATTAGCCTACCTCTCTTTAAAATTTTAACAACTTAAATCTACAATCAAGAAATTTTTTGGCTTATAGTTTATTTGTTATGCTGTATTGCTCATAGTGCGCAATAGTGTTAGAGGCAGCTATATATTTTACATTTTAAAATATAGCTGTCTTTGTCATTACAATACATATTAGGTCTATATCAGACATTGGAACTAATCAATGTGAAAACACTCTTATGCTGATGACATAATAGCATGCCTCTCAAATTATCGTGTGCTATAAGCAGTATCGTATAACATATATGCTTTATTCCCAAAACACATAAAAACTTACTACTGGCACTAGAGACACATGAGCGCAACAGAAATTCTCCCTCTTCACACGAAATTGGAACTGTCTGAATGCTTCAACAAATGACATTCCCTCAATGTCTCCAATGGTGCCTCCCAGCTCTACAATACAGACGCGTGGCGGGGTGTTGTCTGCCGTCACTGGTATTGTGGCTACTCTCTGTACCCATTCTTGAATGGCATCTGTGATGTGTGGTATCACTATAAAAAAAAAAAAAACAGAACACAAGGTTTATTTTAGTGGTAAGGATTGTTTCAAGTGAAAATAAAATAATGTTTCAAAAGCATACTAAACAACTCATTTTATAAACATTGTTTACAAATAAAAATAGATCTGTTGAGCTGGCAAAGAGTCAAAAAATATATAAACATACAACAACATAATACCTTTTATAAAATAGGTAACAACATTTCAAAGCATCTAAAAACTTCAATTTTCAATAATTAAAGAATGTTTTCAAACAATTTAATGTTACTACTACAAAATCGACACAGTTTTTTTTTTAAATTAAAATAAAATATATAAGGTGCACTTCAATAGAAAATAACCTAACCAAGAGCATGTCAGGACATGTCTAAGGAGGGTTCCGTAACTATAAACGCGTAATATGCTTTTTTTTAATTACTCCAAAAGTTACCGTCCGATTTGATTCACAATAATTTTCCTAAAGAGTTTTTAGCATTATCTATCAGCATGGAAATTTGCAAGTTTCTATCTCCTAGTTTAAAAATGCTAGGGGGGGACCAACTTACAAACTTCTTTGGAGGCCGATTACTGGAAAATGGTCAACTTTATAAAAAAGTGACGTATGAAACCTTGCCTTTATAAAAGACCTATTCTATGATACCCCACACGATGGGGTAGAGTGAAAAAATATTTTTCATCCCCACTTCACATGTATGAGAGCCACCCCTAAAATATAAAATTATTATTTTTTTATGATCCGGAAACTGTGATCTATACACAATCTATAACTGCACCAAATTTCATCAATTTATATTCATAATTACAGGAGCTAGAGGCGCGGACAGACAGACAGACAGACGGACAGAGCGAAACTATAAGGGTTCCTTAAGTATTACGGAACCCTAATAAAACAAGGACTTCGTAAACAAATATATTGTTATACAATAATTGTAATAAGTGGCTAATAAAGCCTATAGTTTGTTTTTATTAAATAAATTTAAAAAAAAACCTAAAACAGCATCCAAGTAGAAGGTAGGTTTATAAAAAGCCAGTAAAATACATGTACTGTACATACCTTGGACTGTTTTACCAAGGTAGTCGCCTCTTCGCTCACGTTCAATGACCTGCTGGTAGATTTTGCCAGTTGTTATGTTGTTATCCCTATGAAGTGTGATGTCCAGGAACCGCTCGTAGTTGCCGAGATCGAGATCGACCTCTCCTCCATCGTCAAGTACATAGACTTCTCCTGTAAACAAATTATATGGCAATGTGACCAAAAAGAACGTGCTCAACACGTTATATAGATAATATTAGATTTAAAGTTTACCATGTTCGTAAGGAGAAAAAGTTCCTGCATCGATATTAATGTACGGATCTATTTTAATTGAAGTCACATCGATTCCGCAGCTTTTGAGAATTGTGCCAAAAGAACTTGCAATAACACCCTTTCCCACACCACTTATAACTCCTCCAGTAACCAATATATACTTCATTTCAGGCATCTTGCCAATTATCAATGTTTAGATTTAAAGTATAGATTTTAAAATGCGACTTAGATTTGATAAAAATTCGTTGCCCATTTATGAGTATAACAAATTGCACACACGTGCGCGCATCAATTTCGCATCATTCGCATTTCGCCATTTTCTGACATTTATGACAATTGACACATGACATTTGACAGTATATTTTTAAATTAAATGGCGTCGGTTTGTAACCATTCCCAGTGTCAAGTTAATAAGGCGGAAATAGAATTTTCGTTTAAATTGTCTTCACCGTATTTGCAAATCATGCAGGCATTTTGGGAAAATAGCACGCCAAACTCTCTAGGAAGTTTCAGTAATGCGTCTACCACTTTACTGAATAAATCGACTGACTTAATTCATTGACTACCCTGACTTCGACTGACTTGATTCAATGGACTACCCTGACTATATTATTTGAATTTTGATGAGGCTTTGGGGACTTGACTTAGAAATACGGTGATGAAAATTTTAATGAATATTCTCTTTCCCGCCTTTTAACTTATAAACAAACAAAAAAAAAAACAATCTATGCCATAAAAATGTTATTCTTTGCCTTTAGTTCGAAGTTGACTCATAAAAAAACATTTGAGTTATGACAGCAGGGGTGCCAGGTGTACGATTTTAAAAGTACTCGTACGATTTTTTGGCATTTTTCTTCATGTACGATCGCTACACTATAATCGTACGAAAAATTTACGATTTTTTAATTTTTTTAGCTGGGACCTCAGATCAAATAAAAAGTATAGATGGACTTCTACGAACATCATAGTGAAGCCGGTTTTTTATGCATTGTGTGCGTGAGCCGGTGTTGCCTGACTTGATTCAATGGACTACCCTGACTATATTATTTGAATTTTGATGAGGCTTTGGGGACTTGACTTAGAAATACGGTGATGAAAATTTTAATGAATATTCTCTTTCCCGCCTTTTAACTTATAAACAAACAAAAAAAAACAATCTATGCCATAAAAATGTTATTCTTTGCCTTTAGTTCGAAGTTGACTCATAAAAAAACATTTGAGTTATGACAGCAGGGGTGCCAGGTGTACGATTTTAAAAGTACTCGTACGATTTTTTGGCATTTTTCTTCATGTACGATCGCTACACTATAATCGTACGAAAAATTTATGATTTTTTAATTTTTTTAGCTGGGACCTCAGATCAAATAAAAAGTATAGATGGACTTCTACGAACATCATAGTGAAGCCGGTTTTTTATGCATTGTGTGCGTGAGCCAGTGTTGCCATACTAAATTTTCATTACCCTAGATATGTTGCCTAAACTTTCGAATAACATCCCACATTTGTACTATTAATTGGTTTATGGTAATTTTACCGCTTAAAGTTATTTGACTGTCGCAGTAATTTCGCAAATTTTCAAAATTATAAGATCCGTAGTTTTCGAGATAACAATATAATAAAATTTCGAAAATTGTATAGGAAATCAGCCATGTTAACGTTTCTGTGACATTTATGTTTCGTTTTCCATAGCTTTATGTCAAAAAACTTTGCAGAGCTCTATTTTACGTAAAAGTTGTAACATGGCCTCACAAAAACCTGGCGCGAAATAACGTTGTCACAACTCTCCCCAACTATGGAATTCTAAAAATGGGTTTTATTGCGTTCAAAACGTCTTTAAATATAAAAAAAAAACAGAAAGTGATAATTCTGTTTATTATTTATTTATAGATAAATTTAGATAAAGGATAGGTAAAGATGAAAAGTTTCGATTTAGGTGTACCAATACATAATATTATGGTAAGTAATAGGGTAGTTAATATACGGTCACCGACAAGTCAGTGTACCACTTGCCTATTTTTTTTTTGGTAGCATAATATGCTTGTGTTATTTCAGGAAAAATCTAAATCATTATATGTGTCCATATAAATTTCAAGGAGTTCCCTCGATTCCTCATGGATCCCCCATCATCAAGTTTCCACTTTAGTGACTAAAATACCAATTTCGAATTTATACCCTTTACAGCAATAAAATAATTTTGCTAATAGGTCCATAAACGACAGAGTAATATTCAAAGATCTCCGTGTTGATGTAAAATACTATATGAAGTACCTTTTATATCATCAAAATGTGATGATGTATGGTGTGATTGTGGTGGTGATGATGATTTGACTTTAATTGACATGGTGGCATATGCTTGCAGTTCTTTAAATATCGCCGAAATCCCCAAACATATATCTATAAGGAGTCAGGAGTTCTGTTCTGCACTTTTGGATCCAGAGTATAACTTGGAGCAAAATCTTACTTTTTGGTAGCATATGCTTGGACTACTTCAGAAAAAGTCAAAATCACCATATATTACCATAAAAATTTCGAGGAGTTCCCTCGATTCCTCATGGATCCCATCATCAGGTCACCACTTTTTTGAAAACCGGACCAACTTGGGATTATACCCTTTATATAAAAAAAAATAATTTTAGTAGTAAATTTAGTAGAAAAGTAGCGTACTTTTTTTGCATGAGTGTGCGTGCTGCGTTGTTGTGTGTTTACACAAAGTAGCGTAGTTTTTGAGGCTTCAGTTGAAACAAGCGCTATGCGAAATCTAGGTTTTTTATTTGATCTGAGGCTGGGACTATATGCACCGGAATCCGAAAGGCCGAAGAGAATTCTGAGCATTAGGATTAGGATGGCCACCTGCAAGGCTGCTTCTGTGAACTATATGTATCTGACTTTTGTCAATATTATATAGACCTAAGTTTTCACATTTGCATTGTAAACAACTTCATTTTTTTTAAAAGAACAATTTTCCATCTTTTTGCTAAAAGATGGCCCCGTGCGAGTTTCTTACGCCGGTTCTTCTCGCCGGGTTAGTTCCCGAACCGGTGGTAGGCATCAAGTAGGGACAATTCTTTAAGCGTTACTTTGTAACCCATATGGAAACAGAACTTTTTTGATTTTGATTTGATAAATAGTGTTTTAGGCATTTATTTTAAAAAAATTAACGGATTTTGATTACTTTGAATAAAACCTAAGGTTGTACGATTTCTTATTTCAAAATTTTCTTGGTATGCGATTTTTTTGTAGTGGCGTACGATTATACCTTTTTTGCACCTGGCAGCCCTGTATGACAGCCATTTCAATTCAAATAATTCAGGAGTTTTGCCGGGAAAGTCAATCAGTAATGTTGTGTTTCTGTATAATTTTTCTAAATTCGTGTTAATTCGGTTTTTAATGTGTTATAGTGGTGGAATATTAACCATTAATTATTCGTTGAGGTGCATTAGTGTGGAAAAGTGATACATTCTACAAAATGCGTGCTAAATTGGGTTTCCCTCCAAAACTCCCTAGGAAGTTTCAGTAAAGCGTCTACCACTTTACTGAATCGACTGACTTGACTAATTGACTACCCTGACTACTTATTTCGACTTTGACTAGACTTTGGACTTGACGATTTAGAAATAAGACAAAGAATTATACCTCAAACGACAGCCGAGGCAGTATGGTCTAAGACCTTAGCCTGTTCCATTTCCGGACGAATTAAACAAAAAAAAAAATCACAATAATTCACATTTGACACTGACAGTTCTAAGGAGTTCCTTGTTGCGTGGTGTTTTGTATTCGTTAAAAAAACATAAATTAATTAAAAATGCCGAAATATTACTGTGATTACTGTGACACCTACCTTACACACGATTCTCCCAGTGTAAGGAAAACACATTGCACAGGACGCAAACACAAAGACAATGTAAAGTTTTACTACCAGAAGTGGATGGAGGAACAAGCTCAGCATCTCATAGACGCTACTACTGCAGCGTTTAAAGCCGGTAAAATCGCTCAGAATCCCTTCGGAAACAAGGGCGCAGCTATACCGCCACCGTGGGATCCTTCGGTTATGGGCCCGGGGGGTCCGAGACCGCCTGTTCCTAACCCTGGTGGTCCCCCTGGCATGATTCCACCCCCGACCATGGGACCAGGAGGACCGATGGCCCCGCCTATGATGATGGGTCCGCACGGTCCTATGCCACCAATGATGGGAATGAGACCTCCTATGATGATGGGGATGGGCCCTATGGGTCCAATGGGACCTATGGGTCAAATGAGGCCACCGCTAATGAATGGACCTCCTATGATGAAATAGTGATTTGGAAAAGTGACACTTGAGTGCATACATAGCATAATATGATTAAAATCTGATAAGCTTTTAGTCATAAATAAATAATTTTTAACAAGTGTGCTTTTATTTATATCAATAACTTAAAGCGTAATTGCCTAACCTTAGGAAATACATGCTGTTAAATGAATAAGTACTTATCATCTTCCCCGAATATTTTCATATGAATTGCCTTAAAAACATTCACTTAACGGTTCCATAATATATTTTTTAGTGGTTTAATTATATTTTTACGTAATAATTATATTGGTTTGTTTAAGTTATTGGTTTTAGTTATACCAAACTGTAATTATATTATAGTATGGTATAACTAAAGCAATAATCACTGTGACTGTTCAGTTATACCATGAGCATAAGCTGAGATGTACCTGTGATAAGACCTAGCAAAGTAAATCTAGGAAGGGTAACTATTGAAATTGTAAAATATTGATAGACTTTGGACACAAATATTCTGCCTTTAATGTAACATGTTATTTTTTGTTATTTTGTTATTTTTTTTTAAATGAAATAAGGGGGCAAACGAGCAAACGGGTCACCTGATGGAAAGCAACTTCCGTCGCCCATGGACCAGGGACTTATAACGATACCACAAAAAGTAACGTTATTCCTCAGACTTTTAACGATATTTTATGAATTTAACGTTATATTCAATAACGATACCAAAATAGCGAAAAAATAACGTTATTTTCAATAACGATACTAAAGTAGCAAAATAATAACGTTATTTTCAATAACGGTAAAAATTGCACAAAAATAATGAAGCGACGTTGCCACGTTTATTAGGCAACGTCGCAATATTGTTTTTCATAATATTATGCATCTAACGGCTTACGCGCCTATGGCACAGGGGCGACACTCTCTACAAATGACAGTTGGAGCACCGACAAATGTCAGTTATGTTGACTTAAGCCTAGGGTTGACATCGAATTCATTTAAAATATTTTTTTACGTCTGCGTAGGGGAGACCGAGGGGTGTTGACACAATTTTTACATTTTGTCTCATATACCAAACACTATTGCCAGAAATGGTATGATATTAGTGCCAAACGTTAGGTCATTCTTTCATCATACGGTCATCATACGTGGTAGAGCCATGCTTCGGCACGAATTGGGCCGGCTCGACCGGAGAAATACCACGGGCTCATAGAAAACTGGCGTGAAACAGCGTTTGCGCTGTGTTTCGCCGAGTGAGTGAGTTTACCGGAGGCCCAATCCCCTACCCTATTCCCTTCCCTACCCTCCCCCATTACCCTATTCCCTCTTAAAAGGCCGGCAACGCACTTGCAGCTCTTCTGATGCTGCGAGTGTCCATGGGCGACGGAAGTTGCTTTCCATCAGGTGACCCGTTTGCTCGTTTGCCCCCTTATTTCATTAAAAAAAAAAAAAAAAACACTTGCAAATGGCTAACATAAAGAAATTGTAAGTGTTAAATATTGTGGTAAAAAATCGACTTAACCGCAACAAGTCATCTTGTTTCAATTCCCCTCATGCCGAGGTAAGATGAAACAGGGGTCGAGGAGAGTTAACATAAGATTTCTGTGCAATATTAAGGGATGTTAAATAAAAGTTGTGATATAATTTAAATGCAAGTATTAAAATTTATCTTTTCAAGCACATACTTTGTTGTTTTACGTATATATTCACATTTTGTACTGATATATCGCTTATGTAGATAACTACAGTTCTGATACACAATATGATCAACTCCTAAAGTAGTTAAAAGTATCATAACGTCATTATTCGTAATAATATTAATTAAAATAACAGTCAGATAAACAAAATATTTTACATTCATTGAAAATCTTTAAAATAAAATATTGATTTTCAATAAATAATTAAATTTCAGCCGTTTCTTTAGAATTACAATCAGTTTTGATAATTTTTTCTTCAAATATTTATGTAACAATAATCTCACAAATATCAAAAATGTAAATAGAAAAAAAAAAAAACGTCAATCTGGCAAAAATGTGGCAAAGATACTTGATACTATATCTTCTGCTGCAAAATCATATATTTTGCGACTTGCCATACCTCAGTCTTTATTTTATGAATATATTTTAGGCATGCTGAAACAAAATAAATAAATTAAAAGCCTTAATTTAATTGACACAACGTTAATGCTTGTAAATGCTTAAATATTCTGATACAATATTGAAAACGAGGAGATTTGAAACAACCTGTTTCAAATCTCCTCAGTAAGAAAAAACCTCTCAATATTAATTTAACCTGCAATTAAAAATAAAATACACAGAAATCAATTGCACCAAATATATACAATAAATCTCTAGATAATGAGCTTTCGAAACCAATATAAATCAAACTAAAATACAATACCCTTATCATAATATAGGCATGGTAAAAAAACGTAAATAACTTACTTTCCACGATTTTTGTCACATGGCACGCAGAACTCCATAACCGCGCGACTCATGCCACCGACGTGTATAGACAAGTCAGCGGGTGGAGGGGAGTGGTTGAAATGCAACGTTGCGAACTCGCTAACAGTTTTAAGTTCCATGAAATCGGTACTGTTTCAAATCACCTTTGTGTCAAAACCCCTCGGTCTCCCCTACATATAATATTATTACGCGGGCGAAGCCGCGGGCAGCAGATAGATACTTAATATGGAAAGGGAAATCATACCTACCTTCTTTAATCCACGTCTCAGTTATTTATTGTACCTACTGCGTTTGACAAAAACAAGGGTTAGTTTAGAAAAAATAAGTATTAATTATCGAGGTAGGTTAAGCGGAAGGAACTTTTGTCATAATTTTTTTCTTGGTTAATACGGCCGGCGACCATATACAACTACAATTATTAAGCCCACTCATTTTAATACCCATCAGGAAATTTCTAATATTTTAGGTACACGGTGCGTGCGCTTTGAACTTTTGAACAATACTGATATTTACAACGAAAATTCAAAATAGTCTCCATGCAAACGTCTTATTGCCATATTTTTTTAATCAAAAATGTACTCATCCATTGGGCCCATAAATTGGAAAAATATACCTTGTGTCCTTAGCAATTGGGTTTAATTTGTACTTAATTCTTAAGTAGTATAAAGACTATTTGAATTATATCAATGCAATTTTAAATTTTTATTACCACTCAATAAGTGTTGTAACACAACTAAGATCGTCGCACAATATCGATAGGTATCGACAGATTTAAATGCGATTAAGTACAACATGTAATATTTAATCTAAAATTTCATGCGGAAATCCTTACTAATATTTTACTACTATTATAAGTATGAAAGTTTGTGAGGATGTATGGATGGATGAATGGATGGACGGATGAATCTTAAACGGGCAAATGGCACGTTTGTTTTTTTCTTATCGCAATAACTATTGAACGGGTTTTAATAAAAATTTGATATACGTTCGAGGTTTACCTCCTACAAACTTTACCCAATCCAAGCATATTTCGTTAAAAATATCGATAAAATCAAATTATTGCATCACTACATCACTAGTGAAACAAAAAACAAAAAATATTTGAAACTAAATACTTTCTTATGAAATTACACTGTCGCGTCGGCGAAACTGCCAGCCCCGTGAACCATAGTCCAGGCTGGGAAAAAGTTACTCCCCACCCGCCCCCGCATTCGCCCAGACACGCACACATAGCTGCGAGCGGCGAGTCGTGTAAATCGGTGGAGTGACGGTTCTTTACGTTAGTAATATATATTCTTTGCCTATGGCCCAAGTGATTATAATATTGTCTTTGCTACGGCCTAGCGCACCCGTTGCGTCATGCATTTCTGAGTTCGGACTCAACTGCGGCCAGTGTCGTATCGCCTACGTCATAATATTAATTATTATTATATATTTACATATTTTGATTACGTGCAGTGCGAAAAATGGGACGCAAAAAGGCAAACCATGTTTATAGAAAATTTGTGTTAGACTGGGTACGATTGAAACAATTTAGGTTTTATCGTTTATAATTTTGTTGTTTATGAACTAAGTGACGATTATGATACATGAAACTGAAATATGAAGTTTTAGCTACGATATGACTTTTTTAGAAATATATGACATTAAAAAATATATATGTTTGTTTTAACCGTCCCCACATCTAGGGTACGGTTGAAACAGAGCTTGGGATCAATTGAAACACATATATGAGCATTTCTCAAATTTTTTGACCATAATTTTAATAATCTTCTTAAAATACAATAAGTATATTTTGGACATATTATGTTAAATACAGCTAGCTAAAACTAGACAGATTCTGAATTTATGGTTGTTTTTTTGTTTTAATAGAGTTTTTATACAAAAAACCTGTAAATTATTAGTTAAGGGCGAAATAAAAGTTCTTATTTTGTTACTTGGAAATTAATGAAAACCATAAAGAAACATGCAGACTGTATTATAAATTTATGTTTTTCTATGTAGATCATAAATTAAACAACATCTGATAAAAGTAAAAATTGTGAAAAAAATTATTTAAATTGTTTTTAGCAGTACTGAGTATTTTTTGTTACCTTTTTTAAACTTTCTAATCAAAATGTTTAGTTTTCCTCTAAAATGGAACAAGGGATGTTATATTTACTATTTATAATTATAATAATATTTATCATAAAATTGTTTTAAATTATTGATTATAGCATTTCAATTTAAAGAAAAAGAAATATCTACCATTATTATCAGAAAAAATTTGGGACAGTATCAAAACAAGAAACTTGGGTAACAAAATCGGAAATGTAAGGCTAAGCATACACACACTTGACACTCCATTATAAAATGAAAACAAAATAAGTGAAAATGAAAATTATTTAGTTTTATCCTGTGTTATAATCTTCAAATTTAGTAATATATACATAACAAAAGATATATATAACATTATGGGGATTAAACGAATATAGATACCTACCTACCAGTATGGCAATTTTACGAAATGTGTACTTAGCTTTAAAAACTCCTTTTTTGTTACCCCTCGTTCTGGTTATACGTTACCACGCGAAAGTAACAAAAACAGAAGTAACGAAATGACGGGTACAGATTTTGAATAAAATACATATTCTTTAAAACTCAATACTTAAAACAGTATTTTAAATCAAATTGTAGCCCATTAAAAGAACTATTTATCAATTTCAACAAAAGTATTAAGTATCTTGAACTTACCTTCACACAGTATAACAAAATCCAGATCGAATTAGTCGCAGTGCAGAGCACTACGTCAAGCCGCGGCTGTTGTCGACACCGAAATGACATCACAACAATATGGCAATGTGAAATGTCGTCAATAGTGTTGCCAAAGGAAAAAAAATCAATTAACTTTGTAGTTTAAAAAATCTTTCGACACAAAAATCGGTAACAAAATCTGAATTCCGTTTTGGAATTTTTTATGGGACAATATTATTTTCCTGAAACTGATTAACTTACGACGTATTTCACTATTAAACTACATAAAATATGTATTCAAATACTCTAAGTAGTGTTTTAAGACTATAACATATATTCCGTTTCTTAGAATTTAATGAAATAAATGAGTTCAAAATCACCGCGGTCGCAATGGGACAACCTATTTTCCATACTACGAAAATTTTGGTATTTTAGATTATTAATTATTTATTGTAGTGAGAGTGTTTTATTTATAGCTTTGATATTTTCTCTGATAATTAAATAATATCAACGAAGTTACGACAGTCATGTATGTTATTTATGTTATCGTAGTAAAAAAATAATCAAAGACCAAAACATGGGACATCGACGTTGCGGCTATGGTCAAAAAATTTGAGAAATGCTCATAAATAACAATAAATACAAATTAAACATGTTTTATTTATCATTAACACACATTATACTAATAATAAAATTATGGCACCATGCACCTGACAACATTAATCAGTCTCAAAGATTGTAATACTTCTAAAACATTCATCAGCCTTTGACGAGTAGCGAGTACTCATTTAGAAAATAGAAATAACAAAAATAAAAATGGTCCTGGTATTGCGCTCACGGAAATACAAAAAATGGCAGGAAAACATTTCCAATGGCGTTCACAGCAAAGGCACAGAATAAATAATAGTACCTAGAGGTACAGAAGAACCACTCCGACAAATGGTTAAAAGAAATAGGGACTCTTTCTGCGATGCGATAAGGTTCAATTCAGCTAACACAACGCTACGATTATATTTACCTAGAAGTTGCGTCTCTTTCTATCGCGTAATTCTTATCCTTTCTAATGACATTAGGGTTGTCTCATTTTAGAAAATTATTAACCGACTTCCAAAAAAGGAGGCGGTTATACGTATTATATATATTTTTTCTTAATATTTAATTACAACTTTTTTTACCTACTTTCTAGTACCTACCTACTGTACTTTACTGAACAAATTGCTTTCCAAATAAACTTATGGTAGGTGTTAATAGTACTGTAATAATTTGACGACCTCTGTGGCTCAGTTGGTTGAGCGTGTTGGTGCTCAAGCCGGGGGTCGCGGGTTCAAATCCCGCCGAAGGAACAAAGAGTTTTTTTGTGTTCCTGGGTCATGGGTGTGTATTAAATATATGTATAATATAATAAAAATCTTAAATAAGTGTTAAATATATTTCCGTTGTCTGGTACCCGTAACACAAGTTCTTCCAGAACTTACCACGGGATCAGATTGACGTGGTGTGAAGCGTCCATAGATATTATTATTATTATTATAAATTTGCGCATACCTATAAGTATATACATACTTATGCGTAAACGTAAGCATTTTTTATACCTTCACGGCCTGATATTACTCGAAGAAGTTGAATCACGCCGCCTTATTTTTATTTATATTTACTACTAGGTACTAGGTACTTTTGTCAATAAATGATTCTTCAAATCGTATCACATCGGAATAACATAAGACGCGAACAGATAGTTCAAGTGGACTGTGGAGCCAACACCTAAACACTAAATATTGGTTATCAAGTAATTGCAGTAGCAGTAGTAGCTCAAACTATATTTTTAAATATTGTTATACATTATGTTATATGGTATTATAGTTATAGCTGGCCGGGTGATTTTTACCTAACTTACACAGTACCTATCGTAATATTATATGCAAAGATTGTAAGGTATTAAATCCAATCCATAAAACATTGCGACGAACAAATCTCACGCATACGTCGCTCACTGCTCGCGCGCGAGTCCCTCGTAATTGGCCCGTTTAAGGAGGCCGCCGCACGTACTTACATTTTTAATACCTACACGGGGAGTGGGACAGGCCTGGCAAAGGTCACTAAAGTACCCCTTTCAGCTGACATTACTGAACCAACTTGACGAGCACCACGTCTAGCTATAAATCCGTCAAAGTAGTTTTATTTGTCATGTCACGTTAATTACGGTAATTATTTAAGATTTTTTTTATAAAACTAGGGGGCAAACGAGCAAACGGATCACCTGATGGGAAGCGATTACCGTCGCCCATGGACACCCGCAACATCAGAGAAGTTGCAAGTGCGTTGTCGGCCTTTTAGGAGGGAATACGCTCCCTTCTTGAAGGTTTGCAGGTCGTAGTGGTCCGGAAATACTGCTGGCGACAGTTCATTCCAGAGTTTTACAGTACGCGGCAGAAAGCTTTGGGTAAAGCGCACGGTGGAGGACTGCCACTCATCAAGGTGATGAAGATGATAAATATTTTGTCGCATGGAACGGTGGCGAAAAGTTGCAACAGGTATAAGTCCGAACAATTCCTCGGAGCACTCCCCGTAATATAACCGATAGAGGATGCAGAGCGATGCTACATCTCTACGTAGCTCTAAGGAGTCAAACCTGTTTGAAACACTATGGCAGTCGACAATTCGAGCGGCCCTACGTTGGATACGATCCAGAGGGAGAAGCTGGTACTTTGGTGCCCCTGCCCAGAGATGAGAACAGTATTCCATGTGAGGCCGAACCTGCGCCTTATATAGTTGTAGGCGTTGGACCGGACTGAAATACTGCTTTGACCTGTTCAGAACACCAAGCTTCTTGGAGGCTAACTTGGCCTTGCCCTCCAGATGATATCGGAACTGGACCTCGCTCGATATGTTAACACTAAGTATTCCAATGTTGGAGGAGACAGTTATGGGTATGCTTTCAAAACGAGGACATACGACCATTGGTAACTTATTAGCGGTGAACGCGCAAATTTGTGTCTTTGAGGGGTTGAATTGGACTAAGTTAAGTCTACCCCATTCAGAGACCTTCTCCAATGAATTTTCAATTTGAGAGACAAGTTTGTTTCGACTCTCAATGACATTTTGCCGAGAGATGTTCGCGTGGCCGGTATATAAGGCATCACCCGTGCTGTCATCTGCATAGCAATGAATGCCATTGGTTTGTAACATATCATTGATATGCAGTATGAACAGGGTAGGTGGTAGCACACAGCCTTGTGGGACACCAGCATCAACAGACAGAGTATTCAGATACTCTGTCTGTTTGTCTCTGTCTGTCCGTCGTAGTCGACCCTTATGCTTCTGTCTGCTAAGAAACTCGTGACCCACTTGCATAATTTCTCGGGGAGCCCATAGGAAGGAAGCTTCGAAAGAAGCGCTTTGTGCCAAACCCGATCAAAGGCTTTCGCTATGTCCAAACTTACAGCCAATGCCTCTCCCTTAGACTCGATCGCCTGTGCCCAACGATGAGTTAGGTACGTCAGCAGATCACCAGCCGAGCTATCTTTACGGAACCCGTACTGTTTGTCGCTTAGCAACTGCTGAACGTCTAAGTATCGAAGGAGTTGTCTATTGATAATGGACTCCATTATCTTCGAGAAGAGAGAGGTTATAGCGATTGGTCTGTACTCTGTAGTTGGAAGGATTAGAGCGATCGCCTTTTTTAGGGATCGGGTGCACCAAAGCTGTCTTCCAAGATGCTGGGACTGTGCCATAAGAGTAGGAGAGCCGAAAAAGACGCGTTAAGACCGGTGCCAACTCTGGAGCACACATTTTCAACACTATAGGAGGGATTCCGTCAGGCCCACTCGACTTTTGGGTATCAAGGGAACGGAGAGCAACTCGCACTGAGCGCTGATGGAACCGAATATCCGACATGATGCTCTTGCATCGCGGTATAGTCGGCGGTTCCTGTCCCCCGTCATACAGGGTCGAGCTGGACGCAAAGAGCTTGCCAAGAAGTTCAGCTTTCTCTTTTGCGTCATGGGTCAACGAACCATTTCCTACGTGTAGGGATGGAAGAGATGGCTTACAGAAATTCCCTTTGATAGCTTTGGCGAGAGACCAGAATGCACGGGTTAGGCCAGATTGAGCAAAGGTTGTTATAATATTCATTCCCGATTGTAAAACTTCTTGTTATTAAAAATAATTATATTTCTGATTCTCTAAAAATATCAAGAATTTGTTTCATTTTATGATATCGTTCTTTTCCGTGATTTAGCCATCTCACAAGCAACTATTCTTCCAAATAAATCATTACATTGTTCTTCCATATCGAAGTTCCCACTACAGCTTGTCCTTTCACATTCTGTCATAGTTCGTTTTTCCCTTGTTTCTTTATCGGCTTTGCTGGAATCAGTAACAGATTGGTAAACGTCATTAGAATTAGGTAGCCAATCTTGTGAGTCCGGTGAATCCAATTGCGCTTGCGGCGTTGTCTCTTGCGAATTAATGTAAATGTACTGAGTATCACATACAAGTTTTAGTCTTTTGTTTATAATTTCTTTTAAGTTTTCTTCTGAATTTACTATTTGTTTTGATTTATTAATGCTAAAAAACTGTACATTACCCATTGGTTCAGTATGTTTGTTGCTCATTTCTAAGAAAAAAAAGCAATTAAAAAATATAGCCTATGTTCACCGAGGATAATGTAGTTTCCCAACAGTGAAAGAATTATTCAAATCGGTCAGTAGTTTCGGAGCCTATTCATTCGATTCATACAAACTATAAAATCTTTCTCGACCTGAGACGCATAAGGTCGAATGTCGAGATCAGATAAAATAACTTTATTAGTCAGCTGAAACCAGTATCTCGCGCTCTTTCTAAGCATATAAGAATCATAATTCTATCTCTTTTAGTTCTTATTATTATAGAAATGCATAAAGTCGTATGTGTCGATTTTTTTAATTTATATCGTGGAATAAGGCTTAATAGCAACTACAGCATTTATGCTTAAAATTTTGGTTTAAGTAGGAGGTCGAACATTGACTTCAGCTTTTATGCTTTTAAATTATTTTACGCGTAAGAAAGTGACTATTTTGTCATTCGACTTTATTCTACAAGGATTGTTGGTAAAAATAAAATGTATATGTCGTATCTTGACATATAGTGTTATGCCTCGAAAAAAATATTTGTTTGGTTAAGGTCTACAAACACAATTAGTCTTTATGCCTTTAAAAAGTGCTACTTTATCGTTGTACAGAAATGCCTATGTGAAGAAAAAACAGTATTCCATTGACTTTGTGACCGCACACCGGCGCGATAAAATGACATCGGACATTATCGCCGGTCACTCGGCCGTTTTCGGCGCGACCGTGGCTTGACCTATCAACGGTCGTGAGCTGAAACCTCCATACACGTGTAAAGAAGATGGGTCATTTTTGTATGCAGCCTGTCCCCACTACTGTAGCACTATCTTATATACTAATAAAATGTGAAAGTTTGTGAGGATGTATGGATGGATGGATGTTTGTTTCTCTTTCACGCATAAACTACTGAACAGATTTCGATGAAATTTGGTACGGTAGTAGTTTAGGCTCTGGATTACTCAGATCAAATAAAAAAAACCAATCCAATGAGTCGTCGCGACGACTAATCTATACTGACAAAAAGTAAAGTACTTTTTTGCTTGTGTGTGCGTGAGCGCGTGTGTAAAATTGAAGTAGCGTAGTTTTTTAGGCTTCACTTCAAACAAACGCCACGCGCTATCTTGGTTTTTTATTTGATCTGAGCTGGATTAAAACATAAGCTACTTGTACGACGGAAAAGTACAGTATTCCTGCGGGATACCCGATACTATATTTACGCGGGCGGAGCCGCGGAAAACAGCTAGTAAGACAAATATCAAATGAAAGGGCTTAAAAAGTGTGTAATTTTGTATGACAAAAAATCTCTAAATCTCAGGAGAAAAAAGTTAATGAGGGTTAAAGGTTAAAAAAAGTGTAAAACAATCATTCTGTATTATTGCACCATTTTATAGTGTTGCTAGCTAATAAGGAACAACTTTTGGGAAGTAATTGTATACAGCAATCTTCAGAATAGTATTATATTTTGATAAACTGTCTCATATCTTGAATAAATGTATAGAATAATAATATAATGCTAAAAATAAGCTCTTTCCTTAATTTTTTCGCACATAATAATAATTAATTTCTGGAAATTTTTTCTTACTTGCAAGGTGTAGATTTTGATAATTTCTTACTTACTCATTTCTTACTTCATATCGAATGGTGCAATAATACAAAATGTATTTGTTTCCTAATTTGCGGGTTCGAATCCTGGCCTGGAAAATTCATTTATGTAAAATCTAATGACGCGGATAAAACTATTACATTAAAATATATATAATTAAATACCAAAAATAATTTTAAAACGATTATGTACAGAAAAATAGTAAAAAATACATATACATGGTGAACTATTCTTCCAGGCGATGTAAGAGAAGTCTAAAACAAATAAGAAATAGCAATTTAGTAGTGTCGAGTCCGACTTCATGAAAACTTAAACTGCATCATTAGATTTTTGAATTCCTAGCCAGGATTCGAACCCATAGATTGTGAAAAAAATACATTCTGTATCTATTATTGCACCATTCGATAGTATCGCAAGTAAGAAAAAGTACCAGAAAGTAATTATGTGCGAAAAAATTAAGGAAAGAGCTTATTTTTAGCATTTTATTATTACTCCATACATTTCTTCAAAATATGAGGCAGTTTATCAAAATATAACACTTTTATGAAGTTTGCTGTATACCATTACTTCCCATTAACTGTTTATTATTTGCAACACTATGAAATGATGCAATAATTAATTATGATTTTTTAAACTTTTTTTAACCTTTAAATTTTTCTCCCATGGTTTAGCGATTTTTTGTCATACAATAAAATGATACACTTTTTAAGTCCTTTTATTTGATATTTGTCTTGTAGTGCTACAGTAGTGGGGACGGGCTGCTTATTGACACTGAACCAAATGGAAAAACAAAATGAAACAAATTAAGTAACACAATTAAGTAAAACCGTACACTTTTCCGCGATAAACAGTAGCCTATGTCCTTCCTCATCGTCCTACCTACATCAGTGCCAATTTTCATCAAAATAGGTCCAGTAGTTTCGGAGCCTATTCAATGCAAACAAACAAACAAACTTTTCTTGTTTATTACATTAGTATAGAAGTATAGATAGTATAGATTATTTTTATTAATGTTACCATTTTTTTAGTTTAAAAAATAAGTTTGAAAGTCATAATGTTTGAGTTTTTATTATTTTTTAAATTTTATTTTATAAACTACGACCTTATGTAGGTACTTAATAATAATTAATTTAAATGCCCCCTAAATAGATATTATATAACAAGATCGGACGTAACTAAATTTCTAGTTTTGGTCAATCATAACGTTACATGTTTTAAAAAAGCTTACAATACGCATTGAATTTACCAAAAAATTGCAGGCATAAAGTTGGATCAATAAATATAATTAAAACCATTCGTCGTTTAATAACTCTGTACAAGCATAAGGTTGGATGTCACCAAAAAAGTAGTTTTTGATTAATAAAATATTCATATTTAACTGTGACTGGTTTTATTTCTATACTGATACAAAGGTACACAACTTATCTAAAACATTATACTATTTTTGTTAGCCTATTCGATAATAAACAAAAGTTTTGACCCGATTTTGTCAATATTTTTCTTTTGGCTCTCCTCTAAACTTGTGATATTCCACATCAGACCTAATGCGTCTCAGGTCGAGCTTTGTTCTTTATAATATTAGTACTTATAGATAACTTAGAGAATAAGCCTCATACATACTCTTAGTATTAGGTTAATTTTATCCACTAATAGATTGATTTTTTAAAGAAATGAGCATTAATTATACAAAAATTGTTGGAATAGGCCGGTACTTACTTATTCCAGTTTTTTATCAGTGTTTGAATTTTGAATACTTCAGTTATTGACGACAGCCACGATAAAATTGGGTAACGTACGACACTATTCAACGTGCAACTATATCTGACAAGATTTGAGGATTGTATTTCTAGCGTAAAAGAGACAACTAGCGTGAAAGAGACAGGCAAAAGTATGGATATTAGGATAACGTTATTTAATACCGATACTTTTGTCACAAAATAACGATACTTATATTGTAACGATATAAGTATCGATAGTCTGATTTAACGTTATTTTTAACGGTATTTTGATTATACCGATACCTATAAAATACCGGTATTTTAGTCCCTGCCATGGACACTCGCAGCATCAGAAGAGCTGCAAGTGCGTTGCCGGCCTTTTAAGAGGGAATAGGGTAATAGGGGAGGGTAGGGAAGGGAATAGGGTAGGGGATTGGGCCTCCTTGTTAGATTAATAAATACTTAGTATGTAATGAATCTTTCGACATATTTTTACAATCTCGTTAGTTATTTTACTATCTTAACGGTTTTTACAATTGTATTACAAATTACAAATTAAAGAAACAAAGTATAGAAAGGACATTTATTGAAAATCAACTATATTTTGTCTCTTCTTCCATTGTTTGCTCATTCTGCTGTGTAGTGGAGTTCTCATTAACACATGGTGAACGAGTTAGTGCAGAGAATAATATGACCACCAAGTCCACAAGTATTAAGATTGCAATGACTATTGGTACCAATCCATTGAATACTAGTCCATTTTTTGTTTTTGAAGTTTCAGTATACTTAAGTCCAATGAATAAATTATATGAAACGGAGATCTCAACAATGCAACTAAGTATGAGTCCATATATAATAATGACCATGGAACAATATTTTTTGTTTAAGGCACTCATTAGAAATATTCCGAAGTATCCGTAAACTGTAAATATTGCAATAGGTGCTACTAAAACATGGGAAATGTAGCTGGAATCAATAAACCTTTCTAAAGCCAAATCTGCAGTGTTCAAAATGAGAATAGCAATATAAAGTTTAACTGCATAGTTTTTAGAGCTCATTTACGAGGAGTTGTTATGTACACATCATGCATTAATTTATATTTATTTCATTGACACCACAGACATCTATAGATGTCTGTGATTGACACCAATTTTTGATAAAATAATTTTTTCTGACAGACATAGGTACATTATTTTTTGTTGCAAACCAAAGTTGCAATAGTAGATTATGCACCAAGGGGATAAAGCAGTGTCTTACGTCACGGGCAGCATATTGGACCCTGAGCGTAACGAGGGACTCTAGAGTTAACTCCCGAGCGTAGCGAGGTAGTTATAACTTAACTCCCGAGTGAAGCGAGGGAGTTATGTAGAGTCCTGAGTGAAGCGAGGGGTTCAAGCTGCCCAAGACGAAGACAGGCTTTATCCCAGAGGTGCATACTCTACTTTTCATACCTACTGCGAGGCAATAAAAACCCAGGGCTACATAAATAAAACATTTATTATGTTCAAAGTTAATATTGATATTGGACACATTTGTCCAGTTAAGAAGGGACAGAGTAATATTTTTATTAGGAACGTTTATGAAAGTTGTGGTGGAGTTTATTTGAGCAGTAGGTACTTAAAGACAGGGATGTCAGACCGCCACTTGGAAATCCTTGTACCGAGCTGGCTGAAAACTGGTATTGGAGATGGCAAACTGGTACGCCTGCGCTCCGCTCTGGCGCTGCAAACACTGATAGATAATCTGTGTCGGAAGTCGCATCCCAGTGAATAAAAATAATATTTTAATTTCGTATACTCTTAATAGAGGGCAGTATTTGTCGAACGCACGGAAGAAATATCATTTTAAACATAACTTTCTGATATTATATTGCATTTCGGGTATAAAATGTAAAATATATTGAAAAAAATAGATAAATATTTTAAAAAAAAAAAAAAAAATCGAGGGATTTGAACCCGGGACCTCTAGATTGAGAGCGGAGCACCTTACCATTACGCCATCAAGCATATTTCAAATTAACTCATGGAAAATGGTAAGTGTTTATCGAGACTGCTTGCTATAAAAAAGTTTTATATTATGAGGGAAATCTGATTGGATTTTTTTTTACATGCATCTTTGAAATTTGCCGGTTATTTTATATGGTCAGTGTATTTTTGTCGGTCAAGGGCCAATCTTGGTATTTTTGCGTACAAGGACTGAGTAGTCTTGGTACATGGTACGTGGAACCAAAACCTAGTATGTATACCAAGAAGTTGGTACGTCTGACATCCCTGCTTAAAGAAAACATTCCTTTTGTTTTGAATTTTTTCAATCGCGTTTTTATTTTGTTATAGGTGGCCAGTTCGATTTTGGAATAAACTCTCAGCAATACCATATTATTATTAAAAAAGTCTATGATAGATACGTATCTATTAGGAGTTTTCATAGGAATTTTAACGTTCCAAATTCAAATCACTTTAATCCCTTGGGAGTTTCATACAACATTATCTCCCTTGGGAGTCAATGGCTTGCTTTACGTTGAGATTACGTGATATATAATCGGACATTGTCGAGCAGGTGGTATGAAAATACACTGACAACACTATGGGCCATCTATGGGCATATATTTTTGTCCGAAATAAATGTTTATTGTTTTCTATTCTATTATGACCTATGGGGCATCACAGACTATCAGCTAATAGACGCCCATAATTTTATTTTGCGCTATCACTTATCAGATATTATGGACTAATATGAACACTTATTAATTAAAATTAGATAGGATGGTACAGTACACCTACTTACTAATCATGTAGGTAGGTAAGTAAGTAGGTACTTACAGCTAAAAATTAGAACTTTTTTTCTCAGAAGGTTTCTCAGCCCGCAGACCGTGATCATGTACCGTACTTATTATGCGCTGCCTTTGATTTTATTATTCGCAGATTCTTAGGTTACGTGGTCGCTGGTATCGAGTTTTACCAAAAGCAGGACTTCCCCGATCTAGAGTGGTAACTTGCCACTCTAGATCGGGGAAGTCAGGCTTTTTTTTGCCACTGGCATGCTTTCAAATCTTATTTAATCTGACTTGAATATACGAATTACGACACCGTAATATTCTTAATAAAGTAAATGTTGCCCACGAATTTGTGCGCGCCGAGGAAATCCCGTGAACCGTATATTTTGCCGTGATAAAAAGTAGCCTGTCCTTCCCCGTGGTCTTATCTATATAAATATGTGCCAAATTTATCAAAATCAGCCCAGTAGGTACTTAAGTAGTTTCGGTGCCTATTTAATGCAGGCAAACGAACATACAAACAAACAATCTGATCCCGCGTTAACATCAAACACGTCAATCTGGTCCCGTGGTAAGTTCTCAAAGAACTTGTGTTACGGGTTC
This sequence comes from Glaucopsyche alexis, assembly GCA_905404095.1. NCBI lineage: Eukaryota > Metazoa > Arthropoda > Insecta > Lepidoptera > Lycaenidae > Glaucopsyche > Glaucopsyche alexis. The sequence continues at coordinate 6,325,345 of FR990048.1, forward strand.
ATCAGACAACGGAAATATTTAATACTTTTTTATTATACACAATATAATTATTTAATACACATCCATGACCCAGGAACAGTGAAGAACTTTTTGTTTTTTCGGCGGGATTCGAAGCCGCGGCCCCGGGCTTGAGCACCAACACGCTCAACCATTGAGCCACAGAGGTCGCCAATATTATTAGTATATTTACTTAGATTAATACTTACACAATGACCAAAGAATACAATAATACATCATTTAACTAAGTAAGTACTAAGTAGGTACCTAACTCTTGAGTTAGAAGTATTTTACCAAGGCAGTACCTACCTACTTTCATTTAAACTTTGAAGATGTGACTTTCTTTTCTTTTTTTTCTAATTCTGGTTTCATTTGCTAATTATAATAGTTACTTACATACAAATTTCTAATTTGAAATAATAGCAATTTACATAAGTACCTACGCCTTATTGTTTATTGATGGGAGTACTGAGTACTGACTACAGCCAGTAAGTACGTTAGTTATATATTATATTCTTTGCTACAGCTGTCACCATAGACTTTGATATACCTACTTACCTATCAGAGGCGGATTAAACGTTGAGAGCGCCGTAGGCAAGCATCAACTCATCGGCGCGCCCATATTAAAAAAAAATGGCAAATCCAAAAAGTGCACGCCTCCTCACACGCGTTTTATACTATAATCAGGAAACCGTAAGCTGAAATATATTTTAAACTTAGTTTAAACCATTCAGATTTAATAACACCAAGCAATAGGGCTCATCCTTAGGATAAATGGAAACGTTTAAAAAAAGATTCAACTCATTTCATTACCCATATTTTTCTTAATCGATGGAACAAACAGACGCAAATGAACAGACGTACGTTATTTTTTTTTATTATTATTTAATTTTCTAAATCTTAGTTAAATAAGTAAAAAAAAACAGTCTACAGTCATGTTTGAAGTTCCTAGTTGTAAAAACATCAAAACATCAGTTTATTATTTAATTTCGGGTATTTCAACGGATTTATGTTGTGAACTTGTCACAACGCGGCTTTTCGAGAGTAGAGCACACCCGAGGCGTGCAATAACTCGTACATTAGTTGGACCAATATACCGATTTAATTTCATGCTATATTATACAGCGTGTCCCGACACCTATATCGGAGCCTTTAGTGGTAAAAAATATGTATTTTTTTATCGACAAATTTCCCCTCAAATTTTTTTTCTCTCACGTTTGTGAAATGGCAGCCATTTTATTTTTTGGGAACCAAGACCCGGGCTCTCGTACTAATTCGACCACCACTACTCATCTAAATGTCCTAGGAACATAAAAAAGGTCCCCCCGATGGTTGCACGCCTTGTCGTGGCGGTGGGGCTTAGTAACCGTGGATTGGACACCCACGGTGAAGCGAAGAAGCAACCAGGGCCGGCTTGTTTGCCGCCGGCTGGCCCGAGGAGGGCGCTCCCAGCGGGCTGGAGGAGTCCGCTGCGGACGCGCTAGGAGGTGGGACCGCAGAAGAAGAGGAGTGCCGGTATTACGGTGCGCCGAACTCCCTATCTTCTGCGGCCGTGGAGGGATCGCAGGGGGAGAGGCGTGGTGGTGTTGTGCCACTCTCCCTACTCCCCTGCGAGCTGGCGGGGCCGTTCCGTACGGTTAACGGCATTGGTGGGGCCGCAGAGGAAGAGGCAAGTTGGTATTACGGTGCGCCGCTTGCCCTATCCTCTGCGGCCGAGGTGTGGTCGGTGGCAGAACCATAGCTCAGATCTGCCACCGGGTACCGGTTGTGGAGGCTGGTATCCGTGGCCTCCTAGTGGCAGACTCGGGGGGAGTCTGCTACAGTACTGGTGGAGGCCGAGGAGGCAGGCGCACCTTACCATCTGGTGCGCCTGGGGCTTTCGGGCCTAGGATGGAGCTGCTTGTGGGCGGCTGCCGCCAGCGGGGTCGCGGATGTGTTTATTGTTCCCGTGGCCCCGTCACAGGGCGGCGAGGAGGAAGGTGGGGGGTGGTTTTTAGTGGGTATACCGTGGGTCTCATTAGCCTATACGGGAGTCCCACATCACCACTCGGGTGCCCCCTGCGCCTGGGTGGTATGCGTAATGCATTTTCCCCCCCGGAAACAAAAAAAAAAAAGGAACATAAAAAAGGTCTCATTTGATAGCTAAATATGTGGACAATAATTCACAGTTAAAATGTTTTAATTTTCTTTGAACAGAAAAACAAAAAAAGGTAATTAAAAAAAATATAGTTTTTTTTTGCTTTTTGTGAAAAATCTAGGCCATTAACCTGCTTGTTTTTTATTCTAAAACGATAGAAGAGGACGTTCGCTAAAATAAAATATAAACCCCTTTACTCTCAGTGCAATAGTTTAGAAGTTATAACAATTTGTTGGTATCATCTCAGGCAGGGGGCCAGCCAGTCGTCTTTTTCAAATTGTTATAACTACTAAACTATTGCACTGAGAGTAAAGGAGTTTAGTATTTTATTTTAGCAAACGTCCTTTTCTATCGTTGTAGAACAAATAATAAGTAGTTATAACAATTTGAAAAAGACGACTGGCTGGCCCCCTGCCTGAGATGATACCATACCAACAAATTGTTATAACTTCTAAACTATTGCACTGAGAGTAAAGGGGTTTGTATTTTATTTTAGCGAACGTCCTATTCTATCGTTTTAGAACAAAAACCAAGCAGGTTAATGGCCTAGATTTTTCACAAAAAGCAAATAATTTAAAAAATTCACCAAAAAAAACTATATATTTTTTTTAAATTACCTTTTTTTGTTTTTCTGTTCAAAGAAAATTAAAACATTTTAACTGTGAATTATTGTCCACATATTTAGCTATCAAATGAGACCTTTTTTATGTTCCTAGGACATTTACATGAGTAGTGGTGGTCGAATTAGTACGAGAGCCCGGGTCTTGACTCTTGGTTACCAAAAAATAAAATGGCTGCCATTTCACAAACGTGGGAGAAAAATAAAATTTGAGGGGAAATTTGTCGATAAAAAAATCCATATTTTTTACCACTAAAGGCTCCGATATAGGTGTCGGGACACGCTGTATATTTTTCTTTATTTTACAATACCGCCCACGCGCTCCTTTGTACCCTTGCGCCCCTAGACACATGCCTAGTTTGCCTAAAGGATAATCCGCCTCTGTTACCTATACTTAAGTCTTCAATATAATTATGTATCTATTGCACGTAATATACTTACATAAGTAAGTACCTACATAGGTAGGTGAAAGAACTCGTTCAACACAGCAACTGCTTGCAGTTTCTTTGTTATAATAATATTATAACGGTTCCCTATTTTTACGCATAAAATCATGTCATAATTTTACTTGACATAATTTCATTTGACCTAATACCTAGTAGTTTCGCATAATATTCATTTGGCATACCTAACTCTCCCAGCATAATTTTTTTTTGCATAATTACTAAAAGCATAATAATTGTTAGGCATACTTATTGTAAGGCATACATTTTTTTTACGCATAATATTAATTAAGAATAATATTTTATGCATAATATTAAAAAGCATAAATATATTTACCTACGCATAATGATATTTAAGCATAGGTACTATTATGTTTACGCATACTTCTTTGTAGCATTTTTTTTCATATACTAATGAATGATAAATTCTACTGGGTGTGCGAGTTAAGACAAAATAACAATTATAATTGTAATTTTCGACTGATTACGAAATGAAACTCGGACAAACAACACGAACTCCTATCTAAGGACATGCCGATTGCCGAGCCATAACCTTTCGTATTAATTATTTTAAACATATTAGCGGCTTACGGGTGGCCCAAGGGCCACCCCGCCGCAACTTAACCTACTGCCACACATGTTACACGTATATATATGGTATAATGAGTGTAATACCTGTTTTTAATGTTTCATAAATATGTGTTTAATTACCTTAACCGTGTTTTCATTATGTCCCTTCATTTTATGCATATTTGTGCCTTGTGACAGAATGCCTTGCATTTATTATAACAAAAAAATATGCCTAACGGGTTTATGCCAAAAAACATTTATGCCAAAGTATTATTAAGACAAGACAAATTATGCCTTACGCCTCATAACTGCCTCATTAAATTAGGACAAAAAATATTAGTCTAAATGATATGTATGCCAAGAAACCATTATGCCAAAGTAATGTTATGCGTAATAAAATTATGCCAAGTGAGGTATGCCAAATGAAATTATGAGAAATAAAATTATGCGAAAAAAGAGGATTTTATAACAAAGAAACTGCAAGCAGTGAGTGTATATAATATTATTATGTACACTCGACACTTTTATGTAGGTACTTATTATATGGGTAACAAAAACAAAATTTAACGCATTTATTTAAAACTTTATTTTATTTTCAATAACTTAAAAACTTTGAAAATGTTCAAAACACTACTTACATAGTAATTTATCAATAAATACTTAACACTAGTTTGTAACTACTGAGTAAGACTAATCTTCATTTTAAAAACCAAGATTGGCCCATAAGAGCAACGTAAGCAGAAATATATTAAAATATAAAGGTAGAGAGGAATGGATTTATATACAATGAATGCCAGCAAAAATGGCACACAAATAAGTTAGAAAGGACTAGATTGAAGCTTCTATAAATTTCATTGACCACGTTGTGTATGTACAAACTGTACACATGGATTATATTAGGAAAGTTTTAAGAAATATCAAGCACCGCTTTAGAAAACTGAATTAAATTATTTAAACCATCATAAGGCAGTCTCCAGGGTTGTAGGCGAAATTTTTCCTTTTTCAGGGGATGATCTATCTTTAGTCACTGAATTCGATGGAGACTTAAATGAACTCAGTCTAGGTGGAGATGGTTCTGGCGGGCTGTTGAAAAACTCTGCACGCTTTGCTTGTATTTTTTCAGATCGGGATAACCCTTGTGTCTTGGTAAAATCTGCACCGAGGGGAAACACCCCCTGTTCAATAGAACCAGAAGAAATGCGATCTTCATTTAGATTTAGTTCAGTTATGGGAATAAGATTTCTCCTTGCGCCAAAATGTTGATTCGTTACTATAGGAACTGTTTTATTCGGTGGGCTATCAGGATTTATATCACATTTTTCTCCAGAACTATTTGACTCGTCTTCGTTGTTCGCTTCGGGTATCGGAGTGGATAAGACATCAGAGCGTGGACTAGCAAATCGCCATTGAGACTTGGGTGACAGTAAAATTTTCGTCGAGTTTTTATGCTCTTTGACTAAAGTGTTAGCTCTACCGGGAGAGAGTGGCTGGTTATTTGTGTTCATGACTTTTCTGTGAGCATATGTTTTTGGTGATCCGCTCAGGTCAAGAATGTTAACATGGGACTTGTTGCTTGGAGGTGTGACGGGGATTGGTGCTTTTTCTTTCGACAATTTTAGTTGTTCTACTGCCGATAGTTTATTTGTTTTCTGTTGCACGTTCATCGTATTGAGCTTTACACTATGTTGCAATAGCAACCTTTTAAAATCTAGTCTGGATGTTTGGGGCAAAGGACCAAAGCGATCAGCGCAAGTGGTTTCTTGCTTATGTAAACCAATATTACTAGTTGGCGACATACACATACCTTGTCTGTCGGTATTTAGCCAATTTAATTTGTTTTTAGCATCTCCTAAATACCCTGTTTCAGGGTAACGTTGAGTGCCTTTGGTGTATACCGTTTCAGATGTCACTGGCGACAGACTTCTAATAGATATTGAAGGAGATTCTGCTCTTTCGGGAGTTTCTTTAATATTTAACTTCTTTTTACTCTTATGTATCACTGCGTATAATTCCTCATTAGTCATAGAAGATTTGACAGGCGATAGAAGCTTCGAACTCAGATCTATCACATTCTCTTTATTGGTTGGTGTTGAAGATTTGAAAGTTGTAGCTGTCCGAGGATCTATTGGTGATATTTTGATGGATTCGTCAGTTTTTTGGGCAACGTCTCTTCCTGTTTGAACCAGGTTAAAATTGCTATTTTGGTATATTGGGAGCTTTTGAACTTGTTCGAAAGTGGTCCTCTTTGGAAGCGTCCAAAACTTTGGCTGTGAATTTTGTAGCATATCCGTAGTGCTACGCTGATTAAGTGTCCCATGCTTCGCTCTTTGTGTTGTATAATATCGCTGTTGATAGGGATTCGAAACATGAAATTCAGTTTTATTTGGGTCATGGACTAGTTCTTGTGTTTTAATTAATACGCCTTTGTCAGCACTGGAATGTCGATAGTCTGAAAATTATAAAAGGCTTGTCAATAGGCGCCAATTTTATCTTTAGGATATTTGCTCCTACGTCTAAATAATTTTTCTTTATAGGTACTTGCAGTCTTGTTAGTTATTTGTCTCATTTTATATTACTCTACTGAGATCATTACTGCAATAACTACATTGCGAGCCGCAAATTAGTGATGTATAATAAAAAACTCTTCCTAGACTTAAAAAGCAAGTTAGTACGTATATGAATTTGTTACAATAGAGAAGATGCATTTGTTTTAAATCAGTAAAATTCTTATATTTTCCGAAAGGTAACATAAATATGGCCCGAAAAATGCAAAAAGTACAGTAATGAGTACTAAATTAAAAAGTTACAGAATTAAAAAAAACCTAAAATTTTTTTGCTTTGATCGCAAAACTAAAATAACTGTTCAAATCCTTATGTTATTTGTGTGTTTTTTTTGTTATATATGTGAGTACCTAGTTAAAGAACGTTTGTGTGCAAAAGCCTATTATAAGGTCAAGGATTTTATTGACGATCGCACACCTTGGGAATAGGATGGCCACCTGCCAGGCTGCTTCTATGTAATAAATGTATGACTTTTGTCAATATTATATAAAATTAAGTTTTTACATTGTAAACATCTTATTTTTTTTAAAAGAACAATTTTCCATCTTTTTGCTAAAAGATGGCCCCGTGCGAGTTTCTTACGCCGGTTCTTCTCGCCGGGTTAGTTCCCGAACCAGTGGTAGGCATCAAGTAGGGACAATTGAAAATTCTTTAAGCGTTACTTTATAACCAATATGGAAATAAAACTGTTTTGATTTTTGATTTTTTGATTTTTTTGATATGCGTAAACGCAGTATTTAAGTTAATAAAGTCAATTTTGTATTTATCTTCCTACATTTTCGTTGTGACGTCACTCCTGTTACATTTTTTTTCATAGAGCGTTAAGAATGATTTGAATGCTTAAAAATTATAAATTTTTGATGCCCTCCAACGATCTCACTTTTGTGATGACTGTATTTCGTCAACGTAAATATGCCATTGCAAAGACAATATTTCCTGGCTTATTATGTACTTTTCGAAAAGCCAATAAAAAAAATATGCATCTTCTCTATTAATATTGTCCAAATGACAAAAAACTTGAAACAGGAAATAATTTTTTAAAGGTTTCAACATTCAAGCAAGAAAAACATAATACACATAGGTAGTAGAAAAATAAATACTTTATACGAAACAAGAATGCTTCAGTTACAAACATGCGGTGTAGGTAATAAATTATTTTGACCCAAACGTATACCCCCTTACTAATAATCGCTGTGTTTTGTCTCCTATCGAATTAAACATGTCACTTGTGTGACGACTGACGGGAACAAAACACTGTATAACTATTCAAAGCTTATACAGCGATTGTTAGTAAGGGGTATAGAGTATAATATCGATAAACGGTATACATAAATTAATTTCAAGTGCATGGTATTCTATTCTTTGTTACAATATTTATATTTTTTTGTTTTTTATTTGTTATATTATTTCACGCTCTTATTTTGATAATACATTAATATATTATTTATACAATAGTTAATCTATATTTCAATATGACAATGTTAATTTAGATTTTCCATAACCATTACAGAATTAGTTAGAGAAGTGATTAGTATACCAAGCAGACATGCCAAGAAGCAACATAAACTTTACCTTCGAAGGACTTGTAGTTAACAAAGTCGCAACCATTGGAAGCATTCTCGTTCACTGTGCAAAGCGATGTTATGATCAGTGTTTCAAAAGGAAAAGAAAAACACGAAGTAAATCGGCACCGTTAGCATTGTCCATTCAAATTTATTTTACCTCGGAATTTCTGTAAGAGTGATACTTAGGCCGTTGGCCTTTAAGACCTTTGGGTCCTCTCAGAAGGTTAAATAAATCTGAACGGGCTGTAGTTAATTCTGATTTTGTCCAAAAATTAGCGGTGCTTAGTGCGTTCATTGTGAGGATGTTTCAAATATTAATTGAAATTAGTGATGTCCCTGTAGGTTGTGCATTTACAGGACAGACTTCTCCCGTCTTAACTGTTGATACAATATCAGCTATATTATAAAATATTTTTACGATGTCACAATATTTGTATTATTCGTAAAGAACGAAACGGAAACATCGTAAAAATAATTTATAATAGAACTAATGGAATTATATCTTAGAGTGCAAATCGTTAAAGAGGTGAAACAAGGGTACAATGCAAAGGAGTGAAATTAAATGAAATAAGTGCGTTAATTCACAATAAATTTATAATATTATTTACAACAACACGTAAAGACAAACAGAATATCACACCATGCACTTACAATTAGAAAACATAAAACCGTTTCAAGCTGTGCACACTGCGGTGATAAAAGCCACCATGCAAATCGATTGATTTTACACAAAATACAACAAAAAAATTAATAATTATGATCAATTTAAATAAATTTTAAAATTTTTTTCGAAAACGAATTGCTACATTGCCTTTTATAATAATCAATAATAATTATTATATATAGATACTTAATAACAATAAAATCTCTATCACAAAAATAAAAATTCATGGTCACCTAGGAAGACGATTTGTAGTTAGTCAATTACTGGACGGAATTCATTCAACAATATTATTACAATAAATATCTAAATTTAAAATAAAACTTAAAACCTACAAATGCGTAAGCGTATCATAAGGCAGGTAACCGGAAAATATAACGATTGCAAAGGATTGTCTTTACCAAATTTCTGTACCATAATCAGATTCAGAGATTGATAATATTCTAGCTCTATGCATAGACCTATCACAAGGGACAGTCACTTTAGTCGGCGAGAGGGAGCAAGACATAGGAGAATGTAGCACACAAACATTCTCGGGTTCAGAATCTAATATTGCCGATAGTACATCCAAAGATGTATCTTTATTTTCAGGCAACGAAACAACAGTGTGTCGTTTTGACAGCGGAGTAGTTAAGGGACTTAAAGTTAATTCAGATAATTCGGATTCGAATTTATCTTGGTTATTAAATTTACCCATATCATCGTTATCTCGCCGACAATCATTTACATTTTTGTTGATATTTCTTTGACTAAATTTTGGTGAAACCGTAGGCGGATAGTTTATCTGTTCTTTAAGTAAATCCGCTGCTATTTCTGCTTGAATCATTTCAAAAGAATTCACTTTCTTTGCACTATTACTAAAGCTATCAAGTTTAAGCAGTTTCTTAATTGGCATTAATGGAGAATTAGCTTGTTTGTAACTGTCACTTCTCTTTACTTTACTAATTGAAGATTTATCTAATTTACTTAACGATACATCGCTATGATCTACATCTACTTCGCTATCTAACTTATTAACTTTCGTAAACATTTTCATAACATCAGCTACTTTTTTACTACCGAATTGATTTTTTTCTTTAAGTATGATTGGAGATTGGAAATTTGGTACAAAAGGTATGATATCTTCATTTAACAGTTTACTATCATTAAAATTTACTGAACCATTTCTATCGCCATTCACGTGTAACCTTGGGTGATTAGAAATCTTACCTGCGTTATCATCTTTCGTTGGTGATAAGCTGACACCATCTGCGTCGTGTATATGTACATAGGCACCAGATCTGGTCATAGCTTCTACAACTCTAGGAATGTCTTGCTTAATTTTATTAACTGTAACAGTTGGTGATGCGTTTGATATTTGTGTGGTAGTTACAGGTGTAGCTGCAATAATGGTGCTTGGCTTAGGGGGAGGAAAAGTAACGAATTCAGTCGTCATTGGTCCATGCGGTTGTGATGGAGCTTTAATTATCATTTTCCCTAACTGTGGTGATGTTGGTTTGCTAGATGAAGGTGACGGTAATTGATTATCTACTTCATCCGTAATTTTTACAATATCCGCATTTTCTCTTTGAATAATTGTAGTTGTGGGACATATTTCTTGAACAAAAGGCCCTGGTTCAAAAGTGGTATGAGCTCCTTTTCTTCTCTTTAAAGTATCGGATGAATATATTACTTGACCTTCAGAATCTAAAGTTACTTTTGCTCCTTTTTTATGTAGTTCTTCGTATGTTGCAGTAGATTTTTCATCAAAACTGTTATCCATATTATATTCTTTTGAATCATTTAAATTATTAGGCAGCTCATTAAGAGATACATATTCTGTTTCTGGAAGCCGTCCTGATAAAACAGCTTGTAAGTTTTTCTTTACTATATCATTGTTAGCATATGCGGCCCTATTTATGTTAAACTTCTGATTATTATTTTTAACATCAGCTATCGTTACATAATCTCCAGAATCATAAAAATCTTCTAATGTCTCTGTATCTTTAGGCGACGGCGATTTTTTGTTAGAAAGTTTATTTGGCAAAACTCCCTTTAATTTACACATAAGATTATTAAATGGATGAAGCGATGGTTTTAACTGGGATAGAGGTTTGGTAATTTTACCATTTTCGTAAGATTTTATTTCTTTCTGTGTTTCATCACTGGGCACGTCCAATTTCGGTCTAAAAGATATTTTATTATTATTGTCACAAGTTTTGCCGTTATGAGATTTTTTAGTTTCATGACCTCTTTGGCCATTTTCACTTTCGTCATCTGAATTAGTTGGTGTTATTACACACATCGAAGGAATTCTAGCACTACTTATAGTTGTTTTAGACCGTATTCTTTCAATTCTGTCAGTGCCTTCTAGATCAGAAGATTCAGAAAAGTCTTGTTCTGAAAGGCTATTTTTACCGTGTGCACTAGAAACTGAATCTTCTATTGGTGAACTAGACGTATTGTGACCAGAGTCAGGAGAGCTTGTGCCTGTACTTTTCTTTGCACTTTCTAATTCTGTTTCTGTATGAATTTCAGCAACAGCTGTTATTTCTTTATGATTCCCAACGTTACCAGTTATAGTCACAGTAGAAGTAGGGATTTCTGATGCTTCTATGGCTGCCGAGTTATATTTTTCGGCATATGATCTCATAGCAGTATACCTTAAACTGCTGAAAGGCGACTTTGAAAAAGAGGAATTATTACTTCGATCTAAACTTGAGCTTGAATTATTTCCACGATTTCGAATCGGTTTTGTAAGAGAGCTTTTACGTTCAGGAACAGTAGGGCCATGAGCTAAAGACCTGTCACTTCCAGCAGCCATAAGCGTAGTGCAAACAGTCCCAGCTGAACTAGTAGTTGTGCTTGTAGATCCTTTACCAAAAAGTTCATATTCATTTTCTGCTGTTTGGCTATTCGAAGAATTAGATAAAGCTATTGTAGTATGCATCGGTGTTCCAGGAGAAACTTCTTCCTCCTTTAATGTTTTTAATCCTGAGTCCATATGGAAAGATGTATAATACCCTTCAGTATCACATGAAAATTCTGAACTCGTCTCTAAGTCTTCGTGCATATCATGAATAATATCAGGTGTAAGAGTACCCTCACTTGTTACACTGCCTGATCCTGATGTATTAAGGAACTTTCTCCTACTAATAATCGAACTTGGAGGACCATGATGCAAATTGAGAGAGTTATTAGACGTTCCTGCAGAAGTTGTACTTTTTGGCGGTATCGTTGTAGTAGTAATTTCAGAGCCGATACTTGTTCGCCCTGATTCTGAACTTGCTGACCAATTTCCGCTAGATGAATGAATTTCGTCTTTACCAATGCCTGTTCGTCTTATTCTTCTTTGAGTAGAAGGTCTTAACTTGACGTTTACTGTTGCGGTTGACTGTATATTAGAAGGCAATCCTATACTTTTTTCGGATGAAGAATAGGAAGCACATCTCTGGTGCGCGCGACGTTCTTCCTCACCAGGCCGTTTCTTTCTCATTGTTACTGTTTCTTGTATTTTTTCTTCCTCGGGCTGAACTGGGGATTTTGTCTCTTTATTTTTATCACATTTTGCTGGCTCTTTGAAACTATCTCTACTTGCACTCGGTGATCGGCCGATCATTTTAAGTCTATTCTTACCCCACTGTTTTAAACTATTGAAATGACTTTTCTTAATGTTAGGGTCTATAGGGCTCTTCTTAAGCAAATCACTAGATCTTGATCTTGTAACAGTATTATCTTCAACTTCTTCAGAAGCCACGGCATTTGGCGTATCGCTATGATAAAACAAACCAAGCAAAGCATTAGTCACACGCTAGAGGCTAATTTCTATAACGAATATCTCCAAAAAATAATGTTTTGTCTTGTAACAGCATTATCTCTTGAAGTAATAAAGCTCATGAAAGAAATGGCACTATTAGTGTTCAAGTGCACAGGTTGAAATCGCTTGTCTCAGTTATTACATAACTGAAATAGCTTGATTAGAAACGAACAATATTAAAGTCACAAAAGCACAACAAAATATTATCGACAGGTTAAAAGTGCATGAACATTTTAATCGACCATTTAAGCTTCCACACTAATGTGCTTTATTGTTGCTATAGTTAATTCATAATATGCTAAAGATTACATTATCTATTTTAATTAGCTATGTTTTCAGAAGGCTAACTGATTTTTAGGACAATTTTTATGATGCCAAAAAACAGTTCTGAATAATCATTACTAATGTCCAATTAAATGCTAGATAGTGTAATCTAATTTTACGGTGCATCTATAAGCTTACCCAGCAATAGCCTCTCTAAGCTCTTTCTGATCAGTGCCGGAAATGGTGTTGCGTCTTTTACCCCGGGGTTTTCTCGTTCGCGTCCGTCTCTTAACTGTATCCGTCTCTCCGCTAATTGTCTCTAAGTGTAGCGATTTACGCGAAGTGCACATTCTGTCGAAGAACTTCCCTGAGGTATCAATTGCCACAAGTTCTGGCGGAAACCTGAAATTCATTACAAATATGTATGAGACACCAATTGTTTTCCAATATTTTAGCCCTTATCAGAGTAAATTCGTATACTACTTGTATATCATCCGGGGGCACGGTGGTAGGCCACATAAATTGACTAAGGTGTAGAGCTTGTGCAGTTAGGCTTGTAGAGTTAAGGCGTGTAGAGTCAGATGCTTGGTTTTACATGAGATCTGGTAACTTTTTGACAGTGCGATCTTGGCACCACTTTACATGAAAATGTTTTTGGTGGGATCCTTTATTCCCGTATTCAGTATGACATGCTCAAGTCCGAAGAAATCTAAGAAAATCCGATGTTTGGTGCCAGCAAATGCTCATGAAATTCTCAAAACATATGGTTACTGACACCGCGACCAGAGCGCGCAGAGATCATTTTTCTTGTATTTATGTCACCGTAAAATTGTAATAAACGTTAGATTGTAATATAACTAGCAAGATTGTAAAAATATGTCGAAATATTCTTTGCTATATATTTATAATCTAAAGAAAAATTATGTGTTAAATTATAAGCAGAATATTGGGATCCGCAGTCTTTCGACATTTTACAATTTCACTAGTTTTAATACAATCTAACGGTTTTTACAATTTTAGGGTCACATATATGTATACTGTGGGAACATGGTGGCAAGCCCCAAAGGGAGATCTCCGACCGAGCGAAGTGCTATGCTCGGTCAGGCCGAAGCCCACTGTAGTGGTTTTCAGATGTTCTATATATGTCGCCGATCTCAGAAAACTTCGATAGTGCGATTCAGGACTGTGCGCTGATTGGTCCGCCACAATACAAAACATCGCCACTACATTCTTAATGCCTTAATAATGGGGCATTTCACGTCAAGCGGACAACCAAAAAAAGGTGAGGTCGTGAATTTTGTTTATATTCTGGTCAGTTATACTTCTAGGTGACGTAGATGTGTACACACAATATTTTTTTCGTATCATACTTTATTGCTGAGTTATGAGCTTTTAAAAATTTACTAAGAGTGAAGTCCGTTATTTTTGGATGCTTATTAATTATATCAATTTATTGGTAACAAAAACTAAAAATTATTGTTTCTTGTAGTTAAAAAGTTAAAATTTTTAATTTTTTTGTCGAATTCTAAATTTAATTTTTTTTGCGTATAGTAAACCGGAAACGAAAATTTCAAATCGATATTTGACTAACTTCGACCATTTTTAAATTAAATATTTTTACCTTAAATTAAAGCTTTAAATGTACTAAATCTTCACAAAAAAAATTAGAAAGTGATCTCTAATAGTTTAAGACTAAGAGCATTAGAGTACATAAATAAGCTTAATAAACTGTATAATATAACTCCGTTATTTTTGGATGTTTAATATATACATCAATTAATTTGTAATAAAGAACAATAAGTAGTGTTTCTTATAGCAAATAAGTTGTAATTTTTTATTTTTTTATCGAATTCTTAATTTGAATTTGTTTTCGTATAGTAAACCGGAAGTAAAGATTTCAAATAGATTTTTGAGTAACTTGGACCATTTTAATTTTAAATATTTTAATCTTGGATTAAAGCTTTAAATGTATTAATTCTTCACAAAAAAAAATTAGAAAGTGATCTCTAATAGTTTAAGACTTAGAGCATATATAATAGTACATACACAGCTTTTAAAGGGACTATTTAAAAAAAAAGCCATTTAAAGTTAAATATCTCGCAAACGGATACCTAAATCAAAAATCGGCTTAGATACCTCTCAATGTTTATAAAAGACCTTTCTAATGATACCCCACACTATGGAGTAGACGCGAAAAAAAATATCATCCCCACTTTACATGTAGGGGAGGTACCAAAAAAAAAATATGTGGGGTATCATTAGATAGGTATTTTATAAACACTAAGAGGTTTCTCAGACAATTTTTTGATTTAGGTATCTGTTTGCGAGATATTTAACTTTAAATAGCTTTTTTTGTTAAAATAGTCCCTCTAAAAGCTATATTTATGTACTCTATATGCTCTTAGTCTTAAACTATTAGAGATCACTTTCTAATTTTTTTTGTGAAGAATTAGTACATTTAAAGCTTTAATTTAAGGTCAAAATATTTAATTTAAAAATGGTCGAAGTTAGTCAAATACCGAATTGAAATTTTCACTTCCGGTTTACTATACGCAAAAAAAAAAAATTAGAATTCGACAAAAAAATTAAAATTTTTAACTTTTTAACTACAAGAAACAATAATTTTTAGTTTTTGTTACCAATAAATTGATATAATTAATAAGGATCCAAAAATAACGGACTTCACTCTTAGTAAATTTTTAAAAGCTCATAACTCAGCAATAAAGTATGATACGAAAAAAATATTGTGTGTACACATCTACGTCACCTAGAAGTATAACTGACCAGAATATAAACAAAATTCACGACCTCACCTTTTTTTGGTTGTCCGCTTGACGTGAAATGCCCCTAATATCAGTCAACTATTTTCGCGTTATACTTACTTGGACGCAATAACTCTGAGTTGTTCTTCTGGACTGGGCAATCTGTGGTCTATGGGCTCGTCGTCTCCGGACCCACACTCGGACAGTTCGTCTGGAGTTAGCGTGACACAGCTCGTGATCCTCATGGAAGCGTCTGGGAGCGCTGTTATTTCGCCTATAGCCTCCTTCGATGTCCATTTCCGGAGTTGTTCTACTACAGCGGGCTGTAATCAGTCATGAGACATTGTTTGACATTGCGTATAGTTACAATCATTGTTAAAACAACGTACGATCTAGGGATAAAAGATAAAAAGAATAACTCCCCACACCGATTTCGGTGACGGTGGCCAGTTTTATTGAAAACAGGCCAGATACGCAGGAGTAATTTTATTGTGCCCAAGTGTGTGCGCAGTACACAAAAGCACTTGTCTCTTCCTTTACTCTTATAACCCAGTGGGACGGATAACCGACCCGACTGACGAGAGATCAGGCGCAGGGCCGACTTTTTACATGCCCATCCGACGCATGGATCATCTTTCTTGTCAGACGATCCGGTGATCAGCCTTCATTATCTTAACCAAACTTGGAAACAACATTTTTTGTTGTTCCAATGCGGGAATCGAACCCATGACCTCCGAGTCGAGAGCCAAAGCTCAGCTCTAACACTAGACCACGGAGAGTGTGAGGATAAAATATATCCATCCTGACAAACGGCTGTTGTGGTAGAAATTTCTGAACCGAACAAACATTTCACAAATATCAGGGGAATAAGAGTCGACTCATGTCATGGGATACTCTTCCCAACTTACCTGTCCGGTAGTTGTGGTATAGTATACGGGTATGCGACCCCGGCTTCCCTAGCTATTACTGTCCTATCCCTTGCCCTCCTGGGCGGTAATATCCTACATTCCCTATTTCCCACTCTAACTTACCAATCTTCCTTTCCACACCACCTATCCTTCCCTTTCCCTAGTCCTACCCTCTCCACCAATCCGTGGAAACGCAATGGGTAATCAAAAAAAGTTAATTATCCAAAATGGCGGCGATGTGGTTCGCCACCCATCACGTCTCGTTTCTCGCAGAGGCGAAAAGCGGACCATGGAGAGACGCTTGGCTACGTTGAATGTAAGAGGAGGAATGGAGGGTAAGAATGAAAGTGGACGAAGTGAAAGAAGTATGTAAGGATCGTAGCAAGTGGAAAGAAGTGGTCTCTGCCTACCCCTACGGGAAAGAGGCGGTCCTGCCTACCCCTACGGGAAAAAGGCGTTATTATATGTATGTATGTATGTAAGAGTCGACTACGTGATATTTATTTAATAAAACTTACTATGTGCGTTTCGATTTCTACATCAACTTTGCGGCCGATCCTTCTTCTTTTTGTAGTCAGTACAGGAGTACAAAGAAGATATGGGGAATGTTGTGAATCTCGTCTCAGCTCGTCGAGTATCGATCGCGATAGGCGATCTGTGGTTGCCTTCTCGTAAAGGTTGCGTAAGCTCGCTGGCCTGGAACGCATTGTGGTACAGTTTTATACGTCGTTATAAGATTAACGTTGTTCTTTATGGTTTCCGAACGTCTGATGGAAAGCAGTTGCGGGTTTTAATTGTACCTACTTTTAACGGGGTTTTAACTTTTACTCTTAACTTGATTGAAATCATTTATCTTTGAAATTATTTGGAATCTCATCGCTAGAATACGCGAGTATCCTGCGCATTTACATACATAATTTAGATTTTCGATAATTTAATTTTATCTTACCTTGTGTCTGGTGTGAAAATCCCTTTAAGAAGAGTGTGCGTAGCCGTGTAGTGGACTTTGCGTAAGGCAAAGTCAGACAGGCTGCCCTCCGCTGTAACAACAAAAATATTACAAGTTAATAAGGGAATATCATGTTTGTCTTATAAGTAATTGGTATTAACTGAAGAATATGTAGAGTAGTGTTCATATATATAATATTATTCTTGTACAATTTGCTTTTTTACAATAATGAAACTATAGCTGTTATTTTACATGCAGATGAACCTGAAGGCTTCAAGGATCAAGATTATTGTTGTTTTACAACCAACCTATAAGTTTATAGGTTCATGTCCAACCCAGCTTTCCAAATGTCTGAATATTTGGAATACTGGATTGGACTAACCGTATAACACTGTTTTAATAAAATATGCAGATAGTAAATTACTTGTATCTGCCATAAATACTTTGGTCGTTTAGAGGGCGTGACGTGCCGAGAGCCGAGACTGAACGAATTTCGATTCCCACCATAAAAACTCCCAGAAATTGTGATGGATTTACATTCATTCCGATCTTTAACATTTATAAGGAGAGCAGTAAAATTTTACGGCTCGTTATTTACTTTGTTTTATTGCGCGTATTCTTTAGATTGGTGTAACAGAAATGTATATAAAAATCAACCCTCCATAACAACAGTATTTTGCACTGTACCATGTCTACATAATTATGCGACTTACTCCCTTTTGGGGAAATAATGAGACAGGTTTATCAGAGTAAAGGTTGTATCTAAACAGTTGGACTACTGAAACAAAACAATCTAATGAAACATTAACATGGATATATAGACGTGTATTTTGTATCGAGTCTTGGAATTCCATTCTCGAGACTTTCAGTTAACTTATATTGGCAATTCAAATCATCGAGGAGGTTCGCATCGCAGGAAACTAGTTTCGTATACAAACAGATAGTCAATCGCATAGTATTGGATAGCAATAAGAGAAGTGGGCCCATTGTATCGTGGCCTTGGCTCGGCGATGGCCTTACTCATCCAGTGAGGCCAATGCACGCGGCTTCGTGTGTGGGGTATTAACCTGCGTTCTCAATGGTAATAGATATCAATTATACCTCCATTCATTTTGTCTCTAGGTTATTACGTGTCTTTTGACTCTACTGGTATATAAGAAGGCCGTTGTTGACCTTGCCATAATTGCTACTGTTAATAATTATTAAGGTATTTTGAAAGTCGATATTATTTATGTTAGGTATAATTTTTAATCCTAGCAAACCTAGCGTAGGCAATCAATCACGGTTTTAATATTTTATCTTCAAAGTAATACTACTAAAACGGTCATTTTTCATTTTATAATATTTTCCCTGTTCTCAATTTTTCGAGTACGTCGCATCGTAGAATTTTTAAAATGTTATTCATCGGCAAAATTGCTTTTGGGTTAGATTAGCTTATGAAGGATCATAAAGCTGAAAGGTAAAGTAGGTTGAGACTAAAATATGTGGACTTACATAACCCTCCCTAAATAAAGGTCCTTAAGATGTCCCACGAATGTAACAATGTTTTATTCAACAAAACTTCAAAGCCAATTTTATCCTACATTTTCCTCAAAATTAAGTTAGTTAATTTAATTAATTATTATGTTCCTCTATACAGGAATGGACTTCTTAAAGTAAACAAGGGTAATTTTATCTTGAATTTCTTACCAAAAATTTAAATTATTATGAATTCTTCGCAAATCACATCCATCTGTATAATGTCTAACATTAACGTAGATATATCTCGACCTGAGACGCATAAGGTCGAATGTCGAGATCGGATAAAATAACTTTATTAGTCAGCTGAAACCAGTATCTCGCGCTCTTTCTAAGCATATAAGAATCATAATTCTATCTCTTTTAGTTCGTATAATTATAGGAATGCATAAGGTCGTATGTGTCGAATTTTTAAATTTATATCGTGGAATAAGGCTCAATAGCAACTACAGCATTTATGATTAAAATTTTGGTTTAATTAAGAGGTCGAACGTTGACTTCAGCTTTTATGCTTGTAAATTATTTTACGCGTAATAAAGGGACTATTTTGTCATTCGACTTTATTCTACAAGGATTGTTGGTAAAAGTAAAATGTATATGTCGTATCTTGAGATATAGTGTTATGCCTCGAAAATTTTTTTTGTTTGGTTAAGGTCTACAAACACAATTAGTCCTTATGCCTTTAAAAAGTGCTACTTTATCGTTGTACATAAATGCCTATGTGAAGAAGAAACAGTATTCCATTGACTTTGTGACCGCACACCGGCGCGATAAAATGACATCGGACATTATCGCCGGTCACTCGGCCGTTTTCGGCGCGACGGTGGCTTGACCTATCAACGGTCGTGAGCTGAAACCTTCATATACGTGTAAAGAAGAAGAGGCATTTTTGTATGGAGCCTGTCCCCACTACTGTAGTACTATCTTACTAATATTATAAAAGTGAAAGTTTGTGAGGATGTATGGATAGATGGATGGATGTTTGTTCCTCTTTCACGCTACTACGCAAAACTACTCAACGGATTTCGATGAAATTTGGTACGGTAGTAGTTTAGGCTCTGGATTAAAACATAAGCTACTATTTATCCCGGAAAAGTACAGTATACCCGATTCTATATTTACGCGGGCGGAGCCGCGGAAAACAGCCAGTAAGACGTATATCAAATGAAAGGGCTTAAAAGGTGTGTAATTTTATTGTATGACGAAAAATCTCTGAATCTGAGGAGAAAAAAGTTAATAAGGGTTAAAGGATAAAAAAGGTGTAAAAAAATCATTCTGTATTATTGCACCATTTTATAGTGTTTATAATTGTAATAAGGAACAATTTTTGGGAAGTAATGGTATACAGCAAACTATTGAAGTGTATGTAAGTGTGTATATAACACAGAAAAGTGTTATATTTTGATGAACTGCCACATATTTTGAAGAAATGTATGGAATAATAATAAAATGCTAAAAATAAGCTCTTTCCTTAAATTTTTCGCACATAATTAATTTCTGAAAATTTGTTTCTTACTTGCATGGTGTGGTTTTTGATAATTTCTTACTTACTCATTTATTACTTACTCATTTCTTACTTCATATCGAATGGTGCAATAATACAAAATGTACCTATTTGTTTCCTAATTTGCGGGTTCGAATCCTGACCTGGAAAATTGGTTTATGTAAAATCTAATGATGCTGATAAAACTATTACAATAAAATACATATAATTAAATAGCAAAAATAATTTTAAAATGATGAAGTATACAGTACAGAAAAAAAGTAAAAAATACATATAAATGGTGAAAACACATATACAAATACTTCCGGGCTTTCAAACGTTTTTGTCATAAGTACTATTGGAAACAATGCTACACTATTTTGTCATTATAAATGCATTGTTATTAACTGTCATATTTTAAATTAAAATATTTAATTACATTCTGTCTTGTAGTCATAAAAAACATGTTATTCACGTGGTGCTTCCCCTTTAATTCTGACTTTTTTGTCATCACAATTTTTGCTGTCTCCCGCTTTGCTCGGGGAGGGAAACTGGAATACTTCCTACTCCTCCTACAATCTTCTGATTAATTTCGTTGCGGGTTCCAAGACAGATTTAGCATGTCCCCGGGCACCCCTGAGATCATATCAAAGGGTTTTTGCGGTTGGTTACCACTGTCGATCCTGGCTACACAGGAGTTGCAGTGGTGAATAAGTATGGTGGGCCAATTGCCCGTTAAAAATATACATGGTGAAACAAATAAGAAATAGCAATTTAGGCCTACGAAGTGTCGAGTCCGACTTGATGAAAACTTAAACTGCATCATTAGATTTCTGATAACTCAATATTTTCCTAGCCAGGATTCGAACCCATAGATAGTGAAAAAAATACATTCTGTATTATTGCACCATTCGATAGTATGAAGTATCGCAATTCGAGATAAGAAAAAAATTCCAGAAAGTAATTATGTGCGAAAGAATTAAGGAATGAGCTTATTTTTAGCATTTTATTATTACTCCATACATTTCTTCAAAATATGAGGCAGTTTATGAAAATGTAACACTTTTATGAAGTTTGCTGTATACCATTACTTCCCAATAATAATTGTTTCTTATTAGCAACACTATGAAATTATGCAATAATAAAAGATTATTTTTTAAACTTTTTTTTAACCTTTTACCCTCATTAACTTTTTTCTCCAATGGCTTAGAGATTTTTCGTCAAACAATAAAATGACACACTTTTTAAGACTTTTTATTTGATATTTGTCTTATAGTGCTACAGTAGTGGGGACGGGCTACATACAAAAATGCCCCTTATTATTTTAATGCTTATTGACACTGAACCAAATGAAAAAACAAAATTAAATAAATTAAGTTACACAATTAACTAAAACCGTACATTTTTCCTCGATAAACAGTAGCCTATATCCTTCCTCATGGTCTACTTTACATCAGTGCCAATTTTCATCAAAATCGGTCCAGTAGTTTCGGAGCCTATTCAATGCAAACAAACAATCTTTTCTTGTTTATTATATTAGTATAGAAGTATAGATAGTATAGATTAATTTTAATAATGTTTCCATTCTTTTAGTTTAAAACATAAGTTTGAAAGTCATAATGTTTGAGTTTTTATTATTTTTTAAATTTTATTTTATTAACTACGACCTTATATTATGTACTTATATAATTAATTTAAATGCCTCATAAATAGATCGGACGTAACAAAATTTCTAGTTTTGGTCAAACATAATGTTACATGTTTTAAAAAAGCTTACAATACGCATTGAATTTACCAAAAAATTGCAGGCATAAAGTTGGATCAGTAAATAGAATTAAAAACATTCGTCGTTTAATAACTCTGTACAAGCATAAGGTTGGATGTCACCAAAAAAGTAGTTTTTGATTAATAAAATATTATTATTTAACTGTGACTGGTTTTATTACTGTATTGATACAAAGGTACACGACTTATCTAAAACATTGTACTATTTTTGTTAGCCTATTCGATAATAAACAAAAGTTTTGACCCGATTTTGTCAATATCTTTCTTTTGGCTCTCCTCTAAACTCGTGATATTCCACATCAGACCTAATGCGTCTCAGGTCGAGATATATTTTGCTTATTGTTAAGATAACGATGCTCATATTTCCTGTTAATGTTATGTTTGCCGCAAACATATACGTTGGATATGAAGATAAATTACGTATATTATCTATGGGAAAAAACATAGACATCCATCACGCATTCCTAATCCATAGAATTTTGAAATAAATTGATAAAAATGCGTGGTAGAGCCGTCGACAGTTCGGATAATGTTCGAAAAATAAGCAAGCTGACAAGATTTTTGAATTGAAACTGCTTTAGCGGCGTTGTGCACTTTTGTTGGGATGGGTAAAAAATGTTAAACTCGCGTCAGGACACGTGACTCGAAAATTCGTAAGATGCAACTTGCAACTGTTTTCTGTCTTAGTTTCCTTACGCGAGAATGAAACTATTTTAGTTCGTATCTTTTAACATAGATGGTGGTTTTTTTAGTTCCCCTACGCGAGCATGAAACTATTTTAGTTCGTATCTTTTAACCTAGATGGCGGTTTTTTCAATTTAATGCTTAAGTTTTCACTTCTGCCGGCACTCTGGAGTGCAACCCGTTGTTTTATTTTATTGCATTAATACGTGTCGATAATCAGAACGCAAATAGTGGAGGAAGGAGACAATTTAGTTGTCAGTGCGCGAACTTCTGTAACGTGTGTCTATGTCTATTAGGATTTAGGATAAAATAAATATATATTTTTTCCATTTCGTAAACGGGCCAACACACAAGTACTATTTAAATTAAGGGTTACGTCAAGAAGAGACAGCATACGAATGATGGGGTCCTTAGGGTCAATTTACACCGCGACTATACGCAATAGCTATTCGAAACTTTAATTGAAACTTGAATGAACTTTATTCATAACACAAAAAGATGCACGTTTTGTATATGACAATAAGTCATACACTGCACATGCGCTGTGCAGCGAGCTGTCACGAATAAAGGTCAATTTTGAATAGCTATCTTAAAAAAGCAGCACCATGTTGCGTATCGTTTTGTTTCGGTGTGAATTAACCCTTAGCTTTAACAACAATCGTATGAGAATTCGGCAGTCTTTTTACTACTTTATTTGCTTACAAGTCACAAGCTATGCTTATACAAGAACGCTTTTCCGTTCCAGGAAATTATAGATTATAAAACGATTTAAATTAATAAGTGTAAAGTGTATACCTGTCCAGATTCCTACGCCAATGCGCTGGAGGCAAGGAAAGTCCTCCAGGTCACGACTTAGGGCTCGCAAGGACGAGAGATTATCGCAAAACTGGTTTATCATTCCATCACAGTAAATACTATGGTATTTCAAATATGCTGTTTCATACGTATTAAATTTTAGGAGATAAATAATATTGTTTTTTGTTATCGATAGAGTCAAACTTTACATATCCAAGGAGTTATATTTGTTCATTTCATAGTTTCGTTCTCGCTACGTCTTCAATATTTCATTTCATTAGAAAAGTTTATTTTTTTCTTTTTCTTACTGACATTTCGTCTATGTTTAACTTTATTTCGTAGCGTTTAATGTTTCACTAGATGTTATTCCAGTTACTTTCTTTATTGTAACACCGCAAATTCTTTATCACACCGCACTCCACAGAAGAGACATTTATATAGTGATTGTTGGTGATAATTTTTACAAGAAAAGCCGTAAAAACTTTATCGTGTGTCTTTGTGCGAGCGGCGTTAAAAATTTATTGCCTCAACTTGAAAAGATCCGAATCCTTCGCGGAGATTTTAACGAAGATTTATCGTGTGACGATTTCCCGAACAAGTACACCAACAGATTCTATCTGTTGAGATAAGCCTAGGAAGCAGGAACCGTTGTTATGATGTGCCATATTAGGCATTTATTAGGTACAGTCGGGCTTTTTATCACTTCTTTTTTGAGGGAATGCTAATTCTCTAAAGTTGTAGGTTTAATTTTTTTCTGTGTTGGCACATGGCAGTTTTTCGATATTTTAAACATTTCATTTGTGGCCATTCTTTATAGATCCTACATTTTGAAATTTAGTTGTTAAGTTTCTGATTACTTTTTTATTTGGCCCTTTTTTATTTTAATTTGGAATAAATATTCATGGCATCCTTTAAAATTTTCTATTTCTTGGAAATTAATTTCTTAGTTCCTGCTTTTATTAATTTCATAGGCGCTCCCATCAATATGTATGCGACGTATCGGATTGACGTTCTCGCGAATGGACGATCGGCTTGAGTCATTCGTCTAAAATGCATATTGTATGTATATTTTTAGATTGGCAATAGCAATTGAACTTATATGAAATGTCTGAAAATCAATATTGAATTCTATAAAATCCTACTACTATTATAAAAAATAAAGTTTGTGAGGATGGATGTACGAATGGATGGATATTTCATACTCTTTCGCGCCAAAAAGAACTAAACGTATTTCGATAAAATTTTGTATGGTAGTAGTTTAAGGTCTGCTTTAAAATATAGGATACCTTTTATTCCGAAACTGTAGAGTGTTTCTTTGGGATACTATATGTATGCGGGTGGCGCCGCGGGCAACAGCTTGTATAATGCTGTTCTTGTTAAATACCTACTTCTTTAGGTTAGTTACCGAAGGAGCATTCTCTGTTCGTCGGTTTCAGATTCTTGAAACGAGTTATCATATCGTTTATTGCTTCATTTACTAATTCATAAGCAACAGGTCTACGAACACTCAATGTTGCATACATTGACATATATTTGGCTAATAGGAACAATTCTTTATTCTGTTATACAAAACAGTATCAAACTACAAACTTAAGTTCGTAGAAAACTACAAGCTGGTGAGGTTGCTAAACGTTGAAGGAAAGTAACTTCTAAACTTAAACGTCTCGAATTTGGAAGTTTGGTGCAAGTAAATAAAGTACATAATTATTCATGAGCCAAAGAGGAAAACTAACTAAACATTGGAAATCGCCAATGTTCAGTTCTTACCTACAATTGTTTTGTATTTCGTGTAGGCTTTTATTTGCCGAAAAATATACGAGGAAATTGATAAACCTATACAGTCACATTCGCAAACAATACACGTACATATCAGTTGGAACTAACACCAGAATACACAATATATTCAGTACGACTATGCTCGAAAACTCGATTTAAAGGACATGGGCAATTTTATTGGCCACGGCGACCAAAGATAAACTTAGGTTAGAGTTTAAGCGTGATCGTATCTGGATTACAATTTTACTAATTATCTTCACTTCTCTCCATTGATCATAATTAAAATAATTACGGGAAATGAAATGTTAATGAAAACCTAACCTAACCAAGAGCATGTCAGGACATGTCTAAGGAGGGTTCCGTAACTATAAATGCGTAATATGCTTTTTTTTTAATTACTCCAAAAGTAACTGTCCAATTTGGTTCACAATAATTTTCCTAAAGAGTTTTTAGCATGATCTATCAGCATGGAAATTTGCAAGTTTCTATCTCCTATAGTTTAAAAATGCTAGGGGGGACCAACTTACAAACTACTTTGGAGGCCGATTACTCGAAAATGGTCAACTTTATAAAAAAGTAACGTATGAAACCTTGCCTTTATTTTAAAAGACCTATTCTACAATACCCCACACGATGGGGTAGAGTGAAAAAATATTTTTCATCCCTACTTCACATGTATGGAGAGCCACCCCTAAAATATAAAATTATTATTTTTTATGATCCCGAAACCGTGATCTATACACAATCTATAACTGCACCAAATTTCATCAATTTATATTCATAATTACAGGAGCTAGAGGCGCGGACAGACAGACAGACAGATAGACGGACAGAGCGAAACTATAAGGGTTTCTTAAGTATTACGGAACCCTAAAAATGTACAATCTAATAGTGTATGATTTGTTTGGGTTTGTGATCGCCACAGCAGATAGAAATTTTCACAGTTATGTGAAAATTTCTACTCTTTAGCTAATTATGTATTTCTGTTGCCGCTAAACACAGAATAGAATATAATATATTTAAGGGGGACTCCCATACAATAAAGACAAACATGATTTTTTGCCGTTATGTACCTACCTATATCAGTAGGTGTTGTACGTGCGCAAATCCGACTCGCACTTGGTCGATTAATTTATTTTAAAACAAGATTTTGAGTACATATTTCAGTGTCGTGGTTATTCTGTGCACTGACGAAAGAAAAAAAAAATAGAATCTGGAGCCAAAAGGAAAGAGAAAGCCAGAAGTTGTAAAAAAAGTCGTTATACAAGTGTACCTACACAACCAGAACTTCCAGACTTTACGAAAAATATTTTACGTATTCTTCAAATACGGCCTCCAATCTCGGAATTAGCCTCTTTCTTGAAAACTTCGCGCTCTACATTTCCCAAAGCTCTAAAAATACGTAATACAATGTCTTTTCAAGGTGTTCTAGTTTCAAGAATTAGTTTTGGTACCAGGCTTATTCAAAGTTTTTATTTCCTTAAAAATTTAGAGAATTTTTAGTATCTAGACTTTACAGTAAAATATTTGGCAACATTCTTCCTTTCAAAACATTTTGATATACGTAAAGCAAAAACTTTATTTAAATTATGCAAACGAGGAGTAAGTATGATATCTGGCATATTTAAAGTTTATGTGGTGGTTGGTGTGCAGAAATCTTATATTTTTAAAATAGGAATAAGAAATACCTGTAAAATAGGGATAAAAAGTACCTGTTTAAAATTAATAAAAATAACAACAACACACACTACCTCAGATTATTAACACACACTACCGTGCGTTTGATAGATACAATTTAGTTACACGTTGACATTTGTTAATCTGTCACAACATGATCACAATACATTGTTTTCTATCTGAGTCAACCCTTACATAGCTCGAACTTTTAAAATCGGTTCAGTTCAGCCGTTTTGGACGACCTCTGTGGCTCAGTGGTTCAGCGCTTTGGTGCTCAAGACGGGGGTTGCAGGTTCGAATCCTGCCGAAGGAACATGGATGTGTATTAAATATGTGTATAATATAATAAAAATCTTAAATATATGTATAGTATAAAAAGTATTAAATATACTTCCCGTTTTCTGGTACCTGTAACACAAGTTCTTCGGATACTTAGCACGGGGCCAGATTGACGTGGTGTGAAGCGTCCATAGATATTATTATTATTAGGAGGAGTTCAGTTACATACACACGCACAGAAAAAAATATATATATAAAGATGGGCGAATCTTATAAATTCAAGAAAGGCGAATTTACAACTTGACATGTTAAAGTAAGCTAAGTGTAAGTACATTGATCGCGCGACAAAGGTGGTCGTTACTTGCTAGTTGTTAGTAACGGTCTGTAATTGCAAGTCCAGGCAGGTGCGAAAGCGCATTTGTCTTGACAACCGAGTACCGACCAGCCCTCTATTACACCAGAAAGTACACTTTCCCAATCTAAACAAATTAATCTTCGTTCAAGAATAGCCAGCTTAGAATTTCCAGCCTTGGGTAGTCAAAGATTTCGTAAAGTAATTAAAGTTAGTTAACACAAATTTTATTTTTCTTTTCGGGTGACGAGCATAATTTTTGTGTGGCGCTAGTCTACCTTTATCGACTTTGAAACCGTCTTACCCCAACAAAAAATTATAAGGTTTTTAAGGCAGAAAAAAAAACGAGTAAAAACTAAATACAATAGGCTTGTTTCCACTAAGAATAAATCGGATGGCTTAGAGCAGTGGTCCCCAACCTTTTTTTTACGCGGGCCACAAACCCGTTGTACTCCTGGTGTCGCGGGCCGCAACCAAAAATTTAGGGACAAAAATACGGTGTTTAAAATTTAAATTTAACGATTTAATAATAGAAAAACACAAGGTAGTTAAAAGAGTGAAACTAAACATTTAAGATGAGATAACGACACAAACTAAAATAAAATAACAAATATGTATTATAATAATTATGTTCACTCAGTGAGATTTTTGGAATTGTGAACGCTTTTTCACAACTTTATCTAGAGCTGGCTTGTCGCTGCATGCTATCCTTATTACATCGTAGGCTGTATTTCAAGAACCACTTTAGCTAGAAAGCTGATATTTTCATAAGTCTTAATTCTGATGCCGCTATAACAACATAATATCATATCTAAAAAACAAGATAAAACAAATAATTTAAGGAGAAGCCCTTTTTATGACAACAAAACGCGATTTTTTGTCCTTTCTTTAGTCGATGGCAATACTTTAAATATTCAAGATACTAGATTTTATCAAGATACTAAATTGATTTCTACTCCAATATATAATTCAAAATAAAAAATAATATAAAAGGGGTTTTCATAAAAGATACAATTTTTGTCTATTTTTTTTCCTAAAATGGCTTTTCCTTGGCTGATTTTTAAGTAACAGATTTCACGCGGGCCGCAGATAAAGGCCCGGCGGGCCGCATGCGGCCCGCGGGCCGCGGGTTGGGGATAGCGGGCTTAGAGTTTCTAATGATTAACCATGATAATTAGTAAACAATAAAACAACTTTTTTATTGAAATAATAGAAGATTATTGATATTTTTGGAAAATAAAATCGACATAATGAGGCGTTTTATCACGTGACATTAAACACCAATCAGAGAAGCGTGACGTCATACCTCGCGAAACACTGTGCTTGTAGCTGTGATTTTCGTAAGTGAACAGGATAATTCGAGTAAAACGTAGTGATTATATTCTCTTTGAATTCGAGTTTTCAGCAGTTATGTGGTATATTATGGTAGATTTTGCAAAATTCAATTTTCCTATACTTTTATAAATAGATTACTTGATGTATATATCAAGTTGTGTTTAATACTTACATCAAAATGATCTTCACAGAAATAAATTGTGGAAGCAGTTGATAAAGTAAGAGCATATTGCCTCCTAAGTCCTTGCCATTTCTAACCACTTTCTTCGTATTTGTTTATTGTTAGGTACATAATATATGAATAATTTGTTTGGCGTTTTTATCATTGTACTTTTACATTGGGGCACTACACAATATTTATAATACGAGGAATTCATTATTTACTAAAAACACGATTGACTGTCATAAACAAACACGGCTGTTTCGCGAGGTGTGACGTCATTCAAGACGCCATGACAGTCTTGGCCTTTTTCGCGGTCGATTTCAAGTTAATTTATAAAAACTCCAAAATACTAATGTAAAAGACCTATTTTTCTTAAAATAATATATTTTTGGGGTAAAATAGATGCTAAGCTATAGTTTTAAACAAATTTCCAAATTTTGTCAACTAGCCTATTATTGTACTGAGCTCACTGGCGCTGAGGTTACTTACCTCACAAAAACAGGTGATTTAAAAAGGAAGTAAAGACTGCTTAAATAACATCAATATTTCTAAATGTGTAGAAAATTTAATTATTTTTCAGCCTAAACGTCTTGACATAAGATTTAGATCGTATATGCCCAAAATATCCGTAATTGATTTCGAACAACCTTATATATTATGTCACAGTAAAATTGTAAAAACCGTTAGATTGTAATGTAACTAGTGAAATTGTAAAATGTTGATAGACTTCGGACGCATATATTCTGCCTATAATTTAACACATTATTTTTCGTTAGATTATAAATTATATAGTTATTAATCTTTCGACATATTTTTACAATCTCGTTAGTTATTTTACAATCTAACGGTTGTAATTAATTTAATTCAATCTAACAATTTTACGGTGATATATATTTACATTTAAACCATTTTGAGACTCACTAATCTACCTTGATTATTAAACTGAAATATCTACATCTATAGTGTCTATAAATTATAATCTCTCCCCCTTACTAATAAACGCTGTATAAGCTTTGAATAGTTATACAGTGTTTTGTTCCCGTCACACAAGTGACATTTTTAATTCAATTGAAGAAAACAAAACACTGTATAACTATTCAAAGCTTATACAGCGTTTATTAGTAAGGGGACTAATCTATAGTATCTATACTCTATAGTTTCATCGTTATTCGTAGCAGTTTCTTAACGAACAGTTTTCAATCCGTTAACAAAAAAATGCGCCTTGAAAAATAATGCGGGCCCGCATCGTTAACTTAAAACTGCAACACCAAGCTATAAATCGTACTTTATTTATTACAGTCGCACTCCATATTCTACTGGGTTTATAGCTTCAGTCCTACCAAAGAGTATAATATAAGTTACAACATAAATTGCTTTAATAAAAATCGAAACAATATTGTACTTTGAGAAACCCAAAATTTGAGTCCACCAAATAATTCTCTTTGTTCAATTTTAATATTATCATCTATAGGATATTTTAAAATCTGTAGATTCCAAATTAAATGATTATTTTGCCATACGAACCCTTATTGATTGCAAAAAAAAATGTTTGCTTCTGAAATAGAGAAGAAAACATTTTTTTTTTATTTATATTCTCAAGTAAGTGGACAAGAGCTATCTATTTCTATTCTATAGAACAAGCTCGGGAAGTATTTAGAGTTATTCAAGAACGCTCCGCGGATAGGTCTTGAATTTATAGGCTATTCTTATCTTCGAAAGGTCAACATTCCTGCGCGTATTTTTTTCGACGAGCAAAAGTAATTTCATACAAAATCATCTAGATTTAAATGTAGTTTAGTTTTTAAATATACCAATTTGTAAACCATTCGTATATTTACTTGAAGTTTTATAACCGAATCATTACTACAGATGTCAGGTTCGTACGAATTTAATTCGTAAAAGCCATTTAAACAACATCCATGGAAGTGTGACGACCATTTATGGCCAGCAGGAAGCGACATTACCGGTCCAAGAACCGCGGGTAGTCACAGTAACGCAAAAACTGACCACCGTCTAATTAACTGGACTTCAGCGAAGCCAATAGAGATCCTTTAGAAAAATGTACGCTTTTTGCGTACAACTAGGGCTAGCAGAGCTTGAAGCTAAAGAGCCGGACTTACAAGGGGATTAAGCCGGAGATTTAAGTTAAAAAGTTAAACGATACATGCTGAGATTGTCAAAAATTAAAACAAAACACGATAAATAATTAAAAATCCATTCGACAACACCTAATTTTGCCGGACAAGCAAGTAAGGCTGTGGTGTACGGGTAAAGATGGACCCGTGGCAACCCTACGTGCAACGAAGACCTGTTATGCGGAAAAACGCAGCCTTATTAGCATTCTTGACTGATAACACTGTAAAGCCTCCATCACATTAAGCCAAAAGACTTACGTATAGCAATAAATTTCGCTAAACAAAACAGAGGATTCCGGGAGGACTTGTGAAATGAATTTTGCGGTTTGTGTGGACGGAAAATTCTACAAATCATCGTAGCAATCAGTGTTAGTTGTTTTATAGCATTTTTAGGGGTTTCGGTGGGATTAAAAAGTAAATTTAAACTGTTTGAACGAACAATTCTCATAGATGTGTTACCATAAATGAAATATTATGTTAAACCCAAGAATACACAGAAGCTAAACCTATAACAATTTCCCGTTCCAATATATAACTCCATTTTCACGTTAAAATGTATGCGAAACAGGAAGATGTCAGTGACCGCATACAATTCGACATGCTATCCGCGAGCTGAAGTAAAATTGATTTAAATGCGAGCAATCGCATCCGAGGCAGGTTATTCCGTAAAATGAAATTCTTATGTGGAACATGAATAAATGCTAACTAGGAAAGAGTTACTGCTTTGGGAATTGAAACTAGGATTTTAGGGTTTTAAAGTCTGAATAATACTCAGATGATTGAATGTACAAACTACAAAGTTGCTATTTATATTACATCTTGATTAAAGAGCGTTTCGCGATTTTCTCGTTTTTAAAATATTAGGGGCTTGACTGTAAGAAATGAGGGGTTTATTGCTCGGATGAAATTTATCTTCATTTGGTTGAATGCGAAAGTTTTAGAGTATAAAAGGGATGGCCTGTCTATAAATAAGGAAGTTTGCAATGAACAATCGAGGTTGGGGTGATCATTGGCGTAGCCGCGGTAGATAATATCGGAGGCTCGTTAGGGGTCCGCTTATAAACAACCACAATGGATAGTCTTGGTGTTAGACGAAGACATTTTATACGGGTAATTGCTGTACATGAGAAAGGATTTTGATACTTGTATCTTTAAAGCGATAAAATAGTCACCAAAATCAGATAGAGAGACTGCGATTCTTAAAAGTCGATAATAGCTACGCCAAGTAAATTCTATCCACGACAAAATTTCCAACGTTGACAGGCATCCAATGCAGACATCCTAAAGATTTTTCGCGAAATTTCAATGCTATCCGAAGAATAAAATTTCCGTTTGTATTGGCATGCATCTTACCTGCCTATTAATTCTATATAGTTTTATATGTAAAACATTTTATAATAATAATATCTATGGACGCTTCACACCACGTCAATCTGGCCCCGTGCTAAGTATCCGAAGAACTTGTGTTACAGGTACCAGACAACGGGAAGTATATTTAATACTTTTATACTATACATATATTTAAGATTTTTATTATATTATACACATATTTAATACACATCCATGACCCAGGAACACAGAAAAACTTTTTGTTCCGTCGGCAGGATTCGAACCTGCGACCTCCGGCTTCAGCACAAAAGCGCTGAACCACTGAGCCACAGAGGTCGTCAAACTTCACAGACATAATTCTGAAGATCCAAACCTTGCCGATATTTAAAGGCAATTTTCATTACGAGTATGCACATCGAAAATACAAATTACGGTATTATGCGAGCACCGAAGCGGCATAAATAAGGTAAAATTTGATATCGACGTCAACGCCCTGGTGCTTCCATATTGGTTTGCATAAGTACATGAGGGTAGAGTGAAGCCAAAAATGTGGGTTTTGAGACATCGTTTATACGGAATATGTTCGGCCTAACGAGATTTCACGACAAACTGGTTCCCCGATCAATCTTGCGTGAAAAGATCGCAGGAAATCAGTTGTAGTATAGTTTGCAAGTTGGTATTCACTATGTCTACATCAAGAAAATTTGATTCGTGATAGATGGTTCAGTAATAAGGGATAGCTTAAAAGATAAAGCCTGGATAGCTCTACGTAGAGACGTTAGAAGTATTATATAGACTAGAGGTTACCTTGTGATCGAAATTTGCCGGTAATAGTTCATAACTTTTAAGTTTAAACTTAATAAGGGTTCTTTTGTTTCTTAGAAAAAAAAAAAATGGCAATGTCAGTGTTGTGATAGATTAAAATTGTATCTATCAAAACGCTAATTAGTGTGTGTATGATCATACATATGAGGTAGTGTGTTGTTGTTATTTAAAATATTAATTTTTTGTATTTCTAAGCATTATTTTAATTAAAAAAAACTTAGGTTTCTGCTCACCTTCTCTACATAAACTTTAGCTGTGCCAAATTTTAACAATTCTCGTTAAAAATGTACTGAAAGTTTTTGTATCACGTAAGTATAAAATATATAATGATAATTATGTAATACCTGTATCATACCTATTTAACATGGAAGCACACAGTATTGTCAAGAGAGATTCAATTTATTTTAAACATTGCAATTTAGTAGGGTCTCCAAAAGGAGAACGTTTTATTATAAAATTGATTTATGATACAGTAAACAGGAAGTAGTTGCTCCCGAACCAGTTTGTCCTGAAATTGAGACAGTTACAATTTGTGGGAGTTTATGTGAGCTTTCTTGATGTATGATATCCAGGGACGTCACAAAACTCTCACCATAGTTATATAAAACACATTAGCCGCCTATTTACACCTAAGTGCACATAGGATTTTTTTAAATTACGCAACAGATTTTAACGCTAGTTCCTTTTGTCTTTCATCTCTATAAAAACATATTTCTATCATGGTTGAAATACTTTTCTTTACTGACCACGAAGATTTTCCTTAACTTTATGAACTGGAGCCACACAATAATGTCAATGATAGTGTACCACATTTCCTTGTCCTTTTTGTATAACTCAGTCTCTAAGTGCGAGTACAGTTCGTCAATGCGAGCATTGAATAACTTGCTATGTTCCTGTAACAGTTGGATGGTATTGTGAGGTTGCTACAGCTTTGAAAAACATAATATTGAATCGTCATTGAAGATGATAGCTATTAATGTCTTATCTCATGTCTTTGATGAAGAAAATTGAATTATCTTCAAAATTTCTGTTACATTACTATTATTTCGAATCTATGAATTTTAAGCAAACGCTGAAAGAGCCATCATTTGACAGGAATGGGCCGCTTCGATTGGAAAGATACTATGAGCTCACAGAAAAACGGTGTTAAATAAGTAGGATTTTGATGAGGATCTTAAAAAGGTTAGTGGTATGTTATGCCGATACGAATGGAGTTATAGGAACACCACGCCATTGGAAGGGTGCCTTAACGGTGTCAAACCTTAATTTTGGCATACTAAGCAGTGGATCGCGCGAACCGGTCTCGGTCGCGAGTCGCAGTCGCATAGATCAGAAGTGTACCTTAACGGTGTCACAACTTAATTTTGGCGTTGACACCCAAAAACCAGATGGTGATAAGAGTAAGCAAACTATTTGAGGTGAGGTCGTCGTAGACTCGTAGCTTTTATCTATATTTGTCATGAGCAGTTGGATAAACAAAAACATCAAAAACTTTTTATATGTTGGTAGACGGTTCCACGCACGCAACTTTTATTGTCTTTCTCTTTCAGATCCTGTGTTTAAGCTTCAGGGGACTTCAATCATTTTTAAAAGGAAGTAGGTAGTGGCGACAAAACTATCTTCTATTGATCAAAGTTTTTATTAGTAGTAGGTACTTATTTCTAATTATCCTAAATATCTAGTCGGCCAGAGAGCACAACAAAATGACAAGATTTCCTATTGAGCTCGGCCAGAACCAACAAAGCAAAAACATTTAAACTATAAAGCTTCAAAATGCGAAGTTTCCAGGGATAAGATCTAGCTAAATTCATTTTTCTCCCCCAAAAGCCCTGCTTACTAAATTTCATGGTTAATACTTGCAGCCGTTTCCGAGAAACCGATTATACATATACACAAGATTGTCTCGTTTAAAGTATTAGATAATTTATGACGATTTTCAATTTAGAACATAAAACAGATGCGCCAAAGGTTATAGACACCGTTATATAGCTGGTCGCTGGCTCCTGCAGGTGTACTCAACAAATAGATATTTCAAGCTACGAGGATTATTATAGAGTCCTCTACAAATTAATACGTTTTATTTTCTATGCTGCATTCCAATTTTTTATTTTATTTTACAGGTCAAGTATAATTATTAAACGCATATTTTATTTAACTCAATTAACTTTGTGAGATATAAAATAAATCATTTCAGCCGGTAAACGTTCAAAGGCCTTTATTATTTTTGCTCGTCAAGGCTAATTTATTTTTCCAACTTTATTAATGTATTCACATATTAGCCTGTTAGAATATTTAAAATTACAGTACATATTTAACGGTCGATAGGTAATATAACAAAGGCGAATTTTGCTCGCATTGCTCAGAGAAATGTGCATAAAAGACCGAACATTTTTGCAGAAACCTTCGATCGAACTTACTCCTTATTCTTGTAGTTGTAAAAAAGGTCAAGACTTGCAAAGTGCACTCCCTCGGCACCTTAAA
This sequence comes from Glaucopsyche alexis, assembly GCA_905404095.1. Lineage (NCBI taxonomy): Eukaryota > Metazoa > Arthropoda > Insecta > Lepidoptera > Lycaenidae > Glaucopsyche > Glaucopsyche alexis. The sequence goes on from FR990048.1 coordinate 6,361,195, forward strand.
GTTGTATTCAGGCAATACACGCTTTTGTAACAAGACGAATGCGTTAGAATACGCGGTGAAGAAAGCAAAAAACCGGCAAGTGCGAGTCGCCCTCTCGCACGAAAGGTTCCTTACGAAACGGCAAAAAACTAGGTAGTTTGTTTTATTTAATTTGTTTTATTTGTATTTATTTTATTTTAGTACATAGGTACTAATACATCAAATAGTTGTTTATAGCGGTTACAGATATACAACAGAATTTCATATATGACAGACAGACAAATAGCGAAATTTTAATAGTAGGGCCCTATTTTAAATGGCAATAAAATAGGTATAATAACTATAATTTATAAAGCAACAGCCTCCGTGGTCTAGTGGTTGGTTAGGACAATGCAGGCTGATCACCTGATTGTCTGATAAGAAAGATGATCCATGCGTCGGATGGGCATGTAAAAAGTCGGTCCTGCGCCTGATCTCTCGCCAGTTGTGTCGGTCTTCCGTCCCACTGGGTTAAGAGAGTAAAAGGAAAAGAGAGTGCTCTTGTGTTCTGCGCACACACTTGGGCACTATAAAATAACTCCTGCGTAGCTGGCCTGGTTTTCAATGAAACCGGCCACCAATCACCAAAATCGGTGTGGGGAGCTATTGCTATTATGTACGGTATGATGGATAACGAATGATGACGAATAATCAAGTTTGTTGTATGGGAGCCCCCCTAAAATATTTATTTTATTCTGTTTTTAGAAAGCGGCAACAGAAATATATGTGAAAATTTCAACTGTCTAGCTATCACAGTTATGGAGATACGTATCTCCAAAAAAAAACTATATATCCTGGTGACAGATAGACAGCGAAGTAATAGAGTGCCGTTGTTACCCTTTGGGTACGGAATCCTAAAACGGCAATAAAGCAATAACCACAATAGCTATAAAAGGCTATAAAACATTTGGTTAAAGGTATTTCGGTACATATTTTATGATGGATGAAGTTATGGTATCATATCCATAGATAGATTCAAAGTTCTAATATCCATAGATAGGTTCAAACTGATACAATATTATACTATCAAATTAATAATTCTCGGTGGGCCAATTTTGCAAAAGGGTATGACAGGAACTATCGTGCAAATTACGCAAACGGGTCGTTATAACTAGATCGGCCCGATAACTTTTACAACTGATAACCTATTAGGGTGATAAAACTGCGTGTGGTCCTTTCGATTCAATTCATCAAAGTCATCGTCATCATCAGCACTGCAGTTGATTCGATGCGTGCTAATATAGAGGAAACGCTAAAGAAACAACCGGTCAAGAGCGAGTTTGACTCGCGCACTAAGTGTTTCGTACAAAACGGACAAAAAACTGTGGGAATAATGGCAGCCCCAAAGGGAGATCTCCGACCGAGCGAGGTGGTATGATTGGTCAGGCCTAAGGTTACCAGGGTTTAAAATCGAAAAGCCGGTTGCTCCAAAATTTATATTATGCCTCTTTTTAATATAATACATCTATGATATTATAATTATCGTTATCGCCAGTGAAATATACGCAATTTTCTTTTAAATTATACTTTTCAAGCGTTGTCAGTAGATGATTGGCAACTATTGTTATCATTGACAAGATTAAAAATCCGGTCTCAAATGAAATCCGGGCGGAGTCCGGTCTATATCCTTAAAATCCGGGCTATCAGATCGTAAACCTAGTCAGGCCGAAGCCTACTTGTAGTCATTTCAGCTGTTATGACGCCGAGCTATGAAAACTTCGATAGCGCGATTCAAGAGGTCCGCGACAAAACCATGTTTATTATATGCGGTATGCCCTACTTAATTATTACTTCTATGTACCTACTTTTTGTTTTTAGTATTTGTTGTTATAGCGGTAACAGAAAAAAATCGCCTGTGAAAATTTTAACCGTCTAGCTATCACGGTTCATGAGATACAGCCTGGTGACAGACAGACGGAAAGCGGAGCCTTAGTAATAGGGGTCCGGTTTATCTTTTGGGTGCGGAACCCTAAAAAAAGCGTAGTTTGCAATCGGATTGTGCGTTATACTACAGCGTAATCCTCGTCATATTACTTACGCATGTACTTACCTATGCATTTTTGTGCTTGTAAAACGTCTTGATATCATAAACTGATTTTTGGAGTTTTGACCAATCAAAACGTGTTTGACGTTTGAAAGATAACCATTTTGCAGTCAAAAAGTCAAAAGTCAAAAAATGTTATTCAAAGTTGGTATTTTTATACACTTTTTGAACGTGGGTATACACGATGCCTACCACCGGTTCGGGAACTAGCAAACTAGTTTTAACATTAATACGCGACTGGATTCTACTTAGTAACTGTATCATTGCAGGATTTAATAAGAATAATCGACCTTCAGGTAGAGATAGCCAGGAGATAGCCAAGACAGCAGCTAGTATTAATTCTTTTTAAAGATTATCTATTTCAATATAATAAATAACAGTAAAGACTGAACTCCTTGTAATAATATGTTAAGGAGGGTTAAATGTAAGTCGCTTCGTGCACCAATATTAACTGTTATTAAGCCACAGTTGTATGAACTTCAACTTCCTCAAGCTAAATTCCTGTATGGTCTGTTGACACGCGGGTAAAACATTTTGGCGACTACACAAATAGAGGCGAAATATTTGGAATTTCCCCAAAGGATAGCCCTATCCTAGAACGTCCGCTCTATAACGTAGAGCGCTTTGGTTTCAGTCGTATTTTTCGCACAGCATGGGCACACGGGCGACGGGCATCGCACGATACTTTTTATTTTAGTTTCACTGTAAAATTGTTACTTTTTTAACTTTATTTTCACAGCGCTTATGGGACAGTTGTCAGTATCAGTCGGTACGCATTTGCCTTGTCATTATTTTAAGGCTTTTAAGGATGTATTATGATGATAATGTTCACCTTATTATTTAGTCATAAATACTTTAACTCTCAATTAAAACTACAGATAATTAGATACACTAGTGACTTGTAAATAACTGAATACTGATACACTGTGACTATAATAATAATTGTACGCTGTATGTAATTAGTCAACTACTAATTACTAGTAAAGTATACACTGTACACCATATACTAGCGACTAGTGAAAACAGATACACTGACTATTGTACACTGTATTCAGTCTGGCCTATGTAAATAGGAACACAAAATAGTGCATTAGCGGTCAGACGTTTCAACTTCCAACGCTTTGAAGTGCCGATGGGCGATGGCCGAGTTACTACGCCACAGATATTTATTTTAGTAGATGCCTCAAATAATCTCATGCGCCATAAACTTCTTTTGTAAATTGTATCATTTTAGGGTTCCGTAGTTCACGTTTTGGAACCCTTATAGTTTTGTCATGTCCGTCCGTGCGTCCATCTGTCTTCGGGTAATACCGTCTAAACGTTAAGTGCTAGAAAGATGCAAGTTTTTATGGGTAATTAATATGTATTTACAAGATACAACGTCCACAAAGTGCTTAAAAACACCTAGCTCATAGTGTGGGGTATCCTCAGATAGGTCTCTTAAAAACATAAAAGGTTGTTAAGACTATTTTTTGATTTAGGTATTCTTTTTGCGAGATACTCAACTTTGAAGCGCATATTTTTGTAAAATAGGCGAAAAAGCTAAATGGCTAGCTCAAAAGCTCTGAAAAAATACATGACATGGACTACCATGTGATGAGCTTTGAAGGAAAACTATAACGTGTTCTAACACACAATTATCTATAACTGCTGGCATTTTAGAGGCCTAACTTTTAAAATGCGCTTACTTGGAAAACTTCGTACAAAAATAACGAAATAATAAAGTTGACTACGGAATTTTATGCGTGGCCTGACGCGCATTTGGCCGATTTTTTAAAATTATGACGAATAATAGCGGCGTCGATACAAAATCGATGATGTCCGGATTGATAATTATTGTAATTAAGTAAGGTGGGCCTGTCATTCGAATAGGCGCAATATAATATATAGATTTGCCATTGTAGAAGCGTTCATTCTCCTCTTTGACTAGTAAAAAATTACTTTTGGTATTTATTTTCAATAAAATTTAAAATAATATTATTAAAAATAAAATACCAAAAGTAATTTAAACAGTAGTTTAAGCTCGATTGGTCTACTCGAATGTATATCTGTGGTAGGCCAAACGATAAGCCTTCACGTTCTCAACACCTCGCCTTTTTAATGTCTTCAATGCGTCTGAGTTTACATTTTAACAAATTGAGACAAAATATTTGTTTATCCGTCTCCAAACAATGGTGCACTTGATATTTAACAGTTCCCGTTTGTTCTTTAAATGCATTGTGTGTTGGGAAAAAAAGAATACATTTCATTTTCAAATTAGAATTTTACTAAAAAAATATATTTTATTTTATATATTTTTTATCATTTGATTGTTTAAATTATATATTACATCTTGTAATCAATTCTTTGAATATTTAGGCAGCTAATACTGAAGCCTGAGGAAGTGTGACCTTTTTAAAATCTAGTTTTTTGTTCTAAAGTTTTAAATATAATCTATTTTATAACATGTTTCGTGGAGTGATTTACATAACTTGAAGTTGGTTGCGAATTCGAAGTTGCGAAAAAGTACGAAACAGAATATTATAATATTATAATGTTGAATCGTCATTAGTCATAACATCGAATTATCGATATGTCGACATAACATCTAAATATGCTGACTCATCTATCAGCACTATTTCGCACAGCCGAAACTACTGAACGGATTTAACTGAAATTTGGCATACAGATAGTTGCAATGACGTAGGTATCCGCTAAGAAAGGATTTTTGAAAATTCGCCCCCTAAGTGGGTGAAAATGGAGTTAAAATTTTGCGTGGAAACTGAACTCCGCGCGGACGAAGTCGCGGGTAAAAGCTAGTATCACATATAAGGAAAATAACACAGTTAATATAGTAATTACAATATATTCAGTAACCAAAACTTTCACAGACAATCACTGATAAGATATTTTAGTTTAATAAATAATACTTATAATCATTGAACACATTTCATAATTAGTTATTAATACTTTACCACCAATTAACACTTATCACTCAACACTGCTATAATCCACATTCACATTAATAATATAATTAGATATATCACACACGAGACTATTTAATGTTCAGTTCACCACAGTTTGTCATTAACAAGAGAGCGTTCCAGTGTGATTTTAGGCTTTATAAAAGACTCGTTGGCGCCAACTAATAGGCGGGAGTGCGCTAGTGGCGCCATCTATACTGGCGCCATAACTATTACGGCGGGAGTGGCGCTAGTGGCGCCGTCTATACTCGAGCGATAACATCCGGCCGTCCTGCTATTGCGCTCGCCCTCGAGCAGCAACTTGGTCTGGTGCAGGAGCTGAGAACATACAAGTTATATGTTATATTATAATGAACACTCAACATTTTACAGTTTCACGTATAACGATCATAAAAAATCACTTGAGCACCCCAGGTAGCAGAGATTCTGACTAAGGTTGCATCAGTTATCCCATCGGCGGCCAACTAATACAACCACATGGTTTGAACCGAGTGTCATACCTTAACTCAGTCGTGTATCACCATGCATGAAATAATAGTTTTCATCACAGATTTCTATTATACATGTTAATCTATACTCTACATAACTTGGGATGTTCGAAGTGGATGCACTAGACTTGAATAAAAGTATAATGTATTTGTCATTTATCATTCATTAAAAAAGTAGACATAAAAAAGAATAGTCTTACACTTATTCCTCGATAACATCCGGCGTATCGGAGTCCGTTATCTGGATCCACGGTTTCATATTCTCGGCGCAAGTGACCCCGTTGTAACGTCTGGAACTTCTTTCAGCTCCTCTCATGTCAGCAACCTTGTATCTATCATGACCTAGTACTTCTGTAACTTGAAATGGACCTTTATACTGAGGCAATAGTTTAGTACTCTGGCCTTCGTTAGACATACTTGGTATTTTTATAACAACCAAGTCTCCAATTTTATAAAGAGGTGCGTCCTTCCTTCTCGAGTCGAAAGCTAATTTTTGTTTCTCGGCATCTATTTTTATATTCTTATCGACCTGATTTCTTAAAGCCGTAACGTCAACCGTGTTAATAACTGTGTCATCATCAGTTAACCCGTCAGTATTCGTAAGCACCCGGTAACCGAAGAAAACCTCGCTAGGGATGGCTGATGTAGTCTTATTAACTGTGCTGTTTATACCCTGCTGTATACTGGTAACATTTGTATCCCATTTATTATTGTCTGTGTTGGCCCCCATACTACGCAGCGCCTCCAAAATAGTTTGATTATAGCGCTCAACCTGCCCATTGGAACGCGGTATTGCTGTAGCTATAACATGAGATCTAATATTCCTCTCGTTGCAAAAGTTTGTGAAAGCTTTAGACGTGAAAGCGCTACCTGCATCACTAATTAGTCGCTTCGGGTTACCAAATACCTTGAATATTTTATCAAGTTCATTTATCACCATTTTCGATTTTGTATTTTTGACAGCAGAAATAAAAACAAATTTAGTAAATGAATCAACTATGACCAACAAATATGAATTTTTCCGAGTAGTTTTTACGAATGGTCCCAAATGATCCAAGTGCAACGTATGAAATGGCCTGGCATACTTAGGAATGGGATATAGTTTTCCAGGTTTTTTGCCATGCATGTTTTTATAGTATAAACAATTTAGACAATTTTTTATATATTTAGAAACTATTTTCTTTAAGCGCGGAAACCAATATTTTGATTTTATTCTTTCGACAGTTTTATCGACAGCGAAGTGTCCAATATCATCATGGTTGGCTCTGATTATTTGCCATATGCACTTTTTCGGAACCAACCACCGCCTACCATATTCTGTACGTCTATACACTTTATTGCCCAATAACTCATATTGATTAAATATTTGTCTATTACTTTCGGCCTCACCTGACAATAATATATCTTTAATACTACAAATACTAGGGTCTTGAAGCTGGACAGATAATAACCAATCACCTTCAGTAACAAAATTAACATCTTCATTTATAATTTGTGTCTCACTTATGACTGGGTTACGACTAAGGGCATCGACATGTTGCATCTGTGTTCCTGGTCTGTGAATTATATTAAATGAAAATTCTTGAGTCTGTAATACCCATCTACCAATACGCGGAATTATTTCTTTTTTACTTAAGGCATATTTTACTGCATTGCAGTCCGTGATAATTTCAAAAGTTATTCCAAGTAAATAGTGACGAAATTTTTGTAAACCTACTACAACAGCTAAAAGTTCTAGCTCAAAAGAATGGAATTTCTTTTCATCAGTACTTGTTTGACGACTATAGAAATGAACAGGACGTTCACCATTATCTGTAACCTGAATCATTATACATCCTATACCTTCACGACTGGCATCTGTATATAAACGAACTGGTAATTTAGGATCGAAAATTTTTAGGACAGCATTATTAATTAGTGCCTTTTTTATAACAAGCATTGCTTGATTTTGCTGAGGTCCCCATTGCCAGACTGCATTTTTCTTTAATAATTTTGTTAATGGACTACAAATATCTGCACAGTTTTTAATGAATTTTCTAAAGTAATTAATTAATCCTAGAAATTGTCGTACCTGATGCACAGTTTTTGGGGTTGGGAATTCCTTAATGGCATTGAGTTTTCTGCTACTAGGCTTTATTCCACATTTAGATATGTCATAACCAAGAAATGTAACTTGATTTTGGAAAAATGAACATTTTTCAAGATTAATTGTCAATTCATTTTTTTGAAGAACCCCTAATACTTCTTCCAAACAAGCAATATTTTCATCTAGGCTTTCAGTTGCAATTAATAAGTCATCCATGTAGCAAATAACTCTACCAAATCGGAGTGCACCTAATGTGGTGTTCATTAATCTTTGAAAAACTGATGGCCCATTACATAACCCAAAAGGCATCCGTAAATACTCAAAGTGACCATCAGGTGTAATAAATGCAGTTTTATGAACGGAATCTGATTTAATGGGAATTTGATGATATCCGCTTTTTAAATCCAAGGACGTAAAATATTCACAACCCTGCAGTCTATCAATAAGATCCTCAACCATCGGCATTGGGTATTTTTCTTTAACTGTAATTTTATTTAATTGACGGTAATCAACGCATAATCTCTTTGCTCCTGAAGACTTATCTACCAGTAAGGCAGGACTCGCATAAGCTGAACTACTATGTCTAATAATTCCGTTTTTGAGTAAGTCATCAGTAATTTCTCTGGTTATTTTTCGTTCCGATTCGGACATTCTATAAGGACGACAACAAACTGGCCTATTCGACGTTAACTCTATTTCTAACTCTACACAATTAGTTTTGCCAAGAGTGGACAAATCCTCAGAGAAGCATCGATGATATTTTGTTAAAATAGATTTTAGCAAAGGTTCGTGTTCCCCGAAAGATGCAAAATTTTTATTAGAATTTATATTAAATACAGCAATAGTTTCTAAATTTTTAAAAGTTAACATATCACCAACCCGTGAATACATTATGCTACTATCTTCAGTAAAATTACGACCAATTAAAATATCACATCCATTTAGCTCGGTAATCACATAAAATAAAGTAAAAAGTTGCACATCGTCAACTTTTAAATTAACAGCAACTGCCTTGGATACTTGTGTTGATGCACTACTGGTAAAACCAACTAAGTTGACTATCGTGTTTAAATTGAACGGCCGTAATTTATATCTTGTCACAAGATCCCAATTTATTAACGAACAATCACTACCCATGTCAAAAAAGGCCTTACATTCAAAATTATTTAACATTACTCGTTTGTAAAACTTTTGCTTACTTTGAGGTTCGCAGATCATTTTAACCTCAAGATCAGTTTCAATTTTCGGTTTATGCCTAGACTTACAAGCTTTATCCAAATGTCCACGCTTCTTACACAAAGTACATGTAATGTCATCCTTGAGGCTACAATTATTCCGTCTATGACCAATTTCACCACAACGATAGCATGAAACATTAGTATTCATTGTATAATTTGTACTACTACTACTAGAAGGCTCTGTTTTAAAATCAGTTTTACTATTCATGCTATTTTGTTGAAATTGAACTGACCTACTATTTAGTTTTGAACCCGAATAATTTTTACTACCAAAATTTTTATCAATCACCATATTATGAGTTTTACTATGTAAAAATGAAGCTAGATCATCACAAGAAGGAAAATTTCCCGCTTCTGCGGCTGTACAAATGTTTGGATCACCAATTGACCCAACAATAATGGATACTATATCCCTATCTTTGAATTTAAGCTGTAGTCTATCTATCTTTCCTTTTTGTTGAAAATAAAATTCGTAAAGCGACTGATTCTGTAAGGGTTTTGTTTCAACTAATTGTTTCAGTAAAATATACATATTACGTTTTATTTGAAAAGTATTTGATAGCCGCTCGCGCCAATCTTTCCATCGCCATTCTGTCCAAGAGGTCTCATTTTTTTGTAATGAATCTAACCAAGTTTTAGCAGTATTGCGTAATTTTTGTAATCCTTGATATTTGATCATACTGTCTGACCATCCAAAGGCACGCGCGTTAGCCTCTAACACATTAATCCACATATCAATGTCATCCACTAACGGGTCAAATTCGGGAATTACCGATGATAACACAACACTTTGACTCACGGTTGGCGATCCTCTTCGACGTTTTCTCATTCTGCGTCGGCGACGCACCTCGTTGCTAGTGCTTGAGCTCGAACTGCGCGACGATGTTGAACTCGAACTGGTAGAATGCGCTCGCCTGCGTCTCCGACCTCTTGCCATGATTGTAAGCGTGTTCAATTGCCACTTCTGATATAAGGAAAATAACACAGTTAATATAGTAATTACAATATATTCAGTAACCAAAACTTTCACAGACAATCACTGATAAGATATTTTAGTTTAATAAATAATACTTATAATCATTGAACACATTTCATAATTAGTTATTAATACTTTACCACCAATTAACACTTATCACTCAACACTGCTATAATCCACATTCACATTAATAATATAATTAGATATATCACACACGAGACTATTTAATGTTCAGTTCACCACAGTTTGTCATTAACAAGAGAGCGTTCCAGTGTGATTTTAGGCTTTATAAAAGACTCGTTGGCGCCAACTAATAGGCGGGAGTGCGCTAGTGGCGCCATCTATACTGGCGCCATAACTATTACGGCGGGAGTGGCGCTAGTGGCGCCGTCTATACTCGAGCGATAACACACATAAGACGAAATGCAAACTACACCGCGCGGGGGCATGTTTATAGTAATTTAAAAAAACCGACCCAGTTTATCATCAGATCAGACTGGTTCAATTTTGCACAACACCTTTGCGCTCTAGTTCTCAGCAAGACTATCTCGAACCAAATATCGGTGCTTGGTCGCCGTACGCCATATCCTCGTAATCGTATTATCTCGCATCGCGTCGTGTCTTCGGCTGCTAGTCAGGACCACGCCGATCCCCGGTAGCGCCTGTGTGCGAAACCCATGAAGCGCCTCTTATTTTTACGAATCTTCTAGTTTTAACTTTTCGGTGGCGGCCCGCGGCGCCCTCATCGACTTGGCGCCTGTGTGCGCCGCACACATCGCACACAGGGCCGGAGCGGCACGGCTCTGTTGCTAGTGAGACACCTTTGTCAGTTTGAAAATCACTTATTAGGTAATTAATACAGTAAAACACTGACACAATTATTGTAATAAACAGTACACAATGCAGGTATAAATAAAGTTCGTTTGAACCGCCAGATGGTTACATTACCGCAGGAACTTTTAATATAAACCACATGAATCATGCTCGAATCTCGATCGAACTAATCAGCGCTGTTTACATCGGTTAGTTCGACTTTTTGAGCCGAAAATAGAAGTGCACGACCGCACGTGCTATATGAAACGATTTGACGTAATTTATTATCAAACATTGAAGCGCATAGAAATTACGAGGCTTAATAAGGGTTTGTCGGTTAGATTTTGGACTTTGTTTAAGGGTTTCGTAATACTCAAGGAACCCTTATAGTTTGGTAATGTCCGTCCGTCCGACCGTCTTCGGCTTACCGTCCAAACGGTAAGTGCTAGAAAGATGAAACTTTGCATGGATTCAATAGTGTATTTACCACACAGACAAAAGTGCTAAAAGTATGATTTTTTTTATATCCTCCTCGAGGTACCTCTCCTGTGGGGTGGAGATGATTTTGTTTAAAAATGTAAAATATATTTTGTATAATGGTACGGAATCCTCTGCGCGCGAGTCTGACTCGCACTTGGCCGGTTTTATGATTTCGTGTAATATGTTACATTCTTCGTTTCAAGTTTAAATGATCCTTGGTCAAAATATGTCCTTATTTTGCTTATGAGACAAGTATTTTGCTTATGAAGACAGTATAATACGATAATATTGCAGTTGTTATTTGTTATGATTGTGTCCACCCACGTGCCGCCTTATTTTTATAAATTAACCCAACTGTCGGAAAAGGGAGTGTAATTTACTTACAAAGGAAGTTGAAAAAAAGGAAATTGTTTAAGAGAAATTATTCTTCTCTCTGTACTCTGTAGGTATGTAGGATAGTGACAATTTAATCACTCAATAGCTCGTGGGGACTGTAATTAAGAGTTATCAATCACGCTTATATAAGGCTTTACAGAGAAGCCGACCGACAGACAGTTTTATATTAGGACATTATAGGGTTCTTCGTGATAGCGTAGCGATTTTTAGAGTTCCCTACTATTCGGAAAACCCTATTTTTGGCTCTATCCATCCGCTCGACTGTCTGCCGGTCCAGCCTTCTAACTTACCTACGTATCTAATAATGAATATCAATGGATGAAAATATATGGTTTAGTTATAGATTGTGATAGATTTCGGTTTTGGTATCATAACATAACAATAATTTTATATTTTAGGGGTGGCTCTCTACTTTGGTTGGATGCTCTAAGCTCTCTACACATGTGAAGTGGGGATAAAATAATGTTTTCATTCTACCCCGTTCATGTTTTATTCGTGTGATGTATCATTGGATAGGTATTTTTTAATAAAGGCAAGGTTTCATACAGGACTTTTTAACAACTATTTTCGAGCCGTTTCGGAGGAATGTGTGTGTGAACACTATGAGAATTTTATATACATATTAGAATAGGTATGTATTTATAAGCATTACTATTTAAAAATATTAGCTCTCTGCTCACGTTCCTCCACATAAACTGTAACTGTGTCAAATATCGTAATCCTTCGTTCGCACAATTCTCGTAAAACTGTACTGTAAGTTTTTGCTTCAAGTTCATATTATACAAGTTACCCGATGCAGTATAAAATTACAATAATATTTAACGTATAGTACACTTTACACACAGCCGTTGCGTACACGTCGCGGCGTCTACCACTTTTGAACCTTACTGCCATAACAATAATGTCTAAACATGGTACACCGGGTATGTCAGCGATTTTACATGGTAAGTTTTTCAACCGTACAATGTTTATTATATACTTTCATATGGCACACGGTTAGCCGAGGTTGTTAACCCATTCACGTTAGGTTACGGTCTGATAGCCATTCCGCCGGACTTCCCACTGTTTTGTCTAATTGGTGGATTTGTGATTGTTCATTTTAGGGTTACCCGTTTAGTATGAAAATGTATGCATCCTCACAAAAATGACAAAACTCAAGTACAAAGTCTAAAGTCACGCGTCTAATTATTTCTATTCAATTCGCAGTTGGATTCCAGTGTCAGAGCATGCTATACTTTATGCAGATTCGATTTGATGTGTGTGTGAATGCGAAAGCAGCTGCTGACACTGAAGTCTGGACTCTGGACTGGAACCATACTAGAAATTTAATGGGCTTATGTGATGTTCTCATCCCAAAGGGTCAATTCTGCTAAATAAAACCTGCATTAATACAACCAAGTCCCGATACGCTAAAACTGTTAAACGGAATTCTCGTAAACGACAAACCAACGTGAAACGCGCTCTGATTGGTCGAAACTACACAAAATCAGTTTATGATAATATGTCGCTTCACTTACCTACAATAAAATCAAAGTAAAATGAATGTCTACTTTAAATACGAGAATCGAGGTCCAAAATTGTGAAAACTTTAATACAAGGGCTTTATACCGAGAAACGCCGTCGATTGTCGAGATTTGGACACGTTCATTATAATTTACAATATTATGCAGCCTCAATGACACAGTTTTTACCCGACTACGACCAAAAGGAAGGGTAATGAATTTGGCAGTCTATGAATCTATAAGCATACATTCATAGACTGCTAAATCCATCGTAGCGCCTATACTAGATACTGATCCGAATTTTTTGAATCGGTGTCAAAAGTAAAGTCTCAGGCTAATTCGCGTAGTCGGGTCATAATTTTCAACTGTTGAGTATTCTAATGCTGTTATAAAGAACCTTGAGCTTGATGAAGTGTTTTTAAGGGGAAAACTTATTCCTATGACCACGGGCGTAGCCATACTAAAATGATTACGGGGGGGGGGGGGGGGGGGGTAGTATCAAAGTTCTGATTTAGGCTGTTGATTATTTTTCTAAAATAACTTCAAAAATCGGGTTAATGGGGCGGCAAAATATGTTAATTGCCCTCGGGCGCAAAATTTCTAAATACGCCTCTGTATATTGGTCAGATCTCTGTATTATATATACCAGCCGGCCCATTTCGGGGGGGGTTTGAACCCCCTAAACCACCCCCCTGGCTACGCCCATGCCTATGACACTTACTGATTATATTTATTTATCAACTCCGATGCGTGGGAAAATGTACTCGAACGTCGATTTACTCAATTATGAGAATGGATAGCGTTTTATTGATGATCACACAAACACAACAAGACAGTATATCAAATATGCGTACGAATGTAATAGATAATTATTTTATTCACCACTATCTATTTATGTTAAGTACCTACCTAATAATATAAAAATAAAAAAACACGTTGTTCTGGCGCTTTTATAAATATAGTGTTTAATATTTTCCCCGTCTTTTTTCCGAAATTTCTCACCATTTAAACCTTCCTCTAATACCAAGCCTCGAACTGATACTATTAGTTTAAGACCAAAATTAGCCATATCGGTCCAGCAATTCTCGAGTTTTAATGACACATTCAAATTGCAACCCATTTTATTTAATACTAGATGTTCCCAGCGACTTCGTGCGCGCTAAAGGAAATCGCAATAAAAAGTAGCCTATGTCCTTCCCCGTGGTCTACTCTATATCTGTGCCAAATTTCATCAAAATTGGTCCAGTAGTTTCGGAGCCTATTCGATGCAAATAAACCAAACCTTTCCTCTTTAATATATTAGTATAGAAGTAGGTATAGATAATATTACAATAAACAATATTGCGTGAGAATTAAATCTTACGGAAGCAAACGCAGACTAACACTAGTTACCGCACCAGGTTAGTTCAATGGCCTAAAGAAAAAAGTCTAGGATGTGTTCCCGTAACTGTTGTTAACATTCTTAACTGTTCTAAGTACACGTAGATCACAGGCCGTCTCACCAAAACGGGCAGGAATGAGGAGCAATCTACTTGTATGGAGCGCAACAAGTAACACGGAGCTCCCGTGTTGGGAGTTGGGACTTCTGTCAGATAGAAAATATCATCAAGACGAATAACGGTAATGTTAGGACTGTTTTTGCACCACATCTTTACTAATAATATAAAGAGGAAATATTCGTTTGTTTGCATTGAATATATTCCGAAACTACTGGACGGATTTTGATGGGGCACAGATATAGAGTAGGCCACAGGAAGGACATAGGCAGCTTTTTATTGCAGAATTATGGTTTTCCTTTGCACGTACGAAGTCGTGGACAACATCTAATATAAGTATATCTCAAATCTAAATATTTTAAGAACTAAGTACCAAATTTTGTTTCTTGGACATATATATGAAAATTGAAAAAAAAAAAAGCACTTTGTATTTGCATTGCAAATATAGATACTGCCATAAAATATAAGAAGAAACGTGACATTATTAGAAAGTAAGCAGTAAGAAGATCTTATTTCCTAAGGTTTAACACATTTAACGGTACTTTGCCTTGGGTTACCTTCATTAAAATTTTATAACGACGTCTATGATAAGATAAGAATATCGTACCTTATTTATATGTAACTGTTTTCACTTTTTATTACAAGATTTTAATTAAGATAGCCGAAACGAAGATATATTTTACAATTCTGCCTTGGTAGCAATGAAGATGAAAAACATTTTGTTAAATTCGTAAAACAACAAACGAACATGAAACGATACAAAATACTTTATTAATCTATTTGTAAAAAATATTTGGAGCAATATGGTATTTGTGGATACATGTCCACAGAAAATTGTATTTGTGATATTAATTACTCTTTGGCTTAGGTTACAACTTTCTGACAGTGGCCTACACGAGGAATGTATTCAAAACAATGCAAAATGAATACCGATGTATTTCAAATCCGTATTACTTTTGCCGTTGCGAAATTAGACAAGACATAAAATACTATTTGTCAACTTGTCTAATTTCGCAAAAGTTCTACAAAGACTCACAGCAAAGACTTGAGAGAACGACAATAATTTTAACATTCTCGCCTCTTTCCATCAGAATTCCGTGATCGCAATAAAGAACAAAGCGGAGAACTTAATACCGGCTATGTCGGATTGGCAAAAGTTTTTACGACGCCTGAGATGTTATGACGGATAAATCACGAAAGTACTTAGTAGTGATCCACTTTTTGCAAGTATGCTCGGTTATCTACATCGAGATTTTGATTAAATTCCTAAACTTGAAACAACCTCCTGTTTAAAGTTATATTTTGTTGTTAGAATATTCTAAAATTTAATATAACTTAAACAATGATCATTGAATGGTCGAAGTCAAAACTTGAAGTAACTAAGAGGGAGTAAAATATTACAACTGTTTAAAATTAGATTTAAGGAAATCTCAAATGAAGAGACGATTGTTAAACCAACGCAATCGAACTTTAAAACAATGATCAATCATTCAAACCAAAAGTATGTTAAGCACAATAAAAAATTACTTGAAAGCATTCATTAGGTAAGAGGCAAAACAAACGATATAGCATTTACTGGTCGAGTGGTCGCGACTCGCGATAGACTCGCTGGCTGTCAATCCGACGCCTAGAGATGTGGACGTTTCCGGCATTTTACGGTCGCAAGCTATTCAGACTTCAAAGACCGATAGAAAATAATGAAAAGTTTGTTAACAGAAGGGTAAATTAAGTTTGTTAACAGTTGATAAAATAGGTGATTTTAAAGACTGTTTAATGGTGATACAAATCTAGATTTTAATCGTATAAGAAACATTTGGGACCATTAGGATTTAGGACATACCTCTATAATATATACAAGTGCTACTATTCATGTAAAGTGAATAAAATATCTATTATTTTCCACCTATTTACCATCTTCTAAAATTCAATATTATTTATTGATTGTATATACTAGTAGCATCCTAAGTTGAATGTCAAAAGCAACTTAATACTTGAGCTTCTGCCGCCAATCAGAGTAAAGCCTAGAGCGATAAGAATTTACGTCTATATAGAAAGTGAGTTAGATCAGATCTTTATTGTCTATCGTACGAGGTGACTTATAGCTCACGACTAGCTTCGGGCCTCATGTTTCTTGTGTGGTCTGCCGTAGCCAATAGTACATAAGAGTCCAATAAAATACACAAAAACAACAGTCTCTATGTAAGTATCTTTATTATTCAGAGCGCAACACTCAATGCGTGAAGTTTACTGCACAACGCTATACAAAAACGGTGTGAAGGTTGAAATAATTAGCAAACTTTTACGGCCCAGATGCAAGAGCTCTCGACCTCAAGTCAAGCAATTAAGCTTGTACCAATTTAGCTGGGAGCCGTTCGCGATGTAACAGAAATGGTTGACCCGTTCGCGATAAAAGAGAAAATTGTGTTAATATTGGTTCTAAAGCACTACCCGATACGGCGGCGGCGTGACATATTATTAACTAGCATTTGCCGCGTGAAATTGTGTTTTAAACGATATCTTCATAATGCTTTATTTAAAACTTTAATCCCCTATTTTACTCTATTAGGAGTTGAATATTAAAAAACGTTACCATACTCAATGCGTACAAAATTGTATGAAAATATGTTCAAGGAATAAAAACTTTCATATTAACTCGTAGTAGTGTATGTACCTATTGTATCCACCATGAATAAATGATTCGATTTTAAACTTTTATCCTTTATTTCACCACCTTTTTAAATTTGAAAAACCCTTCCTTAGTGGATGCCTTTGTCATATATGAGAAATATGTGTGTAAAATTTCAAATTTCTAACCTAAAGGGGTTTGCCTGTGCGTTGATACATCTGTCAATCAGTTTTGTCTTTTTTTTTCATATCATATATATTTTAAATAAGGTATGTACTTGTTTTCGAATGCGCTCCCTATGTCGAGCTTTCTGCCATTTTCTTAGGTCACTTAAGCAGATTGGGTGGTCTCGCGTGATAGATAGCGATATAGGGTCTTCATTTTATTTTGCTCCGGGCAGTTCGCTATAATATATTAGCTAATTATGCTTATTTAGATCAAGTCTCGATAAAAATACTTCTTTATACCAAGAAAATATTAAAGTTTGAAATCAAGCCTTGGGTTGATAACTACAAAAGGGATTTGGTAAGTAAACATTGGGTTAGGAACGTTCGTAATAAAATAGATGGGAACTGTTTGCGTTTATGTCGGTACATGTCAAAAAGGAATGCTTTTACGTTCGGAGTGTAACCGATCTTCGGTTATCGTTCTTTTTCCTATTCCTTATCGCAAACAGCAAAAAAGCTTTTCCGTGTCAAGAGCATGTCGATAGAAGCTTTATTGTTCTGCTTGGACTCACAAAGGACCCGAGCAAATCCCAGTACCCCGATCGCGAAATTGATTTTAAAACCCATGAGACTGTAACCTATTTTTACCCTTTTCGACACTTCACCTGGGCAAAAGATTTTTAGGTTTATTAAATCCAAACGGAACACTCAATAACTTCTGTGCATTTTATTTCTAAACTTGATTTTACGAGTATGTTGCGGATGTTCAAAAAGCGTGAGAATATTTGTAAATGTTTACATATTTTTATTTAGAGCGATAAATGCGTTTATTTTACGGTTTTGGTGAATCATGATAATTATGGTAATGTGCTTAATTATTATTAACTTAGATACTAGTTAAACTCTCACCCCCTTAGTCCTTACTAATAAAAATATCGAGGTATGTATTTTATATCAGCAATTAGATTCAATATAATATAATAAGTACATAATGATGATGCTGGTATTTCGATATTAAAAATTTTTAATCCATACGGAAAATGAAATATTTTCATTACAGCAAAACAATAAGTGGAACCACTGGTCTTTAGATTCGCCGATGTACATAAATTTTAAATGAAAGAATAACAGAAACGAGCGAATATTAAATTCAAACAAAATCGTGAAGAGCGAAACTAAAATGGGACTTGGATGGATTAACGAGTCCGCGGAGCTGCTAAGTCATCACGCTAAATAAAATATGTGGGAACTAACGTTGAACGATTTATATCGCAGCGGGACGTTAGCCGCCGGCAGCTCTTCATTCATTTACGGAATTAATAACGTCACGAGATGCAAATATCTGCAATGAGGACCTAATGAGTTTCGGAATATCCATGATCAAATGAGTTTTGGACCAAGTAGAGCAAGTAATTATAAATTCCGCTTTCAGATGTTCTTGGTCCGGCCAAATAAGTTTTGGACCACGTTGAGCGAATAATTAAGATTCTGCTTTTTGATTCTTGGCCTTCCTAAACAACAGTTATCGAATTTAGTCAAATAAGAATTAGAAGTGGCTGGCAGTGCAAATTGCATTTTCAGATTTTAGTAGTTTACCAACTTAAACAATGCACAATCTCTGGCTTGAACTCAAACAAGGAATCAGAGGGAAGGTCGTTTATTACCTTTACCTTTTTATAGGTCACGTGAACCCATTCACTGCCAGATGGTGCGGCTATTTACTTAACATAAAAACAATATCAGTGCTAAATAATTTTAACAAGTACTCGTATAGCCAACCATTGTTGATGTTACGATTTTGAAGGTTACGTATACCATTAAAAAGTAGACAAATTGTATGTCATAACTCTTGAATATTGAATATTGATATAATTAATATATTTATATATTGAATATTGATATATTTAATTAATATTATTTAAACATTATGATTATGAGAATCAAGAAGAAGAGTAAGTCGTTTCGTATTTAAATACGAAGCAGAGAATTTGAGAACAATTAGTGAATCCGAGATGATGCACGAAGTTGAGCAACTCATTGTTCCCGTAGAGAAAGCGGTCAAAAGTCAAGGAGATAATTGTTTGTGCAGGAAATTAAATGCATTACGTAACTGGGACAATCCTCTCAAGAGCCTGAACAGTGAACACGTAACCGAATGTACGGGAATAATGGACGAATTACTGCAGTAGTTACGTATGTACTAAAATATAACGCCGTGTATGAATTTTTGGGTGATATATTTGAAATAGAAAATATATTTGTTTCAGAAAAGAATTGTTTAAAGATTAATCTCACTATAATCTTAGTATGTTAAAAAGTAGGTTGGCATAAAAATTTTGCCTTCTGTTTTTGGAATACCGGCTAAACGTTTTATAACTAAATAGTAAATACTACTCAGAAAAAACTAAAAAGTACAAGCAATGTAATGCATATAGAATCATTTGATTGAGGTTTGAAGTTGTATTCGAACTTCGAAAGGCTGATAATGTTACAGCCGGAGTATTTGTATAGGTTAGCAAGACATTTTAATCGTTTCCTAATCGAGCGTTCTTATCGGATGCGTCGTAAAGGTGAGGCGCTAACATTTAACCCCTCCGTGCAAGTTTCGTAACAGTTCCATATACAAGCTGATCATTTGCTTCAACTGAAGATTTAGATTCTATTTAAAGGCTTACAGTTTGTTTATTAGACTTGTAAGATACTCATAAAGGGCATTTTTAAAGGCTTTATAAGTTATCTTGACTTTTTCATTTAGTTTTGGAATGTCAGAGACTATTTGGACTTTACTACAAAACGATATCAAATGCTCGGCGAGATCCAAACTATCATCATCCAAGATTTTAATGGTAAGAGCGATCGTAGGGCTTTTATTGCACTTATTTCTAATCCACTCAGTCGTGTTAAAACTGAACAAACACATTAAATCATTCACAGTAAACAGAATGGTAAACATTATTCTAATTCAAAAAGATATAGCGCTATCGTAAATACAGAATGAGTTCCTGTAGCATCAATCAAGTCGTCCGTACAGCATCGCAAATTGGAAAACCTTGTACCTCCTGCAGGTAAACTGGTATAAGACAGGTATAGAAGAATCTTAATACTTGCATGTTTGTACATGTAGATGAGTCATACGAGGAACAGTCCTACTAACATTAACGCGAAAGTTTGCGTTTGTAACTCGCGCCTAATAGCATTTGAATCAAATTTGGCACTTTGTTTATATCCAGTAGAAATATATTTTATTTTATCATAGATCAAGGTACAATTATCAAGGAAGGGATTAAAATTTTATATGACGTTCCGATATATAACAATGTCTAAGTCGGAATAGCCACATTCTACACGTTTCTCTATTAATATAAACTTTTCATAATTAAATTGACTCGTGTCAAGATATGAATCGAACATTATCAGTATTCTTTTATCTGACAGCACACGAAAACTTAATTTAAGCTACGCATATTTACTCCAGCCCAGAACAAGTTTTTAAGACGTTAAATATTAATCGATGCCTTGTTTCAATTTATTTTCATACACTGTAATATTTTAACGTCAAATTCATATTTTGGGACATTTAAAGGTTGTTTGAATTTTAAGCAATTATTGTATTGTTCGTCAAGTATAATACTTATAGCACCATAAAACCCCACAGCTTCAACAGCGGCGCGGCGTTAATAACACAGGATATCTTTATGAAGTAGAGCTATTAAGATACATATATGATATAAAAACCCATAATGTGCGTATAAACTTGTTTTTCTTTGGTATTAAAAACTGTTATGCCAAGAATAATTTAGTTTTACGGTTTCCCAGATGATTATGCATAATGATTGGTTAAACTTAAGTATTGGTTTAGTCAAACAGAGTCATGAAAGCTAAGGTCTTATGACTACGAGTATAATTGAGACTTTTCTACTTGCCCTTGCATACTCAATGAGCTCGTTTTCCTGATATTGGCCCCCCTCGAAGCTGAGGGCTTGTAGGGATCATTTTCATTTATCTCTGCTTATTAGCCGAAGTACGTCGAGGAATATTGAATGTTGTTAGGGATGTAATCTCTAAAGTTATAACACTCATTTTTAAAATTCTCTCTAGAAGGGTAGACATGGTTAGAAAGATGATTGAATTTTTAAAAGCAACATAGGTTTAGTTGCCGATTCCTTTAAAATTAGAAGCCTTGTTACTCAAGATGATTAGATGGGGGGGTTTATCGCATTAGGTAGCTGATGTTATATCTGAAAACAAATATACGCACGTCGACTGTATATGGAAAATGATAGCTTTCTGCCGGTCGCAGCGGTTTTTCGCTTCACCGGGTTATGAGAGTAAGGTAACGGAATGCATAACTACCGAACACATACTGGAACAATGGACACACCTAATATGAGAAATTTACTATCAGAGTTACATAACGAAATAACAAAATCGGCTAATCTGTTATCATATCATAATTTTAATATTATATTACTCCTTAAGCAAACTTTTTCAATACAGTTTTACGCGAATCATAGTATGAAAAGTCCTTAGATATTTATTATTGTTCTCAAAACAACCGCTCTTAATTTGAAAAGTTCTATCGCTATAACCCATAAATGGTTCGTAATTCCCTGTTAAACAAGTATATCGTGCCTAAGACCATCGTGACTGTATCAAGGCCACACAGACAATTTGTTGCTCAGCAAGGCTGGGTTCTGACATAAGGAAACCTGATTTCGCATAACGATAACACTTCTGGCAACCTCATGTTACAACTTTGGCCTTTGATTTATTTATTGTTATGTAACTATTAGCAGATATAACTACTGTCATAATTCATCCCCAACAGATCTGATAGCTACGCCACATAGTAGAAAATATATTTTATACTTACGTACAGAGAAACAGCTTTCAAAGAGCGATCCATAATGATCCAAATTTGAAAATTTTGACGTCCCCTTCAATTTTTTCACACAGTCGTGTAGATACTGTATTCCGTATGTAATCAAATCGAATGCTACTATGTAACTACATACAAGAGGAACTCCTCTTTCTTAAGTCTGTGGTTACGGTTACGTACCAAATGGTACGTAAAAATTACTGCAAACTTATAAACATTTTCGCGACTTACGTATAGC
This sequence comes from Glaucopsyche alexis, assembly GCA_905404095.1. Classification (NCBI taxonomy): domain Eukaryota; kingdom Metazoa; phylum Arthropoda; class Insecta; order Lepidoptera; family Lycaenidae; genus Glaucopsyche; species Glaucopsyche alexis. The sequence goes on from FR990048.1 coordinate 6,383,605, forward strand.
AACATGCTACGTTGCTTAAATATACGTTCAACTTAAATTGAATATACCTAGCTATTTTGCATAATATTATTTTTGGTCTACTGGCCAACTGTCCCAGATAATAAGGACCGCTAAGCGTTGCTAATTTTAAAACAATTGTAAGAGCTACAGAGTCTGATGCCTTGGCTATATAGATAATAATGTTTAATGTTAAATGAGCGTGGAAATGATAACTTACAATTCCTGTTTTGGTTTCTTGAATAGAATTAATTGAGGGGTATTAGATACTTAATGAAATCTAAAAAACCTCAATAAATTTGCTTTTAAACTAAATTATGTAGGTTAAAATTCAAAGATACCTATTTAATAAAAAAGAATACCTATTTAATGAAACTAGAGGTCGAAATTCGCCCAAAGTATAATTCATATGGATAACTTTTAAGTTTCAAATTTATACAGGTTCTTTATCCTCTGTGGCTCTTAGATAGAAAAAAAAAACCTATTAGGACAGATTAACAATCGTCAACGTGTAACAAAAATGTATATCTATCAAACGCACGGTATAGTGTGTTAATTATCTGAGGTAGTTTGTGTTTTTGTTAATTTTATTAATTTCTACACGTGTTCTTCTACATATACTGTAGTGTAGTGTACTGTAGTACTACAGTATTTCAAGAGTGGTTACTTCGCTCGGAGAATACTGTATAAATCATCCATTAACGGATGTAAAAGGCCAAAGTTTTTTCCTCCTCTATACTCCTCCGTTGGTAAAATGGGGTAGTTTACCAAAACACTTTTTTTATTAATTATAAAAATTACAGTAAAATAAAAAATGTAAAAGAATTAGTACAATATCTCTAGAAATAAAGAATGTATTGAAGAAATTGAAGTTGCGTAATTGTGAAGTCACCAGACCCGAATGAGATAAACTACGCCCCAGTTTTTCACCCCCTAAGGGGCAGAAATTCAAAAAATCCCTTCTTGTCGTATCCTACGCTATACAAAGAACACACCCTCCAATTTTCAGGTCTCTACGATCAGCGGCTTAGGCTGTGCCGTCAGGTCAGATGACGTCACAGACGTTCCCTCAACTTCAACGATCTATTTCTCAGTCATATTATGGACTCCAAAAATTCTTGCAGAGATTCATTAGTTTTGATTTAAAGTTTAAAACTATTAAAATATTTTAATACCATTACGTTGGATATATAATATACCAATATCAGTAAACTTCTCCTTTTTTGTAAAACTGTACTGAAAACTTTTGCTTCACGTACTTAATATTAATATTATAATAATAATAATGAGCAAACAAAACACTGCCTATAAATGTTCGAAATTCGAATCTTTCTAATGCTGGAGACATCGTGAAATGCGTTAGACGTAGTCCTATCCTATCTATAGTCCAAGATATAGACATGTTAGTAGTTAAACTTGTCTATGGGGTTCGGAACCATAAATTTTAGCATTGTACTGTAACGCGTTCAGTCTGCATGACAAAGGAACACGCTCTGGCTGCTATCGCTACCATCCGAAATGTTACGATATATTATAATATGTTCTTGTTTCAGATTATCTCATATTTACGATGAGAATTGAGAACTAAGTTTATAAACGACTAGATGATGCCTGCGACTTCGTGCGCGCTAAGGAACCGTACATTTTTACCGAGATAAAAGCAGCATATCCTTCCCCGTGGGTCTGTCTAGTATGGCGATGTCTGTCTTTGCCATTTTTCATAAAAATCAGTTAACTAGTTTGGGAGCCTATTGCCTATGTTTGCAATAACAAACAAATATTTTCTCTCTATAATTGTAAAATATAATATAATATATTGAACACAATATAATATAATATATTGAAGTAGTACTCCGCGCTGACTTTAAAGGTCACGCACCCGCCGTATGGGTCGCGCGGTTGTAAATCGGCGTTAAGTATTTAATAGGATAATCTGGTTAAATTTTAAGGTCACCTGGTATACAATATATTTATGGAACGAAAATCGAATACTGACCATTGCTTTTTGTTTTGATAACACCTGTATTCAATCTTACTGCTGTGCATCTGTGCAAGTAACATAACTTCAGTTTTAGGGAAGTAGCTTAGAAATATCGCTAACTTTACTGGGTGTTTTGCAGTTAGGTGATGATTCAGTCAAGTTAATATTAAAAAAAAACAATATTTTAGTAGATATGTATTAGATATTCTGAAGATTCAAGCTGATCATTTCAATCACAGACATATTAGTCAATTGAAAAGGCGAGCTACTGATAGTGATTTGCGACGGCTGGCAGCTAAATATACTTGAATGAAGAAACGCGGAGAACGCCGACGCTCAACGCTGATGCATTCACAATGAACCTATAACTTAGATTAATAAACTGTTGACGGGGTTAATGCGCCATGGTCTTGGCAAGCCCGCCTTTATTTAAGATAACTTTGTTTCATCATCATAAAATCTAGATACATGACTCGTAGATTTAATTAACATGACAATCCAATTTGTTTATTTATCTAGCAATAGCTATGAAGTTTACTATGATTGCTCCAAACGGTCTTTCTAAGTTCTAGGAAGCCGTTGTTAATGTGTATTGTATGTATGCACCTATTTAAAAACACAGTATGTCGTTTGCAAATTTTTAATCGTTTTATTAATTACAGCTTGGCAAAAAAGAGCATGAAGCGGTGACAGCAGGATCTAAAAATATTTTCGATTGTATCATCTTTTATCTTTGATAGATTTGAATGACACATATTTATCATAATAATATTCGTTCCAATCTAAAAATGTTTTAGTTCCTGCTGTCATATCACCGCAACATACTCTTTTTTGCCAAGCTGTATGCACTTCAATTTCATTACGGGATTATTATGTTACGGGATTATCTGAACTTGAAGCTATGATTAATATTAAAAATGCAAAACAAAAGAAAATGCTAAAACTTTGTCCATAATAAGGCGGCTTCTTCATAAGGCTAACTGTAATCAAGCTAATGAAGGCTTCTGCTTACTTTCATCTTTTCTTTAGTACTTATTTTTTGCTTTACTTTATGGTAAGTACAACGTAATTTTTGATAGAGTTATAAAAGATTATTTTTCTGCAAAAAATACTCGAACATAATTTACATTTTTGATTGGAGCCGCGATCAAGGTATTCGATTTCGAAAACTATTTTCGAGTCACATGCGCTCAATAAAGAATCCCTTGTCTTGACAATAAAACAAAGGAACATAAATATAAAAATGGTTTATTGTGAATTCCCGGAATGCTACCGTTTCAAACATCTGCTCTACAAAAACGGCAAGACCTTTTACTTTTTAAGATAATTAAAGATTACCGTATTAAGACGCCCCCACCTGGCATTTTATAATTTTATGTTAATTTCCTTTTCCGAGATCCGATTTAATTAAAAGACTTTACGACTTAATTATACGGATTTGTTATTAGATTTGCCGACACTGCTATAGGCTCTAGTGTCAAGAATTTAGTTCAGTCACCACCTACCTATTATGCACTTCCTGTTCGTTAGAGATAACGGAATGTTTTAATTATATATTAGACATTTGCAGTTGTATGCTTTTTTAACCGACTTCAAAAAGATTTCTCAGTTTGGCATGTACGTAGATCTGCGATTTTCACAAAAACTACTGATGCTATTTGGACGACGTCTCCACCAATAAATAGCACATTTATCGTACAACGTTTCAAGACCTGATGAAGATCTTTGGAGATAAACATCGTGTTAGTCGTTGTAGAGTCTACAACGACTAACACCAAGTGATGCGCGACTGCTGCTATGAAAGGCCTTAAATTTTGATAAATCTTTTATGTCAGAAGTTGAAGTATGTATATGTATTTTCTAGCTGTACATTATCTACTTACCGTGAAGGGCATCCTCCTTTATGCTTAATGTTAATATTATTAGGTACCGATAAAATAATAAGAATTCGAAGACTGATGAAAAAAAAATGAAAATGTTTAATACAACCAAAACTCAACGAGGTTCCAGAATGTATTTTAGACATTAACTTCTTTTAAAGTATGTATAATGTAACTTGAATTTAAGTGTTTCTATTTTACAATTGCAAATTCGTTTACGGTAACTAAAAGTCACGTTCAAGGCTCGCAAAGCGTACCTAACACAGGTTTAACTCATTCAAGAGAAACTGTTTAGATTCCTGGCCTACTTGTTTTAAGTAGTTACAAAGTACTAACAAACGATACGGCTAACTTTGATTACGCCTTACAGCTACCAGAAACAAAGAATCAAAAGCCTAGTTAATGCGAATGCCCGAACACCATGTTACAAAAAAAAAAAACTGTATCACATAAGTGCTCCTATAAAGGAGAATAGTAAACATTCCTATTATTATAGACCTTGTATACTCTTATTATTCAAAAAGTTTACTCCATTAACAGCATTAACAAGTATACTGATTAAACATTCACAGCCTTCCTAGCTATTGTACAGCTTTAAGGCTATCTAATTACTATTTCATATATGCAAAGCTCAAGTAAAGTTGTTCTACAACATTTCTTAGAAGTTGGCCTCGACAATGCGGTGCTAGTAATTAATAATATTATTTCGGAAGGCAAAATTAGAAGGATTAAGTTGAAAGCCAGTAAGTTGCGGTGTTAGATATAACATTAGGTACGTTACGACGTGGATTCTGTAAGATTAATATTCGTTACATAGGCGAAGAGGTGGAATTCACTTTAAACATAAGACATTTATAGATCATATTTTTGAAGAATAAATGCATGCAATAATAAATAATTATTATATAGATTATGGTATACAGTATACTATTATAGATTAATACTATTGACTAAGTAGCAAGAATATAAGTAAACACTTGAAGAGATGAATGTATGAAAGACACAAAGTTTTGGTAATCTATATTTATTATTGTATAAAGTTGGGTTTACATAAAATATAGCTCCTACAACTGGTTAATAGGACAAGACAGACAGCCTACTAACATTCTCAGATATAAAACAAACTCATGCAAACAGTTCACTGTTCAGTAAGCCCTGCAATGTCAAAACTCAAAATTTACCGATCTAATAGGGTACAAGGACGCGTATCGTCGATTTTGTATCCCATTTCAAAGGTATGATATTAGGCAGTAATGAAAAGCTCTGCTTACTGCCTCGTAAAGGGGATTTATTGAAGGTTCTGTGTATATTATATATTACGTAAGATTTTTACCTTTGAAGTTTGGGTGCCGTTTGCGTTTGTAATTAATCGTAACACGATTAATACTTTGGAAAACGTGAGGTCATAATAGTGGTTAGAAAACACGAGTCACATAAAAAATAACGTTTCAACTTTTGTAGCACAAATTTTCAAACCATTTTAAAAAATCCGAATCTTACTGATAACTAAATACTCTCAGAGAAACGTGAAGTCTATCAACTCACAAAGGCTAGTGTGGTGGACAATAGCCTAATCCTCACATTGAAGAGAGACCCAGCAGTAGGGACTTTAGTCGTCGGCGATGATAAACTTAAATTTGCAATATAAACGCATCCATCCGTATAAATCTAGAATATGAAATCAGCGATTGCTTGAAATCTATAAACGTTTAATATTGGGGTTGAACTAACAATACGTGACCTCATGAGTCTTATAACGGAAGCCACATCAACGTATCCTGCCCAAACAACATGGTGCGTATGATGTTATTATTGAAGGTTTCCTCTAACATAATACCATTATCATGACTTCTCAATTGCCCAAGCATCCTTTTAAGAACACGAGCTTGCAGTAAATGTTATATCCTAATCCCCATCTATACCTCTATGCATAGAAACCTTAAAAAATATGTCCATATCTTATTATTTCGCACTTTATATCCTACAGAATAATATATAAGGTTGCTCAAAATCAATTACGGATATTTTGGGCATATTATGATCTACTACTTATGTCAAGACGTTTAGCCAGAAAAATCGTTTAAAAATTACGAAAAATAATTGCAGTACGTTCTGGCCATTGACCTCACACATCTGACTATATTGATGTTTTTAAGCAAAGTCTTTGTTGACCCTTTAAATCAGCTATTTCCGAGAGATTCGAGCTCAACGCCGCAATGTAATTTTATTTTAGTATATTTTTTCAGTTTTTTAATTTTTTTACTAATTATTTATAAGTAAGTAAATTATGTGCCCAAAATATCCGTAATTAATTTTAAGTATATTATAAATAAGTTATTATTTTTATCGTCTACAGCACTACAAATGTTTTTACTTCGAATATCTAATATCTTTTGACATTTATAATTTCAATACAAAATCATCTCACGGTGAAAGCCGGAGGATATAACTATGTATATAAGTTGTAATTAGAAGGTTATTATATATACAGAAACAGCAATTGAAACTAGGCTAATTAACTAACAGAACTCACAACAGTACGTCTACTGTTTACGTTGGATGACATTGAGAGCATTAATTTTAATTAATGTGCTATGAACAGAAGCGGAAATAGGTGATATAACGCGTTTCAAATGAGAATAGGAACGTCAATGACCTTTTTCTGTCAAATATCACTCGAAAAGTAAATTAATAGTCTAGCATCGAATTTAGATAAAAACGTTAAATAGTAATCAATTATCTAAACACAAATTTAACTACCATAACAGTCTAAATACGAAACAAGATGGCGCCGACTCGATCCTATTCTCATTTGAATCGCACTATACCGCAGATTTAATATTATAAACAATTGAAAAAAAAGCAATGATGAATTAAAACATGTTCCTAATATGTATTACAATTTACAAGGGATTTGTTAGATTTGACCTAGAATAAATATTGAAGTAGAGTCTACACACAGGCAAAGTTCAGTAAAATGTCCAGTGTGCTGAGTGCGAGTTTTTGTCACTAGCCATAAAGAAGCTAACTACAATTTGTATGGCATTGAAACAAAGCCAATGGTAAGTAATTCGATGACATACTAATTGTAGTTAACTTCTTAACGGCGAGTAGTGACAAAAACTAGCACAGCATATTCGCAAGGGCTTATTCTGATTGATTTTGATGTGGTCATTAGTAGATATAGAAGTTATAAATAATAATAGATATTATAATATAGTATACATACATACATACATAATATAATCACGCCTTTTTCCCGTAAAGGGGTAGGCAGAGACCACTTTATGCCACTTGCTACGATCCTAACATACTCGTTTCACGTCGTTCACTTTCATTCTTACCATCTATTCCTCCTCTTACATTCAACGTAGCGAAGCGGCTCTCCATGGTCCGCTTTTCACCTCCGCGAGAAACGAGACGTGATGGGTGGTGAACCACATCGCCGCCATTTTGGATAATTAAATTATTTTTATGATTATCCATTGCGTTTCCACGGATTGGTGGATAGGGTAGGACTATTCCTATCCTTCCCTTTCCCTATGGAAAGGGAAGGATAGGTGGTGTGGAAAGGAAGATTGGTAAGTTAGAGTGGGAAATAGGAAATGTAGGATATTACCGCCCAGGAGGGCAAGGGATAGGACAGTAATAGCTAGGGAAGCCGGGGTCGCATACCCGTATACTATACCACAACTACCGGACAGGTAAGTTGGGATGAGTATCCCATGACATAATATAGTATAGAATAACTATATTGTCGGAGGTCGTGGGTTTGATTCCCGCATTGGAACAACAAAAAATGTTGTTTTCAAGTTTCGTTAGGACAGGCTGATCATCTGATTGTCTGACAAGAACATGCGTCGGATGTGCATGTAAAAAGTCGGGCCAACGCCTGATCCCTCGTCAGTCGTGTCGGTTATCCGTTTCACTGGATTATGAGAGTACCTAACAGAATAGAGTGTTCTTGTGTACTGCGCACACACTTGGACACTATAAAATTACTCCTGCGTAACTGGCCTGGTTTCAATGAGGTTTCATTCCGTCCACCACCGTCACCGATATCGTTGTGGGAAGTTATTATTATTATTATATAACGAACGATATTCGCATATCGATTGTATTCGGCTCGTAGATCTACATGTGATGCAGGCTACTCTTACTACGGGTTTAGTTCATAGTGTGAGTTATACAATATTTATTAACTGTCTGCGCTTTGACAGGATGCTCAGATCAGTCTAGACTCGGCTACACGCTTGCCAGCTTGTTCAATGTCTCGTATCTAACTTGAGCACGCCAAAAAGACATGCAGAGAGAGGTCATTGTATCCCGCATATTCACGAGATTTCCTCAGGAACCACAACCGCAAGATTATAATACTGTGATTATAATTAACGTCAAAACAATTTAAAATGCATTCGGATATTCGATTTTAAGCGGTCTTGAATGAGCTTGAAAAATTCTTAGCTTCAGCTTATTACGTCCTTACATATGAAATTGGCGTTTTCACTTTGATCTAATATATCTTTTTTGGTTAGGAATTCCAATTTCAAATTTATACCGCTATTTACTCATGCTGCATTTGTGTTTCGAAAACCGTAATTCATTTGTTTTTACCTTTTTTGGTTTTTTCATTGCGTCACTCTATTTACAAAATGGAAAACTTGAAATATCGTATTATTTTCGAGAACGAGTTCCACCGTGGCACCAGTGCTGCAAGAACGGCTCGAAGGATCAATGATGTGTATGGTAGCGGTGTCGCAAAAGAAAACACAGTGCGTTTTTTGGATGGCTGAACCCTGGCGAACCAGCCAAAGCCAGCCCCAATCGAAAATTGTTCAAAAAAGTTACTTCTGAGCGTTTGGTGGACTAGTGCCAGTGTCGTTCACTACCGCTTTCTTAAATCTGACCAGACGATTACGGCAGATGTCTATTGCCAGCAACTGCAAATCATTATAAAAAGGTAGCTGCTAAACAATCGAGGTTGGTCATTCCCTCTAGGCCACTGGTGACCACACACTGCACAACGTGTTTAACATATCCGAACATTACATCAGCTTGGAGCATCCAACCAAATGTTTAGGTGCTCTAACATAAGTGTATCAGTGTAGGAGGATAACCGAGCATTACAATGCACGCCTTGTAATGAAACGCCCGCTCGGCGGCTCGAATCTATAACGTTACATTACAAGCGAAGACTCATCAGTCAGGGAGGTAGTATTGTAATGTAATGCTCAAAGTCGAATCTATAACATTACATTACACGCGAATGCTCATCAGTCAGGGAGGTAGTATTGTAATGTAATGCTCAAAGTCGAATCTATAACATTACATTACACGCGAATGCTCATCAGTCAGGGAGGTAGTATTGTAATGTAATGCTCAAAGTCGAATCTATAACATTACATTACACGCGAATGCTCATCAGTCAGGGAGGTAGTATTGTAATGTAATGCTCAAAGTCGAATCTATAACATTACATTACACGCGAATGCTCATCAGTCAGGCAGGTAGTATTGTGATGTAATGCTCAAAGTCGAATCTATAACGTTACATTACACGCGAATGCTCCAGGTATTTTGAATCACTATTTTAAAAATGCGGCGCCGCGTCGCCTATTATTTCGTTTCGGTGCGAGATGACCTCAAGGTTTTAGGCTTTTTTTTGCAGCAACTAATGGACTGCATCTCTCTCTAATCTCTATCAGTTCCTTCCAAGTTCCAACTAAAGCAAATCACTTATGCAACAAAGCAACTGAATCTATTGAACGGTTAAGCGGAGCTCAAAGTGAGAGTACATTCCACTAATGACTGCAGGAACCTAACTTGTAGGAAAATGAGTGTAATTTAAAATAGATATGATTAAAGACAGTAATAAATACGGAAACCAATGGCAGGAAATTATTGACATAATCACCACTTTCGCCGCAATGAGGCTGAAACCCAAGTGAGTTTCCGCTAATGAAGGTTTTAATATCGAGAGGGAAGGTATATTTTATATTCCTTTCGACAACACTTGTAGGTACTGAGCCTTTAGTCAAGCTGTCATCGCTAACGACGACGAAGGTCGAAAACAAAAATGTTTGAGTTTGATATAAGCATCGCTAAGTGACATAAGTATGAACCGCACATTTTGCTGCGACAGTACGTAGCCTGTGTCCATCTACGTGGTCTACTCTATATTATGTATAACCTCCGTGGTCTAGTTGTTCGAGCATTTACTATCGATTCGGAGGTCGTGGGTTCGATTCCCGCATTGGAACAATAAAAAATGTTGCTTCCAAGTTTGGTTACGACAATGCAAACTGATCACCTGATTGTCTAACAAGAAAGATATGATCCATGCGTCGGATGGGCATGTAAAAAGTCGGACCTGCGCCTGATCTCTCGTCAGTCGTGTCGGTTATCCGTCCCACTGGATTACGAGAGTAAAGGAAGAGAGAGTGCTCTTGTGTACTGCGCACACACTTGGGCACTATAAAATTACTCCTGCGTAACTGGCCTGGTTTCAATGAAGCTGGCCACCCTCACCGAAATCGGTGTGGGGAGTTATTATTATATTATGTACTAGCTTTTGCCCGCAGCTTCGCTTGCGTGAAATTAGGTTTAAGTCAGAAGGAAAGCTTGTTCGGGAAAATATCAATACCAAAATTGAATACATAATGGTGTAGGCACTGCACAGCCATATCAGTTGTATTTTATTTGAATGTTTACTGCGACTTCGTAGGTACACTCAAGAAATCTACCGGGAACTGTACCATAAATAAAATTTAATAAGCTGCAAAAAATATTCTGTGTTAATTCTGGGTAAACTACTACAATACCAAATTTCATCAAAATTCTTTACGTGTTTTCTTTACTTTACTTTATTGCATGAAAAACTAAACATATTATTATGTACATACAAACTTTCGCGTTTAGGTATAATATTAAACGTAAGGATTTCTTTGTAGTCGATAATAATTAGTATTTTAAGGATTTCGAAAATCTTTTGAATGGGAAGACGTTGTGGACTTTGAACTTAATAAAAATAATTTGGATTGTGATCGCCCATCCAAGTTGGGACCACGACAGAGTTTGAGAGAGAAATGAGTTAGCAGTACGACCACGAAGCCATCTAGCTTCTCACTTATTCCGCATATAATAATCATACCCATTAATGATTAGGTAATACCTAGGTAAAGTTTTAACCAATTCAAATATCTGGTTATTTTATAGCATTTTATACCATGTTATTCTTTAAATTGATAAAACTTTTTGTATGTTAGCGATTGAATTGAAATACCTACACAAAATTATAAGCAGAGCTATCCTAATTCCTAACCGCGTGGAACGCGTAGGTAGTATGTACCCAAAAAAATTCCGCGATAAAAAGTGAGTCCTAGTGTTTCATCATCATCATCAGCCTATCGCCGTCCATTGCTGAATGAACATACCGATCTTGGGCAGCCCTCATCCATCCGCTGCCAGCCACCTTCTTCAAATCCGCCAGGACGTCCTACACTACGTTTGCCTAAGCGTGGTCTCCACTCTAATACTTGCCTGCTCCATCGATTGTCTGTCCGTCTGCAGACATGGCCGGCTCACTTCCACTTCAGCGTGCTAATTCGTTAAGCAATATCGGTGACTTTAGTTCTCTGGCGAATAACGTCGTTACGTATTTTATCCACCAGAGATACCCTTAACATTGCTCTTTCCATCGCACGCTGAGCAACCTTGAACTTGTGAACCAGCCCTACGGTGAGAGTCCACGTTTCGGCTCCGTATGTCATTGCCGGTAGTACGCATTGACCAAAGATCCTGGTCTTAAGGGATCGACGATTCAAAGATGTCCCGGAGTGTGTTTATCCAAGGGCTAAACTACTACGGTACCAAATTATATAAAAATCCGTTCCGTAGTTTTTGAGATAACCGCGCAAAAACGTACAAATCAAAAATATTTTAAGAAAGTCATTGTTTTGGGTTAAAAATTAAAAACCTATATATTAAACACTGATAAATCAAGCACAAATAAATTAAATATTACATATAACAACAAAAGAGAAAGAAATTTAATTATACCTACCTACACTCAAAATATTCTACTGAAATAGTATGTAATATAATAAGTATTATATGAATATAATTAATGCAGCAATCGCAAATATTTAGGTGCCTAGTTTTTCAAAGACTGATTTTCATCAAATTTAACTTTCGCATTCTTGTCAGATTTATTTTTCAACATGATGACAATATATTATGTCAAAATAAAAATAAAGCTTCCCACTCACGGGCTATCGATTGCTTCGATCAAATTGGAAATTAATTCGTATTTGAAAGTAAATTGCTAACGACAAACTATTACACAAAATGATTAGTGTAAGACCTACCAGCTAGTTTTTGCGGTGGGGGTCAAAAGTTGGAACAAAATTTACGCGTATATATACGAGTTTCATATAAAAAGTATAGTAAGGTGGTCCTAGGATCTCAGACTATATTTAATTTTTATCTAAACCGATTTACTTGCAACTACGAACCCAGTAAATGTTTAAATTGTAAAGACTAAATCGATCGATCGTTTGTGTGTGGGGAGCTTTATATCAAAAGCACTAAGGAGTATTTATATCAACTTAAAAGCAAATCGCTCCCAAGCAACTTTCTTTCCCTTTTTATTCCCGTTAGCGGACGAATTTCAATAAACTATGATACACGAATTCCATCAATTCTGTTACATAATGTTTGTGCAAAATATGAAGTAGATTGGACCAAGGAATCACGTTGCCCCATACAAACTGTTTTACCCCTTTTCACCCCCTTAGGAATCGAATTTCGAAAAATCCCTTCTTATCGGATCCCTACGCATTACAAAGAGCAAGCCCTGCAAGTTTCAGGTATCTACGATCAGCGGTTTAGGCTGTGCGTTGATCCGTCAGTCATTCAGGACAAAGGATTTTATATGTATAGATTATCATTGTCTCAAATTTTATTAGAATCGGTCTAGTAGTTTTAGAGGCTATTCAATGCAAACAAACATAATATCTTAATAGCAGTCAAATCTTTCCTCTTTATAATATTTTATATTCGGTATAGACACGAGTGTATACATTTATCACAGGAAAGGTTTACGAGGCATGTGCAGACCGCAGACTCCTTTACGTCCACCGACGATCGTGACTAGTAATTTTCATTTGCAAAGTCGTGGGCAATATCTACCTACAAAATAGAAAATATATATCGTTTGTTCCTTTTCGGAAAATAAATACTTTGTACAGCAAGAACGTATTTTCATTATGGAGTTTGATGTTGAAGTGAAAACATGAGATAAATCTTTTTAAGTAGACTTTTATTGGCTGTAGACGCGAGAGGATAAAGGCATTTTCTTAGCATGGCGGGTGCAATTTCACCCAGCAATTATGAAGGGTCAGATACAACTTAATTAAAACGAATTTGTGCTGAAGAGGACGCCATATTGGAAACATTCATCTAAAAGGAAGCTTTGGCATACTGTCATTTTAAATTAAATGATGTAATTTAATTTGCAGCAAAATAAATTGCAAATTTCACTTTCGTTTATTTGGGAGTATCAAAATAAAACCCCATTGTATTTTTTATTTACAGGGAAACTGAAAATTTAGTAGGTACAAAGTAGACATTTTAGTCGAGTTAACATTAAAATTACATTACCAATCTAAGAAGAACAAGCAGCATATGGTTTGTTGGTAGTTAGTTCTATAGCAGAAATACTTACCTGAAACAAGAAAGCAAGCTATTAAAGTACATTTAACTGTTATTAAACTAAACATATTAAAGCAATCATAATATATACAATTAATTTTAATCATCCATGATACGTGATTTAATTATTACAAATTATTACAATAATTGAATCTCGTATGCTATCTAAAAGTTATAACTCCTTAATGATAGTAATTAATATAATACATAAACCTTTTGAAATTAATTGTTAAGCGTAAAATGTGATAATGCTTAATTGAATTAGTTAATAAATTGGGTTATTCCATAAATCCGGTTATTCGGCACGAGCTTGAATCGCAAAGGGTACGGAGTACAGGCCATTATGGTCAATTACAAATAATTGAAAAATATCTTCACGAACCCGATTGTGAAGTCATGCGGGATTTATCTTTATGATTTATTGGCGGTTCTCGCGGTCCATACAAAAAATGAATGTTCCCATACATTTCACGTCAACGAGATGCATACAGTATGCGAGTTTCTGATTGATTCTTTCAAATAAATATGTTTACCTACATTACATAAGAAAAAGACATAATTTGGAAGTAGGTAGATATATTCCGTATACATTTTTTGTATAAACTCTTTCCTTTCGGGCTCACCGAATTGACTGTGTAAAATTTCATCATTTGTTTGAGGTTCCTAATACTATATACTCTATAGGTAATAGAGCCTGCATAATAACAAAAACCGACAAAAAATAAGCTCAAGGCCACATTTTTACACGCCCACGCCTGTTCAACGGATGGAGCCTTATTATCTTAATGATCAGCGATCATCTTGTATATAACAACACAAACATAGCCACTGCTTCCGTAGCTACAGAGTAGAAAATATTTATAATACTTACGTACAGAGAAACGGAATCAATCCAAAATTAAAATTGTGACGCCGTCTTCAACGGTCTACAATTATTCCACACAATCGTGGACACAACGTATCTTATAGTAATGCAATAAAATCGATAGGTAACTATGTAGTTATCTGTTCCTCTTTAATCTGTGACGTAGTCGTCAGTAGCAAATAACAACAAAATTGCCAGGGAAGTTATGTTAAATATTAAACATAATAAATTGAACCTAATAATTTTTAAAAGGGCATTTCTCTCTCATTTTTTATTATTATATGAAGTACCTATTTTAGGTATTTCATAAACATTACAGACTAATAAGTAATTTGCTACGTAGAATATTGCTAAGATTGCGTCCATCAACACATTTCTTAAAGTCTAAAATCTATAAAGCTCTATAAAGCAGAATACACATTATTGTGTTCTGTCAAAGTCACACACTTCACTGACTTTAACACCACTAACTTAACACACTAACTCGAAAAGTTTTGTCGTTTTCAGTCTTCTGACTATGCCCGTGTTGTCGAGGAACTGGATAGCCTCAACATTCACATGATGGTGAAGTCTTTTTTCATGAGCTTCGGCGTATTTTTGATAATAGTTGAGAGTTGAGACCATGTTCACTTTAAGGTCCCGATGTAGGTCTTCATTTCTAATGTACCAAGGTGCATTTACAACACCTCTAAGTACAGTCTCTCTCAAATGTGTGTATTTTTTTTTCGAATCACTAGCCAAACGAAATTAATATTAATGTGTTGCTTAGTAATATGATTATCTATTAAGTGCTTCGAAATAAATATAAGTTATTGAAGTAAATGATAACCCCTCGTTAGAAATGTTAGAATCACCTGTTTCATATTACTTCATAGTGTAACAGCTTCGCCTGATCGCTGTTTATTAGCAACTAGGTACTCCATTGTCTTTGTGCTAAAGTAGATAATCCTTCCTTACTTACGCCTTACTATTATATATATTACTTATTTACACAATAAAAAATAAAACAGTAAGGAGAAGGAAGTATAATTTAAAAAAAAAAACACGTTTCTTTTTGTTTTGATCGCAAAACGAAAATTACTGTTCAAATCCTTATGTTATTTGTGTCATTGTTTGTTATTAAATACAATGTTTAAATACAAAAACGCAGTATTTAAGTTAGTAAAATCATTTTTGTATTTAATTTTATCTTCATACATTCTTAACAGCTGTGACGTCACTCCTTCTACATTTTTTGTATAGAGCGTTTTTAATGCACTCCAACAATTTTACTTTTGTGATGACTGTATTTCGTCAACGACTGATCGTAGATAATTAGATATGCCATTGCAATGACAATATTTCCTGGCTTTTGTACTTTTCGATAAGACAGTAAAAATGCATCTTGGAAATATTGGCATTTTTGGAAGAGGATGATAATAAGATTAAAATAATAGGTATATACTTTTACTCAAATACGAATTAATGATATTAATTATTCAACTATGACATTTTACTATAGGTAATTAAAGGAATAGCCCAGTTCCCTCATTATATAGTTTTTATTAATTAAAAAGAAACACAAGAGAAGTGTTTGTTAAACAATATCTCTTTGTTCCTTATTATGAGTTTTGAAATAATAAATGTCTAAGAAATAGTTCATATATTATTCTCAACTAACAAGAGAGTTTTCCCTAATGATAATAACATAGATAAAAGAAAAAGTTTTTAAAGAATTGTTTTAAACTCATTTGAAATCAGTTCAAATCTTTTCAAGTTTATATTAGAATATTAAGCTCCCAGCTCCCATAAAAATATACATTAAAAAATTAGGTGCCCTGTCTAAATTTTTTTTTTACAATTACCTACATGGTGTTCCTATAGAATTATTTCAATTTTGAATAAAATAGATATCGAAGTTAATCACCGCGTATTGTCGATAGCGGCTTCAAAATACGGCATGAATAGGATCTAATTATAGGGAGATAAGCGTATCAGTTAGTCCAGCAGATGTTCCGATCGTATGTGCACAGTGCACATTGCACGCAGATGTACACAGATTTCGTAACCTTGTTCCTGATTATAATCAAATTAGGGTAAGTGATTTACAATGTAGGTTAATAAGGCTCTTACTGACTTCGTTGTTGTCTTGAAATGAAGGTCAAGAGCATACGCACACGACACCTATAGGCTATATACGTGAGGTGAAAATGAGCCATAATAAAACTTTTAGAATTAACCCAGTACCTACATTAATTTATCAATCGAGATTAAAGTAAGCATTTAAAATGTAATATGAAAATGTTAATTTAATTAATTAGAAACAAAATCATGCTATATATGATACAGTCATTCGTATGATAAACGCGAGATAAACGATAAAATGAAAAGATTAATTAAAATGGATGTTTATCTAAAAATTAAGCAAATTTTTTTAATCAAAATAATATACACCTACTTAATAAGTGAATTGCTCAATTTGAGATGTCGACGTTCATTAAATGAAAGTAAAAATAATGTTAGCATTATTAATAATGTTAAAATGTTAATTGCATACAAGTTAATTAGAATCTCGTTTCCTGTCAGTTTCGAATGCGTGAAATTAATTTCCTTGCGGATTTACGTATCTGTTATCTCCCAGAACTTAGCAGACGGGATTTATGCTCTAAGTTGTTTAATGTTTATAGTAGTTTATACATCCTTAACTTATTTACTGAGATTCCTACTTAGGCTAGCGACTAGCGAGCGAGGTATTGTAATTTGTATGGTTTGTTAATATCGATGAGGAGGAGAATGAGGTAATTAAGTACCTATATTATAATTAATACGTGAAGCCAAAATATTCAGTACAGTTTTACGAGAATAGTGCAACCGGAGGATTATGAAATTTGGCAAGTTTATATGGAGAAAGGTGTGCAGTGCTAATATTTTTTGAATAATGCTTTGAAATACACACATTTAATAAAAAAACACACTCTACCAGCATTTGATAGATATAATTTTGTTACGCGTTGACGTCTGTCAATCTGTCACAGCATTTTCACTGTTTTTAATGTTTCTATCTAAGAGGCTTATAAAGTTAAACTTAAGAGTTACATGAATTATTATGGACGAATTTCGACCACATGCGACCTCTAGTAATAAATACTAATATAAATAATAATCTGTGCAATATTACAAGTGACCAATGACCATGAATGTTCATTGAAATTTTAATTTTAGTGGCCGAAAAGGGAAGAAAGAAGAGATGACAAAATTGTATTGAAATAATTGTTACAAACCAAAACAACATTTGAACTTTTGTTCCTGTTTAATGAAAAACTTAGTTGTAAAACTATTATGATCTTTTATCACATAAACCCTGGGCCCATAGTCAATTATAAAGAAGAAAGGTCATATCTACAGATCGTGACAATTCTCTAATTTGCATTTATAGTGCAATGTGGCAATAGTATGTAAATTTCTTCTACAGATACAGGTTTTTGTTTGAGCTAACGGTGAAGAGTGTAAGGTTTTGGTGTTAGTCAAATACGGTGGGACTCTTTACACCGACAAACTCAGATAATGTTTCATAGTATGTATTTAGAAAATAATATTATTGCAAGGATTTTTGGAATCCTCATGTCTGTCGAAAATTAATTTGAAATCTGTTCATTTTTAAAGAAAAAATCGACGAAGCAAAAATAAAATATACAAAATAATTTAAATATGACATTACCACTTAATATACATAATAATTATGCAACAAATAATAAAGCAGAAGGGCACAAAATTATATACAATTACATATTCAAGAGTTTAAAAAATGTTTAGCGTTAAATTATTCGAGCTACTGCGTTAAGAATTTCGTTTTAATGTTTATTTAGGGGGTGTTCCAAAACATCTGTTGCGAGGTCGGTGATAATACTTGCTAAACCGCCCCCAATTGCATTAGTCATTAAATTGTGATTATACGCGGGGGGCATACGTGGTTAATTCACCATGTCAAATGTATTAACAGACTTTTGAACACGTGCCATCCTTTATCCCACTTCTGATTCTGCGAATCGAACCGTGACGACGATTTATATTTAAAGAATAACACGTATATTACTCGTAATGAAATTAACTTTAAATACCAAAACGTCATATCTGACTATGGAATTAAAGTTTGCAGTAGCGTGGGGTAATAATATCCATACCTATCGGCTTAACTTACCACTTACCTTTTGAAAACCCTCATCCGAATCCTTACCTATTATACAGGCTAGGGTTTCCCTATGAAGGAGAACCAGCTACTTAAATAGGAATAAAATTATTACAAAACCCAAAGAATTTGGAAGCTCTTCTAAAAGGCAAGTGATGAGCTTGAACTACAACGTAAAGTTTAACTTTTACCCAATGATAATAACTCCGTCTTTGGTCACGGTGCGCGTGGGCATAATTCATGCGTCATTACCAGTCCATTATAGTTAATTAAACCTAACATTTTCGAATAAATAACATTAGTGGTTGTAAAATGTTTTTTAAAGTAATTGGGCATTTGGGATCCCCCTGTATGTCGATATTAGTATAGACACTAATATCGAGTTGATATTAATTCAAAAGGGATGATACTCGTAGGTAATATTTTAATGTTGTGTTGTAAAACCGTAGGTAGGTATATTTTTTGTGTTTTCAATTAATATCAAGGAAAATGCAAATCACATATCGAAACTGCAATAGGAAATCGTTATCTTTTAAAATGTTATAAATAATAATTAATTTATACTAATTAGATCTTAATAAAAGTACTTATATAGGTAAATTATATTTAATTATTATTATAAACTGCCAAAGGTATAGTCTAGACGTAATCTAAATATAACATCAGTAGCAGGGGTGGACAGACAGTCGTACGGACAAAGCGAAACTATAAGGCTTCCTTGTAGTACTACGTAACCGTGAAAACTTCAGTAAATTCTGTTTGGGAAAGCCTAATGTTATTTTGTTCATTTACTCACTACCTAGTACCTACTCAGTAAGGATGGGACTATTTTGTCCGGAATTCGTTAGACCAGGGAAAATTCAGAATACAGAAAATAGAACTCTGCTTTAGCTAATAGTTTACAATAGAGCTAAAAATCTAACACACAAGTGTCAAGTCAAATGTCAATCTATATATATCTATGTATTATAATATAAAATCCAAAGCTAATTGACTGATGTATCAACGCACGGGCTAAATCCTCATGGCTAGAAATTAAAATTTTGCACATAAATTTCTCATAATATAATGTAGGCACGATTTTTCAAAATTCAACCCCCGAGGGGGTAAAATAGGGGATGAGAGTTTAAAACCTATTTAAAGCTGCTAGCAATTAATGCTAATGTCATATAAGTTACCTTGACACTTAGATTTTCAACGCTTTTGTACTTGCGCAGAGTTCTATTTTCGTGCTCTGGTTTTTCCCCGCCCTTACGGATTCCGGACAATGTAGTCCCGGCCTCAGCTCTCGAGTAACCGAAAGCGTGTCCGCCCCAGCTGTTATGATAAAAAGTGTACAATAAAGCTTCGGCCCATTCATGCGGCATGCCGTACTATCTATTATTATTTGATCTCTACAGCTCTTTTATTCGTGCATATGGGTAAAATTGCGCAACTGTTGCTATTATATCACCGTTTATTTAGTGCATATTTTTTAGATAAGTACGCAAGCAAGAAGCATATATATTAATAATAATATCTATGGTCCCTTTCACGCCACGTCAATCTGGTCCTGTGGTAAGTTCTCAAAGAACTTGTGTTACGGACCGTACCAGACAACAGAAAAATGTAAGTATTTAATATTTAAGATTTTTAGTATATAATACACATATAAAATATACATCCTTGACCCAGGAATACAGAATTCTTTTTGTTCCCTGGCAGGATTCGAATCCATGACCTCCAGCTTAAGCGCCACCGTGCTAGCCACTAAGCTACAGAGGTCGTCTTAGATCGCAAAAAGCGTAGTATTATATAATATGATCTAAGCAAAGCAGATTTTTAAAACTGAGTGTGCCACATCGTTTGCGTAGATCTAACGGAAATGGAACCCTATTTTTTTAACGGAACCCTAAGATAAAAGAAGACAGGCTGACTGTCTGATCACAAACAGACAAAATAAAAAAATATTCTTTATTGTAAAATTTGTAAGTACCGTTTAACGGTATGATATACCTACTTTCATATGCATTTATTTTTATAGATTATTTCTCGAATGAAATAATAAACAACCACAGGCTATTAACCTAATTAACCTAATTCTGCGTTCCGAATAGTTTTTGTATTTAACCATAAATAACTATTATCTATGACATAGCCGATAGCACAGATATAGACGAATTATTATTATCAAATGAATGAATGAGCTGCTTCAATGAAGTTAAAGGCATATGGAGTCTGTTTTGATTCGTAATAAAAATGATGCATCTGTCGTATTTTATTATGGTCGGATAATATTTTTATTACATTCGAACGAGGCTTTGAACGAGTGTTATTAAAATAAAATAATTTATTTCAAAGCTCTTTTTTTTCTTTTTATAGACAAACGAAATGTTAGTACAGGGTGATACAGACTACAGTAACAAGTTACTTACTAACTAAGTTCAACTGATCAATGAGGTCCGTTTAACTCATAGTTGACATCATGACATTTACTTACTACTGATAGCTTAGATAGGCTTTGAAACAGAATCGAATTAAAAAATCTTACAAAAAAACATTATTATTTATTCCCGCGACTTCGTACGTATAAAACGAAATCCCGCGGGAACCATGCATTTTGATGCGATAGAAAGTAGCCCTTGTCCTGCCACTCTACTCATATTTGTCAAATTCCATCAGAATCGGTCCAGTAATTTCGGATCCTACTCGATGCAAACAAACAAAATACAAACAAATCGTTTAATTTTTAAAGCTCCATTTAGGTACTTACCAAAATATTTTTTTTATAAAATACTAGATGTTACCCGCGACTTCGTGCGCGTAAAAGTTAATTTCGCAGAATCCGTACATTTTTCCGCTTTGATTTTTTTATCAGTGATAGACATAATATTTAAGATGAATCTTTCAGTGTCAGTCACAAGTCGCACTTTTGAGTTTTTTGGGAGAAAAAAATAAATAAAAACAAAAGTCTGAATAAAAATGAATAACTCGGTAACCAGAAGTGATCTTCAAAAAATAAAACATGGAAAATATGCGCCTAAACGTCTTTCATCAAACCATATTAATCAAAAATATATAATACTAGCGACCCGCCCCGGCTTCGCACGGGTACAATACTGATACTAATACTACAGAATGTCTTTAAACCTCTGACAAAACGGGCGAAATTCAGTCAAAAGTTCAAAACAAACAGAAACAATTTAATATAGGTACCTACTAAAACTCAATGAAATAAGTAGGTGGGTATACTTTTATCGTACGAAATACCTATACACTTCAGGACTAACAATACAACAAACACTAAATAAATAGGTATTCAAGTAACTATCCATCATAGTTACAACGAACGCAAAACAAAAAAAAATTACCCAATAATCTAAACTCCGCACGCGCACTCCCGCCTTGGTGACACCCACTTCGCAACGGGCTGTGCAGCAGAAATCGTAATATTTTAATTTCGCCATAACTTCAAAACCAAACGTCCAATTTTAATCATTCAAAGACCAAATATTATCTACATAAACTGTACTTAGTGATGAAATAATTTATTTTGATAAGGATTAATAGCATGAGTAAAATAAACGCGTTTAAATATAGTCCAAAAAAAAGTCAAGATTTCTAAATAAAAAAAATGGTTGTTGTGCCTCACTCGACATAGATAGGTATAGTGTGTCGCGGACTTTTTTGTAGATATTTATAAGATCTACAATTAATTAGAACATTTTATGGTTCTATCTTTTATAGTTTAGGCAGCGTACGCAAAATAAGTAACTTTTCTGGTTGATTTTTTACACCTTGTGTCCGAAAAACCCAAATATCTTACGGAACCCTATTTTTTTCCAAAATAAAATTTAGCCTATGTTACTCGTAGATAATGTAGCTTTCGAATAGTGAAAGAATTTTTGAAATCGGTCCAGTACTTTTTGAGTCTATTCATTACAAACAAACAAACAAACAAACATACAAACAAAGTTTTCCTCTTTATAATATTAGTGTAGATATTGATCAGACACGCTTACAGAATTTATTAAGGCTTTTTTTTACGCCGAGGTCACGAAACATAAATTATTTTTTATAAAAAAAAGTATTTGAAATAGACACGTGGGTGTTTTACTCTTGCATTTGATTTAAATTTCAATGCATTTCTTCGTCGATGTATGCGATAAACAACATAGGGAAATTTTTGAGTGAAATAGAACACCGTGCATGGCGACCACGGGACATTTTGAACTCTGCACCAGATAAACTTAGTTTATATAAAACCTTCAGAAACCGGGCATTACTCGGCTAAATTTTAATATTTGTAAAGTTTATATTGAGATGGGAGCACTTTAAGTATATACTATTTACTCAGTAGCAGTGCTCAAATCTATAAGACTTAGGTACAGATTTGAACAGTGCTTCAAAATTCGATGACTAAAAATTGCCTTCACAATTTCGTTTCGTGGCTAAATCAAATAAAGCAGACCGGGCAAACATCTCCCGGCCCGAGGCGGCAGATCCCAACGTTCTAGAAAATTCCGCACCAATATGTCACGTTATTTTCTACGTGGTTACGTCTGTGATTCCATATTTTATTTAGATAAACATTAGATAAGTATGCAGCTAAATAATGCCCGATTTCCGAGTTGAATTTATCGGTAGTTTATCTATTAATTAGCGCTATTGGTTTGATAACATTTTTCGGGCAAAAAAGTGATAATATAAACTAAGTTTAACTTAACTGACCAATGGGTTTTTCTGTTCAATAGATGGCGCTGACACAGAAGGGAATTAAAAAACTTTAAAGCAATATTGTTTTTCTTAGTTAAAGCAGTTTAAAGCTCTATTTCACTGCCAAAGTAAGAAATGATTTTCATAAAAAAAAATAACTTCTTTGCATTTAAAAATGATTTGTCGAAATTAGTAAAGTTTTCTCTGTTCGCCTAACTTAATTTACTCTTCTTCTACGAAGCATAGTAAATAACAAAAGAAAAACCTTGTTCATACTAGGTAATAGCCAGAAATAAATATCTTATGGTTAACTATCACTAAGTTTTTCCTCAATTAGGCTTAACTCGCCCGTTAAATAAGGAAACGAGTCAGTAAACGGATCATATCGTCGGAAAAACACACAAACTTTTGTAGTTCCAACGTTCATATACGAGAGAAGTCGCATAATATCTCAAGTATGATGTCGACTGTTTGGTGGCGATGAATTACGATGATGAAGTTCTAAAGTGCGAGTCGGACTCACGCACCGAGGGTTCCGTACAAACCTGTAGTGATTTTGTTACAGCTTAAATGTATTATAGACCTGAGTATATCTTAATATATATAAATCTCGTGTCACAATGTTTGTCCTCAATGGACTCCTAAACCACTTAACCGATTATAATAAAATTCGCACACCATGTGCAGTTCGATCCAACTTGAGAGATAGGATAGTTTAAATCTCAAATTATAGTCGCAATTTTAATTTATTGCTAATTATTTGTCTGTTATTATTTGACAGTCACAATTATCTGTTAACTCCAAATGATTCTAACAGATGTTGATACCTTTCGACTGGGTTGAGTAAGTAATCAATAGATGGCGCTGCTATGTATAAGGAAAATAACACAGTTAATATAGTAATTACAATATATTCAGTAACCAAAACTTTCACAGACAATCACTGATAAGATATTTTAGTTTAATAAATAATACTTATAATCATTGAACACATTTCATAATTAGTTATTAATACTTTACCACCAATTAACACTTATCACTCAACACTGCTATAATCCACATTCACATTAATAATATAATTAGATATATCACACACGAGACTATTTAATGTTCAGTTCACCACAGTTTGTCATTAACAAGAGAGCGTTCCAGTGTGATTTTAGGCTTTATAAAAGACTCGTTGGCGCCAACTAATAGGCGGGAGTGCGCTAGTGGCGCCATCTATACTGGCGCCATAACTATTACGGCGGGAGTGGCGCTAGTGGCGCCGTCTATACTCGAGCGATAACATCCGGCCGTCCTGCTATTGCGCTCGCCCTCGAGCAGCAACTTGGTCTGGTGCAGGAGCTGAGAACATACAAGTTATATGTTATATTATAATGAACACTCAACATTTTACAGTTTCACGTATAACGATCATAAAAAATCACTTGAGCACCCCAGGTAGCAGAGATTCTGACTAAGGTTGCATCAGTTATCCCATCGGCGGCCAACTAATACAACCACATGGTTTGAACCGAGTGTCATACCTTAACTCAGTCGTGTATCACCATGCATGAAATAATAGTTTTCATCACAGATTTCTATTATACATGTTAATCTATACTCTACATAACTTGGGATGTTCGAAGTGGATGCACTAGACTTGAATAAAAGTATAATGTATTTGTCATTTATCATTCATTAAAAAAGTAGACATAAAAAAGAATAGTCTTACACTTATTCCTCGATAACATCCGGCGTATCGGAGTCCGTTATCTGGATCCACGGTTTCATATTCTCGGCGCAAGTGACCCCGTTGTAACGTCTGGAACTTCTTTCAGCTCCTCTCATGTCAGCAACCTTGTATCTATCATGACCTAGTACTTCTGTAACTTGAAATGGACCTTTATACTGAGGCAATAGTTTAGTACTCTGGCCTTCGTTAGACATACTTGGTATTTTTATAACAACCAAGTCTCCAATTTTATAAAGAGGTGCGTCCTTCCTTCTCGAGTCGAAAGCTAATTTTTGTTTCTCGGCATCTATTTTTATATTCTTATCGACCTGATTTCTTAAAGCCGTAACGTCAACCGTGTTAATAACTGTGTCATCATCAGTTAACCCGTCAGTATTCGTAAGCACCCGGTAACCGAAGAAAACCTCGCTAGGGATGGCTGATGTAGTCTTATTAACTGTGCTGTTTATACCCTGCTGTATACTGGTAACATTTGTATCCCATTTATTATTGTCTGTGTTGGCCCCCATACTACGCAGCGCCTCCAAAATAGTTTGATTATAGCGCTCAACCTGCCCATTGGAACGCGGTATTGCTGTAGCTATAACATGAGATCTAATATTCCTCTCGTTGCAAAAGTTTGTGAAAGCTTTAGACGTGAAAGCGCTACCTGCATCACTAATTAGTCGCTTCGGGTTACCAAATACCTTGAATATTTTATCAAGTTCATTTATCACCATTTTCGATTTTGTATTTTTGACAGCAGAAATAAAAACAAATTTAGTAAATGAATCAACTATGACCAACAAATATGAATTTTTCCGAGTAGTTTTTACGAATGGTCCCAAATGATCCAAGTGCAACGTATGAAATGGCCTGGCATACTTAGGAATGGGATATAGTTTTCCAGGTTTTTTGCCATGCATGTTTTTATAGTATAAACAATTTAGACAATTTTTTATATATTTAGAAACTATTTTCTTTAAGCGCGGAAACCAATATTTTGATTTTATTCTTTCGACAGTTTTATCGACAGCGAAGTGTCCAATATCATCATGGTTGGCTCTGATTATTTGCCATATGCACTTTTTCGGAACCAACCACCGCCTACCATATTCTGTACGTCTATACACTTTATTGCCCAATAACTCATATTGATTAAATATTTGTCTATTACTTTCGGCCTCACCTGACAATAATATATCTTTAATACTACAAATACTAGGGTCTTGAAGCTGGACAGATAATAACCAATCACCTTCAGTAACAAAATTAACATCTTCATTTATAATTTGTGTCTCACTTATGACTGGGTTACGACTAAGGGCATCGACATGTTGCATCTGTGTTCCTGGTCTGTGAATTATATTAAATGAAAATTCTTGAGTCTGTAATACCCATCTACCAATACGCGGAATTATTTCTTTTTTACTTAAGGCATATTTTACTGCATTGCAGTCCGTGATAATTTCAAAAGTTATTCCAAGTAAATAGTGACGAAATTTTTGTAAACCTACTACAACAGCTAAAAGTTCTAGCTCAAAAGAATGGAATTTCTTTTCATCAGTACTTGTTTGACGACTATAGAAATGAACAGGACGTTCACCATTATCTGTAACCTGAATCATTATACATCCTATACCTTCACGACTGGCATCTGTATATAAACGAACTGGTAATTTAGGATCAAAAATTTTTAGGACAGCATTATTAATTAGTGCCTTTTTTATAACAAGCATTGCTTGATTTTGCTGAGGTCCCCATTGCCAGACTGCATTTTTCTTTAATAATTTTGTTAATGGACTACA
The DNA here is from genome assembly GCA_905404095.1 of Glaucopsyche alexis. NCBI lineage: Eukaryota > Metazoa > Arthropoda > Insecta > Lepidoptera > Lycaenidae > Glaucopsyche > Glaucopsyche alexis. The sequence continues at coordinate 6,410,423 of FR990048.1, forward strand.
AATATCTGCACAGTTTTTAATGAATTTTCTAAAGTAATTAATTAATCCTAGAAATTGTCGTACCTGATGCACAGTTTTTGGGGTTGGGAATTCCTTAATGGCATTGAGTTTTCTGCTACTAGGCTTTATTCCACATTTAGATATGTCATAACCAAGAAATGTAACTTGATTTTGGAAAAATGAACATTTTTCAAGATTAATTGTCAATTCATTTTTTTGAAGAACCCCTAATACTTCTTCCAAACAAGCAATATTTTCATCTAGGCTTTCAGTTGCAATTAATAAGTCATCCATGTAGCAAATAACTCTACCAAATCGGAGTGCACCTAATGTGGTGTTCATTAATCTTTGAAAAACTGATGGCCCATTACATAACCCAAAAGGCATCCGTAAATACTCAAAGTGACCATCAGGTGTAATAAATGCAGTTTTATGAACGGAATCTGATTTAATGGGAATTTGATGATATCCGCTTTTTAAATCCAAGGACGTAAAATATTCACAACCCTGCAGTCTATCAATAAGATCCTCAACCATCGGCATTGGGTATTTTTCTTTAACTGTAATTTTATTTAATTGACGGTAATCAACGCATAATCTCTTTGCTCCTGAAGACTTATCTACCAGTAAGGCAGGACTCGCATAAGCTGAACTACTATGTCTAATAATTCCGTTTTTGAGTAAGTCATCAGTAATTTCTCTGGTTATTTTTCGTTCCGATTCGGACATTCTATAAGGACGACAACAAACTGGCCTATTCGACGTTAACTCTATTTCTAACTCTACACAATTAGTTTTGCCAAGAGTGGACAAATCCTCAGAGAAGCATCGATGATATTTTGTTAAAATAGATTTTAGCAAAGGTTCGTGTTCCCCGAAAGATGCAAAATTTTTATTAGAATTTATATTAAATACAGCAATAGTTTCTAAATTTTTAAAAGTTAACATATCACCAACCCGTGAATACATTATGCTACTATCTTCAGTAAAATTACGACCAATTAAAATATCACATCCATTTAGCTCGGTAATCACATAAAATAAAGTAAAAAGTTGCACATCGTCAACTTTTAAATTAACAGCAACTGCCTTGGATACTTGTGTTGATGCACTACTGGTAAAACCAACTAAGTTGACTATCGTGTTTAAATTGAACGGCCGTAATTTATATCTTGTCACAAGATCCCAATTTATTAACGAACAATCACTACCCATGTCAAAAAAGGCCTTACATTCAAAATTATTTAACATTACTCGTTTGTAAAACTTTTGCTTACTTTGAGGTTCGCAGATCATTTTAACCTCAAGATCAGTTTCAATTTTCGGTTTATGCCTAGACTTACAAGCTTTATCCAAATGTCCACGCTTCTTACACAAAGTACATGTAATGTCATCCTTGAGGCTACAATTATTCCGTCTATGACCAATTTCACCACAACGATAGCATGAAACATTAGTATTCATTGTATAATTTGTACTACTACTACTAGAAGGCTCTGTTTTAAAATCAGTTTTACTATTCATGCTATTTTGTTGAAATTGAACTGACCTACTATTTAGTTTTGAACCCGAATAATTTTTACTACCAAAATTTTTATCAATCACCATATTATGAGTTTTACTATGTAAAAATGAAGCTAGATCATCACAAGAAGGAAAATTTCCCGCTTCTGCGGCTGTACAAATGTTTGGATCACCAATTGACCCAACAATAATGGATACTATATCCCTATCTTTGAATTTAAGCTGTAGTCTATCTATCTTTCCTTTTTGTTGAAAATAAAATTCGTAAAGCGACTGATTCTGTAAGGGTTTTGTTTCAACTAATTGTTTCAGTAAAATATACATATTACGTTTTATTTGAAAAGTATTTGATAGCCGCTCGCGCCAATCTTTCCATCGCCATTCTGTCCAAGAGGTCTCATTTTTTTGTAATGAATCTAACCAAGTTTTAGCAGTATTGCGTAATTTTTGTAATCCTTGATATTTGATCATACTGTCTGACCATCCAAAGGCACGCGCGTTAGCCTCTAACACATTAATCCACATATCAATGTCATCCACTAACGGGTCAAATTCGGGAATTACCGATGATAACACAACACTTTGACTCACGGTTGGCGATCCTCTTCGACGTTTTCTCATTCTGCGTCGGCGACGCACCTCGTTGCTAGTGCTTGAGCTCGAACTGCGCGACGATGTTGAACTCGAACTGGTAGAATGCGCTCGCCTGCGTCTCCGACCTCTTGCCATGATTGTAAGCGTGTTCAATTGCCACTTCTGATATAAGGAAAATAACACAGTTAATATAGTAATTACAATATATTCAGTAACCAAAACTTTCACAGACAATCACTGATAAGATATTTTAGTTTAATAAATAATACTTATAATCATTGAACACATTTCATAATTAGTTATTAATACTTTACCACCAATTAACACTTATCACTCAACACTGCTATAATCCACATTCACATTAATAATATAATTAGATATATCACACACGAGACTATTTAATGTTCAGTTCACCACAGTTTGTCATTAACAAGAGAGCGTTCCAGTGTGATTTTAGGCTTTATAAAAGACTCGTTGGCGCCAACTAATAGGCGGGAGTGCGCTAGTGGCGCCATCTATACTGGCGCCATAACTATTACGGCGGGAGTGGCGCTAGTGGCGCCGTCTATACTCGAGCGATAACATATGGTAAATCTATGAACGTGTCATATAAGCTACATTCTAACAGCATAATTACCACGTGTTGTTGACGCTATAAAATTAATTAAATTGTCAAATGTCAAACAATGTCCATTTGTGGTTGAGATTTGGAAAATCCATGTTTTTCTCATGGGCAACTATATGTTGCGTGTTCACGTGTTGGGAAACTGTCGAATCTATTTGTGTTAGCTAAAGACAGGTTAACCAAAAACATTGTGCACCGATTGGTGTTAATTGAAATTGAAAGTATTTATAATTCAAAAAATAGATATTAATTTAAAAGTTTAAGACTGTCTGCCTTGCCTAGGTACCTCATTCATGAGTTTAAGCGACACATGTTATTTACTGTATTATACTGTAATATACTTATTTGTTATAAAATTAAATGGAAATAATAAATCTGATAAATTTTTATTTTGTATTGATTTCTGCTTAATATCAAGTGTAAGAACATTTTAATTAATTGTGTTCAACGTACTTCCCCTTCAAATCTCAATCCTGTGAATTTGTATACCAACATCAACATTTTCGTCTTTGTTCGTAAATAATTTCATTGTACTAAAGGGTTATAGTAGTAGAAAGTCAAATAAGGAGATCACCATATTTTTTTACGAATACCATCTGTGTGAAAAAGCATAGTGGACTCCGTGACTGATGTTCTCTTATCGTTCCTCTTAGATTGTTTACCTACTATAATGTAATATAACAAAAACTTTAGCCACAGTAACGCGTGGCCGGGTCAGCTAGTTTTGATATAAATTTTAATTTAATACCTCTATGCGTTCACGAGGAAAGGGGTAATAGTAAGTTTAAAATTATTAAAAATATTTTTATTATATGTAACTAAAAATTACGGTTTTCGCAATTTTTCCTTTATCTGTGCTATAAGACGTTGCTTCGTACCAAATTTCAAGATTCTGAGTTCACGGGAAGTACCTACAGGGTTTTGAGTTTTTGAGGAAATTTGCGATATAAACGGTTGTATTTTTTAATTGCGCTGGGTTAGAAGTTTGATTTTTTCAGAGCTCCAACGAACAGCAGACTTGAGTATTTGATATAAATTCCAGCTTGATACCTCCACGCGTTCCTGAGAAAAAAAGTATTGACAGACAGATGGACGGACAACAAAGTGGATATGCCTACAACGCCTATAAGGGTTCCATTTTGGTTTCGAAGTTAGGAACCCTAAAAATGTATGCTATTGACATATTATAATCGCGGGCTATGTCAATTAGCGAACGTGATACGTTATAACGTTACATTACAAAATGTCTACGAATGCAAGTATTTCTTATTGGTTGAAAAGGTTAAGTTTGCATACTGAAATTGCCAGCTTTACAATCTTTTGACAAGTATATACCTATTAAAGGATAAGGATCTTTATATATTTTTTTGTTTCAGACGAATGATGAGACCAAACATGTGAATAAGCTAACCGAAATTTACCAGGTGGTGAAATAGGCCCAGAACATTGCGAAATGTTCTGGACCTCTTAAAATGTCCTTACACATTAGAATAAGAGAAGTAGAGCTATCCTACGGGATAATACAACACAATATGAACGAAGAAACGATAAATTTCACGATTGTCAGCTGCTCCCTTTACCGCTAGAAGGATTACGGAAGTAGTATTAATATGACGCCATTTATAGTATTGGCGGGGTTTATGAACTCTCGCATAAATTAGCGACAGGACACGTGGCAAATCCCTCATGATGGCAGACGAGCAGGTTTGTTGATCCCTGTGAGATTATTTTGAGCAGGACAAAAATACGCAGCGAATTTGCTAATTACTTTGATGCGGGTATGTTTGTTAAGTTTTTTTTTTTCATTCGCACGAAACAAATTAGCAAATGATTTAAGTTAGACGTCCGTATCAAAGCATCTTACTAAGAGGACAAGTCAGTTCCTCAGATTCTTCAAACAGCAGTCACTACAATCAAATGTTAACGTTAGTATTTCTAGTCACAACTTTATACCTAGCCAAAGAATAGGTAACAGTATAAGTACTAGCTGTTAAATTTTTTTCTATTTGTTTCTCTATTTATTTAATTGATGTAGAGCAAATCCAGTTTAGCCGATTTCCGATAGGCATAAGCTGCTAAGCTCCCACACCCTGTTTACTGTCTAATCACATTATTTGTATTGTGAATTGTCAGTAGGATTATGTGATTACAAAATACAAATACACAGTGATAGTACAATTAAGTGTATTTGGGTTAAACGTGCCAAGCCTAACTGTTGCACGTTCTGTTTTGAACGTTTGCGAGATAAAATCTTTTGTTATGCTGTTCCAGTGATTTATGGATGGATATTGGAGGATGTCTTTAAAACAGAAGTGGATATTCAAGGAGCGTAATCAGTATTTATTTCTGGTTCCAAAAATATAAAATCTAAATTATGTGACCTTCAATTTTAAACAGTCCTAAACAATCAAAACATTCCTATAAAATACTTAAATACGATTCATAACCGTGCAGCCGATACTACGCGCCGGGCGCGTGACCTTCAAAGCCGGCGCAACGTACGATAGTACGAGGATTTATATGCGTTGTGACAGTTGTCAGGAAATGCTAATCAGGTATTTTTCGTAAATTACTCAAATTTTAACTTATGCATTCTGAATTCTGACATTACTTACATATAATGTGGGGATAAATATTTTGGCTGTGAATACACCTGTATGATGTGGTCAAAATAAGCTACCGATTCAGATTTTTCAGAGTACGGTGGATAAAGGATTGTTTTAAATAACGAAACAGAATTCAACAGGCATGCAACATAGAATTTGTTTGCTATATAATTATGTAGATATAATAGGTATGGATGGAATATCTAATATGCAAATTATATCCTTTGAAGTGGAATATATCCGGAATTTCAGAGACAACTTAACACATCCGAACGCCAAACCTCAACTCTGCATAAATACCTACGTTTTATACAGCAAATTTTAGGTTTGGAGTTTTGCATATACATGCATTCCGAATAGGTACATAATGTCATTTATATTCATAGGTTTTAATAAGATAAAATTATGAAGCTAATGAAGATGTAGGTATTTAAATTGAGATGGCTACTAAGTACTAAGTAGCTAGGTCGTTAGTACTTATTAAAGCTCATGTCTAAACAGTAGACAGAAAGCGGCCACGAGGTTAACCCATAATGACCTGTCGTCGGCCACATCTGCAATTTAACGAAATCCGCAACCTCGATACTGCAATATCCTGGACGCTCACCTACTGTCGTTACAGATTAGAATAGGCAAGCGGACTGATTTTCTTTTATTGCATAAATGAATAGTACTCTCAGAAGAAACAGTATATCAAAGGTCAATATTTTCAAAGTTACAGCGATTTATATACAAAATTTCGCAAGTCTCGTAAAAACGCTCCATACTAAAGTCGACCTACGAGTGACATCATTCTTGGGTTAAAGTGTATGAAGTATACGGCTGCAGGAACATATTTTGTAAATATCTCTGATTAAGTTCATACTTACCATAATGAATGTTTTTGTATATGATGTAAGTAAACTAACGATGTAGGTTTGTTTACTAATTTTGCAAAAAAATATATTTTTTTTTACATTTAACAAAATTAGTAATGCCTCAATATTTCTGAATATATTAGTGAAACTAAATATTTCAAATGTAGTCCGATCCCCTATTGTAATGGTAACATTCCATTCTTAGCGACAGCGATGCGCGACCACGACCAGCGAACCAGCGAATCAGGTTCTCAGGTGAGCCACGCTCACCAGTCGCGGGATTTCTTTAATACTCCATATAAATTCATATTAAGCAGTGGGTTGCGCGACCCGGTCGTGGAAGCCACGGTAGCTTAAGGCTCATAGTATAGGTGAACTGCAATTTTACTGCAAACATTTCATTTTGATTTCGAAGGATGTCTAGCATGCAGGCAGACGTTGGAGTCACATGGACTGGCATTACGCTGTGAAGTTTACAGTTAACATGTAGTCGTACTAACTGCAATTTGCATTCGAAGTGCTGTTGAAATGCATTCTTTTTGTCTAGTAGTTACATACTGTAGGTCTTTGTTATTGAACCTTTTTACTTTAAGAACAACTTCACCATTCATCATTTCATCGATACGATTCTCTGTTCTATAATATCATATGCATATATTACCAAGGTCAATACCGATCTTAGCAGTCTCAATCTTGATAAATAACATGCATACAATAGTATCACTGAGAAATGATATTGTGAGTGATCGCAGTGAAAAATGTTCTCAAATATGATTAACTTCAATGCGAATAAGATCAATCGCTTTAGTATTCTGAATAGAGCTGCTATTCACGGCAAAGAGTTAACGAGGCTGAAAACTGCCTTTAATATTATGTAGCTTTATGTTGAGCTCCGTTTAAACTTAATTTTACGTCGTGACGTCAGAATCAAGAGCGAATTCATTCACATAACTATTATTTATATTTCTCGTTCTCCTTGGCTTACATATGTTTACAAATTACATCCGAATTGTCATTATGGGCAGTTAAATTAATTTTAATCTTATAAATCAGTGGCGGTTGTAAAGTTTATTACGATTTTTATGTGCGGTGCTTATTTTTCTTGCCGTGGACCGTCTATTTGTAGGTATATCGCATTTCAAAGGTTAAGGACCAGGAGTTTTAAAAGACGAGAAATGAACGTATTTTATTTCAACTACCCTTGTTTTTATTTGAGGCCACAGGCGTTACAATAATATTATGAGTATAAACAATTCTCGTTGAAGTTATACAAAAACATTGCCAAGGAGTGCCAAGTAGGTACCTACTTAGGTATTAAAATAATGGTCAAAGTATCTATTAAAATTTCATACATTCCTTCTTGTTACACAGAAAAACCGAAACCAAAAGTAGAGTTGTTTTAGGCATAAACTATGCATCCGCTTCCGTGTGTAAGAATATTTTTGGTTTGCGAAACGAACGTTTTATGATTCGCCGCACTATTTACTTTCTAGAATTGCGGTGAGTTCGTACCTTTCCTAGAATTCCAATAAGGATAAAATTGAAGCGAGAGACGGCGTGATTTTGAAAGTATTACGGTGGCATGTGCTCGACGAAGGACGGTTTCAAGAGTAAGATCAATAAACGCAGTATCTGGTTTTTATAACCTACTGCTCAATGAGATTAAACGATACACAACCTCGACAGAAATAAACTTTATTACATGATATTATTTTGTGCTGGCTGCAACTAATTTGTTATTAAATGCCAAGATTGACGCATAAGGGTAGATATATATTTGTTAGGACGCAAAAAAATCTATAATAAATAATTAATAGAAAAATTACCTATGGTCCTACATTTTTTTCTTTAAAGAAAAACTTTCACATTCTTTGATATACACTTTTTTATACATTGCCTATGTACTCGTATATATAATATGTAAATCACGACCTTAATATTTACAATAGTGGAGATTTGTTACTGACACAATATTTACATTTACCTCATCATTACCCAAACAACAATTTATAATAAAGTGTAAGTTTAAAAATATAAGGATGGGGGAAGTTTCACAAGGCGTGTGTAACTTCATTTACACCCGACACGTGTCGTGATTACCTCTAACACGAGCACAGCTATTTTTGGTACGCCCTCGGATTATTGTTTATGTAATGACGCTTAAAAGGTCCTTTTACATTAGAATAAGAAAAGTAAAGCTATCCATCGGGATAATACAAAACAATGATGAATGAAGAGACGATAAATTTCCCGATGGTCAGCTGTTTCCTTTACCGTAGACATTGGAATAGTGGCCTGTGGAAATTAAAGATTTCAAAAACACTTAAGACAGATGATAACGGCCCGTTGTATATTAAAATGTCATTTAAATCGAATAACAAGAGAGAGCATTAGAACAAAGCGTAATGCATAATGTAAATGCGAAATCAAAGCAAAAGAAATCATAATTGGAGTTAACTGCTTCAAGATCTTTTCAAGTAGCAGTCGTCTATACTGTAATTGATGGACTGAAAACAGAGGAACAAGTACTTGAAGAGAAATTGAGTTTAAGTTTGAACTTCGCGCGACACGGAAAGGGAAACTTAAATTACAACTTGATTTATTTTTGTTATATCAAACTTATAGAAACTTGGAGAGGTATCTTCGATAAGGCTACGAATGTTCACTCGTATTTTGCATCAGGAAAAACCAATACCCGAATATTATTAAAGTTACAAATAGCTTTTCAAAGTTCGTTAGATTTGCTCAACAATTTTATTTGAGTGTACTTTGGAATCTTATAATTATTTCTTGTTACTTTATAATGAACGAGAAACTAAATATATACAGTCTCTTAATTAATTATGACATATTTGAAATTAGCATGAAGGATCACCAGTTCTGTATGATTAATTTAAGCTTACGTATCTCATATATCGTTTACATGTAAAAACGTATCATACTCGATGTTAGCGAGTTTTGCAGCAAAAATGTTGATTAGGCTTGTATTGGCAATAATGAATATAAGCGCATTAGCATTTCTTATCCCACTTCTGCTTTGATGGATACCCTGTCATCGTCTGCTTCATTTGCGGTGTTCTTTATACCTCAACGACTCTCATTTACATAACGTTGATCACATTATGCTAACGACATACATTTAAACATTGCAGTCTGAAATTATTTAATTATGGCACGTTAGCCTTTCCAATTCATTATAAATTCGTAAATTAAATCTCTAATAACATTCATAGATTAATGAATTAATACCTCCGGCTGTGAAATAAATAGTCAATTAAAAAGTATAATAAATCAATTATTTGATAGTGTCGATAAACCTACGATTGCGTGGGAGCCGCACGGGGCATCTCTGAATGAGGAGTAATCGCCCACTCAGTAACAGTAAACACACCTGACCCACCTCGTGGTTATGTAACACTCAGGAATGTACATGCACTAGAGGTAGATTGTGGAATGAATAATGAACGTTATTTTTTAAAGTCACGACGTAAAGCTTGTCGTTGTGAAGGGACAAATTGGGAGTGCACGTGCCCTTTAAACGACAAAATTGGAAAATAATGGCTGTCAGATTTGAGACCTACATACAAACGGGAAACAAAAGGTTTCCAGGACCCTCAACTGCTACGCCGACGGTAAGTTAAATTAATTATATTTTGAAGTTAGTTGAACAAATTTCATCTCACTTTTTTTAGCTATTTAAGTAATATGATCAAGGTAAATACATTATTATTGGATACTACAATGTGTTTCTTTCTATCATCAGCCACACTTTGACAGGTAGGTATTATTAAACCTGCCAATGCAGTACTACAATTTCTTAACTATGTATCAATTTTACAAGAAAACAATTTTAACGTATAGATATATACGTTTACCCGAGAAGAGCCGGACACCCATCATTTACCCACACATTATCACAACAACAACCTACTTAAACCTGATAAATGTCTAAGTAATATTTAAATCAGGGCTATTCCTGTTTTTATGGTAATTCCAAAGAATCATTTCTTCCTCGATATCTCAGTAAGTTTTCGTTGGAAATGTGATTGAAATAAAGGCACCTAGCCTTGAAAACTCATCCAGTCGTCTAGAATGAATTGAAGCGAGATGGGAGCGCAGATTACGAGTTATGAAGCGTAGTAATGACGTAAAAGCTTTTAAATATCTTCAGGCGGTATACCGCCACTTATGAGCCGGCGAGCGCGGTAGATACATTATTGCGTGTATTATATGATGAGCATAATCATTAAGACGTGCTTGAAAATTTATTAAAGGATGGCGAAGGATGTAGTCTTGATTAAGATGGACGTTCAGTTTCTAAGGTCTGAAATGTACTTCAACACAGAACATTAATCTCGTGAACTGCGGATCAATGGCCTGTAAATACTTATCAGTAGGCAATATTGGTAAATTTTAGGTTAAAGGAACTATTATTAAGTAAAATGGTCAAACTAATTACTGTTTCTGATATAAATTGCGACAAATTAAGAGTGATTAGATAATTATTGCAGCATAAAATATTTTCATTTCTGATAGCTGGGATAAGATAATGTTTTCCAGAATAAGATTACGAGTATGTCCGATCTTATCAAATCGCGTTTTGCAAGTACCCGCTCCGCTTTCTAATATTAATACAATGCCATATGATAGAGATAATGCTGATGAAGTCAAGATAATTGCAAGTCACAATGTATTATATGTACCTCCTAACAGTCCTAACGCGAGCCATGTTTCTTCCGTAAGTTTATAAAGATTGATTGTTCGGGTAAAGCGGATTACTTCGGCTTCATACTACTGATGTATGTTATATAAAACAATTTAAAGATTTTGTGGACTGTCCCTACTCCCTATTGGTTCTAATTTTGTCTTTTCTTCTTCTTGGTTCGAGGAGATTTCGCCATTTAACTCTGTCCTTCCTGTTATTTTTGTTTACGCTTTTTTATTTAATTTATGTAAGTTAAAACAGCTTATTTTTCTTTCAGAGTGACTCATAATCGCAAACTATCAAAAAGCTATAAACCATAACATGTTATGGTCATTAAGTAATTTAGCGAAAAAATACCGTGCAATAAAATCTTAGTACGTCTTTATTACGAAATACTTTCAAAAATGTTACCATATAATGATTTTATTACGTCTTATAAAACCATTTATTTCCTGTATCGTCCATATATATTTTATGCACTTTAATAAACGGAATTAAGACTAATAAAGATCTTTAAAGAGTAATAATTAAGTATTAATCACTAACTTTCTCAATATGATCTCTGATGCAATTCCTAGAAAATATTGCAAAAATAGCTAACTCAATTAAAATCAATTGTACATACTATTAAAGCAATAAAAAAAATACTAAAGGTCAATAAAATACCAATGCAAAAGGCCACAAAGCGTTCAAGCTCCAAAAATGTTGTTCTTTGAGGGTAATTAATTGAACAAATGTGCAATAAACGGTTTTAGACTTCACGGACATTGTTTCATCAGTGAAACGTGTTACCTTTCTGGGCATTTATTACTCGTTAAGTACGTGAGTGGAGTGAGAAAGTATTTAATTAGTCATCATAAAGAAAGCCTGCGCATCGTATATATGTATATGGCGGTTAATAGTTAAATTGCTGGAGTCGACGAAAGTGAATTGTAATTAAAATTCTAATTACATAGCATTATATTGAAGCTCTACACTTAAGCTTAAGAGGGTATATTAATTCATGTTTACTTATTTATTATAATACGTTTGAATTATTCGATTAGTGCTTTATTTGTTACGTAGGTACACGGTACAGCATTATCAGGTAATAACATTCTTAATCTTCTTTGAAGAGTTATTTACTTTCTTTAAATATATTTACTACTAGATCGTTAATTCTCCCTCAATCAAATGAATATTTCTATAAGTGGTATTTCTATACAATATGACGTGCTAAGTTTCATCATCTTTCCTCTTTATAATATTGGTCTAAATATAGAAGTATAGATTTAAGTTTGTTCAATCCATTTTTTGTAAGCTAATTGCTAGTTCTACAATAGGTAGCTGTATGTCTTTTTACACCCATCCTTAATAATTATCTTTGCCAAACAATAACGATATATAGAATTTTGCTTTTATCCTATAATTAAGAGTATCATCATCTCGAAAAAATCCAAGAATTCTCCCAGTCATAATCTAATCTTATACTAACACTGTGAAGATAAGATAAATATGTTGAAGACATAAGGCCGTTGAAGGCAACAAGAGCAGTATTCAATCATGCGCAGCACGAGCATTGTCCATTACTTGCCTGAATCAACAACTGATTGATATTCTTACATAGTACATGTATGTCTGTAATACGTTTCTTTGTCGGCCAATGTTCAATTTAAATCCCTTTGGATCTTATTTTGTATTCTTTGTATTGTTTATCTCAGTCATCCATAACAGTCCCGTCTTATGTATTTCACAATTCTTTATGTAATCAATTTGTTGGCAATCGTTAGAATCAATCAACTACATTTCTAAATGGAAAAATTTCTAATTGGATCTTGAGAAAACTTAGGGCATTTATTTTTCTAATAAGTTACAATACGACATGATTCGCTAAGATTAGATGTTGGGCTACATGTCTTGCATACCTACTGTCTGGGTCTGATTAGAAGGATGCGATGACGTAAGTTTTAATCTAAGAACGGGATATCTTTAAATTTACGTAGCGTTGTACTAACACTAGGACTGGAAATAAATAACAAGTTCACGCGAAATAAAGAACGCCTGTATAGAAAATATTTGTACTAAGGACGAGTGAAACGAAGGCTGAGGTGTCAAGTGTCGGACACAAAGAAGTAAACGAAACGCTGACTGGATGTTTGCTTTCACTGTCCATACTCCATACCGTGCTCGAAACTTAACACCCACGCTTGTGGTCACCCCGAATTAGGTCGATTACACACTTCTTATATGGCTGTTAGGCTTGGTATACATGACCCAAATTAAGTAAATAATCTAAAAATTGGTAAAAAAAAACAACACACACGCACACACATACACACATTCATGTTTTTAAGAGGGACTTGTTTTTAACGCTAGTATTCTTAACAAAAATAAAAATGTCTTAAAAATTTGCTAGTGCACCAGTATTTTTACACATTCTCGCGAATGTTTTCAAACAATGCGTGTGGTGCAATAGGGTTGGCAAATGAAAGATAAAATACTATACCTATTTGTTCTTAAAATCAAGTCATTCATCTAAAAAAACCACAAAAAATATCATTCATATCATCGAGATAATGTTATTTTGCATTCATCTCATTTAGGTGGACAAAATTTGAGATATCTAAACGGGAAAACATATATTGTAGATAGGTAGGTACTAGATATCTGTCATTGCAAAAAGGGGGCTTTGAACATTGAGATCATGAGATCACATCAAGACAAATTGTTGAGAACTCTTGAGAGATCGTGAGTTATGGTAACCCTAAGTGCAACTAAGATGTAGGGTTGTTTATTCTCAACTCAAGGGTCCTGCCCACTCCCTTCTTCCCACGAAGCATTGTACGTGATCAAACCTTATTTACATCACAATAACTAGTTTTGGCCGTAAGCCATATCCTCAGTATATTCACAAATAAATAAAACTGAATTCAGTTGAAAATTTAGGTTCAGCGGCGACGGTTTTCCATTCTGTATTCATTTCGTTACAGCAAAAGAAAAAATCTTTACGTAATGTAAGGAAACCTAATTTATGGTAGTAGCTTGTAATTTTGCATTTCCATATTATTAGGGCCTGATTTCAATATTGCAACATGTCGCCTGTCATTTGCAAAGAAAAACTTCGTTCATCTCTGATGCGAAAATGAAGATTAGCGTTTTGAGGTTATTGTACTTGTAATGCTCCGAGTAATCCATCATCGCGATTCCCTCGCGATACGCTAAATTTGGCAATTGAAGTTTAAGGTTACGCACGTAGCTTTACCCACGTACACGATTCCGTGAACTTGATTAAATGCACGACTCGATAATTATTAATTTACATACTTCACAATTCCCATTAATATTACAGTATCTACATAAGTACCTAGTAGGTATTTCCATAGGAATTTTCGGAAAGGAGAGGCAAATATAGTGTTGGACCCTGTGTCGTCTGTCCCGATTAAATAAAGGGTCAGGAGGATTCTAAAAGCTTCGATTTTGCAACAGTCAATTTTGGCATCGACAAACGATCTTTGGTTTCAACAAATCCCAACCTGACCATTTTCCTAATGATGCGTAAAACAATTCTTCAGTTCCTCTAGCCTTTTAACCTATTTTGATCAAATATTGATTCACACTATCCTACAATTCTCGTTAAACAGTACCTACTATACTACATTATAGTAGGTACTGTTGTGGTGATAGACAGACGGACATTATAAAAGGCTTACAAATAAAAAGACTATGACAAAAACAAATAAGCCGGTGGCTAGGTATGATATCGTGTGTCGCAATGATCGGCCTGAATCATCGATATCAGTTATCGTCTGTTTGACTTATGATTATGCGTCCGCGCGCGACAAATGTTTAGTTGCATTATCGTCCGACATAAAAAATGTTTGGATGTCGTGTGTCGAGAACATTAATCGTAGGTTTAAATCAAATAATTTGAACGGGGAATTTAATTCCAATGATTCGTGTGCGGCGGAACGGGGTGGTGATCACAACATTTGTTTTTACATTTTTTTCTTAAAACTTTTTGACTTGCATTGACTAAAAGTAAAAACTGGAGTTTTAATAGCTGTTGTTAGCATCACGATTAATGAGATATTAGTGGTGATAGACAGATGGACAGCGGAATATTAGTAATAGAGTCCCGTTTTAACCTTTGGGTACGGAACCATAAAAAAATGATCTAGACTTCAAATATGCTGTGTAATGTAGAATCTAAAACCAGAATCTTTGGTGATAATTTTCGATTACAATTGCTTGACTGGCATCACGCTAAATTTTCTGATAGTGATACTTCTTAGCACATTGCTTCTTTATATGCAACGTTTAGTGCAAACACAAATGCCGTTATAGTGAATAGTATCTAATAGGTCTATTATTCTCCGGCACCTCATTATATCGCCGTTAGTTCTGCAAAAACTGCATGTGTGGAGTGTGGACACACGTCGCTCTCGGTTCAGTGGGCTCGCAGGTGGGCTAACGGACAATGCCAGGGGACGCCAGTCGCCACTGTCGTCCATATTGAAGACCGTTAAATATCTCATTTGAATTGCATTTATAAGGTTACGAATTTGCACCTTACAACAGCAGTAAGTAGCTTAGCGTCTTCCTTACAATATGACTTTTATAACCCCTATTTCTATTTTAGCATTAGCATTTCTATTAGGCATTTGAATTTTAAATTACCTGATATGATCTATAGTTATGTGTTTATGACCATAGCCTTGTATTTTTTGTGTTTAATAATTTATGCTATTGTCGTTATAGTATCGTTATTACACGCAGTCGGGAACACAGAAATAGAGTGATGAATGAATTTATAAATTCTAGAGGTGGTTTATTTTTTAATCCTTTCGATGCAAGTGTGTAATGATACACTCAAACTAGGGTAAGACAGGTAAACCCACGTTGAAATCGATTACAATTGCCTGTCTGCCACAATAAAACTCCACGTCAACCAATAGGGTGGCTCACCCTTCATAAAACTCGTTTTATGGCTTTTAATAATTTTAGTAAGCTGCACTGATTTACGTAGCAGCTGCCAGGGAAAGATTAACTGTCAGATGTTTTGTGACCGTGTAATTTTGCTCTTTCTATTCGGATGTGCTTAGAATTTAGATGTTTTGTGTGACGTCACAGTATAAAACACCGTTAAATAACCTCAATATACTTTTCTACTTATTTACTTACTAGTTACCAAATTACGGTTCTGCAATTGGCTTGGCTATGTGCATAAAATATTTTTTCAAAATGATGGATTTTTAAAACTTGAAAAATCCTCTTGCCACGTGCCATTGTAACAGCTTTTGTTTTACAATATAAGATTATGTAGTAGATTTAACTTCTAAAACGTAGGTATTTGTGAAAGCCTCTCTACCAAGAAAATAGTTTTGTGAGTTCCAATACATAAATAAGCGTTAAAGTATGCCCATTGTATTGCCATACTAATAAATCGAATGAACAAAAACATTTGTGCCACGAAAAAATTCAAAAGGATTGCCATAATATATTTTCGGTCTACCGAATGAGCAAAGTTTCACGCCCATAAATGGGCAATATGGTTACGTCTGCCGAAACCAGTAACGGCAGGTTCCGTGGTGACAGGGTTCGTTAACCGCAGCGGTAACCACGAATATATCACGAAGCTCTGGGGAATGCTGCCTTAATAGACTAGCTATAGTGTGACATTGCATTATTATTCTAGGTACAATATCGGACAACTACAGACTGAAGCTTTGATAGCAAATAGATGGCTTAATTTCCAATACTGGTACTGGCTTTGATAGCTCGTAATTTACTGCTGGTATTAACAATGGTATGCATTAAACTGAATAGACGTTTAGATCCTCTTCTCGCTCTTCACAAGCATAAGGAAAGGAAGTCCCACGCAATCCAATTCTTCTGCTGAATGCATTAAATTATGTAACAGATAATACCAAGTCAGAAGGTACAGCCATTATGAGACAAAAGCCGAACAAACTCAGCAGGAGGCTTCGATTTTGTGGTCAGATCTTTTTACTTTCGAGGGCCATTAAACAGCAGGCAACTTATCCGATTAATTATAAAGCTTTGGACAACTACGCATTACAGTCACCAAGTAACATTTTGTAAAAAACGGGAGCCTATTACTGAGACTTCTCTGTCTGTCCATCTGTCTATCACCAGTCTGTATCTCGTGATAGCTAGAGAGTTGAAATTTTCACAGGGGTTTTTCGGTTGCCGCTATAACATAAAAAACAGAATAAAAAAATATGTGTATGGGAATTCAACAAACGTGACTTTTTTGCCGTTTTGTTCTTACAAAACGGCAAAAAAGTCACGTTTGTTGAATAATGGTAATAATAACGGCAAACCTATAATGGTTTTATCGTAACCTATAAAATATAATATTAACAAAGTGAAGTTCTCCACAAAAAATAATGTGACTTTAATAGCAAACTGCGAAATCAGAAACAGGTGCTAGGAATCAATTCATTACAAATGTAGTATCGCAAGTCTCCTCGCACAAGAATCCAGATAATAAATCTATTGACTGTGCGACCGGGCCCGAACTTGTGACGTTGATATATAATCTATACTAATATTATAAAGAGGAAAACTTTGTTTGTATGTTTGTTTGTTTGTTTGTTTGTTTGTTTGTTTGTTTGTTTGTTTGTAATGAATAGGCTGAAAAAGTACTGGACCGATTTCAAAAATTCTTTCACCATTCGAAAGCTACATTATCCACGAGTAACATACGCTAAATTTTATTTTGGAAAAAAATAGGGTTCCGTAAGATATTTGGGTTTTTCGGACACAAGGTGTAAAAAATCAACCAGAAAAGTTACTTATTTTGCGTACGCTGCCTAAACTATAAAAGATAGAACCATAAAATGTTCTAATTAATTGTAGATCTTATAAATATCTACAAAAAAGTCCGCGACACACTATACCTATCTATGTCGAGTGAGGCACAACATTCATTTTTTTATTTAGAAATCTTGAATTTTTTTTGGACTACATTTAAACGCGTTTATTTTACTCATGCTATTAATACTTATCAAAATAAATTATTTCATCACTAAGTACAGTTTATGTAGATAATATTTGGTCTTTTAATGATTAAAATTGGATGTTTGGTTTTGAAGTTATGGCGAAATTAAAATATTACGATTTCTGCTGCACGGCCCGTTGCGAAGTGGGCGTCGCGTCGTCGCCAAGGCGTGCGAGTTTAGATCTATGAGTAAATTTTTTGTTTTGTGTTCGTTGTAACTATGATGGATAGATACTTGAGTAACTATTTATTTAGTGATTGTTGTATTGTTCGTTCTGAAAAGTGTAGGTATTTCATGCGATAAAAGTATACCCACTTACTTATTTCATTAAGTATTAGTAGGTACCTATATTAATTTGTTTCTGTTTGTTTTGACTAAATTTCACCCGTTTTGTTAGAGGTTTAAAGACATTCTGTTATCTGTAGTATTAGTATCAGTATTGTACCCGTGCGAAGCCGGGGCGGGTCGCTAGTACTAGATAAACTTGCGAGTTATATTGAGGATTCTTATTTTTCTAATGCATTTTCTATAGATCAAAATATTATATTGTTTGTTGCATCTGACAAATGTTAACCCGCGATAAATGTATTTACTAGCTCTCCAACTATGTTTCGGACCACACCAAATTCTATGATAATACTCGTAATTTGACTTAATACATTTCACTTATAAATACATACCTAACCACCTTTTCAACATTACATATTCAGCTCACGAGACTTAAATTATAAAATATTTAGATATGAAAATATATGTAAAGATAATGTTTAAAAACTTCTATCCCCAAGAATCGATTTCAGCTTTTTGCAGTTGCACATTATTCTGCTTTTATTTAATGTAAGAAAATATTTACGCCCTCAAGTAAAAACCCATTATAGTAGAATGTTCTCGAAAGCTAAATTAAAAGTCAGCCAGTTCACTTAGCTTCCCGTTTTCCTGTTTCTCTAATGGTAAATTTATTAACGTGATGTAAAATTGTACAGCGGGAAAAAAGAAAATTCTGGAATGTCGCTTCATTATATTTGGTCGATTGAAAGCATGAGCACTTTTTGCGTTGTCATCATCATTATTTGCCAGTGATTCTTTAGAAAGAGGGTTTACTTTAAAAATCAGATAGCTGCTAGAATTCAAAACATTCGCGTTTAGAAACGTCTAATATCTATGCTTATCATGTATATCTATCTATCTATGCTTATGGCTTGAGTTTCATAAAACGGTTGTATAGGTATTATTTGGAGCATTTACAGACTTCTGCGTATATCTTAAACCTCAATTCGTTTGCACTTTGTACATTACGAAACACGTTGTTTCGCCAGATAGACAAATAACCTTTTACGCGTTTGAAACATAATATTATAAATCATTCGAATTCGATACATTTACTGAACTGATCTATCATTTGCTATAAAATCTTTGACGGAGGAGATTCTATACACGGTATCTTTAACTATTTTATTACATTTTAACAACGCAGAACTAATCAGTGTAACAAACAATCTGAGAACTAATTTCAAGGATTTAGACACACTTGTGTTCTGACATAAAACCTTCGAACAGCAAAAAGAGATTGTTTTCTGTTTGCTTTTTCGTTCATAAATTGAAATCCTTTTCTGGCTAACTAGTTGTTTTACGCAAACTAGTCTAGTTTGCGTAAAACAGCTAGTTATTTAGAAAAGGACCTCTAAGAGGTCGCCCTGTGGTCTAAATTCGCCCATAATAATTATTATAATTTTTAAGTTATAACTTCATAAAAGTTTTTTGCTTCATATTACATATTATATTATCATTTAAATATTGCATATTATAGGAATTATCATTAAAAAAAAAAACAATATGTAAATTTTGTGACAGATTGACAACGTGTAGTTCAACATTGTATCTATCAAATGTAGTGTGTTAATAATCTGAGGTAGTGTGTGTTCTTATTTTATGTATTTCCAAGCATTATTTATAAAATGTTATCTCTACTCGTATAATCTTTAATTTACCGGCCAATTCTCGTAACTCGTACTCGTACAAGTTTTTTTTTTCAATTATTAATATAATAATATTTAAGTTGCGCCACAACTAAATAATTATAGGTACCTACTACACGCCACGTTATCTTCAATGCACATTTTTTTCACCGTGTGTATTGTGTATCGTGTTATTGACGATAAAATATACACTGCACGATAACGCTATCGCTGATACTATATTGTGACATGAAATCATGCAAACGTATATTTACCGACATGTCATACATTTTTAAACCAACGTGCATTTTTGTTTTTTTCATCGTAATTAACCAGATGTGGTCGGATAAGGTTTCACGTGAGTTGCTGATTGGACTTAATATTAGAAGGCCAATTATTAACTATTGAATGAACAGACTAATGAGAATAAATCAGGTATTTTAATAAAATTTCTAAATTCTAGGTATTGTAAATTGTACACAATACAGGATCTACTTGAAAAATTTACTACTGGCCAAAAAGTTGAATAGAGACCAATAAAAAAGGCCGCATGTCACTATTAAATTGATCTATGACAGCAATTGGTATTGATTATTGCGGAATATACCCCAATAAAAAGTCTTAATTATCGGTTAATTAGTATAGGGCATAGACCTGCATTGGGTTATCTAGAAAATTGATATGACAAGAAACAAAACACAGATTGTCTACCGCCGCCTATCATCACGTTTTATGATTTCTCCATTACAAGTTATTTTAATACCATACAATATTTTGTCGATAAGCTTAACAAAGGCTTTGTTATATTTCTATAAGTTTTTTAAACCAAGTAACCTACAAATTAGAAATACATTTTTATCTGTGTAGAAACTTAATTCTCTTTTGTTTGATAATAATATAGCGTAAAGGCCTAAAGGGTTTAAACCCTGAAAGACTGTGTAGTTAATAAAAATATAAATGTATAATCCTAAATCTGAACGTCGGTTTTTTTCCATTTTACATGTTAAAATCTGTTCAAACGTTAAACTAAAACACTGAATAACGGTGAACTTCGGAAAAATACCATAAAATCAACCGACTAAAGCAGAACATAGGTACAAAATAATATAATATTTATGTTAAACGTGAGCAAGCGAAGCGAGCGAGCAAATTTTTTTTCGTATTTAATAGGTTAGATTTGTTCAAACTTTAAGCCCTAAAAGACTGTGAAAATAGGATATTTTGTAATTAAACTCCCACCCCAAACTAAAATTTTGAAAAATTTAAAACATCAAATACCAAAATATTGACCAATATCCGAAACATAATATGATGACATGTAGTCATCACCTTTAATATAAAATATTTGGCAAGAGACCTTTGATTCTACACCAAAATTACCAAATGATGCTATCCTTTGAACATAATATTTCATTTTTGTCGGACTAAAGACGAGAAATCCTTCTTGCAAAGTGCACATAAATGTCAAAAGTGGCAAGAGCATTGGAACGAGTTACCTCATGACCCCTGCCAACTTCCGTACAGTATGGGGTCCAGCGCAGTTTCTCAATGGCCGGCAAGTGGCAACTCAACTTTATGATACTACAGAACTATAAACTGACGATAAAGCCTTTAAATGGAACCATGCAGGTTAACACATCACAGGCTCATATTTTTCACTAAAGGAAACACACCTTACCTATAATCCTACATTAGAAAACTGTGTAATATATAATTATTTTACTAATAGGCTGTTTAAAGCTGCAACCTTTAAACCATCAAGAAATAATAGTTGTGAACAAAAAGACACAAGCGTAACAAAAATCGCCACTTCACAGTCGTAATTATAAATCTTTTATCATAAGCAATTAAACAACATTCCCATGTCTAATAACGTCATTGCTTGAATAAAAACTTGAGACGTCTCACACATGCTCTATTAATGGTCCTGGTAAAAAAATAACGCGGTTCCTGTACTTGTGACGAGTGATTTATATTTTATGAATAGGTATTCGTTTTAAAGCGGGGGCGTGATAAAAAGATAAAATTGCATGAGCCTTCGAAAAATTAGGCATCATCATCAATCGTAATTGGGACAATTCATCGTTTATTATCTTCTTCCTGACTTACGTATCTTCTTAACGAATCAATTTTTAGTTTTAACCCCCGACTAAAATGAGGGGTGTTATAAGTTTGACGTGTGTGTGTGCGTCTCTGTTCGTGGTATCGTACCATCCAAACGGATGGATTATGATCTATTTTTTTTTGTTTATTTGAAAGCTGACGTGATCGAGTGTTCTTATAATATTCATCATCACCAGCTCGTTTACTGCTTGACAATGACGGGGGTTATTTTTATCAATCTCGGTACCAATTCCGTGTCTAAATTCCAATCATACTATACGCAAAACACATAAGGAAGGAATCATCAGTATTAGAAATGTATATTGCTCAAGCATCTGAACCAGATGGGTCTACTATCTAGCCAGCTAGATCTATCTCAAGGAAATATTATAGGTTTGTAATAGGACACTTAAATGGCTTATGTAACATAAATTATTGTCTGCATTACGTGCTCTTGGGTCGTATTACCAGATACATTATATCGGTATGCACTAAGCATATCGGTTTTATATGCACAGGCTACCAACATTAAATTACTTTCGTATAACACGAAATGTAATGATATAACTTGAATATAATAAGAGCTAGATACAATATATTACATACTTATTACTTATTGACATTACGAACAAATAACCTAACCAAGAGCATGTCAGGACATGTCTAAGGAGGGTTCCGTAAACTATTAAGTTTACTAAACACTATAGACTATAGTACACTATAGAATAAACGTATTATAAATTAATAATAATATTTAATATTATTATGTAATATTATGTATTATTTCTTTATTATTTTGAATGTTGATTAATAATCAAAATATATAGTGAACAGTAATGTTCTTTAAGATTAATTTTTATTCGATTTCGATGATTCATGATATTAAATATTTTAAAGAGTTTAATTTTAATATTCGCTAATCACTTAACATTGGAACATATTTTAGTCTAATACGATATCACCTATCTCAATGTAAAATGAATATTAACGATTTAAACAGGAGACTAGCGCCATATTGTTTTCGTAAAGTTACTAGGAAATTGATGCTTTTAATATTAAAGGTAGGTATTAAATAATAATAAAAAACAATAATACTATGGTAATTAATGAATAATAATACATATTAGTGTGTTTTCAGAGTTATTAAATTATTTTAATAATTGGTAAAAGAGGCACATATTCGTAAAATTAATTATTAATTAAAATTTTACATGTGTTTCAAAACTTAGCTCTAATAATTCTGGTAAAGAAACATAAATTCCTAACAATCAATATAATTATTGCAGCTCAGTTAATCACAGTGTTTGTCCTTGAATGTAGGTAGGTTCAAACCCCACAGCGCGTTTTAGTTATTATTAATTCGTTTTTTTTTTATTAATTATTAATTTCAGTTTTTTTTTAAATTATGCAACCAATTTTGAAACATTATTTTAAATAATCATTTAAAATAATGTTTCAAAATTATGTTTATGTTAATTTGTTTTTCTATAATTGCTCTAGAAATAAAAATTATCATGCGATTTTGTTCAAAATAGTTTTCCTAAAGAGTTTTTAGCATGATCTATCAGCATGGAAATTTGCAAGTTTCTATCTCCTGTAGTTTAAAAATGCTAGGGGGGGGGGGACCAACTTACAAACTACTTTGGAGGCCGATTACTCGAAAATGGTCAACTTTATAAAAAAGTAACGTATGAAACCTTGCCTTTATTTTAAAAGACCTATTCTACGATACCCCACACGATGGGGTAGAGTGAAAAAATATTTTTCATCCCCACTTCACATGTATGGAGAGCCACCCCTAAAATATAAAATTATTATTTTTTTATGATCCCGAAACCGTGATCTATACACAATCTATAACTGCACCAAATTTCATCAACTTATATTCATAATTACAGGAGCTAGAGGCGCGGACAGACAGACAGACAGACAGACAGACAGACGGACAGAGCGAAACTATAAAGGTTCCTTAAGTATTACGGAACCCTAAAAACACGTAGGTATTTCTTCCAATTAATTTTCTTACTGAAGCCACAGAATTGCTGGGTAATATCAACTATGGAATCTGTTGCTCACAGAGAGTATTTCGAAGTTATAATACTCATTACTTGCCTCAAAAGTATAAGGAAAATAACACAGTTAATATAGTAATTACAATATATTCAGTAACCAAAACTTTCACAGACAATCACTGATAAGATATTTTAGTTTAATAAATAATACTTATAATCATTGAACACATTTCATAATTAGTTATTAATACTTTACCACCAATTAACACTTATCACTCAACACTGCTATAATCCACATTCACATTAATAATATAATTAGATATATCACACACGAGACTATTTAATGTTCAGTTCACCACAGTTTGTCATTAACAAGAGAGCGTTCCAGTGTGATTTTAGGCTTTATAAAAGACTCGTTGGCGCCAACTAATAGGCGGGAGTGCGCTAGTGGCGCCATCTATACTGGCGCCATAACTATTACGGCGGGAGTGGCGCTAGTGGCGCCGTCTATACTCGAGCGATAACATCCGGCCGTCCTGCTATTGCGCTCGCCCTCGAGCAGCAACTTGGTCTGGTGCAGGAGCTGAGAACATACAAGTTATATGTTATATTATAATGAACACTCAACATTTTACAGTTTCACGTATAACGATCATAAAAAATCACTTGAGCACCCCAGGTAGCAGAGATTCTGACTAAGGTTGCATCAGTTATCCCATCGGCGGCCAACTAATACAACCACATGGTTTGAACCGAGTGTCATACCTTAACTCAGTCGTGTATCACCATGCATGAAATAATAGTTTTCATCACAGATTTCTATTATACATGTTAATCTATACTCTACATAACTTGGGATGTTCGAAGTGGATGCACTAGACTTGAATAAAAGTATAATGTATTTGTCATTTATCATTCATTAAAAAAGTAGACATAAAAAAGAATAGTCTTACACTTATTCCTCGATAACATCCGGCGTATCGGAGTCCGTTATCTGGATCCACGGTTTCATATTCTCGGCGCAAGTGACCCCGTTGTAACGTCTGGAACTTCTTTCAGCTCCTCTCATGTCAGCAACCTTGTATCTATCATGACCTAGTACTTCTGTAACTTGAAATGGACCTTTATACTGAGGCAATAGTTTAGTACTCTGGCCTTCGTTAGACATACTTGGTATTTTTATAACAACCAAGTCTCCAATTTTATAAAGAGGTGCGTCCTTCCTTCTCGAGTCGAAAGCTAATTTTTGTTTCTCGGCATCTATTTTTATATTCTTATCGACCTGATTTCTTAAAGCCGTAACGTCAACCGTGTTAATAACTGTGTCATCATCAGTTAACCCGTCAGTATTCGTAAGCACCCGGTAACCGAAGAAAACCTCGCTAGGGATGGCTGATGTAGTCTTATTAACTGTGCTGTTTATACCCTGCTGTATACTGGTAACATTTGTATCCCATTTATTATTGTCTGTGTTGGCCCCCATACTACGCAGCGCCTCCAAAATAGTTTGATTATAGCGCTCAACCTGCCCATTGGAACGCGGTATTGCTGTAGCTATAACATGAGATCTAATATTCCTCTCGTTGCAAAAGTTTGTGAAAGCTTTAGACGTGAAAGCGCTACCTGCATCACTAATTAGTCGCTTCGGGTTACCAAATACCTTGAATATTTTATCAAGTTCATTTATCACCATTTTCGATTTTGTATTTTTGACAGCAGAAATAAAAACAAATTTAGTAAATGAATCAACTATGACCAACAAATATGAATTTTTCCGAGTAGTTTTTACGAATGGTCCCAAATGATCCAAGTGCAACGTATGAAATGGCCTGGCATACTTAGGAATGGGATATAGTTTTCCAGGTTTTTTGCCATGCATGTTTTTATAGTATAAACAATTTAGACAATTTTTTATATATTTAGAAACTATTTTCTTTAAGCGCGGAAACCAATATTTTGATTTTATTCTTTCGACAGTTTTATCGACAGCGAAGTGTCCAATATCATCATGGTTGGCTCTGATTATTTGCCATATGCACTTTTTCGGAACCAACCACCGCCTACCATATTCTGTACGTCTATACACTTTATTGCCCAATAACTCATATTGATTAAATATTTGTCTATTACTTTCGGCCTCACCTGACAATAATATATCTTTAATACTACAAATACTAGGGTCTTGAAGCTGGACAGATAATAACCAATCACCTTCAGTAACAAAATTAACATCTTCATTTATAATTTGTGTCTCACTTATGACTGGGTTACGACTAAGGGCATCGACATGTTGCATCTGTGTTCCTGGTCTGTGAATTATATTAAATGAAAATTCTTGAGTCTGTAATACCCATCTACCAATACGCGGAATTATTTCTTTTTTACTTAAGGCATATTTTACTGCATTGCAGTCCGTGATAATTTCAAAAGTTATTCCAAGTAAATAGTGACGAAATTTTTGTAAACCTACTACAACAGCTAAAAGTTCTAGCTCAAAAGAATGGAATTTCTTTTCATCAGTACTTGTTTGACGACTATAGAAATGAACAGGACGTTCACCATTATCTGTAACCTGAATCATTATACATCCTATACCTTCACGACTGGCATCTGTATATAAACGAACTGGTAATTTAGGATCGAAAATTTTTAGGACAGCATTATTAATTAGTGCCTTTTTTATAACAAGCATTGCTTGATTTTGCTGAGGTCCCCATTGCCAGACTGCATTTTTCTTTAATAATTTTGTTAATGGACTACAAATATCTGCACAGTTTTTAATGAATTTTCTAAAGTAATTAATTAATCCTAGAAATTGTCGTACCTGATGCACAGTTTTTGGGGTTGGGAATTCCTTAATGGCATTGAGTTTTCTGCTACTAGGCTTTATTCCACATTTAGATATGTCATAACCAAGAAATGTAACTTGATTTTGGAAAAATGAACATTTTTCAAGATTAATTGTCAATTCATTTTTTTGAAGAACCCCTAATACTTCTTCCAAACAAGCAATATTTTCATCTAGGCTTTCAGTTGCAATTAATAAGTCATCCATGTAGCAAATAACTCTACCAAATCGGAGTGCACCTAATGTGGTGTTCATTAATCTTTGAAAAACTGATGGCCCATTACATAACCCAAAAGGCATCCGTAAATACTCAAAGTGACCATCAGGTGTAATAAATGCAGTTTTATGAACGGAATCTGATTTAATGGGAATTTGATGATATCCGCTTTTTAAATCCAAGGACGTAAAATATTCACAACCCTGCAGTCTATCAATAAGATCCTCAACCATCGGCATTGGGTATTTTTCTTTAACTGTAATTTTATTTAATTGACGGTAATCAACGCATAATCTCTTTGCTCCTGAAGACTTATCTACCAGTAAGGCAGGACTCGCATAAGCTGAACTACTATGTCTAATAATTCCGTTTTTGAGTAAGTCATCAGTAATTTCTCTGGTTATTTTTCGTTCCGATTCGGACATTCTATAAGGACGACAACAAACTGGCCTATTCGACGTTAACTCTATTTCTAACTCTACACAATTAGTTTTGCCAAGAGTGGACAAATCCTCAGAGAAGCATCGATGATATTTTGTTAAAATAGATTTTAGCAAAGGTTCGTGTTCCCCGAAAGATGCAAAATTTTTATTAGAATTTATATTAAATACAGCAATAGTTTCTAAATTTTTAAAAGTTAACATATCACCAACCCGTGAATACATTATGCTACTATCTTCAGTAAAATTACGACCAATTAAAATATCACATCCATTTAGCTCGGTAATCACATAAAATAAAGTAAAAAGTTGCACATCGTCAACTTTTAAATTAACAGCAACTGCCTTGGATACTTGTGTTGATGCACTACTGGTAAAACCAACTAAGTTGACTATCGTGTTTAAATTGAACGGCCGTAATTTATATCTTGTCACAAGATCCCAATTTATTAACGAACAATCACTACCCATGTCAAAAAAGGCCTTACATTCAAAATTATTTAACATTACTCGTTTGTAAAACTTTTGCTTACTTTGAGGTTCGCAGATCATTTTAACCTCAAGATCAGTTTCAATTTTCGGTTTATGCCTAGACTTACAAGCTTTATCCAAATGTCCACGCTTCTTACACAAAGTACATGTAATGTCATCCTTGAGGCTACAATTATTCCGTCTATGACCAATTTCACCACAACGATAGCATGAAACATTAGTATTCATTGTATAATTTGTACTACTACTACTAGAAGGCTCTGTTTTAAAATCAGTTTTACTATTCATGCTATTTTGTTGAAATTGAACTGACCTACTATTTAGTTTTGAACCCGAATAATTTTTACTACCAAAATTTTTATCAATCACCATATTATGAGTTTTACTATGTAAAAATGAAGCTAGATCATCACAAGAAGGAAAATTTCCCGCTTCTGCGGCTGTACAAATGTTTGGATCACCAATTGACCCAACAATAATGGATACTATATCCCTATCTTTGAATTTAAGCTGTAGTCTATCTATCTTTCCTTTTTGTTGAAAATAAAATTCGTAAAGCGACTGATTCTGTAAGGGTTTTGTTTCAACTAATTGTTTCAGTAAAATATACATATTACGTTTTATTTGAAAAGTATTTGATAGCCGCTCGCGCCAATCTTTCCATCGCCATTCTGTCCAAGAGGTCTCATTTTTTTGTAATGAATCTAACCAAGTTTTAGCAGTATTGCGTAATTTTTGTAATCCTTGATATTTGATCATACTGTCTGACCATCCAAAGGCACGCGCGTTAGCCTCTAACACATTAATCCACATATCAATGTCATCCACTAACGGGTCAAATTCGGGAATTACCGATGATAACACAACACTTTGACTCACGGTTGGCGATCCTCTTCGACGTTTTCTCATTCTGCGTCGGCGACGCACCTCGTTGCTAGTGCTTGAGCTCGAACTGCGCGACGATGTTGAACTCGAACTGGTAGAATGCGCTCGCCTGCGTCTCCGACCTCTTGCCATGATTGTAAGCGTGTTCAATTGCCACTTCTGATATAAGGAAAATAACACAGTTAATATAGTAATTACAATATATTCAGTAACCAAAACTTTCACAGACAATCACTGATAAGATATTTTAGTTTAATAAATAATACTTATAATCATTGAACACATTTCATAATTAGTTATTAATACTTTACCACCAATTAACACTTATCACTCAACACTGCTATAATCCACATTCACATTAATAATATAATTAGATATATCACACACGAGACTATTTAATGTTCAGTTCACCACAGTTTGTCATTAACAAGAGAGCGTTCCAGTGTGATTTTAGGCTTTATAAAAGACTCGTTGGCGCCAACTAATAGGCGGGAGTGCGCTAGTGGCGCCATCTATACTGGCGCCATAACTATTACGGCGGGAGTGGCGCTAGTGGCGCCGTCTATACTCGAGCGATAACAAAAGTCAAAACTAATTGGCTTGACTGAAATCAAGTTTTGCTCATTTTGGAATAAGGAAGGGAATAAGTAATATTTGAATTGCTTCACATATCGTTAAACAATAACGTTAGTGCTACGATTTTACCAGGTCAGGATGAATTTTAACAATACGAAAGTAAACCACTGTGCCAGAAAAATTACAATAAAGTGTCGGAAATAACACAGAAAGGGGCAGGATGCAATTATTATACGCCAGCGGGCCAGCATAGGTGCGTGTCATTGATTGGAAACGACAAAGGTAGCTTTTCACAAAGCGCGGGGTATCGCAGGGTATCTCGAACAATCGGTCGCTGCGCGTGCGTCCCGGGACTTTTTGTTCCAAATGCATTGAATAATCAACCGTTCCAGCCTTTGTTCCGATAAAACGTACGTTTCCACGTCGACAATGGTACATGACCCCATGCTGTGTAATAAGTAATGAAAATGCACCTATTTTGGCTTTTTTAGGGTTCCATACCTCGAAAGGAAAAAACGACACCCATAGGATCACTTTTCTGTCCGTCCGAATGTCTGTCAAGACCCCTTTTCTCACGCGTGGATGTATCAAGCTGGAATTTATATCAAATACTAAGGTCTACACTCTACGGTCCAATATAATTGATTAGATTGCGTTGGCTTAGAAGTTTGAAAAAAATCAAACTATTAAGAAAACGCAATCAAAAGATTCCGCAAATTTTCGACACTCGCAACCTTAAAACCTACAGGTACAGGGTACTTCCCGTGAACTCAGAATCTTGAAATTTGGCACGAAGCAACGTCTCATAGCACAGATAAAGGAAACATTACGAAAACCGTACATTTTTAGTTACATCATATAATAAAAATATTTTCCCCATGAACGCGTACATCTACATGTATTAAATTGAAATTCATATCAAATACTCAGGTCTATATTACCTTTAAGCTGTAACAAAATCACTACAGGTTTGTACGGAACCCTCGGAGCGCGAGTCCGACTCGCACTTGACCGGTTTTTTTTATATTTTCAACCCTATCGAGAGAGTTTATAGCCTTCAAATCATAAATGGGAATGAAAGTTATATTTTATATATAACAACCTATTGTTTATAACGCCTCCGTTTTCATGCGATTATGATCTTGTAAAATTGGGAAAGGAAAGTTATATCTCCTTATGTTTCACCTCTGAGTCACGCTGATCCTCTTACAAAATAATTGCGAAGGTGGGCTGGATCGCGTGGGGTTTACAGGCTGCCCCATGCGTTAACAGCGTAGAATCAAATATTTCTATATTTTTCAATTTCACCATTTAATTTTTTAATCCTTTGAACAAACAGTAGTGTCATTCGTTGATCCTACAACAAATGTGAAAGTTTGTGAGGATAGATGTTTGTTATTCTTTCACGCAAAAACTACTGAAAGGTAATGCAGTAGTTTTAGACTCTGGATTAACACACACACATTTTATCCCGAAAAAGTATAGCGTTTCCGTGGGATAATGTATTTACGCGGGCAGAGCTGCGGGCAAAAGCTAGTCACATATATTTTGTTTAGTTGCGAATTGCGCAGTAGTCAATACTCAATATGCTAGTTTAGATGTGATTTATAATTCAGATAGCAATAGCAAACAATTCAGACTGACAGGTACTATTATTTGTGTCAACCTAATGAAAATACCGTCCTCCTTAAATATTTCCACCTAAGCGATTAAAATAGAGCTCGACATGTGAACACTATTATCATCAATAACAAACACGCGTCATCATGATGGATCGATTTTGATGTAGTCACTTCCCGCGGTTGCGGGGACAAAAGACAGGACTTCCTTCCGATCAGCTGCCGGCTGTCGCACACCCCTGTGAGGGGCTTCACCTTCCACGTGCTCAAGAAACTCTACTTACGTTTAACCATGTATCAAATTACCGAAATAATAGAGTCAAAATGGAGAATATTATTTATTATACCCTTTGTGAAACTTGGAAGTGTTAATTTCGTGGGAATTTAGTGAACAAATACTTATTTAATCGTTTAAGTACCTAAGTATTACTGTTTAGTATTATTTAGAGAATGATTATTCAAATGCATGGAGATTTTTAAATCTATACTAATATTATAAAGATTTGTTTCTTTGTTTGTACCTATTGAATAGGCTCCGAAAACTACTGGACCGATTTTGATGTTTGGTACAATCCAAAATTTATCTAATCAACCTATATTAGACCCCAGGGGAAGGATATAAGCTACTTTTTATCGCGGCAAAATGTACGGTTCCCGCGAAATTTCCTTTAGAGCGCACGAAGTGACGGGCAACATCGGGCAACGCAATATACTCATAATATAATAATAGGCCAATAGGCATCAGTAAACTTTGAACTTTAAAGTAGCAGCTGGCATTTATGTTAGTTAATTAAATTGTATTGTCAAACAATATTATTAACTTACATTGTATTAACCGCATGCAACATGAGGGCAAGACTAATGTAGCAGATTTCTGCTGTATAGATAGCTGTTGTCGAACAAATTTCCCAAATTATGTGTGCAATAGAGCTTGCGATGCACGCCCCATTGCACATCTAATTGGATGTGAATTGTGATGCTTCTGCGAACTTTATAATAGAACTTGTTGATATTAAAGTCAATTGAAAATCGACAGATTAATCTTATTAATGACTTATTAATATTAAATAGTATTAGCAATTTCGGCTGATACTTAAATATGATAGCAAAAGTTCGATCGAGATCTGGTAAGATACGGTTTAGGAGGAATCAATATTTTTTCAGATTTATATTTCTAGGATTTAAATTCTCTGAATGGTATATTTCAACACCATTTAATGTCACTGAGGATCAGATATATATAAGAGTCCAGAAACCTTGAACTCCCTGGAACATCCGTGTCCTAAGCCATAAAACTGTCGAGACTTCATTGAGGACTTTGTGTTTTTAGAAGTCGGTATGTGATACATTCCAGCAACCAGTCTGGCACCGGTCTCGAGTTAGGCGTGTATAATTAGCGTGGGCTTTTAAAGGTCATTGTCATAGACTTGGCTTAAACACAAATCAGAAACCATTACTTCATGACTCCTTACCATTGATTTAATTTGAATTGTAATGCACTTTAAATAGAACTGAATTTATAATACCACCCACACCCATGAATAATGCACTGATAGAAACTGGGAAAAACAATCTAATGGCATTTATTAAATCCTTTATGTAATACCGATTGAAATAAATTTCAGTGTCGACTGTCGACGAAGTTTTATCGGCTTTTGAGTACCGAGTACCGACCAAAGAAAGCGTAAGTTATTGTAGTCTTTTACTATCTAATCTGTCGATGGCTCTTAATAGGTATTTATACCTTTTACTTAGGTATTAGGTACACTAGAAAAAAGCAACTTGGTGAGTTGATCTTCCGTTATAGGAGTATTAAGGGATCTTTTATTGATGTGTAATTTAAAACTTGTTTAAAACTGTTGTACTACTACCTGCCTATTATTATTATAAGTAAGTACAAATAGCGATATAAAAACGGTTGGTCAACTATAAACACACATTGAACCATTGAACAATGGCGTAGGCTCTTTCAGTATTTGATATGCGTGAGAACGTGAACTATGTGTCTGCATACTTCCGCGGGGAGAAAAAAGGTTTACCTTACCTACTTATTACCTACTAAGTACATAAAAGCGTAAAATAAATAAGTTAAACATACACTGCGTCTACAGATCAGTTTTTCACAGGATTTGGAATGATATGATACTTTACAAGAGACGTTTTAAGTAAGTTTTGTTATACTGAAAGTTAAAAATTTACAAGTGCAAATTTTATAAACCTGTTTCCAATGCTTAGCGATTTTTCTACTTGACATCAATTGAACGTCAATTCAATGATTCATTTCTCAGGATTTTTGTTGTTTGCGAAGCATACTCGAGTAGCGAAAATAATTACCAATTTAATTTAGATAAGAAAATAGGTTAGCGGCAATAAAGCTCATGACATAAAGATATGGAAAACGTTAATGTTCTTCATGGGAAAAGCACTTGTAAATATTATATAAATAAAAAATAATTCTACCGTTACGATAATTTGTACTATGGATGATAACATGTAGGTATCAGAACTCACCAAGATAATAGATATGGGTGATTAAAAATATATGGATACAGCGCAATAAAATCCTTAAAAGACAATGAATGATATTGGCGTATTATTTGGAATATATGGTAGGTGTGTAATTCACTACATTTTTAATGTAATATTCTGCAATTTCCTTCCATTTAAATTACAATGACCTTAGACACCAACGCAAAGAGGCCGATTATGAGATGAAATGACCAAGTGAATGATGTCGCAACTGGTAATGGTACGAGAGTACTTTGCCAAGCAAAATACGCCTTATTTGCAATTAACACTAAACACACTTTATCGATAGTTATACATATAAATTTTACTAAGTTTTAAACTACTCTATGTCGCTAACAGGTATCCAAATCATCATTGAACATTTTGGGGGATCCAAGACTGTTTAAATGTTAACCCAGAGGTCCAGAGACTCCAGAGTATAAATTAAATTTAATTAAAATGCGTTCGGAACGTTCTGCGTTAAAGCTGAGACTATATTGTCCGGAATCCGGTAGGCCGGATGAAATTTAGAGCATTGAAAATAGAACTCTGGATTTAAAAGGCCTGAAAATCGAACACACGTATGTTAAGTCAAATGTCAATGTCAAATCTGACAATTCGTCACTCGTGTTCGATTTTAAACTCTATTGTATTAACTCAGAGTTCTATTTTCAGTGTACTTAATTGTCCCCGGCCTTACGGATTCCGGACAGTCACAGTATAGTCCCAGCCTTAAGGGCACGAACGAACCCGACCAACCATCCTCATAAAATTTGCATTTACAAGTAGAATAATAATTGCTATATGGAACTCTTTGGCTTCCCTGTGGTCTGACAAACAAGGGTTTTATTACGCGTCAACTGCGCAAATTGTGTCCACTACCTGACAGGGCTTCGTTCTGGGAACCGATAGGACGAAAAAAATCTTCCCATGTCCCCACAATCGACAAGAGGGGATCTCAAGTGCCGTTTTTGTCTTACATTCTATTTGTAAAGTGAGATAATAAATCCCTTAGCATCGACCAAAGAAGAATTTCGGCCTTGGGTACTTTTGAAATCGCACTTTAGACGGCTAATCTACAGGAAATCTCTTGAGTTTCGATTATTTTCTTGATTATGAAATCTTTGTATTACAAAATTAATATTGTGAGCCAAACCGTTAGGTACTCTTAGTATGATCTGGCGAAGTAATGCGTCGCAGTATTTATATCTAGATAGATATAGACGTTGCTTGTAAGTGAATAAGCATTTTACATACATACAAATATACATACATACATGCATATAATCATGCCTCTTTCCCATAGGGGTAGGCATAGACCACTTCTTTCCACTTGCTACGATCCTTACACACTTGTTTCGCTTCGTCCACTTTCATTATTCCCTTCATACATGCTCTTCGGTTTAGGGTACTCTTGCCCTAGCCTTTTTTCAAGACGTCCCTGATTTGGTCTCGAAACATCCGCCTAGGTCTACCCCTTCCACTTTCATTCACACTCGCCTTTTTTTACAATTTTAATTTAACCGTAACCAAATCTGCCAGACACACAATGACGTCATAACCACCGATCCATAAGCACCAGTAATTACCACAATAAACAAGAAGTAATACAGAAAGGTATTTAACAAAGCCTCGGTTTTTTGTTAAAGAATTTTCAGCCGAATGCCTTCTTTGAAGAGGGAAACTACAGAAACAAATCTAGTAGCCCAAAATTCGTTAATTATGTGTAATATATTTTATTTTCTACTGTGTCTGCTACTATTAAGTAGGTACAAACTGTGTAACTGTGTTCTTTACGAAAACAGTAAGTATTGAGGTGTAACTTCGCCATAGGTTAAAATTACCTTTATGAGATTTAGTTTTAAATAGCAAATTCGAGTTAAAATAGAGAATATATTGTGCTCAATGATTACAACTTTAATGGTGGCGCACTTCGCAACGTTTATGACACATAATCAACTCAGTTTTATGTGGGCGTTTATAGACAAAATTATGTTAGGTACTTAAATATTCAAATGGTGCCAAGTAATTCTAAAAAGTCCTTTTATAAGCATACAGGGCAAACCATTCAATTATCAACACTAAATAACGAGTTTTACCTGCAAAATCAAGCATCCTTATTTTCTCAAAAGCACCCATAACTGCAATAGGCATAGAGAAAATTATAAAATTAAAGAATCTAGGAAGTGATTATCAAGTTCTAGTTATGATTGCATTGCGGTAACATAATCACAGTGCGGCCAATGCAAAAAACAAGAAAAGTAAATGCACAGTTAGAAGTTTACAACTTCTTGTCGGTATGCTTTCTTCGATATTCGCACATTGAGTAACTAGTAATCCGTTAGGTTTACACTCGGGTTACCTGGACTTGCTTAATACGGGCTGTACATTCAATAGCTTGCAAAACTTGCAAAACAAAGCTTGTAAACCCATACCTGTGGCGTTAGGTGATTACTTGATCACAGACGGTTTCAATTACGCACTAATATTGAATTCCCATATCGTTGTTGTTATGGGACTTATGCATATTTACATCGAAAGAGTAATGGACTTGAAGCTTCTGGTACTACGCACTAATATTGAATTCCTATGGTTGTTGTTATGGGACTTATGCATATTTACGTCGAAAGAGTAAATGGACTTGAAGTTTCTGATCTTAAAATGACTTATCCATTCTGCGTTAAGTGACTGGAGACTTAGTAGAATTCGATTAGACATCCCGTCATGTGAAGGCGATTCCAATAAACCTGTCTGATAAAATTATGTAAACATACTGCATTGTTTTAAGTTTACCAACTTTTACAACCACTATTATACTAGAACTAGCTACACTAATAGCTTTATTTATATCACATCTTACATAAGTTACGACCAATAAATGGATATTACTCTAACATAAATTCATATAAGTGCTTATTTATGATCTTTTTAAGTCTCTTATCATGTTTGGTAGACCCGTATCGACCTATAAGATTATGACCGACAGCTGTAATGTGTACCAGACAAGTGGAATTATGGAGTCAGCTCCGAAGCATTAAATACATTGAAACAGCATTAACTTGCCTCCCCCGGGATTAATATATTAAGATTGACGTGAAAGAAAACATTTTAAAATAGGTAGGTATCAAAAGTCTGTAAGGACCGGTGAGCTTTGTTTGTTGTACGAAAACAATGCAAAGGCCAAAGGTATATTTTACTCCTGGTACCTCTTTGATTTTAAAAATATTATTTACAATAACTTTTTAATTTTCTGTTTCGATAGTTGTAAACGTTTAAATAGATGAACAAATTGCTTAGGTACAAAACGAAAAAAAAAAAATTTAAATACCTACTTGAAAAAAAAAAGTTTCTAAATATGTACTTACCTACAATCTATATATGTACATAATTTGAAAGCAAATTTATAGCAATAATAGGTAGATACATATATTATTATCATTTAAGAGGAAAGTGAACTAGATACAAAAAAAGTTATAAGTAGGTAACTTTTGGTCGAAAACAACTGAAGCATTTCAGG
The DNA here is from genome assembly GCA_905404095.1 of Glaucopsyche alexis. Classification (NCBI taxonomy): domain Eukaryota; kingdom Metazoa; phylum Arthropoda; class Insecta; order Lepidoptera; family Lycaenidae; genus Glaucopsyche; species Glaucopsyche alexis. The sequence continues at coordinate 6,447,510 of FR990048.1, forward strand.
AAAATTGATATAGAAGTCACAAAACATTCTTCCAATCACATTTTCTGTATTAATGACGTCAGGATTTATCATTACCGACGATGCGGGTCTCGGAAACCATCACTTACTTCCACACCATGACACCAACTAGTATTATGGTGATTTGTGTAGTCACTTCCTATCATTCCTCGTGATATGTAATAGTATGAATGTTTATAAGCAAGATCCAATGTTATATTTAGGGATTACCTATAGTTATTGATATAAGAAGTTTTGATTTCGAGAGTACAAAGGTGTACGGAACAAAGTATCTACTTAAGCAGTCTAACTCGGATCCAAACATTTTCTTGTTAAGTCTTCAGTACGTTCCTAGTTCGTCACTTCGAGAGTTGTGCGATAATGACAAGCAACACAAACAAACCAAAATCACCTAAGAATCTTCTAAGTAAGCCGTCGTTTCCGTTTGTTTTGAATGAGTAAACAAAACGCGTAGTAAAATACTTCGGAGACAAATGAAATAAGGTCGCGAGATGTGACTTGTGTGAGTTTCACCGTATACTGTATATTGTGTTTGTATGTGTGCGTGAGTTTTGCCACTGCCGTGTGACAAAAGGGTGAATGGACCTTTCTTAGACAAAAGATAAATGTGCTTAGTCAAATGTTTGGGCATCTTATTATACTAGGTTTTGTCTGCCTTTGAGAGACGTCAAGATGTCACTCGCAAAGTGTTATGATTAATGAGGATTAGCATTAGTCTTAGTTGTATAGCACCGAAAGTTATTTAAATAGTAAGTAAGTACTTAAAAGTTTCAAAAGAAATTAAGGAATGCCGAAGTTAAAGGCCATCGAGTAAACAAAAATAAACAGAGTGATGGTACCAAACTTCCGAATTATTCCTTATTGCAGTGTACAGTCACATTTTAAGTCACTGAGTCAAAGTAGCCCAAAACACTCAATCGATGCAGTATTTTATGTAATAAGTACATTTTTGCTTTTAAAATGAATAGGAAATATTGTTATCAAAAACTTCTCAATACGAATCAATTATCTTGGGCAATTACAATTTTTACGGCGGCCCAGTTTCCCGGTTTACAAAGAAAGCTGATAAGTCTATCGGCACAATCGGTCAGCGAACTCGGTAATTGCGTAAGTTGCCATGTTACCTTGTTTGCAACTCCCAATTAGGAGACGCCAAGCCTTATCCCGAAGATTATTACAAAACGTAATGGTAAAAATAGCTAACGATGTATTGAAGTCGCCTACTTCCTAAGGTGCCAATTATTCAGGATTAAATATTTTCTCTCTAACGTTGTGCTGTGAAGATGATCAGTTTTATAGGACAGTTTAGTAATTTATTACTTATTAGCACTTGCTGTTACACATTTCTAATGCTTCTTTAATTTTAACCGCACCTCCCTTTAAACTTTAAAGTCTAATTAATTTAATTATTCAATAAAGCTGTGTTATTGATAAAGATTCATCTGTCATGCTAGAGAATCTATGACTGCAATAAACATTGTAATATTAATTAATATGTAAGGTTATTAATACGCCAATTTGCCGTGAAAAATTAGTGTGCACGATAGTATAGGCGCCTCTATAAATTACAACATTCAGGTTATCACAGGTGAAAGGTCTCAGGGCTTACATTCCAACATTATTCAGTGCTGTTTCGACACATTGTTTACTTCATTCGCCGGCTATGGACTTCGGTACTCATAGTCCCCACTTCACTTCCCAAATCATTTTATATAAACGAAAAACTTTTAATGCAATTTCAGAAACTTCATTAAGATGTTTCAAATGTAGAATCTTGAGTTAATTCTACCTACATAATCCGTCTTATCTTAGGCACAAAGGTTAAAATATGCTGAAATCTACAATGTGTTTGAATTAAAAATCTTCAACTTGATGAATGGGATTACTAACCTTTCTCTTGCCTAGGCTTAGGTGCAACATAAACTTTATCAGCTTCCATGGTGTCTAGTGTGCTAGACACTTCTAGCAATAGACAAATAGGCCTTTTAAGCCTGAAGCAATAAAAACAAGAGTCGCCATTTGAAGCTTTTAGCACTTATCTTGCACTAGAAAACACAGTGCGTGAGGCGCATCTTTATCATCGCTCTTGAAATTATCTTGAGACAAGACGTTTTTATGGACCACATTGGAATCTGGGTGTTTTTTCCCATTGCCTTTCGAACGCCCAAACAGGTTTTTAGATAGCGCTTGTAATGCATCAAGCTGGAGCGTTTTTGTAGGCGGCGTGCTTTAGGGCAAGACGTAATGAAGTAAAGCAGTTTTAATCTATACTCATAACATTGAGTGTACTTTAATGAATCTTTGAGTGCTGTATCAATATTTGTTGAGTTTCGTATCGGAAGATCAAAGACTGTAAATAAGATTTCCTATAAAATAGTTGTTAATAATATTACGGTATATTTAATATTATGTGTAACACTAGCACGAGGCTTTTATTACGGTTTACCTGCTACTTGCTAGACGGAATAGCTTTCTTAGATGGACTAGACTTCTTTAGACTGTTTTTTGAGGGTAAGGATGATATAATGTCATTACCAAATAGGTACCTAGTTTTAGTCTTTTATACTAATATTATAATATAAAGAGATAAGTTTTGTTTTTTTTTGTTTGATTGTTGAGCGATTTTGATGAAGTTTGCACAGAAATAGAAATAAACTACGAGGAAGGTCTGGGTATTACGGCAAAATGCGCGGTTTTCGTGATTTTACCGTGGTAAATAAAGGATTCGTATCGTAGCGCGCCGCTCTGTAGAAATAATACGCTACCAAAAGTAGCAAGTTTTGCAAGTCAGAACAATTTGGGATCGTGATGCCGGTCCGCTGTAATTTTGTGATAAATTAAATGTCATCATCAGAGGCTACACTGTAGCAAATTAAATTTCCTTTGCTTTTTCAAAGTCACGCTACTAAGTTTTGGTTGAGTTACGACCTAATAAAATTTTAGATCACCAAGAAAATAAAAGAGGGGTGCTATAATAGGTAAACAAGTTTAATAGTTATAAGTTAGTATTGAAATTGAATATTGTTCAAAACATGCAGTTCAAATGAATGGGTACTTACGGACTGGTACTTTCTTCGGGTCATATTTCTCAACGATATCGTTGATTTTTTCGATCTTGGTCTTGGCGAGTTTTGATCTTTCGGAGATTCCTTCAAGTTGCGTGGTCAGCTCACTGAAGATGTCTTCCGCCAGGAGCACAAGCGAGGCCAGCTGCCGAAGTGCATTGCTCAGAGTACAGTTAGTGACGGCCTGAAGCTCCTCGTCCGTGACTTTGGGTCTTCCATTTTCGTCTCGCAAACTCGTCCGCGAGAGAAACTTAGGATCCACAACGCGCTGCACGAAAGGCATCTCAACTACAGTTCCAACAAATTCCGAGCTTATTCACCCATTTCCTTTGCCGCGAATTAAACGTAATTCCGTCATCCATTCAACACACCACACAAAAAACGTCAGGTAACCGCCACTTAAAATTAACCGACATCCTGGCAAGTATGCAAACACTTTTTTACATTACTTTGATTTAAATTGTAGTTTTATATACAGTATCATTGATAAAACGAGACTTTTGTTTTGATTTACTACGTTAAAAAGTTTGTTTCAAACTTTTCGTTTTCACGATATCCCGCCATTTTTAACGGCACGCATTCGTCTATCGCACCGCGAACGTAGCACCCGGCTGAATGAAAACGTGCGGCGGCAGCCGGCGAGTTTGTGGAGAGCTGCCATACTAGAAAATATTAATAACTACACACAGTACATTTAATAAACTAGACAAATGATAAATTATTAGAATTTAATTATCTCTGTTTATATATTTATTTTAAAATATTCGAAAATAACGAGTTTATATTAAAATTTTGAGACTAATTTTAAGAATAGTAACATTTATTTAATGCCAGCGCCATCTATTGGTTAATTTAAAAACTGTTATAAACCAGGGGTTTGTGAATGATGCATAAGGTTGATCATAGATGGCACTTTTTACACATACATTTAATTATTATTAGTCTAATCTTATTTACTATAGATAGCGCGAGCGTCGTCCATGCTAATATTATAAAAAGGAAAGATTTGTTTGTTTGCATTTAATCAGTTTTTTGGATTGGACCGATTTTAATGAAATTTGGCACAAATATAGAATAGACCACGGTGAAGAACATAGGCTACTTTTTATTGCGATAAAATGTAGAGTTTCTTCGTGATTTCAAATTGCGCGCACTAAGTCGCTGGCAACATCTAGTAGTTATTATACCTAGGGTCATAAGACCTATCGAATATAAATTATAAAATTAATAAAGTATTTATCACCACCTAATTATAATAATAATTTTATATAAAATTATATAGATATATAAAATAAGTGATAATTTTATGGTGAAAAGGAGTGTAACGAGTGGAGGTCCACTAAAGTAAGAATAGCCAAAACTTACACAAATTCAGATTTCAGGTTGTTACAAAAAATAAATAAAAGACATGTTGCACAAAAAATATTGTTTTAATAACAAAGCGCCTCGTATACTAAAATATTTACGATATATTCCCATACAAGTTTATATACTTTATGCTTTGCACATAACACTTATAGCGACGACACGTAATAAGTACATTATAATAGTACTTTCTACGTTAACATACCTAAGTCTGAACTTCAAAATACTTAGCGGCCTAGAATTCTGTAAAATGCGCAAAAGATGGTCCGAAGTTTGAAAATATTTCTTACTTCTTAGCGTATTTTTGTACTGCAAGTAATTCTGATTTGACATTGAGCTTATTACACGGTATATTAGATTAGAGATGAAATATTAGATTATACTATTTGTAGTACTCAGATAATTATGATAGGAAAAACCACCCAAATTTTAGTTTGCATTTATATTATCTTGGGTAGCTTTTATAACAGCGCCCCTAGCGGTAACTTTTGTTACTAAATTTGCTCATACTAAATGAAGCCAAACGCATAGGGTACTGTTCAACTATAGTATAGCTATTTAATGGTTGCTACAGAGTTATATTCATTAAATTATTATTAATACATTATTACACAATACTAACCATTTTGTTTGAGACTTAAAACTATGTTTTACATATTTGGCTAAGTAACAGAGAGGAATATAACAATTAAACCTAAAGTTTAAACCACAAGACGGCCGTCAAGTTACAAAATCGCCGAGGCCAGGTCAAGTACACTGTCAATTACAAGTATACACTATATACAGTAAATCCTAAACCACAAACCAAGGCAACAATAATCGTTTTTAACTTTTTACTACTCACTCGTCTGCACATAATATAATAAATAATACAGGCAAAAGAAAATAAGTATCTAATAGCCCGCATAGGGATATCAGATAGTCACAAAATTTGGGCAAAATTGGATGACAACAAAAGTTAAAACTACAACTAAAACTACGCAAATTATATACACTATGTTAATAGTAGATTATGCACCAAGGGGATAAAGGAGTGTCTTATGTCACGGGCAGCATATTGGATCCTGAGCGTAACGAGGGACTCTAGAGTTAACTCCCGAGCGCAGCGAGGGAGTTAAAACTTAACTCCCGAGTGAAGCGAGGGAGTTATGTAGAGTCCTGAGTGAAGCGAGGGGTTCAAGCTGCCCAAGACGAAGACAGGCTTTATCCCAGAGGTGCATACTCTACTTTTCATACCTACTGCGAGGCAATAAAAACCCAGGGCTACATAAATAAAACATTTATTTTGTTAAAAGTTAATATTGATATTGGACACATTTGTCCAGTTACGGAGGGACAGAGTAATATTTTTATTAGGGAGAATGTTAGAACACGGAACTGTCAAAATAACGTAGTAGGTACCTATTTTCATTTCTGAAAATAGCACCAAACACTGGCTTTTGCTCTGATTTTTTTGAATCGCATTTTTCTTTTGTTATAGGTGGCCAGTTCGATTTTCGAATAAACTCTCAGCAATACCATATTATTATTGAAAAACTTTATGATAGATACGTATCTATTAGGAATTTTCATACGAATTTTAACGTTCCAAATTCAAATCACTTTAATCCCTTGGGAGTTTCATACAACATTATCTCCCTTGGGAGACAATGACATGCTTTACGTTGAGATTGCGTGATATATATCCGATACATTGTCGAGCAGGCGGGATGAAATAGTAGATTATGCACCAAGGGGATAAAGCAGTGTCTTACGTCACGGGCAGCATATTGGATCCTGAGCGTAACGAGGGACTCTAGAGTTAAAACTTAACTCCCGAGTGAAGCGATGGGAGTTATGTAGAGTCCTGAGTGAAGCGAGGGGTTCAAGCTGCCCAAGACGAAGACAGGCTTTATCCCAGAGGTGCATACTTTACTTTTCATACCTACTGCGAGGCAATAAAAACCCAGGGCTACATAAATAAAACATTTATTTTGTTAAAAGTTAATATTGATATTGGACACATTTGTCCAGTTACGGAGGGACAGAGTAATATTTTTATTAGGGAGAATGTTAGAACACGGAACTGTCAAAATAACGTAGTAGGTACCTATTTTAATTTCTGAAAATAGCACCAAACACTGGCTTTTGCTCTGAATTTTTTGAATCGCATTTTTCTTTTGTTATAGGTGGCCAGTTCGATTTTCGAATAAACTCTCAGCAATACCATATTATAATTGAAAAACTCTATGATAGATACGTACAAATTAGGAATTTTCATACGAATTTTAACGTTCCAAATTCAAATCACTTTAATCCCTTGGGAGTTTCATACAACATTATCTCCCTTGGGAGACAATGACATGCTTTACGTTGAGATTGCGTGATATATTATAATTTATATCCGATACATTGTCGAGCAGGCGGGATGAAAAGCATGTTAACGTACAGATTTGGTCCAGAGCAGACCATGGTTTGGTTTTGGTTGTAAGTTTCTCCCTAAATTATGGAAAAATATCCCTGAGGGGAGGATTTTTAGGGTTATTTTTAGAGGTTTATATTTCCTTATTTTTAATTAAATTAAGCTATTAAACTATTATATCAACAAGCTATATGAAAAGTCAACCGTGTACAAAATAAACAAGTGTAGAAAATAAACTTTTGGAAGTACATTTTAACGTAATAAAAAGGACAGAATGATAATACAGAACATTTTTTATTATTTATTTAAGTTTGGGGAGAAATATTCTTGAGAGTTGGAACTCTGCACAAAAATCGGAGTGCACTGTAAATAGAACTATGTGCTAATAAGCTAAGAATCAAACACACGAGTGTCATAATGGTCTGCTCCAGACCAAATCGGCATTCTTACCCGGGCCAGTATTACGAAATTAATCACAAGTGCTAAAAGGCAGTTAAATGATAAAAATAATTTTTGAGGTAGAGTTTAAACACGCGGGATTATTTTATGTCTAGGTATATAGATTGTTAATCAATGCTACTGATTTTCTTTAAACAATTGTTAATGTTGTCATGAATGACTTACCTATAACAATTAACAACATTAACACTTGTTTATAAAAAATCACTAGCATAGATTTCAAAATAATCACGCGTTCTTTAGCTCTACCTCAAAAACCATTTTTTGTCATTTAACCGCCTTTTAGTTTGAGACATACAGCATTATATAGACTGCCACAATCATTACCCTTCTTTCGGCGTAGTCGGTTAAAAACTATTGCGAACGTCTGCGCCTTGCTGACCCTAGCTTTCATGTTTGACATCAACAGAAAATGGATAGAAGCTTCGTGAAAAAGTAGGTAGGCTAATTACAATAATTAGCAACCTCAACTCAACAAAACTAGCAATGAAGAACTACATACTTTTATATACGATAATATTATGTTCCTAAATCCTTGTCTAGGACCTAAGTAGACGAACAAAAGTTGTCTGTTAGAAAGACGAAATTTGAAAATACTTATTTGACATTCCTAAGGCTACATTGATTGCTGTATGTTTAACATACAATTTACTGATCTAGCTTATAAGCAATGAGATTTATATCCTCCGCAATAAGATCTAGGTACAACAGTAGACATTTCTAGTTCCTCTAAGCATACACATTTATAATAAAACCGCTCTTATTTTAATGGCAGTATTGATTATCTTGTTAGATTACCTAGGCTAACATTATTTCAATAAACTTGCATTATTATTCTCTTAAAAACCTTTGTCTTTATTTAACAAAAAAAATTGAATTATAACATGAATACCGAATAGGCTAGTTGACTAATTTTTATTGCATGCATAAATGAATAGTAATTTTTATAATTTTTATTTTTATTTCGAGTGTTTTGTTCGCTAATTATAGTACTCTTAAATATGAGTGACTTCTCAGAAGTAACAGTATATTAAAAATCAATATTTTCAAATGTTATAGATATTAGTAATACCTACAGAATTTCATTGGTCTCGTGAAAACGCTCCATACAAAAGTCTGACTGCGTTCCTGCAGTCGTATAAAATAATAATACTATATGTAGCAAGAACATATTTTCTAATAATATCTCCGAAATTATTGCGTTTAAAGTTTATTAATGTTTTTGTATTTCATGTAAGTAAGTAGCTAAACTAATTTATGTAGGTTTTGTATAACACTTATTATGTAAAAAATATTCCTACTTTTTTGTAACTATGTGTAGGTTTTAAATTAGGTGTCATAATGATGTCTCATTATGACACCTAATTAAAAAACTACACATAAAATGTATCAAGTAATAATACTTCAATGTTTCGGAATACTTAAAGTAATATCTACTAAATATTTTACATGTAGTCAACTACCCTATTGATTTAACAAATCCCTATATAGGTTTAACAAATTAAATTCGCATAAACAGCAACGAGATTACGAGACTAGTACTATGCAAGTAGATTGAAATTTTACTTGTACGAAGGAAAATGTTGTTAATTGTGTAGCTTGGCTAGAAATCCAAATATTTGCACTTCCTAGTCAAACTGTTTATCTGTTTTATAAAGTAAGTGAATTCGAGATGGGTTGAAAGTTCTTATAGCATTTCATTTTTCTTAAAGCAGTTTCAGTTTGATAAATTAATTGGACATCAGAATCAGAACACAGAAGACAGAGGTAGAAACATAACCTGCATTTATTGCTTTAAGCTTATTCATTCTTGGAAAATTTGCTGTAAAATGTAAGCCCACTTCGATTTCACTCGATACATTTTTGGTCTAGATAAAAATATGGATATTAAAATTTATCCTGGTACATGTTGCACTGTAGTGCATATAATAATCATAGTATT